>CM053510.1:12292725-12418588 GCA_028627145.1 Eidolon dupreanum
TTCCTTTAAAATAAAAACCAGGCTGCTCTTATTCTATAATGTTTCTCATATGTCCTTCCAGTCTCTTCTAACTGCAAAGTCTGTATCATGCAACTAAATATTGTCTGCAATGATCCTAGCACCTCTGGCATCTCATTAAGCAAAGCTTGGTTCAGTACTTGAGGGAATAACTCGTCAAAGTCAACAAATTGTGCTGAAGGACAGATTCAGCTACCTCTAATATAAGACAGCAGTCTTTTGGGAATCTGCAGAGAAGAAGCTAAAGTCGCGTCTTACACTGAATTGTCTGACTCTGAAGCATCATTTTTTTTATATAATAATACAGAATACAACTCATTAACCATTACATTCAGCAAATATTTAATCAGTAACTAATATGTGTCAGGCATTGTGCTAGGCACTGTAGGTTTGATGATGAATGAGACAAACTCTTTGTTTTCATGGCACCCATGACACATGAAGGTGAGGCCGATAGTTAAACAAATATACGATTTGGCAGAACCATGGGAGCAGCGGATGTGTTTGATTTGTTCATTCTGTAAGAGCTTGGGATAGTTTTTGAGACAGTACCAATTTATAAATTTTGTTAAACAAATGAAAACAATATTGAATGATATATATATAAAAACAGGAATAGATTCAAGGCACTCTACTCTGATAAACTCTGTTGTGAAAGAGAAAGCAGGCCCGGGGGAGGCTGGAGTCGACTTTATAGAGGCAGAGAGAGTCAGTATTTTGAAGAGTAAATAGTTCCCATGTGGGAGGGTGTAGCATGGGGAACAGGGACTAGGAAAATAGAAGTTTCCAGGCACGGCGAACAATGTGTGCAAATACATGGAGCTGAGAAACAGGACGGTAGGTGCTGAAAAGAAAAATGACTTACAGAAAATGCAATAAAAGGATGTGAAAGCAATTTGCATTAAAAATGGGGAAGGACACCATAAACAGTGTAGGAGAATGACTTGTATTGCAAAAAACTAGTGATAATGGCAGCTCCTTTGGCTTAAAACATGAACTTTAGCTAATGCAAAACATGACCTTACGTCAAGGGCTTCCAGAACTGGTTGCCACTGTTCTTCGAATTAGGAATTCAGAAACCTGGCATATCCATGTAGCAGAAGAATCATGTTTTACCAGTCTCGAGAACTGGAACATTAACATTTAGAAGTGGGATGTAGACCAAAGACTACTGCTTTAAAAGTCTCCTTGGCAGAATTTCTTTCTCTGCTGAGTAAATTTAGATCGAACGGATTTGTAGGTCAGGGAGCCTATCTGAGTTATATTAGTGCTGCTTGTTGTAGTACACTTTTTCCTATGTCCTCTAGTGAAGCAATAGACAGATAACAGGTTCCTCTTCTTTGCTATGCCAGAGACTTTAAATAAAAACCACAAATCAGAAGTGATATGATGTGATGGAAAAAGTAAGGCTATTGACATAAGAAAACCTGAGGTCAAGATCCTATTTTCTAGCTTCTACCTAAGGCAGTCTGTGGTTTCTGAGTCTGTTGCTTCATATATGTGATAGGGCTAATAACATTTGTCACAACTACTAAAAAGTTAGTCTTAATATATAAATTACAAATTAAAAGTTCATCTTAAAATATAATAACAGTAACAACGACCATTTTGAGTGTTTGCTACTCCTCCACTCTGCTAAGTTCTTTCATATTCACTGTCATTTAATTATTTGAATTACCCAGATGGATTGGTATTTCCTGTTTTTCTAATTTGCAAATAATGAAACTGTTTCAAAGAGATAAACTCAGTAACACACACAAATGTAAATGCTAGCAAAATTTGTGTTTATTGCTAAATCTTTATTTTTTGATCATGTTTCTTTTGGGTGGGGATAATACATTTAGGAATCAATCTCTAAATTGAAAGAATTTTGACTCAATTTACATTAGCCTCTGAAAATAGGTGTTGATAACTTTCTTGAATTCCTAGAGTAATGCATGCAGTAATGATAACCGTATTAGGTATTAGAAGCCAACACTGGCTGAGAGCTTACTGTCTCAGATAGTGTGATAAGTCTTTTACATGGGTTCCAGCATTAGTTTCTCATAATCATACTAAAATGTATTTATGTTTGATATCATGTTGCTATAGGAATAATATTACCACTGTTTTCACCATGAGAAAACTGAGAATCAGAAGGGCAAAGAAATCTTCCTAATTTACCAAACAGAAAGTGGGAGACCCAGAATCCCATGCAGCCTAAACTCAGCCTAATTAGGGTTCCATTGACCTAAGATTTTCAGTTGTGCTTTACCACATGCTGTTGATTCAGCAACATGGCATTTACCAAAATACCATACTCATCTCAGCCCTCTGTTCTTACGTATACCACTGCTTATTCCATAGTAACTATCAGTCTCAGGATTGTAATTGTGCTCTTCCTCAGTGCTCCATGTGGGAGTGGAGTAGGGTGGAGAAGTAGTTTGCACTAGAAACATGGGAATATAACCAATTTGCAACAGTCATTTTGTGACCCATTTCTGAACTGATTCATCAAATACTATGTCTATTAAGAACAGCAGTGGTTTCCAGTGTTGGCATCAATAATGATGTTTCTACCTTATTCACATGTTTTATGCTTCTAGTGTCCACTTTCCTTGAAACCTGATCAGGAAAACAAAATAAAACAAAACACCTTGATAAACCTCTTATGCTCCATTAAATGTATTTGTATTTCCATTTCTAAAATTTTATTTACTTTCTTATGTCAACAATATATCTATAAATATGTAGATTCATAGGGCTTCAGGAGATCTTCTCCTAATGTCCATTCTTCTACAACCTGAAATTCTATCATTCCTTTTTAGTAAAAAAGGGCTATTACTTTGGGTCACTTCATTACTATGGCTACTCATTCAGTTGATATTTACTGAGTGCCTACTGTGTGTCAAACAAAAATAATAGAAAATATGGTGGGAGAGAGAAAAAGAACAAATTAATAAGATAAATTTTCAGTGAGAATAAATTCTGTGAGAGGACCATAAGACATAATAATTTTTTTTTTTAAAAGGAGGGAGCTTAAGATGGTCTCAGTTAAGAGGTGACATTTAGGCTAAGACTTGAATGGTAAAAAATAGAATCAGCCTGTGAAGATGGGGGTTGAGGCGAATCCCAAGTAGAAGTAGCAGCATATGCAACATTCCCAAGGAGGAAACAAGCTTAGTATGTCCCGGAAACTTAAATAGGTCAATGAAGCTTCAGTGTAGACAAATGAAGACATCCTAGTAGGAGATAAGACCATAGAGGGAGGCAGGAACCAGATTTAATAGTGTTCTCTGGGCCATGGTAACATATTTGGGTTTTATATTGAGAATACTTTAATCTTAATAAGCATTACATACAAAAATACAAATTGAAAATTGACAGCATTTTCCTAACCTCATAAAAGGATGTGGTTATCAAAATGTTTCATAAGTGAAAGGAGCCTTTCAGTTATGGCATCCTGGTTGTACAGAGATAGAAAGAAAAAGGCAGATGGGTCCAGTGCCTGGGTGAAGAGTGTTGGGGTGAGCTACAATAGGAATATGGCTTTTTTCCAGGCTCAGCTTCATGGTCCCAACTAAGTCAATTTATTTCGTGTGAGCATTCATGATTCGTGTCTATCAATATTTACTTTCCCTTCTTTTTCAAATAGTACACAGAAATTACTCTTAAGAACTCTCTCTCTCTCTCTCTCTCTCTCTCTCTCTCTCTCTGTCCAAGGACTTTGGCTGGTGTTGACTCTACCCTGTTCCCTGGGGGTGTGGGAAGGATGGGATTCGTGATTTTTGCCTGGGTGTGACACTTCATTAGCCTGGCCACAAAGGTTGGTTCCGCCCCAACTTGGGGTAATGAGTGGTCCTTTAAGATTTCTATTCAAATTTCTAAGAAAGAAAAAAGAAATTAGACCCTAGAATGAGAAGCTATCAGTATTAAGTTTCTAGTAGCCATCTTGCTACCACATGAAGCCTAAAGGTGAGCCAAGATGGAGGAGCATAAAGCTGAGAAAGAAAGAAAAAAAAAGAGTGGATTTTAATAACATGGTTTGAGCTCTAGATCAAGCAGCCCTTAGCTGCTGTCAATCAGGTTCCCAAGGGAAGCAGAATTCATTCCAGATGGTTTACAGGAAAATATTTTCATGGAACAATTATTTATAGAGGAGCAACCAAGAGTAAAGGGATAAATAAGGAAGGCCAAGGCACTCAAAGCTGAGGAAAAATGAAAAATTGTTAGTCTCTGGAGGTGAAGGGACAAGGGGGAAGAAATAGTGTTTTACCAGCTCAGTAAAAGCTGGAACTGTGAAGTGCCTTGTGTGGGGTGTATCTGTAGTGGGGAGATAGAAACTCAGCCCTTAAGAGTGGGTGGGAAAGAAAGGTTCTGACATTTTTCTCAGCCAGCTCTCCAATCTCTGGCTAGTAACTCCCTTGTCATCACCAGATTGGAAGAGAGCTTAGCACAAAAGTCAGTGAGGCAATTGACAGAAATCAGCCTCCAGTGTTGTAGAGAAGGCTGAAGAAAGGTGGATAATGTGTGGGGAAATTGGGCAAAAAGAGAATAATTTGCACAAAGTCAACGTATTATGTAACATTTCACATATATGAGTTAAAACATTTGTGCATCCCCACTCTCTGTTTTGAGACAATCAGAAATTGATATTCTGTCTCTTGCAAGTAAAAGGATTCTAACTAATACTTTCTTTGAATCTTGAAAAATCATACCAGCCTCTTCCACACAGAAATCTTATTATACTATATCTTGCTCTACAGAGGGTCAGAGCAATCTTGAAACATCCAGTTATGCAATTAGTAAGGTACACAGTTATGCAATTAGTAAGGTACAATAGTTCCAATTCCTTCTGCAGAGAGTACCTGGGAAATGGACCACAAGTCAGTGAGTCTTCCAGATCTATTAGACTGAAATATTAATTGAATGAGTGGAGTAGTTGCAACATTTTCATGTTTAGTTTAATGGGGATGGGTAAATATTCATATCATAGCAATTTCTTTTTATACAGAGCTCAGTGGGAACACTCCTTCAAATTAAATGAGTCCAGTGGGGGCATTTAAAGTTGGAAAAAGGGATAAGAATGTTTCTGTAAGACATAGATCAATGATTGCATAAGCTTTAGATTTCTGGACCCTGAAAAGTGTCTCCTCTAATTATTCAAAATGGAATTTTATACTATAATGTAGGGTTAATAAAAATATAGCAAATGAATCCTAAACTTGATCATGTGGAAGGGAAGTCACCAAGTCCATCTTCATTTTACAGATGGGGAAAATGTGAGCCAGAGAGGTGAAATGGCTTGGTGACTGTCGTCCAGCTAGTTAGCAGCAAAGCTAGGATTAGAACCTAAACTTCCTAAATCTTAGTCTTTTGCATTCTATTCAACCATGTAATATTATATAGTTTAGAATGCAAAAATAAGAGATGGATTTGAGTTCTATATCCCCAGCTTTGTTGAGGAATCTATAAACAAAATGTTTACCTTCTCTACAATAAAATATGTCTAACATAGTGTGATACCTATTGGTTTTCAATCATTGTCACTTATCTGGAGTTCAAGCCATGATTCTGTGGACAAATAAGCGCTTTCCTTTTCACAGACTTTGTATAATCTTGTCTGCTCTTGTTAGTTCTGTTTATAATCACTGAATGTTTTTTTCAGTAGGGCACTATTGATACACCAAAGTATCAGAATTAAGAAGTCCCTCTACTATTCAGATTACCATCACAATTAGTATAGCACCCCTCTCTGCTGTTTGAAAATGTCAGCAAATGAAGAGTTAATAGGCATGTTAGTGGCCACATTTGTTTATTACTGAATTGTTGTAGTTTAGGTGACTATACTTCGAGTTTTATAGAAACACTTAAAATGTCTTTTTTCAGAGTTAATAAGCAGACATCGATTTTTCTCTTTGATAATTAACTATAAATTCTTGGGTAATCTAGTCAAAAAGCTGACAGTATCTGCGACCTCCAATTTTAAAAAGAACTTCCAGTATGTCTTGGTTCAGCCCTTTTTTTCCCCTCTGTTTTACCCCAAAGAAGCAATAATGGTTTGACTGCATTTGCCATTTTTTTAGTGGCTTGGTCTCTCCTGATGTGACAGCAACATTGGGCCAGCAGGTCAGGTTTGATTTACTCTGTAATGAGGCTTCAAGGGACAGTTTTCTCTACTAATCGCTTACGCCACTTGACTAGCAGCAACTGTGGCTTATAAATGTTGCCATTCCGTAACTCCCTGAAAGACTTGCTGATCAGTGTGAAATGTCAATGTCACTGTTATTTCTTTGAACTTGAGTTATTTTAGTCTTGCACTTCAAGCCCTAAATGAAGTTCCCAAACCATAAATAAATGTAGTAATTGGCCCAAACTACAGTGACACTGGCAAGTCTTTGATATATTGCTAAACAGTCTTATGCTCCTCTGAGAATCAAAGCATTTCAGAGTTGGATGAGGCCTTAGAGGTCATTTGTTCCTACTTTTTATTCTACCCTCTAGTTATATTGCGACTAAGGTATCAAAGGTCATGCAGGCCTTTGATATTTAAAGAAAATTGGTTTGAACTGCCTTACCCCTTATTCTGTGAAAGAAAGGAACTCTCCAAAAGAGTTTTGCAAATTTTTCACATGCTCTTGTTCACTCATCGCCTCTTTCTATGAGCCACTTTTCTTAATTATAATATTTTTTTCTTTCCTCTCTCATGCACCAAGACATGATATTCTATTCTTTTCCTTTGATTTTCTCAAAGTATTACTTTGGAAAGTGCATTCCTGAATATATGAAACTTGACTGAAGACCCCATGCAACTTGCATAACAACAGAGCAAACGATTTAAAATGGAAAGTAAGGTTGCCCCAACTTTGCAATTCCTCCTGACATCTCTGCCAGGAGAAATTTCCCTTCGGGCTTCCTGCTCAGCCTCTCATCCAACTTTATAATGCCTTAACTATGCTTTGCATTTGATTCTACTCCATTGTGAAAGTCTGGAAACTAAGCCTTGTCTAGTCCTATCTCACAAAGGAATCCACAAGGGAAATGCCATCTTCAGCTAATGACAAAAGATGTTGGGGTATTGGGAGCCCTGTTCATGGGAGGTTACCAGGAAAAGCACAGTGACAAGTTTCAGGGATATGGGTGTTATACAGATCTAAGTGCATTGAAAAAAGTTTCCAGAGATTAGTCATCTTTTTCTTCAGAGAGGGAAAAACCCTTACAAATGGAGTTTTCCTTATAAATATAAATGTTTCTTACAAAAGGATAACTTCTACTGAATTTTCAGAGCCTCTCCTATGTCTGCTATTTCTTAAAAATAACCAGCTCAAGATAATCCTTATGCCAAAGAGACATATTTTGGAATGGCAGATTCTGCTTCTTTCAACTATAAAATTATTAAAACTAGGAAGTACAATGGAAAAAATGGAAAAAAATACACAAATGTTAATACATTTAAACTAAAAGTCTTTTTTTTTAAGAGCAATTTTAGATTCACAGCAAAATTAAGAGGAAGATACAGAGATTTTCTTCCCATACATGCATAGCCTCTCCCGTTATCTGCATCCCCCACCAGAGTGGTGCATTTGTTACAATGGACGAACTTACAATGATGCATCATAATCACGTAAAGTCCATAGTTTACTTTAGGTTTCATTCTTGTGTTGTACATTCTAGATATTTAAAAAATGTATAATGACATATATCCATCATTATAGTTTCATACAGAGTATTTGCACTAACAGTCCTTCATGGTTCACCTACTCATAGCTTCCCCTAGCCCCCGGCACCCACAAATGTTTTTTTACTATCTTCATAGTTTTACCTTTTCTAGAATATCATGTAGTTGGAATTGAACAAGACATAACCTTTTCAGATTGACTTCTTTCACTTATTTATCCACATGTAAAGTTCTCCAGGTCTTTTATGGGTTAGTAGTGTCAGGAAGAAGAAATTTCCCTCTGTTCTTCTAGGTTCTTCTGGCCGGTCTAAGAATTAAATTGACATGAGACAAAGCTTAACAGTAGAAAATAATGAAATCTAATTATATATGTACATATGGGGTTCCACAAGAATATGGGGCCCAAAGGTGAGGAGAGCAGTTGAGTCTTATATGCCATCTTGAGCTATGGTCTGGGGCTTTATAGAGGAGGAAGACAATTTCACAGGAAGATGGATAAGTAAATGGTAAATGAATATTTGCTGGACCATGCAAAAACTGGGACACAGAGTGGACTCTGAACTCTAGGCCCTGCCAAGTCTCCCCCACCACACCTAGTTTTGTAACAGAGTGAAATACTCCTATTGCTGACTCTACCTCAATTCTAGCCTTCATTTCTCCCCGGACCTGCAGGCTAGTAGCTCCTGCTATAGACATGCTGATTAACTAGAGAAATTTTGCTTGAAGCCTGAGCATTTTGCAAAAACAGCCCCTTGTGGGAAGGTGCCTCTCCAGAAGAGGTGGATAAATATGTACAAAATAATAACTATTTATCAAAGACTTACAGGAGCCTCAAGACCAGACTCAGATCAGTGAGGGTCAAGGGGCCACTGAGAACAAAGAGATTTAGCAATTTTGTGCTCTTTCTTGGATCTCAGTTCCTAACTGTTCAGGTCCTCACCCACCTCTTGTCGCACCCCTCCTCTCTTCCCTTGATATAAAAGAGAGATAAATTGGGGGTGCTCTTAAGATGGATTTATGGAAGTGTTAAGGCCCCCCATCTTTTGAGTTAATGCCCTCTCTATCAAGAAACCTTTCCATTTTTCAATCTGAAATTTTGAAGATTGGATTTTGAAGTGTCTGGGTCACAAAAGTTGAATCGTAACAGTTCACATCATACTACAGTTATCTATGGTGATAGCTTCCTTCCCTCTAAATTCTTTTTTGTAGTGAAGGGGAAGGTCAAAGGTTATTCCTGAGTCTTAAGTTTCTTTATAATAAAATAATCTTCATGCCAGAGAGACACATTTTGAGATGGCAAACTTTGCTTCTCTGTAATAGTTTCTTTCTTTTTAGCACTAAATAATACTCTATTGTCTGGACATATCACAATTTATTCATTGACCTCCTGAAGGGTATCGTGGTTACTTTGAAATTTTGGCAGTTATGAATAAAGATGCTATATCCATGTGTAGGTTTTTGTTTGGACTTAGATTTTACTTCCATTGGGTAAATACCAAGCAACGTGATTGCTGGATTATATGGTAAGAGTATGTTTAATTTTGTAAAAAAGTCTCCAAACTGTCTGCCAATGTGGCTTTACCATTTTGCAATGAATTAGAGTTCTCACCAGCAATGAATTGGTGTTTTTGTTGTTCCACATTTTCATCAGCATTTGGCGTTTGTTGTCAGTGTACAAATTTTGGCCATTCTCGTAGACACAGACTGGTATCTCATTATTGTGTTAATTCACATTTTCCTGATGACATAGAGGTGGAGCATTTTTTCACATGATATTTGCTTCTATATATCTTCTTTGGTGAGGTGTCTGTTAAGGTCTTTGGCCCATTTTTGAATCAGGTTGTTTGTTTTCTTAACTGTTTGATTTTAAATGTTCTTCGTGTATTTTGAATTCTTTATCAGATGTGTCCTTAACAAATATCAGATGTGTCCTTAACAAATATTTTCTCCTGGTCTGTGACTTGACTTCTCATTCTCTTACTATTGTTTTTCACAGAAGAAAAAATTTTAATTTTAATGAAGTCAGTCTACAATTATTTCTTTCATGGATTATGCCTTCAATACTGTTGAAAATCTTTTCATTCCCATTATCTGAATTTTAACATTGGGCCACTGAGTCAAAGTGTGATTTTCCATGTTATATTAACAAAGATGTATGTAATAAGTAGAGATTCTGAGAAATATAAATTAAATTTAAAAATTTTCATTTTCTTTATGATTATGGATTTTGGAAAATAAGAATTAATATTTTTTCCTAAAATTTCACCAAAAATTATTTTCATATTCTATCACTCTTAAAAAAAAGCTTCCAATCATGTTTCATGCTACGTTTCATACGCTAAAATGCACTTCATGAAATAAGGATCAGAGTTTATTTTTTAATATGATACCCAATTAAGGAAGCAGTGCTTATTAGAAGGGTTATCTATTCTGTGCTGAATTTCAGTGGCACCTTGGTTAAACAACCAAGTGTTTGTGTATGTGTGTCTGTCTCTGGGCTGCCTATTCTATTCCATTGGATTCTCTGCCTCTACGAGATCTATACCTAGTGATGTCTTGCATGGATACCACACTGTCTTAAATACTTTGGTTTTATAGTAATTCTCGCACACTATTAGCATAAGTTGTCTAACTTTGCTCTCTATTACCAAAATTATCTTGGCTATTATAGGTTATTTTATTGCCATTTAATTGTGGGTACTCTTTAAGTTCTCAGATTAGAATATGTCCCTTCAGAGAAGACCATGTTGGCAGTTGTTTGGGAATACAACTGAACTGTGATAATTTCAATTAAATGTTTTTTTATAGCCTCGTGCTTCAGATATGTGTTTCATTTGTAATGTAATGTGTATTTTCTGTATTATTTAATAATTTTTTATTTTGCTTTAAAAAACAAATGGGGTGGATAAAACTCTTAAGAAATATTAACCTATGAGACATACTAAACAAAGATAAAATAAATGGACATTTATGTGTTGCACAGATTAAAAGGATGAAACAAACAAATGAGAATATTATTTTTAGATAGAAAGCAATGGAAAGCAAAATAAACTAAATATTCATGAAGCTTTATCTACCTCAAATTAGTGACACACTGTGAGAAAAAAAATCAAAGTTTTTGCTTGTCTTTTTTTTTAATTTGACAATGGCAGCCTTAATTTCGACATGGATCCTAGCCTTTCTTACAGATATTAAATCTCAAGTAAGATTTTATTTATATAACTTCCTCTTTATAGAGAGCTCAAACTAAATCACTCAGATTTCCTTCCCATTTCCTTTTGGAGGGAATATTCTTCTTCATTTAAACTTTATGTGAGATTGTAGACTTCACTGGTTCTCAAATTTATGAAAGTGTCTTCTATTCAACTCTTTATCTTTTTGAATGTAAAATTTTGTCTCTTCACCTTGTGTATTACCTTTTAAACTGGAGTATCTGGTAACCTAAAATTGCAGATGACATCAGAAAACCTTAATGGATAAATCTATGCTTTTTAGCCTTTATAATTTTTATTATTTTGGCAAATATTTTATTTATTATTTGTATAGTGTTTTTTGGCTATATTTTTTAACAAGGCAGTGACAGAAAACAATAAATAAAATAAAGATACAATGTTTATTTTATATTCTGACATATCAAACACATTGTGAGTACTGTTTCTAAATCTCACTCCTGGGGAAGCTTCCTCAAAGGATCCTTTTCTCTGTCAATTTTACACAATTTTTTTATGTATTTAGTAATTACCAAATATAAAATCACTAAAAGTAAACATATTTCTAAATTTTTACAGAGGAAAATAAATGATTATAATAACTCCTTGGTAAAATACTTACTGAAATGAATATGGTGGCACACAAATATATGTCAATTAATAAGAAAGACAAATACAATTTACATTATAAGAGAATCAAATTATTTTCTTTGTGAAATTAGAACCAGGTTTATTTAAAAAGATGCCATGCAACACTTTTGAAAATCTTTTGTCCCAGTAATGTTTCTATAACTCTGCTCTCATATAAGAATAAACGAAAGAAAAATAAAATATGGGAAAAAAAGTAATTTAAAGCTGCCTTATAAAACATTTAAAATGATGATTAATTATTTTGGAAGAATATCCAAGGAATGCTCAGAGGAGGTGCCACATAGCCCCTTCTGTTAGTGTTTATAGTATATTAAATACATCATTCAATATTTACTCTTATTCTGTTATATCTTCCCTATGCTTTCAATAACCCTAATTTATTTTTTCTCACCATGTCAATATAAAATTTTGCTTAATAATAACAACTTGTCATTATTATTATTCGTCACTTCACAGACAAGGGAACTAACATTTGCAAAGGGTGCATGACAAGGAAAGAGTAACAGAATGAAGATTGGAACCTGAATCATTAATCTTAACTTTTTAAGATATAGTAGTTTATTGTTTTAAAACCCCAGAGGGAAAGGGGAAAAACAAATTAATAATAATTATAAAAGTAAAACCTTTTAGGAAATGAGTTGAATTTCCACAAGCTCATAAACTATTCTTCTCCCTTTCAAAGCAGGACACGGTTTCACAAGAAAAGTCCGCCCAGTTATCTCCATTTGGCAGTTTCAAATGGAGGTTTGGTAGGAGAAGGTTGGACAGGTGCTAGATGAAACTTGCTTGAGTACACACAAGTATCTCACGAGTGTGGTATATAATAATTCAAAAAGAATTACGTATACTCATTGGGACAAGGGAAAGTAGACATTCACAGTTGTTTTACTGATGTCAGTGTTCCAAGGAGGTGAAAATAGAATTTATTTTGTGATTTTTTGTAATGTGTGTACTAATTCAGGACACACACATCTGCACTATGGATTTTTCAACCCCTCCATGTGAAAGTAACAAGCCTTCATCATGAGATCAATCCCAGAGCACTTTTATAGGACATTTGTCTTTAGGAAAGATTCCAGCCAGATATTTTTTCACTGATTCGAATGCCAAGAATATGTATGTTTTCTCAGTGGAGAAATGGATCCAAGATTGTGGCCTGATTAGAGATAAAAAAAAAAAAAAAAGCTAATATTTTGGAAATGTGAGAAAGAATCTGTTCATTATGATTACTGGATAATATTTCCATTGCTCCTTTATCTAGAAATACATTGAATATCTTTTGGGTATGAGATGTCCTAGAAAGGAAGATATAATATAATTCACAGCATGTAGCTGAGAGAACAGATAGAAATGAAGTTCAAAGTTGAGAGAGCACAATAGGAATGTGAGGCAAGAGGTAAGTACTGGGGAGAGAAAATTAGTCTACGGTGGAGATCGTCATGCTCAAGTGCATCCCTCTTCTGTAGGATCTGTGATTTGATGATCATTGATGCTTTGCCTCTTCCTCTTGCAGATGTCTCATAAAAGCTAAGCTAAAGTGAGGGTATGAACTGTCTACAACTTTTGACAGAATATTCACTTAATATCTGTGGTTAGAGAAAAGACAGTTAATTGATCTAATTTATTTTTGCTCCCCATGATTAGGTATTATTTCTGAACACATTTTCATAAAGGATAGCACACATATAGAAAAATGCACAGGTCAGATCTCAATGGATTTTCACACACCCTTAAAGACACCTGCATACCCAGCAGCAGATCAAGAAGCAGAATATTTCCAGTATCCTAGAAGCCCCATGGTGCTCCCTTCCAGTGATTATTCTCCCGAAAAATTAGCCATATCTTGACTTCTGATACTATGAGTTCGCCTGTATATGAACTATATTTAATGAAATCAAGTAGTAGCATTTTCTTTTAGTCTGATTCTTTTCATTTAATATCATTTTTATGTTTTAATTCACTTATATTCATCGTTTTATAATATTTCTTGTAGGAATTTCTGCTAACCAGATATTTGTTAGAGAATAGCTTTTCAGTAATTTATTTACTTAGTCATTCAATATCTAGTTATTGGGAGACAAGTGTGCTTGTCAGGACAAAATATAGCAAAGAAAGAAACCATGGGATTTCCTCTCGGAGATTTCAGGCTGCAACCTGGATAAATAGTAATAAGTTAAAGAAATCTAAGAAATACTTTCAACATACTCAAATGCTATAAAAAATGGAGTAAAACATTTTTTAAAAGTAGATTTTTACTTAAATATTGTGTTAAGGTTTGAAAGCACTTATCTTAGGCAATATTTGCATAAACATCTTAGGCGTTAAAGGGATAGAAGCTAAATATTTTTCCATGTTTATTTTTTTAAGGACTAACAAAATAAAAGCCAATTATGCCCCATGCATCCTTATACTGAGTGACAAAATCCTTAGTGTTGGTCACTGGATTAAGCCAGGGTCTTGATATCCTGTCTGACTGAATTATAAAAAGTTTCACAGAAAATTACATGATGAGCTCTTTTATTTGAATAGATATTTTTTATGTTACCAATTAATATGGAATTTTAAGAAATCAGATTTAAATGACCTTTTTTTGTCTCTAAAGAAATTTCTTTCCTTTCTTTGATTCTCTCTAAACTTTTTCTCCACATTCATATTTTTCCAACTTTGGCTATGAAAATGATCTTTTAACTAGAACATTTAAGAGTAGCAATGATTCAATCATACAGGCATTGTCACGCAACATGCACATCTATAAATTAATTCTTTCGGATTTCCTATCTGGCCCTTGTCCTTCCTTGATCTGATTTTTAGCTTTATTTTTTATATTTGAAAATAATTTTATTTTTCAGTCTAACACTCTCCCAACTGAGCCACTGTGGTGCCTTTTGGAAAATTATTTTTATCCGATTTTTTTTTTTTTTTGCAACAAGGCCATAAATATATACCTATAACTGTGTGTGTGTGTGTGTGTGTGTGTGTGTGTGTGTGTAATATCTATATTCTATGTTGGCAAATCCATTGTAAACATATTAAAAATCTTAAATTTTCATAGCATTTCAGTGTCCAAGAAGTCACTACCAACAAATGAGCACTTATTAGTTAAACCTTGCATTTCTTCGATTAACTCTGTGAGGAATCTGAAGTTAATTGACCAAAGTTACATGGCTAATCAATAGCAGATCTGCTGTTTGAATTCAGATCTTTTAAATTAAATCCATTCCAATACCCAAGTAACAAATTAGTGTAGATTTATTATCTCCATCTGTTCCCCATGGAGA
The DNA here is from genome assembly GCA_028627145.1 of Eidolon dupreanum. Taxonomy (NCBI): domain Eukaryota; kingdom Metazoa; phylum Chordata; class Mammalia; order Chiroptera; family Pteropodidae; genus Eidolon; species Eidolon dupreanum. The sequence continues at coordinate 12,307,539 of CM053510.1, forward strand.
TTAAGGCATCATGAGAGCATGGAACACCTAGGGAAAGAGTAGGAGGACAAAGAATTTTGAGAGAAAATGAAAGAAAGATGAAGGAAGCTATACCAAATTTTAACTTCACCTAGATTCTACTTATACTGAAGGATGATATGACATTTCTCAAACTATGTTCCAGGTTTTTAGAATGTTGATATAAATAGAAAATAAAAGTAATACTAATAAAAATGAAGAGAGAGAAGCAGTCAAAATATAATTTGACCAAAACTAAAATAATTAAACAGATTTCTTTGCTCTAAAACATTTCTGTGACTTTAACATGATAGTGTAGAGGGAAGATACTGACCATGAAACCCTTTTGATTTTTTTCCCCTTGAGACATGTCACATAGTGTTTCACAGAACAAACCCGAGAAAACAATTCATTGACAAACTACCCATCTGTATTAGAGAAATTAGCCTGCACAAATATTTATACAGGAAAATTAAGAAAAATACATCTATTATTTTATCTCAAACAGAATTATGCAATATGACCAGAATCATTTATTACTTAGTGTTTTAACTATAAAGACTATGTGCTCATATTCTGACAGAATAATCCATTCTATAACCTTATCCTCCATCAAAACTAAGCCACAGACTTTAAAGAAGGAAATGATGTGATGGACTGTCTTTCGAAGTCTCAGTCTCTGAGCGGCTAATGCTCAACTAGAAATTATTATTGGACTACACACATATATACTGAGAAAAGTAAAATCTATTAAGGAAAAAAATCAAAGATTTATTTTTGAATGGTATTTCAAGGTAGCCTCCTTTGTGAGCAAGAGTTCTAAAAATTGGCAATGGCTTCACGATCCATAAAGACACTTGACACTTTAGTTTAACCTAAGTCAGTCCAAATGGGCCAATGGTCAGAGTCTTTTTAACCCCATATGATTAAATAGATATGTTTCTCAATAAAACACGAGGCCTATGCCCTGACCTCTTTTGGTTCACCAACTGTTGTTTGAAGATACCACACTGTTTGTATTTCTGCCTGTGATGGAATAATAATGTTTTCATTCTTCCTACTCCTTCTCCCCCATCATATAAGTTTCCCTTGCAAGAAGGAAGAGACAGCTTGTGTCTTAGGTAATTAATTTTTAGTATGCCAGATCTTTTAACAGTCTGTCTATGGTGAAAGTTATTCCTGTTTCTAGGTCATTCCCAAGAAGATTTTATGTAGAAGAATTGTGTAATTAAAGGAGAATTAGAAGCATTAGTGGAATGCTATTTGTCCTCCACTCAGTACCCTGGTAGCCCCTTTACCAACTCTGTTGTGGCATCCATCCCCCAGGTGCTGGGAGGTTTTGACTGATGACTTAAAACTGCATTTTTTTTTTTTTTTACTGAAAATTGTCCTTTTGAGACTAAAGCTGCCTTAGTTATGTTTACTCTACTTCCTTGCTTCAGGGAAGGAAAACTTCTGATGCAATTCAGACTTCAGACATTCCTGAGGGATCATGTTGAATTTAAACTTTATGTGAACCCACATTTCTACTCAGTCCCTTCAGTATTCCTCTTATATTCCTCTCACCTTACTTAGTTTCTCCTTAGATGGTTCTCGTAATAAATCATTTGCTCAAAAATGTCAACATCAGGCTCTGCTTCTAGAGAACTTACCCTAGCATCATATAGAAAATAGTAAGGAATGGAAAAACAGAGACATGTAACTCTCAAAGTTTATCTAAGGTTACAGAAACTGATGAAAATCTAATGTTCTAGTTTTGTAGGAAATTCATTCTAGCAAATCAACAGACAGATGTGAGATTAGTCAGTTACTTGTAAGTCATTAGTAAATGCATCAGACTGGAGACTAGATTGAATTATTAACTAGCAGCTAATGGGGGCAATTGAGAGAACAATGTAGAAGTGGATAAAGAAAGTTTTATTTTGAATTAAGATGTAAGAGGATATTAATACTAAAAAATCATTTGATAAAAGTTATAGTTATATTTGATGGCAGATTCAAGAAAGTTGAGAAGAACTCATTTCAGAAGAGCAGGGCCCTCCTAGATGAGGAGAGTGTCATGGCTTTTTCTGAGGGAAAATGTCAGGTCTAGGTGTGGACAAGAGTAGAATGCCTTCTGGAAAATGTGTGGTGTTGAGGAGAGACACATAATAAGGTCACGCTATTACCTGTGGTGGAGAAGTAAGGAGATTTGGAGTTGCGAGTTCAATAATGTCAAAGTAATAATTTTAGCTTGCCAATTCACAATTCCACCCAATCTATCTGTGTAAATGACAGTGAAGGCAGGGCTGAAAAGTGTAAGGTGTCCCTGCAGTCTTGAATGTTCTCACTATGCTTGGAATAAAGTGGCCCTACCAGTGATTCTTAAGGTAAAAGTGTGAACTAGCTGCTTCCTGGACCAAACTAATAAGATAAAAGAGATCAGCCCCTCATAAGAGGGACCACAGTAACTTACTGGTTGATAGTTGGGCTGACCAGATATGCATCCAGCTTTCTTAAAGCTGAAGCTCAGTTGCAGATCAACTTGACATTTCATCTGAGTTGCCAAAGGAAAGATCTGACCATTTCCAGAAAAGGCAGAACAAAACAATAGTATACTTCAAATTCCACTATTTCCCTACATGAAATATCGTTTATAATTATGAATGTGAAATATGCAACAAATATTAGAATTTACAGGCAAATACATTAAAATAATTACTTAAAAATGTTTAAAGTCTTATAGGTAAGGCAATAGGTGAATGGATGTGGATTTTCAACAAAAAAGGGGATCTATAACAAATAAGTCAAAATTCTATGAGTAAAAATGCAATATTTAAAATGAAAACAAAACAAAAACAAAGTAAAAAAAAAACAATAATCACTAACTAGACTTAATAGAAATACTGCAGAAGAAAGGATCAATGAACTTGAAAACAGATCAATAAACATTAAACAGAAGCTCATAGAGCAAAAAGTTTTTAAAAATAGATTATAAATAATAGTGGAACAATGTCAGTCTAATATATGTGTAATTGGAGTTCAAAAAGGACTAAAAAAGGTGTGAACTAGTTTTGCTGACAGCTTCATATGAATGACTCTCTAAGACTAAGATCCATTTTAAGAGATTATCTATGAAGTAGGCAACCAAAAAAAGAATTAAAACCCCCGTTCCCATTAGAAGAAAGAGGTTTTGAGTCTGTTTTCACTTTTGCATTGAGGTACCAAAATACATTTCCCAGTCTTCTTCTGAGTAGTCTAGAAAATTTTTCTTTTTGTAGTTAAGGAAAGAAAATTGAACATTCAAAATTGGCATAAAGAGAAATAGAAAAATAAAATCACTGCTTTAAAAAAAATTAGAACAAATATAGGTGTAGCACAATATAGTGCCATCTCATTGAACTATGAATTAGGAGATCTGGTTTCCAGTTTAGAGTTATTTCTTGGCTAGTTGTGTGAGCTTGAGTTAGAGGAATTTTTCCTCCTCAGGCCTAATTTATTCTTCTACAAGATGAAATATTTGGAAATGAATCTTGTAGTCTCATATACCTCTAAGAGTCTGTGAAATGAGTGGCTTACTTCAAAGGTCAGTAAACCAAGTCTGGCCCTTTCTCTGCACTTGTAGATAAAATTTTATCAGAACACAGCTATGCTCATTCATAAACCTATTGTCTATGGCCACTTTCAAGCTGCAATGGCAGAGCTGAGTAGTTGCAACAAAGACCATTTTCCCTGCAAAGCCCAACATATTTACTATCTGCACCTTTACAGAAAAAGTTTGCCAACTCTTGGCTTATCTAAGTGGAAAGCGAACCTCTGAAAACTATTCCCAGTGTCCTCATTCTGCATTTACTTGCACGACCTTAGGGAGTCTCAGCTCTGCTTTATTAATTTCCCTACTGCTGAGAAGCACTAACTGCCCTTTTCAGGCACTTGAACACCAAATTTCCCCAAGAGAGGGTGGTGATACTAAAGTGTAGTTGAAAACGATAAAAAGGGTTTTCAAGGGGGAAATGAATGATTAATCCAGAAAAGTGAATTTCAAAATGGAGAAAGTATGTATATATGCATCCAGAAAACATTTTATATAAAGAGTTTTGATTATTCTTAGTATTTTTAAAAAATATTTTGGTTCTCCGATCTCTAGACATATGGTAAGATTGTATGTCCTATAGCAGACGCTTGGCCAGACTTGGTTCTAGTTTGGATGCTTGACTGGCAATAGATCCACTTCCAAGCTCACTCAGATTTTTTAGCAGGATTCATTTCCTTGGGACTATACGGCTGAGGGCTCTGGCTTCTTTCTGGATGTCAGCTTTTAAGAACTGCTCTGAGTACTTAGAGAACTCAGCTTCTGTTCTTAGAGAATGCTACAATTCCTTGTCATATGACCTTCTCTATAGATCCTCTCTATGGAAGCTTACTTTTTCACAGTAGTCAAGAGAGAAAGAGAGAAAGTAAGTCTGCTATTTCATTGACAGTTAATCTAGGCAGGAGGAGAAGAAGCCACTCATTCAGGCCACAAATCTCTATTCACAGAAGTCCTCACATAGGATTAAGCAATCATGTCCTGAATGCAAAACTTCAGGAACCTCTTTATTTGCCTGGATCAACTTATTTTCTTGTAATTCTTAAAATAATTATGGTCGTTCTAGATAATAGCACAGTTACCAAGTTTCTTCATTAAACTAAGCTGTTATTCACAAATCAGCTGTCTTCTGATTATTAGAAACATGACTAACAATTCCTAGCTGCAATATTTTAAAAAAAATCAACTTCACGTGCCCTAAATTGCTTGAGTGCAAACATTGCAACGGGGCAATGAAGTCTGTGAAAAAGTCAGCAGCTGGCTGTGCTAAGATTGTCAACAACAATGACCAAAGACAATCAACACATGTTTAACAATTTCAGGATGAATATTTTTTCATTTGTTATCTGTGGGAAATGAAAAATATAAACAACCTGAAGTCTGGGTACTGCAAATGTCTTTGATTTTGACTTAAAGTTTACTTGCAACAGAAGCGCTACTCAGGTTCTTAATGAATTCAACAATCCTTTCTTCTTAAGACCTTCGCAAAAATAAAGAGATTATTTTTCTAGTACTTATTCAATTTCAAAAAAAAATTGAAAACCTCACACAATCTGGAAGGCCATTGAGTTTCCAGCTGCTTTCACTAAAAGTTCACATTTTTGCTTTGTTCTATGGAGATAAAAAGTGCAAGTGTCAATATGTCACCATAAAGTGGATGGAAAGAAAAACTGTAACAGTAAGAACCAAGTTATGATTAGTCATCTGTTTCTAAAGTGCCTTGAGATCTAGGTTTTATAGTCTCGAAGACATATAGTTTATTAATTTCTCCTATTCCATTTTGTTAATATAATAAATATATTCTTTCAGCTGATGTTTTTAAATTGGAAATATATTTTTTATTATTTTTGATATTTATTTTGTACCATTTAATTGATGGCAAATAAATATTAAAGCTTATACTACAGATAACCATTGCTAGTTATTTATGAGTTATTTTGCTACCTACAGAGATATTTTTAGTATTTCCTCTATATGAACTGACAGTGACAAATTTTATAAGTACTTCCCTTTGCCAGGTGAAGTCATTTGCATTTATACATGTAATATTATTAGTTTGTTATTAAAATGTGCTTCAGAACTCCATAATATTGATACTATCTTTTCAATAGTGATGTGATCCAGATTCCTCAAGGCTACCAATCATCCTAGGCATGGCATATTTCTTTTAATTCTTTGTGTGTGTGTGTTTCTAGTTTCCAGGAAAAAAAAAAGTAAACTTTTAGGAGAAAGAATGTTTACTTACTCTTTCCCATTAAATGTACCAGCAGTTGTATTCTTTCAAAGTTCAGAAAAATGTTCTACATAAACTCCTGGAATCAACCCTAATGTCCATTGATAGAGGGTTGCTCAAGTCAATTACGATATGGCCATACAATAAAATAAGACACTGAACCATTTTAAACTGCCATTTTGTAAACTAAAAGCAATTAAATATCAGCAATTCCATGTGGTTTACCTAATATTATGTAGCAGTTTAAAGGAGAAAAAAAATGTGTGTTTATAGAGAAAGACATCCCCAAAATATGTTTAATTAAATAAAAAAGCTAATTTTAGGAGGATATGCATTGTATGATTCCATCATATTTTTATTTAGAAATAATATGCTTGCAAATATATGAATAATTCTGGAAGGACAAATTCTTGAAAGTGAGACTAGGGCATGGGAAAAATGGGGATCCTATTTTTTCTATTTACATATTCTTCAGTGTAAGCACAAGTTAATGGCATAATATACATTTTGTAAAATTATAAAACAATCAGTCTCTCATTCCTCAATGCTATTTAAATTATGGTCCATGGTTGACACAAGTTTGCAAAATTTACCTGTCTGTATTGAGATAGGTAGAGAAATTGAGAGAAGCATTTAGAACTTCTATAGCAATTTGGTGAGTAATTTTATTTTTATTGAATCTAATAATGAAAAACTGGGGCTTGTATTTTGTATACCCTTTAAATTTTATTTATATAGTAATTGATTTTCATTATACTTTACAAAATAATCTATCCATGACTGATTAGAAGTTTAAAAAGATAAAAAGATATGATGCTTCACCACAGACAGTTTGAGAAGCATGGGTTTATCTTTATTTTTCCTGAAACCAGGACAGGTTCTGGTAGAAAAAACCATTAAATAAATATGAAATGAATAAATAACTAAATGTAGTTAACCAATCAGAGAGGCTCCATGATAATAGAATAGGTAGTTTGATGCTGCATTAGATTGATGCTGGGGAAGGAAGGAGTTATAGAAAACCCTCAGACGTTTAGATTGAGTTCCTGGGAGGATGATGATGCTGTTTCTTAAGAGGAAACACCAGAAAAATGGAGCATGTTTACAGATAACAAATTCATTTTTGAGCAGTTTGACATTGAAATTATGAGATATCCAAATGGTGATGTCCAGGAAGCAGTTAGATATGTGGGTTAGAAGCTCATGGAGCAAAGTCTGCACCGATGGTTTGGATTTCTGTTGTAGTCATTGAAAGGAATGAGCACCTGAGATGTAGAATGGGGAAAGAAGAGGCCAAGGACAAATCTCTATGTGTCATAGAGAGATGGTTAGTAGCTCTTTGTCAAATGAAGAGGTAGATAGATATGAACCTAAGTCTATTTCATTTCAAGCCCAAGCTTTCTTTAATAATGCCATTCTGCTCTTCTGCTCTGAAACTGAACAGCATTCTAAATACTAGATACTGCTTGGCATTGGGGGTGGGGTGAGAGAAAAAATCAGAAATACACGCTAAGAGAGAAGGGGTCCAGCTGTTTTGAATGCTGCTAAAAGATAAGTAAGATGGCAAAAGAAAAATGTCTACTAGGTTTATCAACATTAAGATCATTGATGTCCTTAGAAAATATGCTTTTTGGGGAGTGATGGTGGTAAGAAGTGTTTCGGACTAATTGAAAAGTAAATGGATAGTATAGAAATGTAGACAATATGTCTATCCTTTATCAAGAAACTTAGCTATAAAGGTAAATCAAGAAATCTTAGAATTATTCATCAGTTATTATGGGTGTGAGCAATAAAGAATGATTTATCCTCAAAATAAAATAGTTTGTTATAATCTGGCTTACTCTATTATTTCATGAACAATACTAGTGATAAAGATAATCATAGTAACAAATAATTTATTAAATAATCATTATGTGCTAGGTACCATACCTAAGTAGTTATTACACATTATTTCATGTAGTCTTAATAATAAACTCATTAAATAGGTTTTATTCTTCTTTTACAGATGAGAAAATTTATATTTAAGAAGATTAAATGATCTATCCAGGGTCATTAAATATTAAATAGTGGAACCCAAATGTAAACCCAGGATTGTCTCATTCCAGAACTTAATCCATATTCTTAATTGATGTTATCTACCTTAATTTTCTAAATATTAGGAAAAAGATACATACATTATTACAAAATTATAGCCTCCTTCAGTAGTTTAGTGTATTTCATTTATTAGCTCCTTGAAGACAGGAAATATGAATTCAAAAGAGCCTTTAAAAGTCAGCAGTCCTGGGTGCCTGGTATAATATTTCAAAAATTGGCTGCATTTCCTGGGACAAGGCAATTTCCCACAGTAGACCTGAGTCACATCATTGTAAATACACGGTTTTAGGCTGAATAGGCCTTGATATCTTTTTCAGCTCTGGAGTTCTATTATTTCTAGTTATAGTATTTTTTTCTATTTTAACATTATGTATTAGAAGGAAGTCCCACCAGTAAGAAGCTTGTTTACATTTATTTACTAAAAGTTCATCAAAATAATTTGAGAGTGAGACACTTTTCTGATATTGTTTATTAACATCACAAAAATGAATTTGTTCCACAATCTGATGATAAAAATCTAGTTGTCATTGGAATACTCATTATTATTATTATCATCTTATTGATTAATTATATGTATGAAGGCCAGCTTCTTGGAGACAGCTTTGAATAGGTGCAGTTTGATGGAGAGCAAGCTCAGGTTGAAACCACTCGCCGAAAGCAGGCTGGCATGGGATGGCATTAGGTAGAGTGCTAGAGCATGGGCAGAGTGTAGTACCTGTCTTTCCTCCCCCTCTAACACCTTTTGCCTATTTATCATTTGAAATCTTAGATGTTTAAAGCTTCTGTTTTATCAGTGTTGGTTAGAGACTCCTGTTTCAAGTCCATCTGATTTGTTTTCCGGGAACTTCAGCAGCTAGGGTTCAAGAATCCACTTAGGTTTGGCCAATTTGATGCCAAACTAGGAAGGGAACTTTGTTTCTGGAATGAGTGACAGAAATAAGCAGAGACATTTCTACTCACAGAGTGGATTGGACACTAATGTTTACAGTCTGAATCCTGGTGGAAAGCAGTAAATAACCCACGAGGACAAAAATAAAAGGAGAAGAGACTGCAGAAATAATGTCTGATGGTTAACAACTGACTTAGCCAGCCAGATAACAGTTAAACCTAAACTGGTGTAGGGGAAGACCCAAAGTGACAGTTTTGCCACCACAGAGCCATTGACTCTGTCAGTAATTAAAAATGGAAAATACCTCTGAAAACAAGCTACATGTGTTGCTGAAAACCATACGATTTGTTAGAAGCCTATAGAAGAATTATTTAGACACCCACATCTTCTTCCTCACTCAAGAATGATTCCTTAGAGAAGATAAGACAGAGAGACTGATCTTGGTGACATGGGGCACAGCTGAGAGCTGGTCTGTCATAATTAAATCAAGGTGGTCAAGTGGTAAATGAGACTAACATCCTTTCTCTGCCAGGCTTCCAGAATGCAAGCAGCTAGAGGTAAACCTTGCAGGTATAAAGACAAATGCTTCTTCTCTGGGAAAACTGACTAGCTCAAAAGAAAATACCTATAAAAATAGACGAATGTCCTTCCTATGAAACAGCTCAATAAAAGATCATTCTGTGGTGAAGGCCACTGTTTGACAAGTTCAGGCTACACTTAAAACGTTACTAATCAAACTTTTCTGTTTCAATCTGAAATAGAATCAGAATGCTAAGGATCACCGAACATTTGAGAGAATCCTGTAATATTAAGGACAAAAACCAAATAAATACAGGAGAAAAAGAACTCAGGAAAGAGACAATGCCAAGATCAAGCAGGGAAACACTTAAAACCAAACCATTATAATAACCATGTTGTCTCTTTCCAAGTTTCTTAACATACATTTGGTGCAGAGTCAGCACCTGGTGGAGTCCCCAGAGGGATGCTGTAATCCATAGAGTGGCAAGTATGATGGCAGGAAAGGCCAAAGAAGGAGCATTGGTGCTAACCCTCCTATCAAAATCGCACATTTGAACCAATATCTCACCTCTGAAAAACTTGACAATTTAAAGGTGAAGAGAGGATTTCTATTAAAAAAATTTTTATAAGTCTCTATCTTGGGTGTAGAGGGTAGATAATCTCTAGGGGAAAAATAGGAAATTATTGCAAAATTTGCACTATAGGTTAGATTCTTTAGGAAGCAGAGGTTGAGATGGAGTTAAAGGTACAAAAGATTTATTGCTCTGTAATATATAATTGCTCTGCGAAATAAAGGAGGAAGAAGCAGGATTGTGCAAGGGAATCCATAAGATATGATCCAGATGTGACAAAATCTCTGCCAACCCCACAGGAAGCTCTGGTCAAAGATTAACCATTAGCAAAGTCTAACATTGGGCAAACAGGGCCAGACTATTTTGCCATCCATCACCTGGCTAAGTCATTGATCAAGGCCACCATGAGAGCAGAGTATAATCGCAGCTCAGTGAAAATTAACCTGAAGGTGCTACCAGCTAAAGCTATCACCTCACCACACTCCTTGCAGAAGAACAGCAAATCCCTCATGGAAGGGGGACTTACATGGTCATCTCCATAGCTCCCACACTTCTCAGAGGGTGACTGATTAAAGCTGCTGTTCCAGATATAGTCTCCTCATTTGAGAAATTTAAATTACCCATTGGTATCTTGAGATAGCTTTTGATCTGATATTTTTCCTTTATCCTAATAAACTGAAAACGCTAGAATTATTCTGTAGAGATCTGGTTAAAATGGTGGCATATCCTTGTTATAATGTATCAGGGTTATGCCATTTTTTTAGCTTTGTGTCACAGTTTAGTCTGCTGATATGCTGAATATCTCATCAACCCATAGGACATTATACAGATTGACTTCAGTGACGACTTCATGTTGATTAGGACCTAGAAAGCAGGAAGTTGCTGGTAATCTAGATGTGTTAGGGTAATATAAGCTAGAGATAAAATTCACCATAGATATATGCCACTTCAGTGAAATTTCTGTGGGTCCAATAATTTGGGACATGTTGAGATATCACCTGCAAAGTATAGAACATTGCCTCACCCCATACTAAGAAATATACTCAATGACTGTTGTACATCAGTGAATTTTGAGAGTAAAAGAAACCGCATTTTGGTAAGCTGCTCTGATGTATTTTTTTTCCCTTGACCTCAACTACATCTGGTTTGGAGATGGAAAACTAGAACATAAAAAGACAGTCTGATAGGCAAATGAGCAGGCAGCACTGACACTTGGCCCTTATGGATGAAGAGACTCAAGAGTGCTTGGAATGTCTGGAAAGATGGAGATGTTATATGGTACCTATGATATGCTGCAGCAGAGGATTCCCAATGGAGACCTCTATGATTTTGGAGCAAAACTATACTATCATCTAAATTTAATTCCTATCATTTAACAGAGTAGCTTTTCTCTCCTATAAGAATCTACACAAAACAAACACCTAATTATGAAATACCAATGACCGTGCAGCCCAAGTTGCCCATCATATAATGCTTATTATTTGATCTACTGAGTCTTCAGACTGCTGTGTCTAACGATCTTAATAATCATGTAAAAGTGATAAATCCAAATCAAGAAGATATTGAAGACACAGAACTGCATGTATTTTCAGTAGGATACTCCTGGTTTGATGCCATCCCATCTTCAACCTGTAATGATAGATTAATGGGGAGTTACCTGTGACCAGTGGTCTGAGGAGGAAAAAATAAACAAGACTTGTTCAAACAGATCTGCATAATAAATTAGCATCCAATGGAAGCTGACTGCTAATACAATCTAAGCCCAGTCTGGCACTGAGAAACAACAGGGAAGCAAAATCCTCCTGGTAATTTATGAATGATGAAATGTGATTTAGATAGATGGTCGAAGACTTGGAAGGAGCTGGAGTTCATAGCAAATATACTTGTGGAAGACTTGTATGGATGGATTTCTTGAAATAGGCCCAGCATTTGATAATATTTGTTTTCAAAATGAGTTTTTACTAAATACACTTTCTGTGAAGAAGATTATTAAGAAGTAGACTATGTAACTGTTAACTTCCTTCCTCAGCTCTTCTGAGATTTCTCAGTAGTCTTGTGAACTAAATATCATGAAAACTATGCATGGATTTAATGATATGGACTTCCCTTTACAAGATTGATTTCTCTCTTGCTATCGTTCAACTTGCAAGCAATAGCGATCAAACTCTGCCCTCAAAATGACATGACTTAATAGAAGAAAGAAGCTACACAGCAACAGGTCGATTGTGGTGAACCCCTATTTATCAAGAAGAAAGTAGTAATTTATTCTAACTTGAAAAATATCTGACTTAGTATTTGCTTCTAGCTCATCATTCATTTTTGCCTGAAATGTTACTTGAAATTTACTGAATGACATATTATGTTATCTCATGCAATGTAAACTCATTTTTCAGGGAAAGAATGAGTCAATGATATCTATAGGGATCCCTGGTCTTTCCATACCCACATCACCTAAGGAGACAGATTTGCAGAATGCAGAATGTCAAGGGAGAGTCATGTAGACTCTAGCTTGGAGGTCATGACTTATAATGACCAGTTGTTTGGTACAGAATGTGTAGCACACATTCTAGTATGTATACACTGATCCTGGAACCTCAGGACAGAAATAGAGATTATTTCATTTATTATTATTCCTAATTACCTTCTAATGACATTTTAGCTTTTTGGCTCCATGGCTCTGGGTCCTATAAGTACAGACATCCTAATACTTAGAGTAAGAATGCTTCCACCAGAGGACCTAACACTGATCCAGAATGCAGGTTTTATTAAATTGGAAACTAGATGTTCTACTTGGCCTTGTCAAGCTTTTCCTATTAGTAGGAATACCAGAAGTTGTGAGATTCATTGGTTTACCTATCCTTTTAGGAGAAAATGAAACTGCTGATAAACAAAAAAACACGGAATAGTCTAGGAAAAAAAAAGATGACCCTTATTGGTGTTACCATATATTACTCCGTTCAGTGTTAAAAGTTAATGTAAGAATACAGCAAGTGTATATAGGAAACACCAACATAGGCTTAGTTAGATTTCTCAAAAATAAAGTTGTGCTTTCTTAACCAGTTAAAATCTAAATGACTGCCTTGTCAAAATATTAACAACTATATAAGGTGACCTGATTATTTATTCTCTACTGGGTAATGGAGCTAAATAACGTGTGTGGTTTTGTATATTAACAGGCCAAGCAGGTGTTATCTACCTGTGGAATATACCTGTTCAGGGTAGATAACTCTGTTGGAAAGCTTTGGCCACTCTTAGTTCTTGGAAGCAATGATAAGGTCATTTCTCACTTGCCTACATGACATGTGTGCTCCAGAGAAAGAGAGAGAGAGAGTCAGGCTTTGACACCAGACATTCTCTCACCCTTTCTTTTATAGGACTTGTCAAAAGCCTAAGTTGAAGTGAAAAATAGACCATCTAGCCACAGGGTGAAAAATGAGCTTGGGGGTTATGAGTTTCAATCGACTCTGATGATGTCTGAGAGGCATTTTCATTATGTAATAGTTGAATGGGAAAAAGTGAGCGCCTTTTCCTTTTGAGAAAATAAATGGCTTGGAATGGCTTTTTTTTATTTTTTTTATTTTTTTTAATTTTTTTCATTTCTCAGCTAAGGATCCAAGCCTCTTTTAGTATTGGACATTACCTATGAAACCCTAGGGATAATTAATAGTCCAGGGAAATAGATGAGAGAGTTCACTTCTTAGACAGACAGTTTCTGTCCTGTGATAGCTTTAGCAGAGCAAGATCTCAGGTTTCCCCTCATAATGTTCTGTTTTGGGTAAAGCAGGTACCTGGTTATAAATCAATCTGTACCTTCTACTGGGTGCCAAGAAGAAATGAATTCTTTCCAAATAGCTCATTCAAATATCCTTCTAGTATTCCATCAATTCATCTATCCATCCATTCATCCAAATAGCCATCTAGTCATCCATCTTATCTGCCAGCTAGCCGACCACAAAAATGAAATTCACTTATTTATTGAGGAATTACAATGCATCCAGTATTATATAAACTTTTGTTGGAAATATGAGAAATAGAATCATAAATCAAAAATCTGAGCTGTAAAAGAAAATAGATTCATCTACTCCAACATTATCTTTGTGAAGGTGAAAAATGAAGGTTTTAAGTAATAGGAAGTGAATTTTCCATATAATTATGTGAAACTATATAAATTTTTAAAAATAATTTTGTGGCAGTCTTTATCAAGCCTTTAAGCAAATTAGCACCAGAACCAGAGCTAAGATTTAAGCCAATTGACACTTAAAGAAGGAATCTGTTCTTTCTGAAATTATAATTCAACTCTGGAGGAAGAACCAGTATCTGTGAGACAATTCAAAATGATGAAGTGATATAGTGTTTATATAATTAGTGTCACACAGTGTGTCACTAATTATCTCATGTGCTGGTGTGTGTGTGTGTGTGTTTGTGTAAAATAAATGAGAAATAGGTGTGATATGGTTTTGAAATAGTCCAAAAAGCTTCTAAGGAGTTAATGAGTATGAAAATATATAGTTTGAGCCACAGCAGTAACAGAATTAGATAACAATTTTTTAGGTGGAGGACTGTGGGTGGAATGAGTGGTACTGTAATGTTGGAGCTATGGAGGGGTAGGAGGTGGGTGATTTAAACTTTCTTGCTGGTCAAAAGGTCAGAACTGGCAATGATTATAAAGACGTATTCATTCTATGATGAAAAAACTTCACAATTCTAATCTTTGGTTAACTATCTGGTGATCTTTTTTTTTTTTAATCCAGTTGCTTTTATTTATTAATTAATTAATTTATTTATTTACTTACTTACTTATTTGTTTCTTTAGGTTTAAAACTTCCTTTTATTTCCTTGAGCTGCAGAAGATCGAGGTGTCTTTGCACTAATTCTCTACATTAGGATGCTCATGCTGGTGTCTCAGGACAGTGCAGAAAGAGTTCAAACTCTGAGTAGAAAGCTGATTCAGTCCTAGTGTGCAGATTCTTCCAGTGCAATTGGCTTGCTCTTTCTCTCTCAACTTTCTTCAATATATATTGACAAATCCTAACAGCTCTTACCCTTGTTGATCTACATGGCAGACTTCTACTAATTCCTAAACTGCAAATTAAATGCTTGAGGCTGAACAGAGATCAGATTAAAAACTTCGCACTTCACAGAGACCAGCTCAGCAGGAGCAGCCACTCTTTAAGCCATCTTGAAGGAGTAGAAAGAGGCTGTTGTCTGGAAGCCCATTAAAGCAGAAGTTAGAGGAGCTGTAATGTGATATTAAAGCTAATTTCCTACAGGCTGAGAGGTTCCTTGGACATAATAATAATAATAATACCATACTGTCTTGTCAAAACATGCTTTATACACACATTAATATGACTTATTATTTAACAAGAAGAATGTTGGTTATAATCTCATTGACATCAACCAGAGCTTTATGAAATTAAATTAATATTACAATGGAATTATTTCCTAAGCGGCTTTAATGCAGAAAGAGACTGTTTATGCCAGAGTATAAATTCTCTTGAGATATAATTACTCATAATGCATTTCTACGCTGTTCTTGTGATACATCTTGTTAGTGAAGTCACCTCTCTTGAAAAATATAGAATAGGTTAGAATTGGAAATTGGAGAGTACAAAAATTAAATTTTGAAATTTGTTGATTAATTAATACATTTTAAAAAGAAGGCACAAATGAATGTAGCTGTTTCATTGTCTTTATATGGAGTTGGGAGCTCCTGTTCTCTATGGCTCACAGACCTATCTTGCAGGTATTACAGTGATAAGACAAGATGTAAAGGTAGGATAATGGGACAGAATGGGATAGAATGGGATAATGTCAAGAAAGATTAAGATAAGTGAATGGAGCTGAGCAGAATTTTATTAGGAAAAATCAGCCAAAGGTTGACTTGGTACATAACCAAAGGTTGGCAAGGGAATAGACGTAAAGCATGAAAACTGATGACTCAAGAGAATAGAAAAAGAGAAAATGAATTTTGTAAATAACCCTGAGTAACTCTGATTTAAGTTTTGGGCAGAGGAGGAGGAAACCATAAAGGGATTAATGAATATCCAGGGAAGCTATGATAAATTGTGAAGCATGCGTTGGCATAAAATTAAGAGAAGAGATTGTTTTAAGTTGATGATAATTCTCAGTGCTAATATATATTGAAAAGAGTTTAAAAATGCAATTTTTAAGACTGCTAAAAAGATTTGGTAACGAAGAAGCTCTTACCCTTAGTATGAAGAGGTTCTTTGAGTTCTGGTTTTGAGTTACCAACAGCTTTAAGGGCCAGACCTTTCTCTACAGGTGTCCAAAGTGTTAATTTTCCATGGCTAGTCACCCTAATAGAAGGATTTATTAAAAATACTGGATGCCAGCATTAATGCTGTGGGTTTTCCCTAGGAGCATGGAGACTGTATATGAAGCAGGAAATACTGAAGCTTCTTGATAGTGAATAGACATAATAATGAGACCAGATATAAGAAGGAGTCCAGAGGCCATGGGCTTGGATTTTAATGACAATTCAGAATAGAAGTTTTTCAGAATCAAAAACATCAGTGAGGCTTAGGGAATCACAGATGTCTGCACCAATGTCAGTTTTTCATTTTATTCTATATCCTTTCCTTGGATCATCTTGCCATCATATATGATTTTAATTACTACTTATGGTTATGATTCTCAGACTTATTCTTCCCCCCTACCTTTTGTTTTTGAGCTTCATGCTCATATATCTAACTGCCTGGAGGACATTTCTTCTTAAATGTTTCACAGACTCCAAAAATTCAACCTCAAAATTGAAGTTGTAATCTCTCTCTTTAAAACCTGCTTTTCATTCCCCCTGTCTCCATTGATGTTATTTTAATCCATTTAGTTTGCCAGACAGGTAACCAAAGGGGCATGTGTCTTTCTTTTGTAATACCAAACTTCTAATCATGTACTAATTTTTGTCGATTTTGTTTGCTAAGTACCACTCATCTCCATTCACTTATTTTCATCTTCCTTGACATTATTCCATTCTAGGCCACCACTACCTCTTGTCTGATATTTGCAATGCCTTCTTGCTTGTCTTCCTATCACTAGACTTGGTTCTTGACAATTCATCCTGCTTAATGTAGGCAGAATGGCAATTTTAACATGCATAATTAATTTTATCATTTTTCTTATTAAACTCTTCAAAGTCTTTCCGGTGATCTTAAAATAAGATCCAACTGTATTAATTCAATCTTATCTCTGCAGTATTTTTTACACTGTTCTTTTCCTTGCTTCCAACTCATCTTATCAGCCTTCTTTCAGTTCCTCTGACTTACCACATTCCTTCTTTCCTTGGGACCTTTGAATATAGTCTTTCTTCAGCCTAGAGCATTCTTATCTATGTTGAAACCATGCTTCTGTTTTCTGGGGAAGCGGGGAGTTCATTTTTATTTATTATTTTCTAGTTCAGTAGTTACTTCTTTTGATATGCTTTATATTTTTTCTTGATTGCTGAATGTGTTATACTGGGTAAAGGGAACTTCTATGAATAGTCCTTCAGTGGTGTGGTGAGGCAGAAAGGGAAGCATTCCATAGTTTGGTGATTAGATCTCTTTTAGAGAGCCTATGCCTCTGGACTGTGAACTTCCCAAGAGATTCTCAGTGTTTTCCTCTCCACTTAGGTAGACAGGATGGCTATAGAGAAGGCAGGCATAGAGTATTTCCCTTCCCCATGGTAAATTAGGCTTGGCAATACTCCAGCAGATTAGGCTCTGGTTAACTAGTTTTTCCTCAGGACAGGCTTTCTTAAAGAACAGAACTCTGGCATATTGCAAAAATCGTTTCTTTTCTCCTACTCCTGGTGGAAGCACAAGGGGATTTTTCTCAGATATTTACTGTGAATACCTGGTTGAGATCTTAGAGGTAAATCTCAAAATATTGTGGGGATCTTCCTATGACTGAGTCCCCCTGGACAACTCTCGTAGTTGTCACAGTGAGCTTCCAGCAGTTCGTCAATTACAGTTCCAATTTCTCATCCTGACTCTGGTTCCTGTCACGGTTTCTGCTCCTGAGTCTCTGCTCCAATAAGCCATGACTTTCTGTATTCACCTGTCTGTCTCTCCAATCTTGGCAGTGGTTTGTCCCGTATCCTCCCCTCTCTTATGGATCCGAGAAGAGTTGTTGATTTTTCAGTCTGTTTATCTCATTGTTAGAATAGAGCAGCAACTTCTAAGCTATTTGCATACATAATAGAAAATCGGAAATTAATTTTTCAGACAAGTATTCTTTATTTTTCTCAATTTTGAGTTAGGTCCCTCATTATATGTGTTTCTACTGTACCCTAAACTTCCCCTAAGAAGTTCCCCTCATATTGTATTATAATTAGACTTATTTGCTTCAATTCCATAGCTATAAGTGGACATAAAGAATCCAGACTTATTCATTGATGTATTCTTATTGATGTATATAGTGCAATAAGCAGAATTCTCAATAAATAGTGTGGAATAACTGAGTAACTAAAAGATAACAAACACTGTCTTGGATTTCAGAAAAGTCTAACAATATCTTAATCCGTATTTGGCATTTCAGGGCAGGCATGCCTCTGCCCATCTGTATCACACCTAAGGTAGGCACCCCTAACTGAAGATGCCACTCTTCCATTCTGAATCCAAGTAAGTCCCTTGAGTGCTTTTAAACATGCAGCCACTACCACCCACCAGGAGTCACCATGTGGATAAAACTGTTTGTCTTCCATGTCCTGGACTATACAGACTAAATCTAAATGGGTGGCTTAATTTTCTTAAACCTTCCCTAGGTTCATGTTTTTTGTGCTAAATTAACATTTTAATGTAACTTTGGAAGCGTTAAAAAAAACTGCTGCTTACAAAATGTGTAATTCCAGAGTCTAAAAAAATAATTCTAAAAAAGTCCAAAATTTTTCCAATGAAACTGGATAGCAAATCTTGGTATTCATACTTGGACTTAGTTGCTGAGACCATTGACAAAAAAAAAAAAAAAAAAAGAATAAAAACAGATCATTAAGAACATTCTTTCATCAAATATATTCATTCAACAGAAATTTAGTAGTTATTACTGTGCATTCAAAACTGTGCTGTGGTTACTATAGTGAATCAAACCTTTGAAGAGCTCACAGTCCGTCAGGGAGAAAGTCTTGTAAAAAAACTACCTACAATAACACGTGGTAAGTGCAGTGAAGGGGTGATGCACACAGTTCTGTGGAACTAAATGGGAAGAACACACTAATAATGACTGAGACAAGAAGAAACGCTCCACAGAGGACATGTTATGGAGTTGCTTCTCCAAGAATGTGATTTTGCTGCCTATCTGCAGTCCTTCAAAGGCTAGTTTCCTCCTGCCTCTTTTCCTTCCCAATTTCAAATGATGAGTTTAAATCCAACTTCACTGAGAAAATAAAGGTATCTAGAAAAGAACTTCTGGAAGTTCCCAGCATCATTTTATCTACTGCCCTAACACCCTACCATCCCCTTATACCTCCCTGGTCTCATTGCCTACCATTGTCCCATGCCGTGCTCACTCCACTCTTATTACACAGGCCTCCTCAGTATTCCTCCAACCAACGTGGCCTGCGTTCTTGCCTTGGTGTGTCTGCACTTGCTTTTTCTTCTGCCTGAAACTCTTTCCTCAGACATCTGAAGGACTGGCTCTCTCACATTGTTAAGGTCACATCTGAACTGCTACCTTATATGTAAAGTCTGTCCTGGCCACACTATCCTATATAAAACTGCAACCTTCACCCACAAGTCTATATTCCCCCACTCTGTTTTATTTTCCTCCATACCTCCTAAGCATAAACGACAGTCTACATTCTCTATCCTGTTTATTTTCTCTGTCTTCCCCACTAAAAAATAAACTCTATGAGAACAGAAGCATTAACAGTCTTGCTTACTGATATCTTCCCATTGCTTAAAACAGAGCTTTTCACATATTTGAGTGAAAGAAAGAGTTGAAGGTGTAAGAGGTAGCATATGTTATGTTCAAAAAATAATATTTACTGGAAAAAAATAATAATGGGCAAAGAAATAAATTAATGCTGGAAAATTTTATACAGTGGGGAGAAAATATTCAAAGATTATAATGCAACCTTTAAATGTAGGTCTTAAGCCTTATAATCTTTGTAGCTCTACTGTCTACTATACTATCTAGTAAACAATAGATAGGCACTGAATAAATGAATGAAAACAATTACTACCCATTCAATCTATTGAGTCTGTTCAGGTCTTTTAAATCATACTTGAATATTTAATGGTATGGGTCAATATTTTCAATAAATAGTTTTGAGAATAAAGTATGTCATAGAGCTTTCTGCATAATGTGATTGCCACCTGTAAAAGAATATATATATATTCTTATTATATTATATATAAATATATAAATATATATATACATATATATATATAATAACTATAGGCATAGAAGACTAAAAGGATAAATTTTTAAAATTAGACCAGTGTTTATCTCTAGGTTATGTCACAAAGATGAGCCATCTTATATTTTGTGCATTCCATATTTATAATTCTTGTTTTTAAAATCAAAGTAAAAATGTTACAAAAATCACATTATGTTACAAAAATAGGAGTGGGAAAAGGAGGAAAAAGAAGTCAACAATTAGTGATCCGGTGTCTAAGATTATCTCTTCCCATTAGCGCAGCTTTACGAACCATTTGAACGGTTGGTATTTATGTGGGGTGCACAAAGGCTGAGCTGCCATCAGCAGTTTTCAGAATGTCACTTGAACTCCTGTCAAGTAACGGGGTATTCATTCATCTTCATCAGCTATAAATTTGGAATCCCAATTCAATTTAAAAATATTTATTGAGCTCTTAATATGTGCCAGGCACTCTGCCCGGCGTTGGAGCCACAGAGACAAACAAGGCACGGTCACGACCTCGAGGCTTTCTGTTTAGATAGAAAAGAGACATCTTAAAAAACAACAGCAAAACAAACACAAGCAAACAAACAAACCCCACCAAAGTCAGTGTGATTATTATACTGAAAACTGTGTGACAGCGAGGACTATGTCTGTCTTACCCACTTTGTCTCCTTTGTGCCAACCATAGTGCCCACAATGCAGAAGACGGTCAACAGCTGTTTGTTCAATTTTAAGTTGAGGAATGAAGAGTGAAACTCTAGAAGTATTTTCAAGGTATGCAGTGTTGCGACCCAGAATGCCTTCTTTGAAAAGAATTTTGTTTTCTAGTCTTTAATAGAATCAATTCCATGAATATTAATAATTAGGTCTGGTATAAATGGGCTCTTTTTTTAATTGGAAAAATAAAATCTCACAAATACATGCTTCACTCATCAGGAATGGGAGAGGGAGAGTTAACAACAGGTATAAAACTTCTTTGAAGATTTACATGTAACCTAGACATGGCTGGCCCTCCTTGCCATCTTATTTCATTGTATATTACATTATAGTACCAGCAGGATAGATGGATAAATGTACAAAAGAGACAACATATAAAAGGAAAAGAGCATGGATTTCGAGTCAGAACAAACTGAATTTTAACCATAGATCTTTAACATTGAGATGGGTGACCCAGAGTAAATTGCTTACTCTCTCTGAGCCTTGGTTTATTCATCTTTAAAAATGAAGATGGTAGATACATCACCCAGGATTATTGTGGAAATTAAATGAAATAATGTATTAAAATTTCCATAAAAATTAGATATAATAAATGTGTATTAATTTTCTAGGGCTACCATAATAGAGTATCACAGATTGCATGGCTTAAATAACAAAGATTTAGTTTCTCACAACTCTGGAGGGTAGTGGTCTGAGATCAAGGGCAGAGTTAGTTTTTTCTGAGTCCTTTTTCCTTGGTTTGCAGATGGCCATCTTTCCTTCCCTGTGTTTTTGCGTGGTCTTCCTTTTCTGTGTGTCTGTGTTCTAATCACCTCTTCTCATAAGGACACCATCCATATTGGGTTAGAGCCAAACCTCATGGTTTCATTTTAACTTAATTACCTCTTTAAAGAAAACACCTCCAATAGAATTACTTTCTCAGATACTGGGGTTTATGTCTTCAACATATGAAATTTGAAAAGGGACAGAATTCAGCCCATAACATGTAAGTTTCTTTTCTTATTTTATCTTCACTGGTTTTTTTTTTTTTTGGTAGAATTTTTATATTCTTATTCATTAAAAACCACTGGTAAATGAAAGATAGCCACCACCATCATCATAAAAAATAAACAAGGATATGGACATGGCTTAGCAGGATGAAGATTATTCTTTGGGATTAATGTTGATTCTTAGATGTAACTTGGGTTAAATGTAGTTACATACATTATGATATTTTAGACCTGATAGGATATATACATTATGATATTTTTAGACCTGATAGGAAATGAGAAGCTTTACCAGCTACTTAAAAATGTTTTGTATGTTTATACACAACTTTTTAAATGGAAAGAAGTTGGAGTTCATGGGCTAGTTTCAGCTCATCTGATGACTGTTAAAACTTGATTCCCTCTAACATGCTATATAAAACAGAAACAGATGTAATAAAATGTAGCATATAAATGCTCCATGTTGCAGGACTTACTGATTTCCCTGGCTGAGCTCAGACAGGTACAATATTACTAGCATCATTTTCTGTGCATAGTAAAATTGATATAAAGAGCAGCTCAATAGAAGAGATATGGTCTGCAGTGAAGAGTTTATAACACTTGTCATAATGGATCTGTCAGAAAAAAAATGTTTACAGTTCATTGCAGAATATAAAATGTTTGCTAAATCAGCAGTAAAAGTCGAAACTCAGATAAATTTGTAGCAAGTGTAGCAACACAACACAGCATAACATAAATACACCCAGCAGGAGAGCTGGAGAAAAAAAAAACAGCAACAACTTAGTTCTGAGAAAGATTTGATTTATGTCATAAATAAATATAAGGGATATTAGGAAGATTAGTGCATTAGAATGTGAACACAAATCAAGATGTTCTCTGGCAAGTGAGATTGCTTGCACAACAATAAACTGAGCCAGTGCCAGGTAAGTTGCTGCAGTTTCTTACTGAGCTCATTTCAAGCTGGGAAGTTTGTGTGTGTGTGGGGGGGGGGCGGGGTGGAGGTGGTTAGCAATATAATTATGGATAGTGGTGTTAGGATGTCCAACTGAAACTCAGCCATGTGAACCATTGCCTGACCATACTCAGCTCTTCTTAGATAAACAGAGAATTACTAGTTCTGAATTTTGAAAAAGAATCAAGAAGATTACACACAAAAAGATTAATGCTGTTTTAGAAACCAACTCTTCTTTGGTAGGAAGTTAAGAAGTATATTTAAAAGTCCTGTTCCTGCCTAGAAAGTAAAAGGAGCAAACCCGACAGCTGTGGTAGTCCGCTGTGACTGCCACCCTGGGATACTATGCAGATCAGGAGTGACCAACAAACCCACGTTGGCCAAATAACTCTTTCTACCAGAATTTGGAATTGCTTGTGAATGGGGTAGTCTCTGCGACATTAGATTTGTAATATGCATGCTCCCTGTGACATTACGTACCCTGCAGGCTATATACTCTCTCTGCTTCCAACTGCTAATTCCAGATGATTCTTCCTACCACTTCCATATGAATTCCCACTACCAGCCTTGTCCTTGGGTCATTCCTTAATTCCTTGGAGATTGTAGCTGTTGTTCACTGTTTCATTCCCTAACATTACCCCATCATAACTATTAGTGATTTTCATGTTCAATCAGATGAGAGTTCCATTATCTTGAGCGTTCTTCGCCCCCCAATCCCTCCCCTCTGTCAAACACTGATTTTTTTTCTCTGTATATATGAGTTTCTGTTTTGTTTGTTTGTTTTGTTTTTTAGATTTTACATATAAATGAAATCACATTGTTGTCATAAATGGCAAGATTTCATTTTTTATTTTATTATTTTATTAAAAAATGTTTTTTTTTCATTTTTGTTTTTTTAAGGCGAGGCAACCTTTGGTTGACCTCACAGATTGCAAGGACCTTGTCAGCTTACAATCGCTTATTTTTTATTTGTTTACACCTTGTAGCACCTGGTCTTCCTAGGTGATCTCCCATCCAAGTACTAACCAGGCCCAACCCTGCTTAGCTTCCGAGATCAGACAGGATTAGTCTTGTTTAGGGTGGCATGGCTATAGATTTCATTCTTTTTTTTATAGCTGAGTAATATTCCCTTGTACATATGTACCACTTCTTCTTTATCCTATCATCTATTGACATGTAGGTTGTTTCTATCTTGGCTACTGTAAATAGTGCTGCAATGAACATAGAGGTGCACATACCTTTTTGAATTATTGTTTTTATTTTCTTCAGATAAATACCTAGAAATGGAATTGTTGGGTCTTATGGTAGTTCTACTTTTAATTTTTTGAGGAATCTCCTTACTGTCTTCCCTAGTGGGTGTACTAATTTACAATCCCACCAACAGTGCACAAGGGTTCTCTTTTCTCCACATCCTCACCAACACTTGCTGTCTTTTATTGATGACAGCCATTCTGACATGTGTACGGTGACATCTCATTTTCCACTTTGCCTAGACCTTCAGCCTTTTGCTTTTATCTCCTTATGTTAAGGGCCTTCATTTCCCTACTTTCTGTGTCCTCATCTTGATTCTTGAACAGTTTGGAATTTCATGGCCCATCATTGTCATAACTCCTTTGCACTTTCCATTGTCTTGCTCATTTCTCACTTTATATACTCACCTGAAAAAATCCCAACTTAGATTATCTCTAGCCCACAAGTTTACTAAACCTCACAACTGAACATAGCTGGAGAAAAGTATACAACGATTCTGCATTGTCTAACCATAACACCTTGGCTCCTGCTCTCCAGTGGACTCTTACTTCTTTTGCCCAGAAACCCTAACTACATTTCTCTGGCCATTCACTCTCCCACGTAACAGTTCACACCTTCTCTTCTTTCCTTAAATGTCTAACACTTCCTCTTCTCACCTCATCCTCAGATGTTTGCCTTGTGTTGTATTTCAATGAGGAAATAGTAACTAAAGATAAAACATCCTCAAATTTTCACCCACTGACCTATCTCTTTGCTCATATATTTCTTCTTTTCCTTCTGCTAAAATGAAAGAACTGTTTGTGCTCTTCTCTGGGGTCAACACCTCACCTGGTACATTAGTTTCATCCTTTCTTACTCAAGAACATCATTCCAGTAATTCTCCTTCTCTCTTTCATTATTAATTTTTCTTATCTACCAGATCATTCTCCTAAGCCTACAATATCTCTCAGCAGCAACAACAGAAACCTCTCTTTTGATGACTGTCTTTTCGGCTATTGCTGCAATTCTCAGATCCTGATCCTCTTACAGCAAAGTTTATCTATATCTGCTGTCTCTAGTTCTTTTTCTCTCATTTTCTCTCAATCCATCTCTAATTAATATTTCCACACTACTCCACAAAACTGCTTTTCTAAATGTCTTCATTGATCTTCTTGTGGCTAAAGCCAACAGTCCTTGTTCTGGACATCTGGTTATCAGAATTTGATGCAATTGATTGCTACATTCTTAATTTTTAAATCTTCCCCCCTCCCCACTGGCTTTATAAAGCATCAGAGACTTTTGATTCTGTCTTTTTTTTACTGACATCTTGATCTTGGTATCCTTTGCTAGTTCTCTTTTACCTCCCTGACAACTAAAATTCTCAATTAGTAAATATTTCTATCTATACTCACTCTCTCTGGATCTCATTGTTTTCATCTAGACTCATAGATTTAAATACCATTTATCTCTTGTTAACTCTCAAATACATATCTCTATCCCAACCTTCTCTCCTGAAATTCAGATTCCCGTATCAAATTTCCAACTCATCTCCACTCAGACACATAAAATAGATCTCAAATTTAATGTATCTTCTTCCTATGACTTCAAAGCCACTGCTCCTGTAGGATGGCAACTTTATTCTTCCAGCTGATGAGGCCAAAATATTTTTGGAAAGAAAGCACCAATGGCTGATTTCTTCCTTCTTATTTATTCTCAGAGACAACCGATCACTCATATCTTGGCTAATGAAATTTACAGGAGTATAACAGATCCAATTTGAGTGAGGTTCTATCCAACATTATTATGTATAGGACCAAGCACCTGTATCTCATTTTTGAGACTGTTTATCAAGTAATGACTAACCAATATTTATGAGATACAGCTGCATCAGAAAGTGGACGCGAAGTATACAAGCTGAAAGGACAACAGAACCGATGTTTTCCCTGAACTGACATTAACACTTCTAGTTCAGCTTTTTCTCTTAAGAACTTGTGCATGCCAAATGCAAAGTGATTTGGGGGTTTCAGAAATTGCTTATATAAATCACAAGACCTCTGCTATGCCATTGCCATGAATTCTACATTGCTTCCTAACCTGCATCGTTTGTTAAAGCAAGTATCTCCAATGAAACTGACCATGACCATCAATTTGAAAGCAGACCGATGCTGTTGGTCAGTTGTTATGAGTGTTTAGTTTAGAATCACATTTGACTTGTTTCCTCTCCTCATCCCATGTGTTTAGTCAACAAATTCCATTGGCTATATCTTCAAAATATATTTATAATTTAAAAAAATTTTACAGACAACTCTCTTACAGATACTGTAATAGTTTTCTAATGGTGTCTCTGTTCTTTCCCTGTCTACCACCTCCTCTCAAAACTGCAGGTAAAGTGTTCCATTCAAGATGTGAGTCAGATCTTGCTACTCTTCTGAGAATCCTCCCAATGATTTTTTATTTCACTCAGAGTTAAAGTCAAGTACTCACGGTAACCTATAAGGCCCTACCTGGACTTGCAGTTGCTCTCTCTCATCTCATCTCTTTTATTCTCCCCATATTTCTCTC
This sequence comes from Eidolon dupreanum, assembly GCA_028627145.1. Lineage (NCBI taxonomy): Eukaryota > Metazoa > Chordata > Mammalia > Chiroptera > Pteropodidae > Eidolon > Eidolon dupreanum. The sequence goes on from CM053510.1 coordinate 12,334,218, forward strand.
TATTTCAATCATGCCCAAATCCTTATTTCTTCTTATAAATAACCAGCACTCCCAGCTTGAGAACTTTGCACTACCTGCAGTAATTTCTGCTAAAAAATTCTTTCTCAGAATATCTGCGTGACTTGTCCACTCACCTCTTCTAGGTCCTTGCTCCAACATCTCCTTCTCGATGAAGCATTCCTTGACCATCCTATCTAAAGTTGCAGCCCCTCTCCTTCACTATCTTATTTTCCTTCATACTCCTTAACAACCTTTGACATATTAAGTAATTTATCTGTTTATTACCTCTCTTTCTCTACTAGAATGTAAGCTCCAATAGGACATGATTTTATGTCTGTTTTATTCACTTCTGTATTTCTAGTACCCTGAATAAGCCTGGTACTCAGTAGGTGCTCAATAAATAGTAATTGAATAAAGTAGATCATGGGCTACTAAAAATACATGATGTAGTGGATACTCTGGTATCCTTCATAGGTCCCCTTTTCTGGACCAGTGACACACAGGTGATTGTTTCTCAGAAGAATTGGCCTCTACCTACCTACCAATTGGTATTAGGTTAGTTACACATGTCCTGGGTGGCAGCTCAAAATTAACATCTGATTACATGGCAGTACAAAAAGATAGCCCTTTGCCTCAAGGAAGGATTAACTCTTCCTTGTCTGGCACATTAATTGTCCAGACACTGAGATCGGACTGAAGGTAGTCTTTGGCTGAAAACATAATCTGGTTTAATATTTTTTCTCTTCCCATATTGGTTTCTTGACTTTCCTCCTTAGTTTACTCTTTTTAATAAATCACTTGAAAAAGTTGTCCTCTCAAATGATACTTCTAGGGAACCCAACCTAAGATTTCTGAAAATAGGATGACAGTTTATTAAAAAAAAGAATTACTCACCTTTTATTCAATCTATTTTTTGAAGAAAAATCAAGAAGTCAGTGAATAGAGAAGGTTACATTCATGCAACCTTTTAACGATCACCTATTGAAAGTGACATGGTATCATACATTATGTAAGCTGACGGTCTCTTGGTATGTCTGAAGGATAAAATAAAATCTCTCAGGCTTCTAAGTTAGTTCTTGCCTTTATTACTTGGGGATCGAGGAAAATTTAACTACTAGCTTCAAATAATCTATAAGATCTTAGACAGGTTTGTTAGGCTCTTGAGCTACATATACAAAGTTTGGAATTAAAACATAAATCCTCAGTTTCCAGGGCTAAAGTTAAAAGTATATAAGATTATATAGGTGAAACTACATAAGTCAATTTCTAACATGTCATTTATAAGTCAGCAAACATTCCCATTGGAGGTGTCAGGGTGGAAGTAAGATAGTAACGGTAAGGCAGATTTTACAACTTTTGTTTAAATGTTTCTTTAAACTTTTTGCAGGTTGAGTTCCTTGGAAAATAGACCCTATGACAGAAGTTAGCTTACAGTCTGTTTATTAAGGAATATTTTGGTGATTGATGCTTAAAGAAGGGAAAAAAGCAGGCTTGGGCAGAGGAAAAAGATATATCGATATGTGGGTCCAGTGTCAGCTTTCACCAACCCTAAGAGAACTCTGTGTCTTTAATGACCTCTCACAGTTTTTCTTTGTTTTGTCAAGGTGGTCATGCCTTTATAGTCCTGTATGGGTTAGTCATTTACATGACCCCACCATGGGAATGGGTGTAACTTTGAGCTAAGCAGCTCTTTGCAACTGAGGCCTGACAACATTCCCAGAAGCTGGGATAAAATGTTGAAGGGGAATTTAAGTTGCACATAACATTAGTTCCCCCAAAATTTAATATATTAGAGGAAAATGGAGACCTCTATTCTTTCATTCAATCACTGATTCAATAAATATCTAGAGCTCTTATGTACATGGCACTGTGCTAGGTAATATAGATATAATGAAGAATTAGACTTGATATTTGACCTTGAAAAGTTAATGAGCAAATGTGGCAGAAGACTTGTACGTAAAAAATAAATATAAGCTGGTGAGTGCTATTTCAGAAGTAAGAAAAAAGTGCTGTGGGAGCGCAAAGGACAGAACAAACAACTCAGCATGGGAATTTGGGGAACATTTCACCTTGGTTTCACCACTCATTTATGTCTAAGTAGCTGAGCTGTTTCTACAGATAACTGCAAAGAAATTGCTCGCATAATATATCACTTTCAGTAGGTGCCCACTGAAACATTTTAAACTGTTGTTTAGAGCAAGACTTTGTCTCCAGACAAATGTGCGCCCCACACTATCCATTTAGCTTATGGCATATAGCAAATCAAAATTTTACTCAAAAATTACTAAGATTTAGGTGTATGTATCAAGGGATGTGTATTCTTTGACTTGGAAGCATTTTAAATGGCTGACGATAAGTATCCTAAAGGGGTAGGGGAGGGTTATTTGGGGAGGGGGGAAGGAACAGGCACAACTTACTGTGAAACTGATTCAGTCCAGTGGTCAAATATAAGTATCCAATGAATGCTGGTTGTTATTCAGTAATGAAAATTACAAATTTACTCAATAATCAAATGTATATTACCAGAGGAGAGAAGGAGAAATTGTGGGATGGTTTTATAAACTATATAAATGTCTAACCAACATACTGTATACATGAAACCAATTTAAAAAATAAAATAAATAAATGCATGTTAAAGACCTACAATGATCAAGAATTACTGAAATTTTTTTATGCTCCTTAAAACATAGACACTAGTGATGTGATTCTTGAGAATCTGATTTGATTACTGTATGAACAATATATTTTAATCACTGATGTCAGTGTATATTTGTGAACTTTTGGAGACTCCTTAAAATAATAACTGAAAGAACATGCCAGCTGAAAATTCAAAGAAACAGAGAATAACTAGAGTCTGATTTGAAAATCAGCCATGGAAAGTAGTGTGGGGTTTTATAAAACAGGAGCTTATATACTATGTTTTCTCCTATATACACATATCTATGATAAAGTTTAATTTATAAATTAGCCACAGTGAGAGTTAAACAATAACTAATAATAAACTAAAATTATAACAATATAGTGCAGTGAAAGTTATGTGAATGTGGTCTTTTCCCTCTCCCATAATTGATCTAAAAACTGGGGCAGCTACTAAGTAACTAACTGGAGGATAATATATACACAGAGTGGATATGCTGGGCAAAGGAGACTCACATCCTGTATAGGACAGAGTTGGACAGTCTGAGATTTCATTTTGCTACTCAGAATGATACAGAATTTAAAAATTATGAATTGTTTATTTCTGGAATTTTCAATTTACTATTTTTGGACCACAGTTGACCATGACTAACTGAAGGTACAAAAAGCAAAACCATGAATAAGGGAGCTCGACTAGACTCACAAATGTCAGTCTCTTTGCCTTTCCACCCTCTGAAAATACTTTCCAAGAAAATTACAATTGGAGGTTATAATATTTAATAGGACCAGCTCCATCTGTGAATTAAAATAACACTTTTATATCAGTGTTCAGAAAGGTTGCTTATAAATAATAATTGTGTCAGTAATGACCCATACTGTCATTTCCATAATTACCTGAGAGTAAATGTGCCTTGTGTACACAGAAAACTGAGAGACTTTATAAAACATCAGAAAGATAATGGGCATTTTTGCATGTAGTCTTAAGTTTTGATTCCAGCATCCCTGCAAACTAACTGTGTGACTTCGTAGCAGTAATTTTTAAACTTTTCTGAGGCTCCATCATTCCCATAAAATTGGGGATTAAATATTCCAACTCCACAGGCATTTTAAGGATTAAATAAGGTAATGTGCATTAAATGTTGGGTATATTCGTGGTGTTTTAGTCAGTAAATGAGCATAGAATCTTGTGGAGCCACCAAGAATTCATACCTGTCTCCTCTTTTGGTTCCCCTATTGAATCTCTACTCTCTGTAATTGTCTGGGTCCTTCTAACTTCCTGTTATAAAATTTTTGAAAATAATTTCTCCAATAACACCAGTCTCTTTCACAGTGGGCTACAAGCCCATCCACTAAATTTTAGTTCAGTTTATCACACAGCACCCAATATTGTGATTAATAATATAGAAATGGAGTTTCAGAACATAAACAGTCATAGGATTGGAAATTGTTAAAATAGGAAGAGACCTTAGAGAGATCTACTCTCCTTGCCTCATTTTATATAATACAATTATATAATTTTCAGGTGTACATTATAATTCAACATCTATATATTCTATTGTGTGATTACCACCCAAAGTCGTTTCCTCCAGCTACCATATATTTGATCCCCTTTACCCACCTCACCCTTCCCCTATCCCTCTATATTTGACCCCCTTTACCTTGGCAACCTATTTCCTCCTCCCCCACCCCCTACTCTCTGGTAACCACTAGTCCATTGTCCATGTCCCGGAGTCTCTGTTTGTTCTGGTCATTTGTTGATTTTAGGTTTATATCCCACATATAAGAGATATCATGTGATTTTCAACTTTTTCAATCTGGTTTATTTCGCTTAGCATGATTACGTCGCGGTTCATCCATGTTGTTGCAAATGGCAGTATTTCATCTCTTCTTATGGCTGAGTAATATTCCATTGTATATATGTACCACAGCTTCTTTAGCCAGTCATCTATCGTAGGACACTTTGGTTGCTTCCATATCATGGTCACTGTAAATAATGCCGCTGTGAACAGCAGTGTGAAAATATCTTTTTGGATATGGGTTTTCACGTCTTTGTGGTAAATACCCAGTAGAGGGATTGCTGGATCATATGGTAGATCGCTTCTTAGTTTTTTGAGGAATCTCCATATTGTTTTCCATAGTGGCTGTACCAATTTACAGTCCCATCCACCGGTGTATGAGGGTTCTTTTTTTTCTGCATCCTCTCCAACCTTTGTTATTACTTGTCCTATCTCATTGTGGTTTTGATTTCCATTTCTCTAATAGCTAGCGATGTTGAGCTTCTTTTCATATGTTTGTAGGCCATTTGTATGTCCTCTAGGGAGAAGTGTCTGTTCAGGTCCTCTGCCCATTTTTTGATTGGATCATTTGTTTTTTTGTTGTAATTGAGTCATATGAGTTCTTTGTGTATTTTGGATATTATTGCTTCATCTTATAGATGAAGAGGCTGGGCTGATAGGGTTCTTTCTCTGCTGGGACTTAGAATATCATTCAGGCAAGTCAGTGACCATAGACATGGTACAACTGACAATAGCTCATGGGGAGTTTAAAATCACCTACAACCTATAAGGCAACACTTATTTTGTTCTTTGATTATCAATCACTTTAATGTTATAAGAAAGTTTCCCATAATCTGTGACTTCAGATACACCTGCATTTGAATGTTTGCATTTAGCTGTGTGACCTTGACCACATTCCTTCACTTCTTGACCTTTGTGTAGTGTTCACTCCACACGACTAGTCAACTTCATAATTTCTCTGTTCTTTGTTTTTAATATATGATAATTATTTTGATGTCAGAGACTATGCTTATTTGTTATCAATATCCAAGATAACTCCATAAATGTTGGTAGGTATAATTTTTTTTAAGTTGACAAAATTTTAATAACTGGTTACCTCAGTGATTACTGAATAACAACCAGCATTTGTTGAGTACAGAAGTCCTGTCAAGCTTTATTCTTTGCCCTTCACATTTGTTAACTCTTTTTATCTTCATATCAATCTCCTAAGTAGGTACTGTTATTATGAACATTTTACAGATAAAGAATCTGAGTAGTAGACATTAAATTATTATCCAAAATTTTACATATGCAATAAGTGGCCATATGAGGATTTGAAATCAGGCAGACTAGGTACCAATAGACTGAGTGAATGTTTCACTCATGAGACTATTTTTTGAAGGTTGGGAGTAAAAGAATCTGGGTGTGTTCTCTTCAGTGTTGCTGCTGCTGTTGTTGTTTCTACTCCTTCATCATTTTTAGATCTCTGTTTTGTTTGCCACATTATTGGAAACTAGAGTGATGTAAATAGATCAGTATCATTGACCCTTGTGTAATGTTCAAAAGGAAAGCATCTGCCTGAACTAGCTAGATACCATAACATTTTACTCACAGTCCTTCCTGCCCTTGTCAGCAGCAAAATCAGCAGCTGTAGGCAGGAGCGTTGGTAAAGAGGCTTGATTAAATATAAATACATCTACGGAGTCATATTTAAGGCAAACTTTTTAGGTCACTGCAGTTGAGAATAGAAATTGAATTTGGATTTTGAGTGTTAGATTAATTTCTAAATAAATGAGGCTGAAAAATAGAGTACATGGCACCTATGGGTACTCTGAATTCCACGACTGATTAAAAATATTAAGAACAGTTCGAAAAACTTACCATGTGAAATATGCTCTAATATCTTTTTGTTTATCTTTCCTCATTAAAAAAAATTCCAGCTAGGAGGATTGTAAGTGAAACATGTATAATAACTTCCACTAATGGCACCACTTAAAATAGAAATTTCTTTTTCCATTCACCTAACTGTCTAACCACAAAATAAAATTAATAATCTAAATACAAGACATGTAAACTCATTGGAACTTATGGTTGAAGTTTTCCATAAGCATTTGGGCTTTAAAGATAATTTGAAGGGATTTCTGATTCTGGCCTAAATGAAGCAGCCTCTTCCTCCCAGGTCCTCCTTCTTACAACTAAAAAACCCTGGAAATAGCAAAATAAAAAAGCACAGGAAGATGGAAAGGTGGAAAGAAGGTGAGTTGCCACGAGGTCATGAGACTTGAGGAAGGACATAGTGTTGAGTTCCCTGCGTCCTTGTTGGCTCCTATGTTTTCCAGACAGGGTACTTTAGAAGCCTTGAATCCAGAACAGCCAACAGATCAAAAGAAGCTCTGATAAAGTCTGTTATCTCTAGTCAAATGACTAGGGGAGTGACGGCCTAAGAGAATGAAAAACCTTTTTGGCAATATCAACCCCACTCAAGCCAAACACTGGTGGAAAACCTGCTATGCTCCTCCCCACGGTTCCAGGAGGGTTGACTGAGTTAACATTCCACCCACCCAGCCAACTCTCAGAAGCAGACGGTGGTGCCACGATTCCCCCACCCTGCGAAGACAGTACCTAGCAGTGAGCTAATCTCTCTCAGCTCAATGCAAGCAAGCAGCACTCTTTCTCCAGGCAGCAAATGTAGTGTGGAGTCTGAGCCAGGAGCTGGTCTTCTATCCCCAACCCAGTAGAAGTAGATGGTCGGCGAAGTGCTGGCATGATCCAGTGGCTAGCTGAGTCTCCACCCCTACCCAGCAGCAGTGAGACTCCACTAAATGGTAAAAATCAGAGGTAATCAGCACTCCGCTTCCTCCAATACCTGGTGTCAGCGGGACCCAGTGGGGAGCTGAGCCTCTGCAAACCTAGCACCAACAAGAATGACCAAAGCAGTGTGAGGCAGGACTGCTTAGTACCCCACTCCTGGCCACACACAACTCCCCACCTCTGTGTTAGAGGGGTGCAGTGGAGACCTGAGACTCCACCTCTATCTGGCCTCAGTGAAGCAAAATGACCTGTTGCCCAATGGGGCTAATTAAGACTAATCATACCCTCTATTAACTGAATTTTCTTCCTTTTTTCAATTATCTACTCCTTTATAAATGTTTCCTTCAGCTCCCAAATAAAATACTTGTGTTTACATCTTTGCTTCAGGGTCAACTTGAAGATAAGACATTCAACTAATATTTATTGAGCATTTTCTATGTTCAGAGTATTGTTGTAGGAGTTGCTACATTCATGAAAAACTATAAAGTAAATCATTTCTACTGTCATGGAGTTGACATTTTGATTGAGGAGACAGATTCACCATGTTCAGAATAAAATTGTCTAAGTGCTATGAGGAGAAATGAGGTGACATAGAGACAATGTAATGCTCGTGAATATATCAAGCCCCTTGGATTCATCACAATCCCATCTCAGAATCCAGGTTCGAATCCAGCCTTGTAAAATAGTCCTTCTTATCCACCTCTTTCTAGTAGGCTTGTGATATAGTAGGTTAGAACAACACACATTTACTCATTTTCCAAGTAAAACTTTATTAAGAGTCTAATTTGGGCCAGGCACTCTATTACACAATTGACATGATACCGGTACCATAAAATATCGAATCAAAAAGAACATAACATCAGACAGAGAATAAAGTGTTGACTTAGAGAGAATGACAGAAGAGAGAAAACTCCTTAGTAGCTAGAGGAATAGGAGGTTTCAGCATTGAGGAAATCATATCCCCTTTCCCCATCCCCCAAAATAAGGAGGAAAATATCAGGATGCAAAGATACTCTTCCCTCAATTTTTAATAGTCTAATTGAAAAACTGAAAGTTTCATAGGAACAAAAAGAATAAAAAGCTATAAAAATGTACTTGGCAAGTATATTTCAATTTATTTCAGTTCATTATTCTTTATCTATTTTATCTACATAGTTTCTTTAAGTTAACAGGATAGAATTGTGAAGTATTCAATGGCGACTGCAGAAGCTAAGACCGTACCTTAATGATGGAGTCAAACCTTACCCACTGTGCCTTTGCGTATGCCCTGTTCTAACCTTTAAGACTCAGCATCCTGAATTTTCTGCTGTGATTAGCAAGTGCCACGTTAATTTAAGAACCACTGCACTAAACAGCAAAGAGTTAAATCATCCCTTGGAGACTGAGTTAGAATAGATTCTGGTATCAGTTTTATCAAATCACTTAATTCTGTTTAAAGAGAGAGAGGAGCCTATGTGTGAGAAATGTTTGAACCCAGTAGTACTATTCCACAGAGGCCTCCCCTTCTTGAGTTTGTCGTCTATGAAAGGTCATCCCTGGGTCTTACCATCATTAGATGAAGTCTTATTTTTAATATCTGACATTCTGTATTTTTTTTCATGTATATCTGAGATATACCAAAGATGTCACTGGTTTCTCCATCACATGTCTCCAAATCACTCAAAATCTTCCCTTGTCTATTTTTAATACATTGACCTCAATTACAATCAAATCATTAGTTGAAGAAATTATCATTTAATATTTTTCTTCATTGCTAAAGTTCGCTCAGTTTTGTAAGAGCAGGGCCCTGTCTGTCTTGCTTATCAGTGAATGTCTAGTTTTCTGAAAAGTGCTTTGCACAAAGTAAATACTTGTTGAATAAAGAGTGGAATACTGAGAAAGCCATCTTTATACCAAATGCATGTCAAACTTTAACATATTTTAAAATTCTAGTCTCTCTCCCCTCCCCTAGCCAGACATTTTGATTCATTAAATTGGGGTAGGGGTTAAAATTTTCACTTCTAAACATCTTCAAAGTGATTGGCAAACAGCTGGTTTGGGCACAGCACTTTGGACAACACTAGTCCACATATTGGATCACTGAATGGCCCAGCTAAAGAAACCAGTGATATTTCCAAATCTCTGTTTAAATAGTGGCGATCTCCACAGCCCTTTTGAGAGATTGAGAACAGTGAATGGGGATTTTCTGGTGTCTCCATATAAAGAATGAAACTCTGTATGTGATCACTACTGGTTATGGTTCTACTTGGGCCAAGAACAGACTCAGGCAGTATAAGGGACTTTGAAATTCTCTGGATAATATTACTGTTTGGAACTGAATTAATTGAAAGCTACCTCTACCCATCACCAAGTTGAGGAGGGGTGGCTGTCTCAAGTTTTGAGGGAGATTAAATAGTGAGTTACTTAAGGAAGTTGGAAAAAAGGAGGTAATACACTGTATGGCATATACAGAGAACCATTGTCATTGCTATGGTCCCCATTTCCATTCTTAGAATGCAAAGGTGGGCTGTAATTCTTGTACTCTGATAATTAGAGATTCTCTTCTGTAATTCTCTTTTTTTCTGGAACTGGACTATAAAGGTTACCTATTTCAGAAATCTGGGAGAACAATGAAATGACCCTCTTTTCTCACACTAATCTTCATCTCTTCAACTTCAGACTGATTTAGAGCTCCATTATCTGCCACTCTTCCAGATGGGGGCTTATGATCATTGCCATTCTTCCTAATTATCAAATGACTTCCCTGGCCTACATAGGACATATTTCCTTCAAATCATCTCCAAGATTCCAACTTTCTTGAAAGAAAGAAAAAAAAAAGAAGAAAAAGAAAGAAGAAAGAAAGAAAAAGAGGAAAACTCTTTAGCTAGTATTGTTTTTGGCAAATAATAGACTATAGAAAGTAGATTTGGATTTTTTTTCCTCCAAGGTTCTAGTTGGCCTTTTGATATCTCACTGTGTTCTTAGAAATTACAGCTTTCTTAGCCCTTTGATGAAACTGAAGTCTTTACATGTTAAAGACTATCATGAATCACAAGTCCACCCCACTGAGGATTTTCCCATCACCTGGAGTTCTGAACTGAGAGTGTAGCCCCCACTCTAATACTTTATGCTAGAAATGACTGTCCCTTCTTGTTATCTCCTCTGGTTCATTTTGTTCCAAATTTCCAGACTTCTGGCTATTATAAATCTTATTGTCTCTTTATACAGTTTTCAAAAACTGGGGTTTTCCTACATCAATCTTTTCTTCACTTCTTACATTAATCTTTTTCTCTTTTCATTTTTGGACATTGACAAATTGTCACCTTTTCCCCCTGAGATTTTTTAAATACACACCTCTACCTCCTTTTACTAAATAGAGAGAGAATATCACCGGCTCCAACCCATAGAACTTGAAACAAGTGACCCTGGCTTCCTGGCAGTTTTGCATGAATAAACAGATTAGGTTTCTATTTCCCCATGTAATTTACTGTCTGAGAAAGGTTATAGAAAGTAGGCATAAGGAGAGCAGTAACAACTATACTTGGTATCTGCAAAGAGTTCTTGCTAACTAGCATCAACACCAATGTAAAGCTTTTAAATGTATTTTTCAGTAAATACTTCTTAGCTGAGGTAGATAAGTGTTCTCATTAATCAAAAGACAGCCTGTGATACAGATGAATAAAGGCCTTGGTTGAAAAGCACTAGAATAGAGAAGGTTACATCTCATATAGATGCTCAAAGAAGTATTTATTGAGTTGGATAACAAAGTAAGTGATGTAAAACCTTTAAAAAAGTATATGGGGATCCAGCTCAAAGTTTCTCTCCGAAAATTCCCAATCATCTGTGCAGGTAGCACAGCCTATAGTCATAGAGAGTGAGGGGCTGAGATGTCATTTCTTCACCATCACCCTGTATATGCAAGGAAACCTGCCCTCCTTTGTCTAATACAATTGTATGATAATTTGGGGCATGATACAGAGAAGATTTCTCCTTGAGGCAAGAGAACATGTCATATTGAACCCTATGACCACAGTGCCCAGCAATGTGTCTGAATTGTACTGGATATATGATGAGTACTCATTGAATGAGAGGAATACTGAAGGAGAAATAACAGCAAAGCCAAGAAGGAACTCTCCAGATCACACCCTCTCCATTCAAATATTCACGAACTGATGAGGTGGAGAAATTGTTCTGCTCCATTACAAAATCTGTCCCTGTTCCCTCTTCACACATGTAAGCAGCAAGCACTTACTGTCAGATTGTGACCCTGGGGAAGTCATTCATTTCCACTTGAACCAGCTGTTTCAAATAACGTGTGCATGTTGCATTTACCAAAGGAAAATTGTACTTTTTTTTTTTCTCTTGGATTTACGGAGGGATTTTTATTTGGAAAACATTTACTTGTACCTTTTGGCTGCTGTGATACATTTCACAGCAACCTTCTCACTATGAAAGCGGAACGCCTGCAAACTCTTCTCCTTCTTCAGGGTCCCTTGTGCTGCCAGCCAAAGGAGAACACGAAAGGAGGTGGAAGGAGAGCATAGTGTTCTCATGGAATCAGAACTCAAAAGGAACCACTTCTGAGCACATTTATTGAAAAGCAGCTTGTAAGAGGGGAAGCAGCACAGGCATGGAGCAGTCAGGACAGGGTTCAAATCTTAGATTCAAAATTTTAAGTTATGGGCCTTTCTGGTCCACTTCCATGAGCGTAAATGAGAATAAGATTCACCTCTATAGGGTGAATCTAATGTAATGTTTCCAACACATAAGAGGTGCTCGAAAATTGTAGCGACTCTTTTAATTATTCAGGAAGAAGAACCTGCCCTTTTTAATAAGGAAACAATAAAGCTTACATATCTCTAGGGACATCAGAGGGAGTACTTCAGATTGTTTTTTCAAGAGAGGTGATAGCATTGTACCAACTAAGATAGCAATACTCCACACTCCATATTTCCTTGCTAGATCCAACCTGTAACAAAAAATTTACATTTCTAGGAGACAAGTTCTTTGTCTTTGGTACCTAGAAAAGACAACTATAGTCCTAGCATACAGTAGGTATTCAGTGAGCATGTGTTTAATGATAAAATGCATAGATTAGGAGTATAGACTGAGATGATGGTAGGCAGTAGTGCAATCAGTGTTCATTAACTGAAAACTGACTAGATGCAGAGCTTTAGGTGCTATAGAATATAAAAATGAATGATGGAGACACTTGTTTTGCACTTTAGTGTGATTTGGTAGTCAGGGCTTACAGGACATATTCCTGAAAGAGTGAGTCATTTCGTGACTAGAGCATCAGCTTAGGAGAGATGTGAGGTTTAATGTTAAATATATTTGGAAATGTGCAATGATACGATATAGTAAATGACTTTGAATTCTCAGAAATTATCAGGAACGTTTGGTACAAAGGAAAGGCTGATCAGATTGGGAGCAGTTAGGAGGATATTAAAACAGTCTGGTTTGCTAGTTTTCCAACTATAGCTTATGTGATACAAAAAAAAAAAATGAGTGACAGGTCTCTAAGATTCATATCCTTACTTTGTACAGAGTCATTCTACTTTAAAATGGGTTATATAGTGAAAAATCAGAAGTCTTGGGAGGAGGAAAAAAGATGACAAGCCTCTGACCTAACATGTCAGGGGAAAAAAACAGGTCAAATTTGGCAGGTGTTAAACGATTACAGTTCAGAGTTTGGTGAATAATTTCAGGGTGAAAAAAAGATGAAACATCAAAAAATATTTATAAACTTGCCTGTGTTGGAATAGAGATGAAATTAACCAGGTAAAAAATGGGAGGAGGAATAAGTTTAGGTGAAAAGATGGACAATTCTAGATATGGAATAAAGTGAAACTAAATGGTCTGCAAAGAAGGGAACCAGTGACTTCATAAGTAGAATACTCTAACTTGGAGATTCTCCAAATGTTATCTGCAAACTTATGCCTAGTTGGATAGATTAGAATAAACTTGGGAGCTTTAAAAATTACAGATTCTTGTGAATCAGTATGTTCATTGCAGCATTATTTACAGTGGCCAAGATACAGCGGCATCCTGGGGGGTTCATCAATGGATGAATGGGTAAAGAAGAGATGGTACATATATACAATGGAATATTACTCAGTGATAAAAAAGAATGAAACATTCACAACAACATGATGGACCTAGAGGATATTGTGCTGAGCTGAGTAAGTCAGACAGAGAAAGACAGATATCATATGTGGAATCTAGATAACAGGATAAACAGATAAAAAACAGAAACAAACTTATGAATACAGAGAGCATTTTGATGATTGTCAGATTGGGGGGGTGGAGAATGGGTGAAGGAGGAAGGGATTAAGAGGTACAAATTGGTAGTTTTAAAATAGTCATGGGGATGTAGAGTATAGCATGGAAAATAGAGTCAGTAGTATTGTAATAACTATGTATGATGTCAGATGGGTACTGAATTTATTGGAGTGATCACTTCATAAGTTATACAAATGTCTAATCACTGAAACTAATATAATATTGTATGTCAACTATAATGAAAAAATAAAAAATATATAAAAAATTACAGATTCTTGAGTCTTGCCTTTTGAGATTCTAATTCAATAGATCTGGGGTGGAACAGGGAAAGCCACATTTTTTCTAAAGATTCTGCTTTCTGATGGGTGGCCATTGGACAGAATCACTGATCTACCCCACTGTCCTGAGATGTTCATCTAAATCTAGGTCTAACCTGGGGCATGGGAATGAACAGTAGACAAGTGACTTAAGGAAGAAAGGATAAAAATGATATCCACCAGTTTTTCCGTGCTATAGCTTTTTTATTATTTCTTTATATTGATTGGAAAAGATATTCTCACCCTGAAAAAGTGATTTTTTTCTTTTTGATTAATCTGATCCTTTTAGGGCGGAGGAGAAACCCCATTTCTTCATGAAAACCAACCCCTTTCTTTATGCTTAAGCCTGAAGAAACCATCAATATAACAAATTTCTTCTTGTAAAGGAAATTTAAGTGTAAAAATTAAGGACAATCTCACTATTTTAGTTCTTGATATAACTTTATCACATGGTCCAACTATCTCATTTAAGAAATGCAAAATGTCAAAGAACTCTTTGATTTGTCCTCTATAGGCTACTTATAGGCCGGGATGATTTCTTGTTTCCTTTTGTATTCTCTATACCTATTACATTTCAGGTTTATAGTAAATGTGTGTGAATTTTATACACTGTATTGAATTACCCAAAATGTTTATTTCTTCTTTCTCTCCCTCTTTTACACACACACATATACACAGACATGTACATGCACACACACATACATACACTTATATTGATCATGATCTATGGTTTAGTTCCAGTCATCATAACGTCGACATTTATTAGCCGCCAAAATATGACTTAGCTGGACAGAGCCATTATTTATATTTTCAATAGACTACTTTTAAAAATTGGTAATAGAGAGATAATGAGGAATTCTTCACTAATTTACTGTTTTCAGAGAATGTTTTCACATTTTCAGGTCATTCTTAATATAGGATGAGATGAAAATTCCAGGGTTATAGAATTTCACAAAGGCTGTCTATGAAATTTTGTTAATGGCTATGTTGAAATTACTAATTAAATAGCTATCAGCACAGTAGTTTAGCAATTTTATACCCCACGTGGAATTTAAAGGGATAAAATACATAAGGGATTTTTTAAAAAGTGAGATGTTTGAAGATGTTTGAAAAGTTTGAATGACAGTGAACAGTATAATAATCTACCTTTATAGAGAGACTTTCACTTTGCAAAGCAACCTCACAAACATTATATTATTTAATTCTTACAATAATGCAATGTGATAGTTCCAAGAGGTATTGGTTTCTTCCGTTTGTAGATTAGAAAACTGAGCCACAAAATATTAATCAGAGGCATTTGGGCCAAGTTACTTTTTATGCACTTAGGAAGCTTTTATGTACCCCTTGATTACATGCAAAAATCAGCCTGGAAGAAAGACAGAAGAGATATTTGCCACTTTTTTTAATGATCAAGAAAGACCACATTTGAGAAGAGACCATATAATGGTGTTATAAGCAACACACTGGGCCCTACCATTGAAAGTGAATCTGGATGGACTAACTCTTTGAACAACTCTATTGTGTTTTTGAACTACATTTTTGCCTTGGCAAAGACAAAGAACACAGCGTTTGTTTTCATTCTGCTTTGGCAGCTTTTAGATCCATAATAGTCCAACCTAATTAAAGGCCTATTTACTTTTGCCATTGCCATTATACTAGGTTGTTCTGGAAAGGTAAAAGTTGAGCAAGGCAAATCCCATCTGAAGATGAAAAAGTCTGCCTGTTTATTGACATCATCAACTGTCTTTTGTGGATTGGCTTGGCATTCATTTGCTGAGGGTTTCAGGAGCGATTGTTTGCTTAAGTCAATAGAAGAAAAATTGAAAGCATCAATGTTTACCTGACCCAAGACTCTCATGGCAAAAGCTAAGATCAAAGAGCAGATTAAAGGATGTATTGCTCACAAACTATAGAGGCAAATGTTTGGAATGTCTTGGAAGTTTAACACATATTTTATACACCATTGAGAACATTTAAAGGCTTTGACCTTACTCCATAACAATCTGGGAAAAAAGGAGGTGAAATGAAGTCTGAGCTACACATCCAACAAACTGAATTTATATCTGCTAATGCAAAATGTGTCTTTAAAACAGTATTGTAGAGTGTGATAATCCATGGACTGGAGATATGGGAAGTGAGTTCTGGATGTTATCGGTAGTTATTTGTGTGCTTGTCCTAAATCATTTAGCTTGATAGAGAAGACCAAGGCAAGATATTGTTCTGTCAGAAATACCTCTCGCCCTGTTGAATGTAACTAAATCATGCACAGCCTAAAATACTGATATTATGCCTCTGACCTAAAGCTTAAACCACATATTTTATTATTAGCCCTTTCTCTTGTGACCTCCCAGACCAAGCCAATTTGTAATCGTGAGATAAGCTTAAATCCCATTTATTATAGTGATACTGGTTACCTATGAAACCTGGAAGGCCAGGAAAAGTGCAAATTCTAAGACAAAAATCCCTCGTTGTGTCAGAATTCAACCTCAGTGCTTTCTCTTGTTCTTAATCTTAACCCACTCTCTGGAGATGAAGAAAGAGTGGAGTGTATATAGTAAGAATTATTGAAACTTTACAAAAATATCTGATAAAACATCAGGCATATAAAAATGTTAAATTTTAGTAGTAATAATTATTATATTGTCATCATTATTATCATTATCATTATCATTAGCAGCAGCAGCCCCAGCATATCATCTTAAAGGCTGTTGGATACTCTTATAAAATAGTACCTTAATTAGCAACTATGATCATAGTCTCTATTCTTAAGTGACCCAATATGAGCTTTGAATCTATTAGGACATAAAAAAAAATATGTTATCAACTGGATAATCCATTGCATATGACCCCATCAAACAAGATCCACACTTTCCCCATGTAAAATATGCAGCTCTCTGCCCGACCCCATTTCTGTAATTGACACTTCATCTTCATGTGGAGCACAGATGAATGCTCCAGGTGTTTGTATGAACAAACAGAACAGGTTTCTCAAGCATCTCTCTCAAAAATAAATATGAGATTCAATTATTGAAACTGAACTAAATACTCTACGACTGCCAGTCAGCTGGGAGTCTACCTTGGAGGCACTGTAAATATGTGCCCTCTACTCATGTAGGTCCCACTTAGGGGGAGGGCAAATGCTTTCTTTCCAGGGGCACCATGTGTGGCCTTGAGAATACAATTTTTGAATGGAAGTCAGACATTAATTTGCCTTTCTCCTGGGAACCTGGTGATGCACTTTAGGGGTGGTCATAGAGACCTTCAAATACTTAAGGAAGCAGCACCAAGAGGTCATGGAGCTCTCAGCTGACAGGAGAGATCAGCAAGACTACTCATAGTTACTAGGGGAACTTTTTGGCCAAAATTAGTCATATAACCGCACCAAACTGTAGGAGAACTGAAAAGTGTACTCTTCACATGTTAAAGTGCTTTCCAGTTTTCTATGAAAATTAGAAAATTAGAAAAAAAATTACTTTTGTATGCCATTAGCAAAAGAAAGTCATGACTAGGTCATTTCTTGGTTCTCAACGTCTATACAGGGAAGATAAAGATGATCAAAAAATACCTTTTCCTTAGCTAAACTGGTCACCTGGTTGTCCCTGTAGGCGATGAGCTGCAGGCATTGTGTAAGACTCCTCTTACATCTTTCTATGAGATAATCTAATAAACAATGCCAACTCTCAGCCTCAGAGATATTTTAATAAATATTTCAGAGACCATTTTAGTTATATCTCACATACGTTATCTCATTTACTCCTCACAAAACCCTACAAGTAAAACGTCAGTATTATTGCCATTTTAAAAATGAGGGAAGGTACTTAAGCAGAGGTCAAATGACTTGTCCATGGATTCAAAGCCAGTGGGTTGGGAAACCCTGGCAGTTTAGATTCTTTACCACCATGATATACTGCCTCCTTGTAAAGGCCAAATACTACTAAGAAATGGATTTGACAAGTATTACTAAGTTGTCAGTATCTTTTAGAGTCTTACAAGGTCAGTCTCACTGTTAAAAAAATTAAAAGAAACTAAAATACAGTCCGGTTCCAAGTGTATAGACAGATCCAGGTTTAGCAAATCCTAGAATATGTGAGTAATTTTGAGAGTGAAGGGAACTGAAGAATTTGCAGTTAATCTGGGCTTTTTTTTTTTTTCTTTCTCCATTGTCCTTCATAATATGCATTATAAAGACTGATGAGAAACTTCAGAGTCTTGGTTATCTGGCTGATATTTGCCTTATTTCCAAAGTACACAGAAACCCTATCTATATTTTAAAACCATTCTTTCAGAACATAATTAGGCCAGGAATAATTATATTTGGAGTAGTAACCATAAACTGGTGAAATATACTGGAAACTCTGTTTAAATTTTACTAAAAATACAGGGTAATATATTGGCTATATATTAAATAATAATCATTTTTCACAGCATATAATATATTTTCAAAGCAGTTTTATGTCTGTTATCTGACATAGGATTTCAAACATCTTGTTAGTTAGGTAAAATATATGTTGTTATCACCATAACAGAGCTAGAGAAATTGTGGCAGAAGTTAAATGGCTTTATTTATTTTTAAACACAAATTAACCATCTGCTCTATAAGCCAGGTTGTGTGACAAAGAGTGAAATAAGATATTGCTTAAATGTCAAAGGATATGCAATCCCCACAAGGTGGAACCAAACTGAATCAAATATAATTTGGTTAAAGTCCCATTAGGATAATATTTTGATACTCTATTTCTGACCTAGTCCAATTAAAAATGAACACAAGGAAAAGTTACAATTCAAACTGGTTTAGTTCATGGTTCAATTAATAGTTAATATTTTGAGACAATTAAATACATTCATGGTCGTTTTTTCAGCTTTGGATTCATGGTTTGGCTGTAAGCAAGAAGCTAATTAAATTGGAGCATATTTAGGAAGAAAATGGAAGAAAATAGTACAGTTTTCTGAGAGGTTATGTGATTGCTTCTATACCACCTCATCCGTGTTACTCTGTGAAATACCTGTTATTATCCCCATTTTACAGATAAGGAAACTTAAAAGATTATATCGGTTAAGTAGCTTTCCCATAGTGCCTAGTTAGTGTGAGTGAAATTGAGGACTGTTCTAATTTATTCACAGGTTTTATGACTTGGACGCCCATGACTGTTGTACCTTCTACATATAGAAGTGTGTTCATTCTATATGGGTAACTATTTCTGATTAACTTTCTATTTGCTTTCACTTAATGAGAATACTCTGCCTGCAGAACTTTATGTCATGTTTCATCTACCCAAAGCATGAAGGCTTTGTCAAGAAACTTCTTTAAAAATATAGTTTAGCTTATAATTTTAATAGTGCACTAAGCTGTTTTCTGTGACAATGCTTATATCTGTATACTCTGATAAACTCTTTCCAATCACATCTGTGTACCATCATACAAATAAGGCCCTGCTATTATGGAAGATGCTTAAAGTCTGTAAGGAAAATCGATTTAAATTCATGGGAAATTGATTTAAAATAAGAGAGAAGTATAGAATTTATATTTCTACATCTGGATTTGGGAGAATTACCGTTTTGATTCAGTGCTGGCCCTGACTCAGGAGATTTGTCTTGATATTAAGAAAGCTTTTTTTGTATCACCATCATCCCTTCAAGCTAGGGTGTTATTTCATCTTTCAAAAAAAAATTGCAAACTAATAAAATCTAGGGTAATTCATCAGGTTTCTAGAGAGTTTGAATTCCACATGTACAAAATGTCCGCTTTAAATAAGTCATGCAAAACTATTTAAATTATTCTGCCTTTTCCTGAATATGGGAAATGGGAAATGTTATTCTGTAGTTAGAATAAAATGGTTTGAATGGTGAGGAATAGATTAAACCTGCTCACAGTCGCTGAGCAGAAATAATAAGAGATTATTTGAAAGTGGAAATAGTCATTTGTGATGGGCTTCTCTTAACATACTAGCATGTGTGCAGGCATTAGAAAGCATGGGTGAAACCAGTGAGCCGTTCTCCCATCTCTGTCAATCAATCATTCAGCAGGGTTCCTTCCTGCTAGAATTTCTCACACCTGCCCTGACTTCCATTCCCCAGACAGCCCATAAGGCGCACCAAATAGAAAGAATAGAAATACATCAGTGAATGCAAATCAGGAAGCCTGGTGGAAAAGGCCCCCTGAAGAGATGTAGCAGGTTGATCTCTAACTGACAACCAAAATTCATGCAAGAAAATGCTAAAGACATGTTACTTTAAATGTGTATGGCAGGGAGTTTCAAAGAGCAGATCTAGTTTCCAACTCTTCTCTCCCTTTCTATCTTTCGTGTTAATCTAATAGGACAAGCTCCCTAATTTCCTTGAATCTCAGTTTCTCATTTGCAAATAAACAGTAATAATGGTAATATATATCTCATCAGAGATTGAATTAGGCCTTATATGCAAACACATACTTTATATAGTAAGTACTATATAAATTTTATTCATCATTTAAATAACACTGTTATTTGTTAATGAAAAAATCAAGACCAAAATAAAAATCTATCAAGGGTAAACACTTCTTGGACTTTTTGAATACAGATACAATATGTTTATCAGCATTACCAGCATTTCAAATAGTTTAGTAACCAGTATTTGTTAGAGCCTTACTGTGCACCCAATTCTATTGTGGTAGAAGCCTTGAAGTCCCAGACACTGAAGATAAGACATACTTCCCTAGAAAATATCTAATTTTTCCTGTTCCATAAAATCCATCAAATTTATGCACCTTGAAGCTGTTATATCTTACCACTTGCAAAACATGGGGCTTCTCTGACAACTTTCTATGCCACAAACTCTTCCCTCTGCTGTATTCTGGGGGAAAGAAGAAATCACTTTGCAAGTGCCTTTTTTCTAATTCTCCTCACCTCGTTTAGACTACTTTTTAGTGTAAATGCTTCCCATGACTGATAAGTGTCCTTGTCTATATGCACTGGTTAATTATTTTCCAAAGCTTCTGCGTTGTCAGGCAAACATGTTCTACATGTTTGTAAAAATGGCTTTTCTATCTAGAAAGTGTTGTTAAGACATTCTGTAATATGAGGATAAGACTATAACGTCTTTCCCATTTGTTAGGCACCTGTTATCTGTCAAGCACTTCTCTAATAATTTCCTTTAATCTCTTAGCAACCTATGAAATAGATAATATTGTGCCCATTTTACATACTAGGAAAAGGAACAAATGTAGAAATCAAATAATTTGCCATATAAATTAAACTTGAATCCAGGTCTATATTTCTCTGAAGTTTCTGGGGGAATGTTTTCTGATTTGATACTTGGATTGTGGAAATCATATAAAGGAGGCATATTGCCTCCTGTTTATAAAACAACAGTGACATCCATGAGCACAGTGAGAATTGCAACCAATACTTAAAATCCACAATAATTTTAGATTATCAAGCATCACTCCCCAACAAATGGTTCTGGATGTAGTAAGCATCAGGGACAAAATAAATGTGATAGGCAAAATTCAGAGGTCTCCTAGATTCCCACTCCTCTGCTATATATCCCCTGAATGATCACCTTCTCCTGAGTGTGGATGGGACTTGTGAATATGATGAGTCATCACAGCTGTGATTATGTTACATTATATCTCAGAAGGAATATTTCAGACATAATCAAAGTCCCTAATCAAATGACATTATGTTACTGAAAAGGGAGGTTATTCTTGGTGGGCCAGACCGAATCAGATGAGTCCTTAAAAGATATTAGATAGATTGAAAAGACGTTGTTCCTGCTTGCATTAAAGAAGAAAATAACCATGTTGTAAACCAAATATAGAAAAAGCCTTGTGGCAAGGACATGAGATAAGCCTCTAGAAGCTGAGGACATTCCCTGTCCAACAGACAACAAGAAAATCGGGACTTTATTCAAATAACTGTAAGAAAATAAATTTTAGTAACAATCACTTGCTTTGAAAGATGATCCTGAACCTTAGGTGAAATCAAAGCCCTGGCTGTCACTGTATTTCAGTTAGTGAGATCCTGAGCAGAGGACCCAGCTAAGCGATGCCTAGACTTCTGATCCACAGAAATTGTAAGATTTTACACACACACACACACATATACACACACATCTTGACTTCAAGACTTACTATAAGCAACAGTAATCAATACAGTGTGGTATTGGCAAAATCATAGACAACTAGGTCAACGAAACAGAATAGGAAGCCCACAAATGGATTCGTATAAATATAGTCAACTGTCCTTTGACAAAGAAACAAAGGCAGGACAATGGAGAAAAGATGGGTGCTGGAATAACTGGACATTCACATGCAAAAAATAAATAAATCTAGAAACAGATCGTATACTCTTCATAAAAATTAACTAAGAATGGATCACAGATCTAAATGTAAAACACAAAACAATAAACTCCTAGACCATAACAAAGCAGAAAATCTAGATGATTTTGGGTTTGTCAATGACTTTTTAATAACATCAAAGGCATAGTTCATGAAAGAAATTAATGATAAGCTAGACTTCATTAAAATTAAAAACTTCTGCCTGTGAAAGACAATGTCAAGAGAATGAAAAGATGCCACACAATGGGAGAAAATTTTGCAAAAACATATTTGATAAAGGACTGTTATCCAAATATACAAAAAACTCCTAAAACTCAACAGTAAGAAAATAAGCTAGTTAAAAAATGAGCCAAAGATTTAATCTCACCATAAAAGATATACATATGACAAATAAGCATATGAAAAGATATTCCATATCATATGCCATCAGAGAAATGCAAATTAAGATACTACCACTACACATCTATTAGAAGGGCCAAAATCTAGAAGTTTGTGAACACCAAATGCTGGCAAGAATGTGAAGCAACAGAATTCTCAATCAGTGTTGGTGGGAATGCAAAATGGTACAGCCACTTTAGCAGACAGTTGAATGAATTCTTACAATAGTAAACATACCCTTATCATATGATCCAACAATTATGCTCCTCGGTGTTTACTCCAAGTATTTGAAAACTTATGTCCATACAAAAACTTGCACGTGGATGTTTATAGCAGCTTTATTTATAATTGCTAAAATTTGGAACTACTTAAGATACCTTTCAATAGGTAAATGAAATAAATTGTGATCTATCCAGACAATGGAATGTTATTTATTACTGAAGAGAAATGAGTTATCAAACTATAAAAAGACATGGAGAAAACGTAGATGTATATTACTAATTAAATAAGCCAATCTGAAAAAGCTACACACTGTATAACTCCAATTATATGACCTTTTTGAAAAGGTGAAACTATGGAGACAATAAAAAGATCAGAGGTTGTCAGAGGCTAGTGGAGAGGAACGGGTAAATAAGCAGAGCACATAAGATTTTAGGGCAGTGAAAATACTCTGTACGACACTATAATTGTGGATATATATATATCACTATAAATATATCCAGACTTACAGAATGTACAACTCTAAGAATGAACCCTATTGCAAACTATGGACTTGAGATAATAATGATGTGCTGATGGAGGTCCATCCATGTGTAGCAACTAAACAACTCTGGTGGGTTGCTATAGGATGGTGATAATGAGAGAGATTGTGTAAGGGCAGGGGATGGATGCGAACTCTTTGTACCTTCCTCTCAATTTTGCCATGAACCTAAAAGTGCTATAAAAAATAAAGTCTTTAATTTAAAAAAAAAAGAAAAACAAAAAGTAAGCATGATAATTTACTGAAACTTGTAAAATGATTCAAGTGAATCTATCTGGGTGATGTACCAGCAATATCTATTATAATTATGAAACATAGAAAAGATTACAATTAACAGCTTAATAACTCTGGGGTATTGCTTATAATATATTAAAAAATGGTAAATTGATTAAAGAAGTGTCTTTTCATACTATGACTGCCATTCATTAAATGACTATCATGTCCCAGATACTCTTTCAACTAATAATTAGAACAACCTTGTAACATTAGTTCTGCTATAATCTTCATTTTAAACATGAGGAAATTTTGGTTACAAGAGATAAAATAACTTGGCCAAGTAGCTGTGGCCTTACCAGTAGGTGAGCTGAGATTTCAATTCTCTGAGTCAAATTATGTCAAAATTTCACTATACTAAGCCACTACCATTTTCAGTAAGTTTTGGCAAATTGTCTTAAATAATAACCATAATGTGTACAACTGGGTCTTTATATTGATTGACTCATTTAACACATACTTCACAGGAGTGCATCTGTACCATTTTTGAATGTTGAGGTGTGTCATTTACTGTGATCTGCCAATATGCCACAATGAGACATGCTATGATGCCCTGGGAACATTGTGCTTATAATTTCTCAATTTCCCTCTCATTATCTTTATTTACTCTTCTTTCCTTCCTATCTTGATTTATTCTTTAACAAACTTGCATCAGATTTATGTAAAAATCATTGTGGTATTAGTGAATTAGAAAAGATTAATTAAATGTGAAACCTTCCCTCTATAGATTTATAATCAATTACCAAAAAAAAAAATCAGATAAATGCATAAATACCTACAACATAAGTTTGAAAGTGGGGCTCAGAGATACTACCCCACAGATATTCAGAGAAGGAAGAAGTCGAATATATTTGAAAGCTTTGACTCGTTGAACTAGATTTTGAAGAATATATGGGATTTATATTTATTGCAATGGAAGGACAAATCACCATAAGTGGATGGGACAGTATGAATAAATTCAAGAAAACAAGAAAGAACAGTTTTCTTCTATCCAGTTTGTTCAATTTGGTCGTAGCAAAGAAAAGGTTAGGGGGAATGGTATATAGGTTGGGGCCAGATTGTGTACTCTAAATGCCAAGTTAAATTAAAAGTGTAGACTTTAATTTTCACTTGAAGGCCCCATTTCTAAAACTCAGTTGGATGAGAAAACTATCAGATTTTGAACAATACATAAATGTCTATTTTTACTGAAGATAATTGTCTATCCTTTGATGCAAAACCAAAGGGATATTTGAAGAGTTTATTTTGCTGTAACACTTAGATACCAGAGGACGATAATGTGAGTTGGAAGCTCCTCTAAAATATTTCCTTGTGGCCAAAAAGCACCTGCCATGAGATTGTGCTTATTTCTGATGTCTTTTTAATCTACTTCCCAGTTTGCAGTTAGAAAACAAGGCCACTAAAGCTGCATTAGGTCTGGAAGCCCAGTAATCCTCACTTGCCTCTTAGATCAGCATCGCTTCTATTGAACACACTTGTTTGTTTTTTGTCTCTATTTAAGAAGGGGGATAAAAACTTTACTTTATAAAATTTTTATTAAAGGCCTGAAATAGCACCACAGAGACAGTGTGTGTGTGTGTGTGTGTGTGTGTGTGTGTGTGTGTGTGTGTGTGTTTTCTGTGTCTATTTAGACAACTGATTATTCGTTTGCAAGGCAGGTATTTGGAAATTGAGCACAGAAAATAATGGACAAGTACTATTAACAGTTTCCTTATAAGCGAGTAGATGTCAAATCTCAGACTAAATCTCATCATATCAAACTACAAAGCACCCCAAAAGAATGGATTTTTGACTGCCTTCCAGGACTTCAATTAAATAACCCAAAGTAAATTTCCTTCACTGAGAAGTTCTAGCACTAGAAGTTCAAAGCCCTATGCCTGAGAGCTTATATAGAGGGTGAACATGTAATTTATTTTCCAGAGAGGGATGGTTTTGACAGGAAAAGAAGGGGATATTAATAATTATGGCGGTACAAATGGCATACACATGAATTGTCTCAGGCCAACTGGACATGCTGTCACCTGATTTATATGGAAACCCAAAGCCAGTGGATCAAGTGTATACCCCTAACCCATTGTCAACTCTTGCAGTAGGTGCTGATTCTAACTTCTACCAATTTCCTAGACTCTGAAAAAGATGCTGGGTAGGGCTTGTTGATAGCAGGGGGAGTTTGGGAGCTCTCAAATTCTCATTCTGGTCATAATTCATACTGGCCTAGGGAGATGTTCACATTTCATGGATAAATAACTTTTCCTTGGAACTCAAACTCAAGGATCGTATGATATTATTATTCCAGATAATAAAACACTATAAGAAAGGTATTTTATGAATTCCTTGTACTGAACACTTTATTTAAAAAATATGTTAGTTTTGACTCCAAGTATGGAAGTGGTTCACCTCAACTCCCTTTTCAGGGTAGTTACATGATTTATGGGAAATACATCTTTAATAATGGCAGAGGAAAAAGACTTTCTGGAAATGTATCAATGTTGGTACCTCTCTTTTAGCATTTAGAATCACAGGAAGGAAGCATAACATAATGGAAAGATGTTGTGGGTAGGCAAATTATATTTCAATTCTAGCTCTATACCTACTAGCTGAGCAATTAATTCTGTGTTAGATATTTAAGCTCTCTTGACTTTAATTTCGTCATCACCTTATAACATTCCCCATGAGCCAAGCATTCTTATAAGTGCTTTATTTGGATCATCTTCTTCTATCACAACTCTTTTAAGGGAGGTATTATTAATACCCTATATTCAGATGATAAAATTGGTTACTTTCTAACCTATTTCCATGCTATATTTTCTGTTCGTAGCATTTTTCATTTGTATGTTTAACGTTCTAATTAGTGTGTAATTTCCAAGGGACAGTTTTGCCATTATTCATCACTGCAGACACACAATATGATGTTCAATAAATATATGTTGAAAGAAAGAATAAAAGAAAGATGGAAAGAAAGTTTAAAAAAAAAGAAGACAAAGAAGGAAGGAAAAATAAAGAACGAATAGTTTGCTGAAGGTGATGTAGCTATTCAGTAATTGAACTGGGACTTGAACCAGGACTTGAACCCAAGTAAGCTGAACCCACAGTCTAGGTGCCTCACTACTCCTCTCCACTATCACCCTACCTCAAAGTGCCATTGCAAAAATTAAATGAGAAACCTTAAGTAGAAGCCCAATGGAATGAATTTATCCCTCTTCCTTTTTCTCAGATCTGTGACTATTGGATGGATATACTTGGGATTCACATGCTAGAAAATAGAATGCATTGCTTTACCCAACTCTCAAACTCATTTATACTAGAGAACTCATTTAATGATTTACAATGGATTAATATCTCTTTCCCTGGCAGGAGATCAATTTGGAAAAAAAAATTAAGATCAGTTACTTGATGCTTTTATAGGACCTGATCCAGGAAAACCCATAAAGGAATTATTTTGTGCATTGGTCTTAGCTACTTTTCAATGTTTCTGATTAGAGTATATTTTTGATGTATATTGTTATTATTACTATTATCATTATTATTAATGAAAATAACATTACCACCTTTAAAGATGCACAAATGAGTAATGGTAATAATTTGTGACATTTCCAAGGTGTGGATTTAAATTCTGCATGACAGGATACTGGTATTCATGATATTTAGCTATTAAAAAATGAGCAACATGAAGATATGGAGAAACTGGAATTCTGTACATTGCTGGTAGAAATGTAAAATTGTGAAGCCTCTGTGAAACAGTGTGACAGTGCCTTAAAAGCTAAACAGAATTATCATATGACTTAACAATTCTACTTCTAGGTATATACTCAAAAAAAAATTGAAAATAGCAACTCCAACAGATAGTTGTATGCCAATGTTCATTGAAGCATTATTCACAATAGCCAAGAGCTAGAAACAGCCTGAGTATCCATCAACAGATGAATGAATAAACAAAATGTAGTATATACCTGCAACGGATATGATTCAGCTATAAAAAAGAATGGATTTCTGATACATGCTATAACATGGATAAACCTTAAAAACATTATGCTAAATGAAATAAGCTAGGCACAAAAGAACAAATGTTATATAATGCAGTTTTTATGAAATATCTAGAATTGCCAAATTCATAGAGAAAGAAACTTGATTCAAGGTCACCAGGGGAATTACTAGCTAATGATTACTGAGTTTCTGTTTGGCTGATGAAAAATTTTTGGAAATAGGTAATGGTGATGTTGCACAATGTAATTAATGTCATGGAATTGTACATTTAAAAATCATTAAAATGGCAAATGTTATGTTATACATATTTTTGCCACAATAAAAAAATAGTAAAAATAGCACTGTGACTTTTTATTCTCTTCTTATGCCAAATGTAATAACTCTCATAATGTAATACAAAGTATTTTTTGTAAGAAAAGGAAATTTTCTGAAAAATGAAACACCAGACAGATTTGAAGAAGAAGTGTTGAACTGTGACAGAGGAAATGCATGGCAAATGATAAAGGAGAAGATTTGGCGAGGAATAATTTACAATCAAATTTAAAGCTTTACAGATTTCTCAGGAGATACTTTGGTGAATGTTGTGAGTCTACAGTGCCACAAAAATTCTGTGTTGAACTAATATCTCTATAATAGTATTTCTAGCATGAAAAGAGACCTCACAGTTCATAATTCGGGAAATTTGGCGTTAGATTATATAGTACCACTCATTGTATTTAACATATTAATGTATATAGCAAATCATCAAGAAAAAGATCCTGTCTTCAGCAGTTCCTAAACTTGATTTATGATTCAATTTATTTGCGCACATTATCAGAAGACAAATATTATCACAAACTGCAATGTTATTGAGGCTACCACGTATAGTATCTACTCCCTTACCAAATGGTAAGCCAGGTGTGATAAATTATGTTTTTGATTTTAAAAAATATTCATATTCCTTCCTGCATGAGCATTTCTCTTCCTCACTCTGCTGATGTCAGGCTTGCTCATGTGACTTGCTTTAGCCAAGGAAATGTGAATAGATTTTCCTGGGAGAACTTTTAAGAATGTGTGGTAATCTTCCAGACCAGTGGAACAGAATTGAGAGTCCAGAAATAAACCCATATTTATATGGGCAAATAATTTTCGACAAAAATGCTAAAAATATACAGTGGAGAAAGGAAAGTCTCTTCAATAAATGGTGCTGGGAAAACTGGAAAGCCACCTGCAAAAGAATGAAACTAGACTGTTGTCTGTCACCACACACCAAAGGTAACTCAAAATGGATTAAGGACCTGAATATAAGACCTGAAACAATAAAATGCATAGCAGAAAATATAGGAACTAAACTCAAGGACTTTGAGCTTAAAGAGGATTTTATGAATTTGACCTCAAAGGTAAGGGAAGTAAGAGCAAAAATAAATGACTGGGACTACATCGAAGTAAAAAGCTTCTGCTCAGCAAAAAAAAAACCATCGACAAGGTAAAGAAACAACCATCCGAATAGGAAAATACATTTGCAAGCAACACCTCCAATATGGGCCTAATATCCGAAATATACAAAGAACTCATATGACTCAATTACAACAAAAAATCAAACAATCTAATCAAAAAATGGCCAGAGGACCTAAACAGACACTTCTCCCTAGAGGACATACAAGTGGCCAACATAAATATATGAAAAGATGCTCAACATCGCTAGCTATTAGGGAAGTGCAAATCAAAGCCACAATGAGATACCATCTCACACTGGTTAGAATAGCTATAATCAACAGGGCAAGTAATAATAAATGTTGGAGAGAATGCGGAGAAATAGGAACCCTCAAACGCTGCTGGTGGGACTGCAAATTGGTACAGACACTATGGAAAGCAGTATGGAGGTTCCACAAAAAACTAAGAATTGACCTACCATATGATTCAGCAATCCCTCTACTGGGTATTTACCCCAAAGACTTGAAAACTCGTATTCAAAAAGATATTTGCATACCAATGCTCATAGCAGCATTATTCACAGTAGCCAGGACATGGAAGCAACTGAAGTGGCCTACGATAGATGATTGGCTAAAGAAGCTGTGGTACATATATACAGTGGAATATTACTCAGCCACAAGAAGAGATGAAATACTGCCATTTGCAACAACATAGATGGACCTTGAAATAATCATACTAAGTGAAATAAGCCTAACAGAAAAGGTTGAAAATCACATGATACCACTTGTATATGGGATATAAACCTAAAAGCAACAAATGAGCAGGACAAACAAACAGAGACTCATGGACATGGACAATTGGCTAGTGGTTATCAGAAAGGTGGGAAGAGGGGGAGGGGAGAAGGGGAAGAGAGAGAGGGAAATAAAAAATATGTTAAAAAATATGTATATATAGTATGAAAAAAAATAAACTGGCGTTTAAAAAAAAGAATGTGTGGTAATCTTCCCTCTTCCATAAGATGAGAAATATTGTCTATTGAAACTACTCTCAGCCAAATTAGTGGTAGATAATGTTCTGAATGTGAGAAAGAAAGCAGGACGAATCTATGTGATCAGGAAAGTCAACTGTGATAGATTGTATTATTGCTTAAAAATCTCTTCTACTTTTCCCTATAGGAGGATTTCATTTCTGTGTTCCAATATCAAGCTTAACCATGGGACTCATTTAGCCAATGATGTTTGAGCAGAAGTAATGTGTATCCTGTCTAGTGAGCCAATGTATGGTGTTCCATGATTCTTTTTCCTATTCATGACATTGCAAACATTCCATATAGAGGCTGTTCAGTCAATTTGGGTGGTTTAAAGATAACAGAGTAGTGCAATAGTTAATTCAGTGACAAATGATATGAGTGAGAAATAAATCATCGTTATTTTTAAGCCACTGAAATTTTGGAGTTGTTTGCTACTTCAGCATGGCCTAGCCTGGCTATCCTATAGATCAGAAATCCCAGGACATGCTAACTAATTATCTCATCTCCCTAGACACTGTGACTTTGTCCAGGGATGGGTTTATAGGTCAGACCAGGCTAATTAACATCCTTTCCTAGCATTTTTCTAATTTGAAGAGTTGGTTTTGAGGCAGTGAATATTTAATCCCATTTTTTTAGGGGGAAAGTTGCCCTTAGAGAATTAAGCATAAGGAAGTCGAGACTATGATGGTGAGAGATAAAGAGACAGAAATGCAATGTCATTAACTTCCGATTAACAGATATAGTTGTTTCTGAAGTCAATTGCTCTTTCAAAATTTGGTTGAATGAACCAATAGATTATATACCCATCTACTCACCGTTTTTCTTGTTCTTTTTTATTATTGCATTATTTTTCCATTACTAAAAAAGAAAGTGTATTAGACACTGTAGGTTAGAAAATGTTAAGTAGGTTCTTTAGCTATAGGGCTCGTCAGAGCTTTTTTATGTACTAATATGCCCTGTTTCTCCAGAAGGGGGCTATATCATACATAGTTATTTTCTGACTTCTTTTTCTTACAGAATCCATCTCTAGAGATGAATGTTTTACAAAACATATTTTGGGAAACTCTGCTCTGTAAGTAGCTTGTGGTTTCTGAATGCCTACAGTCATGAAGGGCAGAACTCAAGTTCCATGTAAGCCAAAAACATGTTGTAATGACATCAAAAGACTAAACAGAGATGTGTTTTCTGACCACTATAAGTGAGTTCATGGGGACATAATTTGCCCCATGGGGGCAAAATACTCATTATCATCATTTTCTAGAAAAACCACAGAAGATAATGAATTTTCTTTTTAATTTTCAATTACAGTTGACATGCAATATTATTTTATATTAGTTTCAGATTTACAGCAAGATGATGAAATTCTAATGAGCACGTATGAGATCATTGACTAATAGGCTCAGCCTATAGTCTTCTGAAGCTCTAGCAGAGTATCCTACCGACCTTGCTCTTATACCCCCCATGAAGAACCTGGTGTTTTTAAGAATTTATGCTGATTACACAACTTTATTATTATATTTAGGAGTACCTTTTATAAAGCCAGTGTGTAGCCCACCCACCAATCATCTGAAATCTTACGTCTCCATACACTTTACTGTGTGAGCCCAAACACCCCTCCACACCTCAGTCATGATGATTGAGTCAGTTTACCCAAATTGGGCAAATCATGTTATCTTACCTTGGAAATTGTGATTGAAGTTAAGAGATGGCTTCTGAATGTAATAGAAATGTAACACACTCAGAAGATAAGCACATTTTCTATTCTGTGAATGGAAAACCAGGGAAAATAAAGTCTGCAGAGATGTGAGCAAATGTTTCAGGAAGCCAAATTTCAGATGGCTTGACTTTTTTTGGCTCTAGTTCCTTTTGAAATAAATTTGTACTTATTACCAGTACAATAAATAAAGCACAAATAGAGCTTTACACTATTTGTTGTTTTTTTTTTTCTTTTTTTTTCGGCAAGCACAAATGGGTTTCTACCATTTCT
This sequence comes from Eidolon dupreanum, assembly GCA_028627145.1. NCBI lineage: Eukaryota > Metazoa > Chordata > Mammalia > Chiroptera > Pteropodidae > Eidolon > Eidolon dupreanum. The sequence continues at coordinate 12,366,158 of CM053510.1, forward strand.
AAGCACCCAAATAAAGTCACCAGAAAAGCTCTAGGAAAAAAAAAGATGAATTTTTGAAAAAACACAGAGGGAATATTTAGAATATTGATTTTGTTGCTTATTTTATCTATTAATTATTCAAAAGGCAAAATAGAATACTTATTATCTACACAAACTTTGGTATATTACATAAATTCACTTTTCATAAATTTTCTCAATTGGAAAGTAGGAGTGATGAGATTAGTACCTGCATCACAAAATTATACTGAGGATTAAAAGAGTTGATACATGTAAAATACTTAGATAAGTATCAGGCATATACTAAATGTTTAGTATGTGTATTTTTAGTTTATTTTCTGCAACTTTGTGGAGAGCTCTGAAATATCTTTTGTTTTATTCTGTGGATGCTGTTAAAATGTTATCTTTCTCAATCTTTTTAGGCAACTCTATTATAATATGGCTTATTGTTTGCGTATGTGTGCACACATGCACATGTATGTATGTTCTGTAAGTTTAAATTTTTCATCTAATTTGGGAAGTTTTGGGTCATTATAACTTCAAATATACTGTTAGCTCATTCCACATTCCTTTTCTTCTGGGCCTTTCATCACAGGTATGCTAAACATCTTGATATTTTCTCATAGATATTGGGCTTCTCTTTATGATTTTCAATCTTTTTTTCCCTCTTTGTGCTTCAGTTTCTATTTCTATATTTTCAAGTTCACTGATCTTTTATTTTGCAATCCCTAGTTTAATATTAATCTCATCCAGTGATATTCCATTTTTCTGTCTATGATTTCCTTTTGGTTCTCTCACCTTCATATTCATAGTGTTCTCTAAATTGTTGATCATATTGTTAAAAGTGTTTTGACATTCTGGTCTGCCAATTCCATCATCTCTAACATTCCTGGATCTGTTTGTATTCACTAGTTTTTCCTGCTTCTTGGAATGTTTAATAGTTTTTTATTGAATGCTAGAATCATCATATCATATGTTGTTGGATGTTCAATTTCACAGTATTGTTCTAAAGAATGTTGAGCTTTGTTTTATCAAGTAGTTAAATTATTTGCCTATTGACTCAGTCCTTTCTGGGTTTGTTTTCAAGTTTTTAAAGGCATTCTAATGAATTCTTTACTTTAGAGATACCTTAGCCATAGCTCTAAGTCATGACACTTCTATGATTTCTCCTGAATGCTCTTGGTATTAAACAAGGACTGGCCATTTTGACACGTTAGACATCATATATTGTCAAACTCTGTGTGGGCTCTTAGAATTGTGTGCTATTTTTTGAGTGTTCTTGAAGCTTCACAGCCAAAGTTCAAGGGGATTCCTATGTTTTCTGCATAGCTCTTCCTTTTCTGGAAAGTCTTTCTATAAATTCCAGCTACCTCATTTTCTCTGAACTCTTATCTCTGTCTCCTCAACTCAGTGAGGCAGCCATTTGCTACTTAGGACCTCTCTCACTGCATCACTGTCCAGAAATTGCTTCAGGCAAAAATCTGTGGTGAATTTAAAGATATTCTTGTTTGCTTTCCAACTCTCAGCTATCACAATCTTGTGCTGTCATCCACTGCCTGGAAAGTTTTTAAGAAATATATAGTATTTTTTGTTTTCCAAAGTATTTTATAAAAGATGGATGTCGATTTGACTTATACCATCATTACTGGGAATAAAATTTGCATATTATTATTGCTGATTTCATATACAAGAGTGGGAATGAACGTTGTTCTGTAGCTTTAGACGGTTAGTAACGCCAAGATTGTTCTGACATTGTCCTGCTGCTACTACTGCTACTGGAAGAATAAGTACTTTAGCAACTCCATTATATTTTCTTGGAAAAAATGTGTTTATTAGTAAATCATCTTTGTCATAAATTAAATCAGAGGTATGTGTACTCTAAATAAACTTTCCTTCATAGGTTCTACATGTTACTATTATTTTATTGAGTACCTACTATGTGTCACATTTTATATAAATGATCTCTAATTTACCTGATTGGCTATATATAAACTACATGTTATTTATTCACTGTAGAAGTGGAAATTTTTTATTTAAAACATGTGATTAATTTACATGGCTTATAGCCAATAAAGTAAATGGCTAAAATTTAAACTTAAGTTTTTCTGCCTTTTAATCTAGTATAGGAAAAAGAGGAAAAGCTAAGTGAGGGACTATAGGTTCCAGTCACGTGACTTCCAGTGACACTCAATGTGTGTTCTGTAAAGTGCTTCCAATTTGAGATTGTTAAATTCCCCCAATAAGGTAAGAATCTTATTTTGAATATAAACAAAGTAAGCCACTAAGTAGAGTGACAATTTTCAAAGCAAAAATTTCTCAATAAGGGAGATAGTGAATTACTATTATTATTATTTTTTAAAAGCTTTCTATTACAAGCTGCATAAAATAGTAACAAACAGTTCAAGTACTGGTACTTAGAGTAGCAAAGTCTTATTATACCCGCTGGCTTCATAGCAATGAATGACTCTTGTAACTTTTCTGGACCTCAGTTTCCTCAACTGAAAATAAAAGATTTGAGCAAAAATAATTTGAATGTATTTTTCTATTTTTAACATCATTTAATGATAAATTATTTCAGAATAAACATACATAAGAATGACAGGATAAAGTAAGCAAATTAATAGATGTCTTTCATTTTTTTTTTACATTTAGGCTCTGATAAGTATCTCCAAAATACTAAATTTTTCTTAAAAGTATTTGAAATATTTGAAGACTGAGTCTAGATAGCATGGCATTTGAAAACACAGACTCTATTGCGAGATTAACCTCAGTTCACATTCTTTTTGACATTTACTATCTGTGTGTTCTTGAGCAATTTCTTTAATCTCTGAGTTTTAGTTTGAATTATTTGAGATATGGAGATATTAATGCCAAAGTCACAGAATTTTTGTGACTATTAAATGAGTCTATGAATATACAGAGGTCAGCTCAGTGCCTGTTATGCTATAACTGATTAACAAATGATATTGATTATTAAAAACTTATCTGTATGTATATTCTTCTGGAAACACATAACCCTTTTACTTTATCTATTCTTATACTGCTTATATATCTTCAGCTCATATATTACTTATTTGGTTAGTTTATCTACAGAATTACACTATAAACTCCTTCTGAGCAGAAAACATAGCTTAGAGAAAAATGTGCACATAGTTTGTATATGGTTATTATGATTGCATAAACAGATAAATTAACACCCTAAATTTATAAATAATAAACTAAATTTTGCTGAGCTACACAATATTGTCACTTTCAAAGGTAATTGCTTCTTATCTAAGCACAGCACGGTACCTTAGAGAGTAATCTGAATGCTTAATACAAAAACCTCCATTTTTTCCTTTAATTTCATTCTGCCTATATTAGTTTGCTTGGGCTGCCATAACAAAATGCCATAGACTGGGTAGCTTAAACAGAAATTTATTTTCTCACAATTCTGGAGGCTGGAAGCCTTAGATCAAGCTATTAGAAGATTTGGTTTCTTCTAAGGTCCCTCTCCTTGGTTTGCTGATGGCCTTTCCTCTGTACAGACACCCTTGGTGTCTCTCTGTTCAAATTTCTTCTTCTTATAAGGACACCAGATTGGATTAGTGCTCACCATAACAGCCTCATTTTAACTCAATCACCACTTTAAAGACATATCTCCAAATATAGTTAGTTACATTCTGAGGTACTAGGAGTGACCAGCTCCATGTGTAAACTTGGGAGGGATGGGGTGAGACACAATTCAGCCCATAACACTGCCCTTTCCATCTTTGTCTTGAATAAGCTTGTTAATTAACTGCAGAGACCTGAAAGGAGAACTTGCTGGCCACTTAACAGTGTGAAATGCTTGGTCTCCTTGACTCCATCTTGTTCAATTTTGCGTGTTCCCATGACCTCCAGGCTAATAGCTCCTGCTTTGCCTTGCTTATAGACGTGCTAACCAGGAGAAGAATTCTACTTGTGGCTTGAGTTTTACAAAAACAGTCCCTCTCATTTTTCTTTCCCTTGAGATAAAAGCCCGAACTCTGTACTTTCTTAAGTTATGTTTGAAGATTAGGTCTCCCATCTCCTCGGCTGGTCCCTTCTTGATCAATAAACCATTCCTTACTTCAAACTCTGACATTTTGAGTTTTGGCCTTTTGAAGTGGCGGGCACACAAACTGGACCAGTAACAGCCATGTCTTTCTCTGTTGGGTACTTGCGTGTGTGTCTGTGTGGGTCAGCATATTTAAAACAGACAACTAAGGCTATGTGACTTTACAAGTGGAAATGTGAAGAAAGCATACAAGACTGGTGTTTACATCAAGTCACCAGTGTATTTCTTCAAACTTCTGACAAGCTGCATACGCACCTTGGGGAGGGGATTTGCACTGAAGGTAATATAAATATCAGTATTTGAAAGAGGACAATATAAAAACTTCATTATAGTATCTATTTTACACTTGAAAATGTGTGTCAAGAAATTTTGTTCTTTTTGGAGGTGTAAATCTCAAGCGATACTCAAAGTACTTTCAATTCTTTGTTTTTGTTGTTGTTCATTTGTTTGAGGGTGCACTGTATTTCTAGGTAACAGACCTTTATATCTCTTCTTTGTGTGTCACACATCCCCTGAATCATCATAGAGAATCGCCATGATTAATCAGTGAAGGCAAGGAAAATGAGAGTATAACCACTTATCTGTGCTGTTTCCTTTTATGCAATACATGTACAGTGAGCTTGAGTCTTATGAGTTTGAAAGCTAAATTTGATTATAAGCTGAACTTTTTTATATGAGGAACTGTTTCATCTTTTCATGGAGAGCTCTCCTCACATAGAAATTTGTTAAAAGTATGTGGCAAAGAACTAATTAAAATTAATAACAGAACTATAACAGTTATTTTTAGGGAAACATACAGTATTAGCATAAATATATTATTTTATGGTATTTTTAATGGGTAGCTATATTGATGAACATTTTGAAAAGTACCTGAATATACCACTCCAAAATATGCCTCTTTGGCATATGGATTATTTTGATGTGAAGGCCATTGAGAACCAACAAATGCAAGAAAAGCTCTAAAAACAAAGCACTTGTTTTCCTTTTGTAAAGAAAATTTACATTTATAAGAAATTTTCATCTATAAAGATGTCTCCCTCTTTCAGAACTGGATGAAGAGAGTTCTTAATAACACAGCGCTTATCAATGAGAAGGTACCAACTTAAAGCTGCATAACAAACATTACTTAAAACCCTTGTTTACCTTATACTTTATACTTTGTGTGGTCACCTTTCCACAACTTGCCCCCCTGCCCAGAAGCCTTAACTCTTTTTCCTATGTTTAGCCTAAGATGATATTTAAGCCCAAGTTCTAACCACATTTTTGTTACTCATTGCTCAGTGCTCCCATGTATATACACACAATGCACATGCTAATAAATGTGTTTGCTTTTCTCTTGTTAATCCATCTTTTGCCTGTCTAATCTACCTGGCTCCAGCTGGAGAACCTGAGGTAAGTATAGAAAAAAATTTTATTTTCCTTCTTTACAATGTTATGACCATCTTAGTGACAGAAGTTCAACTGTTGGTAATTTGGGATTTTAGCAAATGAAAACAAAATGCTTTCTCTCTTCTAAAATGTTTAAATATGTTTCAAACCCCAGTAAATCGAGTCTTTGTGACAGAGTTATACTTAAAATTCCCTTTTTGAGTTTCCAGAATAACTAGAGCTATTACCAGTCATGGAGTGTGTGTGTGTGTGTGTGTGTGTGTGTGTGTGTGTGTGTGTTGTGTGTGTGTGTGTGTGTGTGGGGGGGGGGGGGGGGCAAAGAGGAATGGGAGGGAGGGAAGAAAAGAGAGAGTCTCTCCATACCATTGCATACGCAAGTTTCCCTCTTCTTCAGTTATGATTAATGATATTCCATTCTTTGCCTATTTGTGATATGCTTTTATGACAGCTGTTACCCATCTTTAAATGCCACCTAGATCTCTCTACATATGTAAGAGTAGTAGCTAATAGAGTGATTATCAAAGTTTCATTAATGGATTTTGATGAGATACATGAAAGACTTTTTTTTTTTAACTTCATCATTTTACCAGAGTTGTCCTAACATTACCAACTTTGAGTATAGTTTGAACTATAAACTCTTTGGTCCTTCATTTCGATCAAATGTTCTTCTACATGTATGTTTCAAGATTGTGTCCTCTATTAACTTCTCAAATTGCAATACAATGCAATTCTGTAAAAACACTGAGACAGTAATTCTTCACTTTTAGCTGACTGAGAAAACATTTGGAGAATCTTAAAGAGCTATAAAACTCTTCTACAGGGAATTGCATATTGGCACTTACATACATACTTTTTCCCAAAAGTTCAGGTAATGGATTGTCTGATATTCTTTTACTGATGTCAAGTTAAAAAACATTGCTTTGTAATAAATGAATATGGTCCTAAGAATATTTTGGAATCACTTCTTAGGCTTGGTTTATGTAATTCTAAAACATCAATATTACTGGTTACTTTTTTGTTAGAAAGTAATTATACTTACCCATAAAAATGGAAAAAAAAAACTAATCTACGTTTTAAGTCTAGTACAAAGTATTTTAGTTTAAAATCATTGATACAAAGCCTTAGTGTAATCAAGGATGTTTACTGTAGAAATAATCATGTGAAAAACAATACTGTCAGTATGTGCCTTAGAATAAAAGTATATAATTTCCCACTTAGATGCTTATAGTCTGGTAAATTGTAACCCATAGATTGATATACCTTATGGTATAGCATTCATGGTAATCAGACTATTATATGTTACCATACACTAAATACCTATTTTATACTGAGGACTATTCCAGTTACTGGGAAAAATAAATATGTGTTTGACATGACCTAAGGATTTATGGGTATTACATCAAGACAAAAATCAACCCATAAAGCAATTAGAGAATAATTACACATATCTAGTTGGGATATCTAGTGGGATAGTTAGAACAATCTTTTTGAAAATGGAAGTCCTAGATAGAATCTTTTGGTATAAATGAAATATGGAGAGGTAGAGAAAAGAAGAAAGCATTTACTAGTCTGGATTATAGTAATATCTCACTGAAACAGATAAGGGTACAAATTAAATGTGTTAATCCTTCAACACAGGCATATCTGCATCCCTGTCTTCCGCTACTATGTTTGTACCCTATATGCTCTAGGTTATAATACCTTAGATTATAAGGCAGTTTTTTTCTAACATATAATTTTCTCACCTAAATATTTTCGGTCACAATAAAATTTCGATTAAAAACAATTATTTACTTGTATTAGTGTCCTCAGGCTGCTATAACAAAGTACCACAGACCGGATATAGTTTAAAAAACAGAAATTTATTTTTTCCCATCTGGAAACAGGAAGTCCAAGATTAAGGTGTCAGCAGGGCTGGTTTTGATAATATCCATCCACTTGGTTTGTAGTGTCACCATCCTACTGTTGTGCTCACTTCTTTGTACACATATGAAAGAGAACTTTGGTGTCTCCTCCTAAAAGGACACTAATCATATCAGATCAAGGCCCCACCTTTGAGACCTCCATTAACCTTAATTACTTCCTTAGAGGTCCCATTTCCAAATACAATCACGCTAGAGGTTAGGGCTTCAACGTAGAAGTTTTGTGGGAGGTGAGTGGGACACATTCAGTCCATAAAAATATTTTTAAGCAAGTAAAACTGAAAAAGATGAGGGAGAGATAGATAGAAAATGTACAAAAACATTCAAAGATATAGATGGAGAGAATAGTAGATGTGTCAAACTTTTGTTTCTCCAAAAGTAGAAAAACAAAGTGAAAATTAAAGAAAGTACTATTTAAAGTAACAATGCCTGAGAATATCCCTGAATTAAAAAAGAAAAAGTAAAACCCCACGTTTGCACAGTTTCAAAAAGTGTCGTAGAAAATAGATGAAATATACCCCATCAAATGAGAACACAACTAGATAAAGTGAAAATTAAAACCATTAAAAAATGGGAAAATTTTTTAAAACTCTGGGAAATAGAAGCAGATTACATACCCAGAAATTAGAATTAGGTTAACATCAGCATTTATCATCAGATACACAGTTGCAAGAAGACAATAAAGTAAAAATTTTAAAGTTAAAGAAAATGAACTATGAAGTTTGAACATAGAATTATATATTCACCTAAATTATCATTGAAATGTGAAAGTAAAATAAAGATATTATCAAACACACAAGGCTTTCAAATTTTTACAACATTGAAATGTTCTTTGATATTATTCTCAGACATCAATAAATGTTTTCTGTAAATCGCAGGATATTAAAATTTTTTGGCTTGCTAGATCACATAAGGTGTTGGTTGCATATTCTTTTTATTTTTTTTATAACATTTTAAAAGTATAAAAAATATTCTTAGCTCAAGTGTATACCAAAACAGGCTGCAAACTGAATTTGGTTTATGGAACAGATAATATGGTTTGAAGAGCCCTAAAGGAATAGAATAAATAGAGAAACATAAAATCTTCAGCTTTCTGAAACTTAGGTCTAAGAATTAAATAAAAATAAAATTAAAAGTTGAAAATTAATTTTAGAAAAGTTAAATTTGTTTTCTGTGATAAATAAAAATGTGACGATTAGCTAAAGGAATAATCAATCGAACTATAGAAGTAAAAAAACACATATTTGGGACAACACACATTAAATACTTAGACATTTGACCTTAAGAGTTATTTCTGTGGGGAGCTAAAAAATATAATATTTTTCTCCCACCTTCTATATTCTTCTAGCTTGACTAATAATCAAATTAACAGAGACAGAATACTGCAAGAAAATCAAATTTTAATACATGTGCTTAGGAATTCACATAGGCATGAAAATTCCCAAAGACAATGAGGCAACATTGTATATAAGATATTTTTGGACAAAGAAGAAAGAGAGAGAGGATGGGATATCAGATTTCAGAAATGAGAATGGGTGATTTATAGGTAGTTAGGGAAAAGCAGAACATACATGGCAGGAAAACTTTTGCTGGCCACTCAGAAACAATGGGACATAGGGGGTGTCTAGCTAACAGGCTTGGACGCTCCCTGACTAACTCTAGAGTGAAGACTCTTAAAGTGACTAAGTGCAGGCTCCCTCCCTAAAGCAGGTTTTTCTGTCTGAATCTCTTGGGCAGGAAAGGGTGGCAGGCCAAAGGTTCTTCCTGAGTCTTTTGTTTCTTTATAAACAACTTAAAATTAATATCTCTAAAAACAACTTCAGGGTACTCTTTACTTCTGAGAGAAAATTTTGGTAAACATAAAAGAACTGTTTTTTATTTTGTTTCATTTCGTTTTAGAATTTTTTAGAAGAAAGATAATAAGCAAATGCAAAATACATCCAAATGCAGTTTATTTGAACACAAAGAATGTGTAACTAGGTAGGTGTATGTAAAAGATGTATGTCTTTCTCCAGTAGAACTCTATTAGCCCAATGACAGGAGCAGAAAAAGCAGATAGATGAGATAATTCAGAAACAGAAATAACATTTGAAAAATACTGAGATATAAGCTGTGGGTGAGGAAGAAGCCCAGTATTACAAAGAGTTGATTAAAAGTTATAGAATAATATGAAGGAAAGGATTTAAAGATTTGGTAATACTTCTAATGAAGCCATTTTAAAATGGCTTTCAGAAAAGTTACTTAGAAACTATTAAATGTTTTAAGTGTGATTTGTGACCATTTTAATCAAGTTATGCTAAATTATGCAGCAGTAACAAGTGATTTCAAAATCGCATTGGCTTACAAAAGCAATAGCCTATTTCTCATTCTTGTTTCATGTTGGTGGCTCTAGGTCATCTGCAGCTCTTTTCTACTTTATGAGTTGTCTTTATTCCAAGATTTAGGCTTGGCATAAACAGCCCCTGTTTGGGACATGAAGTGTTTGTGGCAGAAGAAAAGAACAAGATGGCTGACTCAAATCTTTAGTGGCTCTTCAAGCTTGTGCTCAGTCATGCCTGTGTTACATTCAATCACATCTCATTGCCAGAGTAAGTCACATGGATCATATCTAACATCAGTAGTGTGGGGGATGTAAGTTCCTCCCAATGGAGGTCCCATAAATCTCATAGCAGCAGGGGAAAATTCTCCAAGCCCAGAGTCATCTCTTACAAAGAAAGGGTGGGAAGAAAAAGCAAGACTTTTGATTTGACTTTTATTAAAAAGCAGGCTGTCTCCTCAGTGTCTACAATGATGTGCACCTGTCAGTTTTGAGCCTTTACTCCTTTTCTTTCTGGAAACCTATTAGAAACTAGGTATGGCAGCCAACTAAGTGGCAGCATGTTGGTAAATTCACAAATTATTCATGAATGGATAAAGAAAAACAGAGTAAGCAGAGAGGTGGGAAGTAACAGAGGCTGAACAGTTTTTGCAAAGGTACAGAGATAAAAGGAATCTGGCATGCTCTTTCCTGATGGCTGTATCAGCCCCGTCAAGCAGGACACCGAACTCATTGAATCATGAAAGACTAACTCACTCTGACAGTTGATGTGACCTGACATTTTTTTTTCAATTTATAGTTGGCATATAAAACATTATGTGTTAACTTCGCCTTATTGCTCTGTTGATGATACTATTAACAACAATAAAGTGACTAATATTGGTATCGCATCTCACTTTTCTAAACACTGTACTATAGTCCAGTTTTGTTTTCAAACCCATTCTCTGTCATAAGGCTGCTGGTTATTCTCATTTTCTCTCCTACTCATCCATTCTTTTCATTCCTTTTCTCTGTTTTGTGCCCTGGGTAGGGTAAGAAAGACTGATCCATAAAGACTGTTTTATCTGAACTCCATGATCTCTGTCTTACAGTTGGGTTTGGTCAAGGAGAGATAGTAGCTAGGAGGGCAGATGGAAAGGAGAATCTCATGGTCATAAAAAGAAGTTTGGACTTCATCAAGAGTTTTTTCTTTGCTTACTTTTTTTAATGCTAAGGGCATCGTAAGATGTAGAACTCTGTACATTCAAGGGACTACTTGTAAAAGAAGAATTATAATCCAACTCCCAACTTCAACAAAACAGGGTGGGAAATATTGAGATAACTAGATAAGAAAAAATTTTCTGTCTCTGCCCTTTAGTGATTATACATTGTCTACTGGGAAAGAAAAGCATACAAGTATTTTATAAGGACTCAAATGATAAAATCTCTATTTCCACTTGTTTTAGGTAAGATTTTTCTCCTACATCCTTGCTATGTTATCACCATCACTGTCATCATCAATGCCATTATAAATATGCTATAAGGGGATGCTGTGAATTGTTCCAGTTTATTGCAACATGGAAATTTGTATATCTGACGCCTCCAGTTATAGGTGGCACTCACAGTGGTTATCCATGACCCTTTGAATGTATAAAACATTGGCATGGCTACTTGAATTTTTTCAGTGTACCCCAGCTGCCATCTAGCCATCTTAGATGCCTGTTTCACAGTCACAAGGGCAGACTTGTTCAGGTAAGCCAAGGTCTACCCAGATCATTGCTTCAACTGATCCTAAATTAATATTCTAATAGAACTCTTTCTGTGGAATTTGCAACAACCTACTTAGGGAAGGCGAGAGAAACGTTACCTATGACAGCCTTCTTCTCTTTTATGCCAACCAAAGCATTGCAACATAAATTAGTCCCTCCAAACTGCTTACTCCCAGTAATTAACTCTGCTCTAGGAATAGCTGTTTTATAACTGTTGCAAATCAAAGTACTATGCCACCAAAGTATTCACTTGCCAGGAGACCCTGACATCTCATCCGTTAAAAGGATGATGTTCAAAAAAATCCACTTCTCCTTTTCTTTTCAAAAGATAATTTCACCGAATGGACATTGCCTTGAGTTGTGTCAAGGGAAATTGGAGCTGAATCAGCAGCACTTATCCGATGTATAACTCCTATTACTCTGCTCCCAGGATCACTGGAATTTGCATGGTTTAGCAGAGAGAAGGCTCTAATGATAAAACTCAGAGTGGGCTGACAACACTGGAAAGTCTAAGGATGTACTAGGCTCATTGTCTCCATTTTTCAGAATTCACCTCTTAAGAGGCAGACAATGCTTTTAAGGACAAGGCTAATAGTCCTTAATTCCTTGGGTGTTCATTGTGAAATGCTATTATCCATGCTAAGGGAATTTGCTATTAAAATGGATGTAATACACAATGCTATCAAAATTTCCACTGTAATGCAGCCTTTGTAAATGTCTATTACCTTTTCAACAGCTCCTGATTCCATAGTTCGAATTAACCTCTTTGAAGATGAGTGAACATTATTCTGCACAGCATAGCAATGTATAGCTGCAAATGGAGTGGGGGCTGAGGAACCATTAGTACATAGACCATGTCTTCAACACACGGGCATATGATGCATACCTCGACAGGCTGAGTCACATGAAGGGTATCTCTTAATTATCAGAAACTCAATAGCAGAATGAAATTTATGTCCCTAAAAACTTGCTCATTATTTACTTCAATTTACTGCAATCAATTTAATATGTGGAGTGTATCTGGTTAGATATTCCTCATTTTTATGCTTCTGATAAGAGTAGCACTATTTTGTCCCATCAATTGTTACAATCAGGAGTTAAGAAATTTTCTGTGCTTTGAGATGCAAAATCAAGGTAATGACAAATTAATGTTAACAAATTTAAGGGATTTTAACATAGCAATTTATAAAAGAAAAATTAATCTTTGAATAAAAACAATTCAAAATGCACTTAAAAAATCTATATTTGATTTTGAAAATAATTTGAAGCAGGAAGCTCATTTAAAAAAAGCCATAAATCTGGGCAAATGGCTTTTTTTTCTGCTTTTTACTTGTTCAAATCTCAATCTTGATATTAATCTACACAGTGGACTTTTGTTCTTATACGGTGGTCCATGTCTCATCTACCTTGTTGAACTATGAGTCTAAGGGAAGAAAGTAAGTTTATTCGCCTCTATTCCCCTTCTAGTACCTAGCATTTTATTTTGCACAGAGTAACTGTTCAAAAGCTCTTTGTTGAAAGAAAGTATGATTTCAGTGGTGGTGATTTGTATTGGCTCAATGTAATCCACAGTTTTTAAACAAATAAGTGACCACAAGTGGAATTTCTTAAACCATTCTCCTGCTCTATTTACATTAGATCCTAACTTCCTTAAGGTGCATTTTCACTAATGTCAGGTGGTCCTGGTTACTATTGGCCTTATCATTCAAGAACTGCTGCATAAAATTTTTTTGTGCCAAGCCTGCAAAGTTGACTAATAAACAAGATGATGGTTTGCATACATAAATCCAAAGTGTCAGCATTATCTAATTTTCAATATGCAGAATATACTCACATCTTGGCCTGAAAAGCAATGCAAATAGATGTCCTAAATTTGCAAATATTTGCTTGGTGCTGGTATTAGATTTATTTAATGCTGTGACTTAAACGCTTAACAAATTCCCAACATAAAAAAGACAGTGAAAGAGTTTGACCTGTTCAAATAAAACGATGAATAAATAAATAAAGCAACTAATAATAGAAAGAAAGATGAGATAAATAATTATAAGTTGGAAAGTAATTGTAGATGTTTATGGTTATTGGGCTGAATCTAATATAGTATTAAATTTCTACTGGCATTTCAGGAGCTGTCCTAATTAATCAATCGGTAATTGCAGCTATGATTACTGGCTGTGATTATGATTAATTGCCAATTGTGATTGATCCTCTACTAATTCTGGCATGTTCTTCAATATAGAATCTCTACTGCATTAAGTAGGATTTGGGAGGCAGAGTTATTAAAAGCAAATAATCAAACCCTTCACTCTCATTATGGATCTTTCCTCAGGGGACAAGATTTGTGATGGTAGAATCATAGAAGGATTCATGGTAGGGGGAAGCCAAGAGAGGACAATGTTATGCCAGAGAATATTTTAATAAAATAGACTCATTGTGGAGATGGAACGTACACTTTATAATGATTCATTCACTCCAGGCTTATATTCATTACACCACCTATTAGTCGATCTTACTTTCATTATAACAGTATGATCTCTTTTAGCCAGTCCAATCGTTACCTTTTTCAGCCCTATGGGGAGTGAAAATAAATATCTCTTCTGCTTTTCCAACTGTCACATAAAAGAATGGTTCACTATCAGTTCTTTAGGCAAATTCCATGAACCTTAGGTCATGAGTGGAGAAAATATTTCTGGGATTATATCATCAATGAGAAAGTCTTAAAAGTCATTTTCTCTGATGTATTTACCTGGTGCCAGGTGGAGGTGTACAGCCATATTAACAGGGAGAAGTGGCTAATCCACAGCCCAGAAGATGTGGCTTGTTAGTATGGAAACTCCGCTGAACCACAAGTAGAATTTCTCTTAGCAGAGCTTCACACTTCCGGTTGAAGCAGTGACTTCATTGTGTGAAGTGTGCTCTTTGGAAAAACTGAAAATCCAACTCATTTTTAATGAAGGAAAGAAAATAACTTATGCACCATAAGGACAGGGTGCTTGTCTTTTATGTTCTGCTGCAGCCTGAATTCTTTTAAAGTGCCTGTTCTAGGGTGGAAATCTAATAGATAACAAAGGAATGAATGAATGAATGAATGAATGAGTAAACATTTGTGCATATTCCCAGTGGCAGAGACTTGGCATGTATTAAGAACTGACTCAATATAAATATTTATATATTGCATTACCTACTTTATACTGCACTATAGCATTTCATCCTAACAGCCCTGCAAGGGTGGCGTTGTTACTAACCCATTGGCAAGGTAAGAAACATAGTTAAACCTGTATAATTAGTAATTGACAGTTGAATAAAGGACTTGAGCTAAGCTTACTACAGCTCCAAAGCTCGTGCTTTTAACACTTATGATATTCTGCCTCATTTTCAAAGGTCAAGAAAGCTAGTTGCATTTTCCCTATTTTATAAAACAACAGACTGTTGCTCTATTTTATAGCAGAGTTTAGACTTAAACTCAGTCTGTGGTGAAAACCCTTTCTTCCACCCCTTGACTTCACCCCGTCTTTACTTTCTGTGTATTCACTTCCCCGAAGAGAAAGCTCTGCTAGAGAGCCTGAGTGTATTTCAGCTCTGCATGATGCCACCCTCATTTCTAACTCTGGGACCAGTACATTGACTTGTATTCATTTTCTATTGCTACTATGATGAATTACCACAGACTTGTGGTTTGAAACAAAACAAATTTATTTTATAGTTCTAGAGGCTTTAAGGTGAAAATCAGTGTCATTGGGCTAAAGATGTCAGAAGGACTGGTTCTTTCTGAGGCTCTAGGGTAGAATCTGTTTCCTTGCCATATGCCTTCTAGAAGCCAAGTGATTTCTTGGCTCATGGTTGCTTATTCCATCTTCAAAGGCAGCAGCATAGTGTTGTCACATCCTTTTCACTGGCTACTTCTGTCTTTACTTCACTTTCTCTAAGTCTGACTCTTCTGCCTCCCTTTTATGAGAAGCCTTATGATCACACTGAGCCCACCCAGATAATCCAGGATCATCTTCCCATCCCACCCTTAATTTAATCACACCTGCAAAGTCTTTTTTACCATATAAGGTAAATTTACAGGATCTTGAGATTAAGACATGAATATCTGTCCAATAATGAGGGGCCATTTTTCAACTATTATCAACCTGTGTTAGGTATTATTTGGAATACCTTTGTCTTCTCCTGGCCCTTGCCCTTCAATTTACCTAAAGCATACTCATCTTCTTGCTCTTAGGATTGGATTAATTATATATCCAAAACCTAAAAAAGGAAAAAGAACCATCATTCAGATTTTTTCATGACAGTATTATTTATGTTTTAAAAGCCACATATTAGTTCTTGAAACAATTATGAAAATAGTGTTGGAAGCTGAAGACTTCCTTATAGTTTTCAGCAAAAAAAAGTGGGATACAAAATAATGTCAATCTTATAATATTTATGTATTTGAATCAGTCTACATGAAACTATAGGAATGTGAGTTTAATTTATGGGAAATTATGAGCATTTGTATTTAACTTTTTGCAGAATGGTTAGCTTATTTACAGATTCCTATCTCTTCCATGCAACTTCTACTAAACACCAGCCTCCATTGATATTCTATCTTCTCTAAATTATGTTTTACAAAGTGTATTTGAAAATTTAGCTCACAGTATTACACCCAAGAATCACTTCTACCCTACTCAACGACATGTTTTGGATTTCCAAACCGCTTAGCGTATAACTAAACATTCAATAAAATGTCTATAAATTGTATCAAATTCAGCAAATATTTGTGGACTGTGCACTGTGCAATGTTACCAGGTATCCTACTTTGCCTGGATTATAACAATTATCTCTGTCTTCCTGTACAAATTGCTAAAAGTGCCTCTTTGACTCACAAAAATATCTTTATTTGAAGGATAAAATATGTAATACCTCTAAATACATAGCAAATGTTATGGGTTGGTCTTGGTAACAACAGTAAACCATGTTTCCTAATCTCAGAATGATCACTAGACAATTTGAGACAGTGTGGCAGGCAGAATAATGGTTCCCCCAAAATGTCCACATCCTAATCTGAGCCTGTGAATATGTTATACTATATAGCATAGAAGAATTAAGGTTGCAAATGGGATCAAGGTATTAGCAGCTGATTTTAAAATAAGGTTATTCTAGATTATCTGTGTGTGCCCAATGTAATCATAAGGGTCCTTAAATGGGGAAATGAGAGGTAGAAGAGAATAAGAGAGAGATGCAACATTGCTGGCTTTAAAGATGGAAGAAGAGCACTATAAACCAGGGAATACAGAAGACCTCTGGAAGCTAGAGAAGCAAGAGCAATCCACAGTCATTATTTCACATTTTCATTTGCAAAAGAGTTCTTTGATTAAAATATAATAGAGAATGCTGTTTTCATCCAAACCTATTATGTTGCAAATGAGGAAACAAAGTCCCAGAGAAATAAATGATTTGTCCAAAGTCACACAGTTAGTTACAACCTAAGGCTTCTGACCAGACCCAGTTTTCTTCTTACGTACATCTGTAATTGCCTTAGGAATATTTGAATAACAAAACATACCAACTGCCTAATGATCCAGAAGATTGCAAGTTCCACAGTGTACCTTATTTTATAAAATCAGAACATCATTAAATGTTAGAGCTGGAGGGATCATTTTCCAATTGTCTCTTATTATAATTAGGATCCCTGGAATTTAAATGAGGTTTTTCACACTTCTTTCCTTTGGTGTCACTTATTGCTATTACTGTTGTTCTTTTATTGTCTTAAATGAACAACTGTATAATTATTCAAGTCCAGCCTTTTCTTTGGACAATAACTGAAATAAATATTGCTGAGATATACTATTCAAGTAGCAAAGCTTTAGTTGCTAAATAATTAAGAGGTAAAAAGAGAAAAATGAGGGCTAAATTTGCTTATCAAACCATTTCAATCTGCAAGAGTCCTCTAAGACATTTGATGATTTCAGAAAGAGATAGAAACAAGCAAGTTTAGTTCTCTTTCTAGGGAATGAGATCTATGCCATTCAGAATTCTGAGAGAAGATGTTGTATGTGCCTGTGTCTGATTAAAATACTTAATCAAGAATGATTGTGGCTGGAGAAAAAACTTGAGTCTGTTGTTTTCCTGAGGTAAGAGGAGCCACAGTGGAGGAAGGTACCTCCATTCATCGAGTAGCCTCTTCATCTGGAACCTTTCCCAGATTGGCCAACAGTCTTCTCACTGAGTGAAGGGTTCTGGACTCTTTGATCTCCATCCTACAAGATAGGTCATCCACTTTCTCAGTGAACTTGATCAGTGGTTAAAAGGAATAAGTGCTTCAAATAAGAAAAAGAAAGAGACTAGCATTTAGAAGGTCTTGTGCTGGGCACTTTATGTGCTGTATCTCAGTCAACACACACAACACCCTAGGGGATAGATTTTTGTATTAGGATTCTTTCTGTTGCAAGTGACAGAGGACATAATGCAAACCATGTTAATTAAACATATATGAGAATTGAGGATCTTATGTAGCTGAGAATTCTAGGATTGTTACACGTCTTAAGGAATGTGAGTAGTGGACATTTTCCTTTCTGTCTCCCTCTACCTCTTTGTCTTCTCCTTCTCTTCATGTTGTAGCATTATTCCATGAACTATTAGATGGAAAAAGGTTTTCGGAGGGCTCAAATCATTTAAGTATCTCAAGGGAAGCTGGTTAGCCTGGTTTGAGTCAGTGATCATCCTTGAACCAATCTTTCTGGCCAAGGAGATGGATAGTAAGATTGGTCAAATCTGCATCACATAAGCAATCCATAAAGGTTAGAAGAGGACTGAAATGGATTGGCCTATGGAGACCAAGTGAAGTGAGTGAGGAGCAAGTTTCCCAAAGAAACAAGAGTTCTGCTAACAGAAGAGAACTGAACTCACTGAACTAGCAAGTGTGAAAAAGTAAGTGTTCATTAGTGTGTAATCTTCCCCATGTGGAAATGAGTAAATGAAATATCAGAAAGACTTAACTGTGCTTCTAAAGCATGTACAATTAATACGTACATTATAGATGACAGTTATAGCCTAGTTATATCTCATTCTAAAGTCTATATTTTTTCTGCTGTAAGCCCTATGCCACTACAATATTCATAGACTCTTGAAAGAGCTTTTCTTAAAAAGTAGAATTATTATATTAAGTTTAATAATAGAACTAAAAATGGCACTATCAAGTTGTAGAAATGATTATTTGGGGAGAAATATAAAATGCCTCTCTGGAAATTGTGTGGCAAGAAGCGTGGCTTTTATTGTGTTTTCAAATGTTTTAACATCACAATCTTTTAAGGCCATTAAATGAGTCTATTAGTGGCTTATAATAGTTTTTTGCATGGATTGAAAATTTTTCTCACCTATATAAGCTCATCAAAAATTTGCTATCTTAACTATTCAAATGGAGTAAGACAATTCTTTTATTTCTATACAATGCTAATAGGATTTTAAATTGGTCCATGTTTTAGGTATGTGGTAATTTGGCCAGAGAAATCAAAATGATTAAAAAAAAAATCCAAAAAACTGTACTAACCATTAAAATTCACTTTAAGGGATTTATCCCACAGAAATAATCAGACAAGTACATAAGTTTGGTTTCACAAGGATTATTCAAAGTGTTAGATATAATAGAGAATACAGAAAAACGATCCAAATATTAAGTTATAGAGGCTTGGCTAAATCAGTTATGACAATGATAGTATCTAATATTTGTTGAACCCAAGCAATGTGCTAAATTGTGCATATTATTCAAAGCACTCATTTATGTCATTTCATTCTCACAATCAACAACCTACGAATTAGATATTATTATTATCTCCATTATCTTCCTCTTCAGTTAAAAAAAAAAATAGAACAAACAAACTATGATTTGGAGAGAGTAAGCTAAATGTCAAGAATACTTATCTTCTAATTAGCAAAGCCTGAACTCAAATCCAGATTTATCTGATTCCAAAACTTATGCACTTAACCACTGTGCAGAATTTTTATTTATCTATTCAATGGGATAGATTATTTAGGTTCATATAGATTTTTATACACAAAAAATGGTTTTTATGAAAATTAGTTGCTTAAAAAAAAGCAGGTAACACCTGAGAATGCATATTGGGATCCTCCTTTTTTTTTAAATTAGTATCTACTTGTGTGTATTTACATACACTAAATCTTTAAGCATGAGTATTTTAGTGTAAGGAATACAGGCCATTTTCACATTCCTGATTTTATTGTTTTTTAATGAATT
This sequence comes from Eidolon dupreanum, assembly GCA_028627145.1. Lineage (NCBI taxonomy): Eukaryota > Metazoa > Chordata > Mammalia > Chiroptera > Pteropodidae > Eidolon > Eidolon dupreanum. Next base: position 12,385,839 of record CM053510.1, read on the forward strand.
ATTTACAGTAGGTATAAAATTCTTAATTATAAGAATAAATTAATTGTTTCTATTTTGGAAAAGAAATAAGTATTTTGTCCATCATTTCTCATCTCATTCTGTCTACCTTGTTAATTCACCATGTCAGATACTCTATTCATTGGGATTTCAGTCATTCATTGTATGTACCCAAACCTTCCCAACAGGAAAGGATTTGATAGGTAGGATGGTAGGTGCCTAGTTAACAAGATAAATAAAGTAGAATTCCTAAGGCGGGAGGATCTTATAACTTATAACTGAATCTTGACACTTCTACTTGGGAAACAGCAGCAAGGACAAAATACAATTTTAAAAAAATGAGCTGATCTAATAGTTTTTAACCTCCAGAAAGATGCAGGATTCATTCGACTCTGGTAAGTGATTAGGCTTTCTGCTTCATTCCCTGTCAAATTTATATCTCGCTAATCCTATGCTGTTCCCTGAATGATTACAAAGCTCTGACACACTAATGCTCCAGTGTAAAAATAATAATTATTGTTCCCTTGACCAAAAATACTCATGAAAAACTGCAAAATATTTCTCTGCATTTTAAAAATGAAGAAAAAAAAACTGTAAAACTAAAATTATTAAAAAAGAAAAAAATGGCTTTAGTTAAATTATTTACTAAATTATAAGACAGTAGCAAATGAATTTCTGTCTTTTGTGTTTGTGAAATTATGAAGAGAAGTTCTGAGTTTTTCTGGCTTCCTTCGTTCCATTGCAGGAGGTCTAGGGAGACCAAACAAGGGTTAGAATCGCATCCAAATTCAACACCTTCCATTGACAGACAGCTAATGGATAGGAAACATATTTTTTTCATGATGTAAGAAAGCTTTCAAGCAGGATGTCTAAATGAAGTATGGGTCTTAGATTTTACAGTGACATTCTATAACATCCCGCCCTCCTCCCGCCCCCCATAACTTCAGTTCATTTTTCTCCTTCCTGATATTGCAAGTCCACAGGGATTCTTGCCCCAAATACCAGAATAACAAAGTAGCTTTTAAAATGATCTTGAAGTTTTTTGGCCTAGTTGTTAAATCTGCTGCCATCATTTGGTGACAAGTGAAGAGGAGAGCAAGGGCATTCATTGCTCTTAAAGCTCAGATCCCAATTATATTTATAAAGTGACAGAAAAATGCCCTCTGCACTCTCTAACACTGGTGTAATCTCCAAATCCAATGGACTTAATACATTTCTTTCACAAAAATATAAGTGCTCCCACCAGAAACCCAACAGAATGAATCGTATCCTACTTTGAGATTCATGGTCAAATTTGAGATATGTTGATTTAAGAAAAGGAATGCAAATAGACTGACTTGTCAACTTCTGATAAGATGGAGGTAATTAGGATTAATAAATTACAGCTTTAAAACTGAAGTGTTTGCAAGCACTTTCCCATTGTGTGCTGTTCTGTCCACCAAAGTTTCTCTCAAATCTTGACTTTTCTACCCTAGACATCTCTTTACCATCTAAAAATTTCTGACTTTACACATGCAACGCTGGGAAAATGGTTTCTTTGCATGAGGGTATTTATGATAGAGATAGAGCATAACTGAATCACCGATATCAAATCTGAAAAGAACTTGGTGATTACCCCATTTTAGCAATGTCAAAACCTGTGAATACAACTACTTTTTCCCAATCATTGAGAAATTCAGGACAAAAACCAATATCTACCATCAGTCCCACGACCCTCTTTTTATCTTCTCCTTGTCCAGCTGTTGTTGAGTTAATATAATGATATATGTTATTTATCAGCTTATCAATTTAAAATCCAGACTAAATACAACTGGCACTTAATAAAGTCCAGCGTTCATGTAGAGTCAATCCAAAGGAGGAACAATCCAGTAGAAAACTAAAGATTAAACAATTCTAATGTTTACTTGATCTGTGGAAAAAATGGCAGAAGATGGATGGCTAGGTAGTTGAGGGTGGGTTATGAGCAAGGAGTTGAGGAGACATTTTTAAGCAGTGGTTCTAAACCGGTAAAAATTGCCTCCCAGAGACTCTTTGGCAATGACTGTAGACATGTCTGTTTGTTACAACTGGAGGGCTGCTACTGGCGTTTGGTAGAAAGAGGCCTCAGATGCCTCTGAGCATCAGTGCACATGATAGTCCCCTACAACAGAGAATTATCTAGTCTAGAATGTCAATAATCTTAAATATGAGACACCCTGGTCTTCAGTATATTTTTAAACATTGTCTCTCCCTATTTCTATTCATATCAACTGTTGAGCTCCAATAAATTTTCTTCACTTCTCTTTTAATTCTTACCACTAATTCTTTTAATTCTAAAATGGGATTATTCTATATCTCCTTTTTCCAGCTTTCTATGTATTTTGATTTGAATCTTTATTTTCATATTTCATTCCTGTTATTTTCTTCGTTTCACATTATAAAACTCCTTAAACCATGGTACAAAAAGCAGAAATTCTCTTAGAAAGACTAAGGTAGAACTATCTTCATTTGGCAAAAGGAAGGTGAAAGGTGTGGACATTTACACAGCAATTATATTTATCACTTTATTATATCAGTAAGTTTACACACACCATACACATCTTAAATGACCGTGCTAAGATGAAGAATCTCTATATTTTCATATCTCAACTCCTGAGCATGGCATTGAAATTGCAGACTAATTCTAGAATTTCCCAGCATATAAAAGAAAGTTTTTCTTGTGTATGTGCCAAACTGTGGAAAGAAAGCAGGTGAGTGGAGGCAGGAATTTACATGGGGATTTTAGACTAGATGTAAGAATGAGACATCCAAGACTATGAACTATGGGAATATTTTGTTTGTTCATAAGGTGACCCTTCACTGAGCTAGCTCCACTCCTACTCCCACTGGGATTAGGATCAAAAGTTAACATCTTTAGGATTAAGAAACAATTTGCTCCACATTCTCACAAAACATGAAAATAGATAAAGAAGGGACTTCTATGCATTGATCCAAGTGGACAATTATGGGGAGAAAAATCAAACTTTATTTCTGGAAGATAGATATGTGTTCTTTGCTGTCATCAGTAAATCAGTAATACAAAAACCTATGAAACAAAGAACTTAAAATGTTTATAAACCATATGGGCCTACTAATGGGTAAACATTTCATGTGGCCATTTTAATATTTTATGAAAAATGTGCTATAGAAAGTTTGGTTTATCCAGTGAAATGATAGCCCAGGGAGAAAGATATGAATGAATTCACTACCTTTAAACCTGCTAACAACTTTTTGATATATAAAACATTCCAATGTGTATATATGTATTATTCTGATATAATTCTAGAAGTCAGGGCTTCTTTTCTCTTATTATTCTTAATAGACTTTTTCAAAACAAAGAATTTTAGAATAAATTATGGATTATTGGAATGTGGAATTTCAAACTTACTTTTGAAAAGCCCTTCCTAAACAAACTAAATTTTAATTAATATTAACAGGATAATTAATAACTCATTACACATGCATTTAACAGATTATTTTGCAGATGTTAAAAATCACATTTTTAAGTATTTTAAAAAAGATGGGGAAAAGGCAGCATACAAAAATCTTATTCTAATTTTATTAAAAATATACTTTATACTTAGAAAGATAACTTTATAAAACTCTAAAATAATAATGTTTATCATTATGTTGTATGATTATGAATAATTTTTACTTTATTTCTATATTTCTAAAAATTTTCTGCAAACAAAATCTTACTATTAAATAAGGGGAAAAAAGAGTACTGTTTTTAAAATGGCACTATAGAGAAATTTTTTTCATATAATGTATTGCTAAAACCATATCAGTTCCATTCACTCTATCTTAGAAAACAGGGAGGAAACTGTATTTGTAATAAATGAAGGCAGCAAACGAAATATGGCCAAATCCATAAACCACCCTGCTTATCAAGCATTTTGCTGTTGCAACAGTTGGAATAAATCACAGTAGAATTTCATCTTGTAATGTCGACAGAACCTCAAATTCTAGAGTTAGAGCTTGGGACAAAGTTACTTACCCTGGGTAAAGGAGCTAAGAAAAACAGACTGATTTGATCAGAAATGGCTTCATTTCACGAATCATTATGCTATTATTACCTGGTGCTTGATGATAAGCAGTTTAGGCAGGGTCCTGATTTAGCAGTCTCTTGAGACTCTGCTGTCTAATTAGCATGGCTCTCAAAAACTGAGCTCAGCTTATTTCTCATTGGGCTATAGAAAGGAAGGCATGTTGTTCTCATAATGTCTGCATTTTGCTAGTTTTATTAGTCTTGTTCTATTTGTATTACAGATAGGAATTTATTTTGGGCTCAGAAAACTCAAGGGGTAGAAATTTGGCCAAGATAGTGATATCTCCCGAAGTGTCAAGAATAGCCCAACTTTCTAATTCTTAGAATCTACATACAGATCATCTCTCACATTTTAGTTTTGCAAAACTTTATTTGCTTTGCTTTTGTAAAGCAGCAGACCCAGCTTATCAGAGTGGTCTTATCAAAAAATTTTTTCATTGCAGATGTCACCTGGTCATTCGAACTCTGGGAAATGTTGCTTCTAACAGTAATTGTCTTATCATTCTTTGGATCTAGGGAAACAATTAGGGACAGAGAACTACAAAGAACTGCTTTATAATGAACCTACCCACATACGTGAGTAGGACAGCAGTGCAGAGGTCTCTGCTGATGTACAAACACTTGGACTTAATGGCTTACTAGAAATCTTCACTTGAATGTCTTATACACAAGTCAGATTAACATGCTAAACCTTAAACTTCTTCCTTCCTTTCTTCCTTCCTTCCTTCCTTCCTTCCTTCCTTCCTTCCTTCCTTCCTTCCTTCCTTCCTTCTTTCCTTCCTTCCTTTCTTCCTTTCTTCCTTTCTTCCTTTCTTTCATCTATCTTTCTTTCCTTTTCAAAAAATTTATTGTGGTAAGAACACTTGACATGAGATTTACCCTCTTAACAAAATTGTAAGCTCACAATACAGTGTTGTTAACTGTAGACACAATGTTATAGAACAGATTTCTAGAACTCATTCATCTTGCATAATTGAAATTATGCCCGTTGGTTAGCAACTCCCCATTGAACTATTGCTCTCTTTTTCTGGTATTTCATTCATTCCAGTGAAAGTTTTGTTTTGTTTTGTTTTGTTTTTATCACTCAAGTAAGACTTTGAAATTCTTGACAACTTCACTTCTGTTAGCACCTATGTCCTTTATCAGCAAGTCTTTTTGATTCTCCATCTCTTCTTTCATTCCCTTGCTTGGTTCATGCCACCATCATAGCGTCTCTAGCTATATTATAGTTGGACGTTCATTCTTCTTCCATTCTGATCATCCCTATAAGCAGCCAAAGAGCTTCTTACAAATAATGCTATAGATTCAACCATGCCTCTGGTGACAACCTATCAATGTCTCCTCATTGATAAAACTCCTTTAACATGTGGCTCATTGTGACTTTATCTCTATCTCCTTTTAAAAATGGCCCTGTTATCACTCTCCCCTCTACATGCTATACTCCAGTCACCCTCAAACACAGCCAAGTTCTTCTAGCATTGAGGCTCTTCTCCATTTAAGTTTTTGCCTCTTAGTTTTTTCGGGCCAATCATCTGCCTGTTCTCTAATTCACATCCTGGATTGTTAAATTTTAGACACAGTCCCAAGTGAATAAGCAAATAAATCTCCAGGTCACAGAGTAGAGGGATAACTAGGCATGGAGCCATCAAGGAAACTCCTTATAGATCTTCATGAACAAAATCAGGAGCTCAAACTTAAACTCAAAGCCTCTCTTGAGTTCCTGCTTTAGCTAACCAATTTCCACCACTGTAATACCAGAGGCAAGGCTCTGATAAGTTCTTGGACTCATCACCCTACCAGGATTATTCAATTGTGACTCCTCTTGGTATTAGTGATCATTTAAGATTCCTATTACACCATAAATCAAATCTGGTGGCTCAAGGAAAGTATAAACTCTTGGTGCAAAACTGAGTCGCTTTTATAGGGTCCTCATTTTTTTTCCAAAGTGGGCCAGAGTGTTGTTTTAAGGGCTTAGCTACTACATTTAAGCATAAGAATAATTGTAAAGTGTACTTTAGCACCTAGTTAAATTTAAGCCTCGATATCATCTAATATTTGATTGACCGTCATAAGTCACTCTCATCCAAGAAGCTACTTTGAGTTATACAACCTGCAGAGACTTATGCCTGTAACACCTACAAACACAAAGATATTTTTATAGTGTTTCCCTTCTGTATTATTTCGACTCCTACACAACTTACATATTTATAGAATCCTCTGGTGATTCTTAATGATGTTGTTCAGTTTAGTTTCTTAATAATTTCCTTGGTTTTATGCTAGCATTCCTGCTGTTGATTGTTCTCTTATTTTAATTATGCTGCATCCCAGTGCTTCTGGGAGTAGGTTGAAGTTTTTACTGCAGTGTATTACAGGTGAAAATAATTTTTAAAATCCATTAGAATAAAATTTCTATCTTTGGCACTTTGGCAGGGGTAATTGAGTAAGACCATCAACACTAGAAAAGTTACATTACTTGACTGTAACAGCTGATGGCCAGCTGCAGTGAGTTAGCAAATAAAAAATTATGGTAGCTAACACGTATTGAACGTATATTACTGGGTTAGGTGCTTTACATTCATTCTTTCATTTATTTCTCACCCCAACCATATGAGGTATATGTTATTAATGTGCCCATTTGACACGCATGGAAATAGAAGCCCAGAGAATGTCAGTACTATGTCCAAAGACATGCATAGACAAGGAGGTAAGAAAGGAGGCTTTGTCTGACTCTACAGCCCATGCTTTTCACCACCGTGATGTTCTTTCTTTCAAGTAAATCTTAACCCATCATAAAAGTAGGAAGAGAAAAACATACCTGTTACTCTAATCTTTTCCTTACTCATAAGCATCAGGGATTTTTTAAAATTATTTTATTTAAGAATTAATCATTTAAGAAGAGAGAGTGCAGTATTCAAGGCTGAAGAGAAATCAAGTTGCTTTTACTCAAACTTGGATGAAATATCATGTTCATAAGAACATAATTTTGACATCACAGAGTATCCATTTTGAATGCTGTATTACTATGTATTCTTGATGACATTTGGGCAACTACTTAAACTCTCTAAATCTCAATTCCTATCACTGAAGGTGGAAATGATAATAATAATGAGATAGATGATAGATGATAGATTGGATAGATTGGTAGATAGATGATAGATAGATGATAGATAGATAGATAGATAGATAGATGCTACTATCTCTCTCTCTCTCTCTCTCTCTCTCTCTCTCTCTCTCTCTCTCTTCTCTCTCTCTCTCTCTCTCTCTCTCTCTCTCTCTCTCTCTCTCTCTCTCTCTCTCTCTCAGGGAGGGAGGGAGAGAGAGAGAGGAGAGAGAGAGATAGTAGCATCAAATAAGGCAATGAATAGAGAATGCTCTTGACAAATAAAATAGAGCAGAAGTGACAATGTACAACTACTGAGACTAGGTTATAGAAGGCATTGGGGGAAAAAAATGTTGTTCTTGATTGAATCTTCTTTAAAATTATCCTACTTTTCATATATTTATGCCTTGTTTCTTCTCCCAACTATACAGGGATAGGCTTTGCCCATTTCTTTTATCTATGCCTTAGCATCCAGCACATGACTTGGCAGATAGTAAGTCTCCATCATAGTATATTTGATTGGTCATTATCTCCATGTTTTTATGATAAGAAAAATAGCTTCATAATTATTTTAAAAGTTGATTTTTTTTGGCCATTGTGCTGAATTTTATTAGTTTAAAAATAGAGACTTGGAGAAAAATACCAAAGAACTTAGAAGTGAGAATCAGAGGGCTTTATCTCTCTCTATACATGCCCTCCCCCCACCCTGCCATTTTGTTGAAACATAATTGACATACCTCATTACATGAGTTTCAAGTTTAGGGCATAAATGTATGTGATATACATATATTATGAAATAATCACTATATTAAGTTTAGTTAACATTCATAATCATATAGATACATTAAAAGACATGGAAAAGAAAAAAAAATTCTCCTTGTGATGAGAACTCATAGGCTTATTCTTATAACAACTTTCATATGTATCATACAGCAGTATAACTACAGGTACCATGTTTAACATCACATCCCTAGTACTTATTTATCTTATAACTGGGAGTTTTACCTTTTGACTACCTTCCTGCAATCCTCATTCCTCACTTTCTGCCTCTGGTAACCACAAACCTGATCTCTTTCTATGAGTTAGGTTTTTCTCTCTTTTTTTTGATTACACATGTGAGATCATACAGTATTTTTCTTTCTGCCCTCAAGATCCATCCACGTTGTAGCAAATGGCAGGATTTCCTTTATTTTTATGGCTGAACAATATTCTATTATATAGAACAATATTCTATTTTATATATATATATAAAATAGATATCTTTTCAAGTTAGTGTTTTCATTTCCTTTAGATATCTGCCCAGAAGAGGACATGCTAGATTATATGGTTGTTTTATATTTAATTTTTGAGGATCCTCCATACTGTTTTTCATAGTGGCTACACCAATTTGCAGTGCCAATAAATGCACAATTTCCTCTTTTGCCACATCCTTGTCAGCATTGTTTATCTCATATCTTTTTGGTGATGGGCATTCTAACAGGCATAAAGTGATTTCTCATTGTGGTTTTGATGTGCATTTTCCTAAGGACTAGTGATGTTGAACATCTTTTCCTGTACCTGTTTGCCATCCATATATCTTCTTTGGAAAAACGTGTATTCAGTAGACCCAGCCATGTTGTAATTGATTGACATCGAAGAAGTGATCCAGCTGATCTGCAAAGCATGTAGTTCAGAGCATAAGATCTGAATCTCCTGTCTCTTCTCCTGTTACGTAAGCATGGTAAAAATAGGGTTATCTTGAGGAAAGAGTAAGATAATCTTAATGGAGTGCTCAGTAGATGTCAACAACTATGATATTTATTTTCATCTTTCTCTTTCAGCCTCTCTTTTCTCCACTAAGGGACGCATATTGTCCTAAATGTTGCTCTAGACATCATTTGCAATAGTAGTTTCTAACCACTAAAGATCTTTTGAGCACGTGGAGAGGCCTTTAATTATGTGCTATGTAAGGAAATAAATAATTGAGATCGACGTAGTCATGTCAGCCTGAAATGAAGTCTCTGAAACAATATAACCAGGGAGATGACATTTGATATGCTTCCAGAGCTATAGCCAGTGTTTGTTTGGAACATGCCAGGATGAACCAAAGAGAGGAGAGATGATTAGACATGGAGAGAAATTTGAGAAAAAAAAATTCTTGCACAGAGGTTCGTATTCATGAAAGTTTTAATCCTCTGGTCATCAACATCACAGAGGAATCCAAGTAAGCACGAAGCATACTATAGAGATATTTGCATTTTTATATGAACAATTTTTAATGATGTCACAGAGAAACGTTAACTAATTTTACTTTTAATTAGTTTCAGGGCGTAGAAGAATTAAAAGTGGTTATATTTAGAACGTATTTAATTAAAATGGATAAACTATATTTCTAGTGCATAATATAGATAATCTCACTAAGTTCTACTCCTGGCTATACTACTGATTTAATTAATAGGAAAAGTTGGAGTATATTAATGAGAAGAAAATAGAGGCCCTTGCTTTTTACCTTGATTTTCAGCCATTCCAAGTTCTTGGTAAGTGGATAGTTGCTATTGAAGGCAGGAAATTGTTTATTATTCAGTGCAGTAGGCTGCGGTGACATTTCTTATCATTTCAGCATAACTGTGCCAGAGGGTCTGTAAATAGTATTTGCCAAAGGCAATTTTACACATTCATAATATTCTTTGATGTCTGGGCTGGGCCCAACTGACAGAGCCCTGAGGCTATCTTTATGCTTCTCCTGCAGGCTGATAAACCTGTGTGGGGTTTATAGAGAAACAAAACAAACTCAAGGAATTTTATTTCATAATTTCTGAATTAAATTTATCTTAAGGAAGCCAATGCCTAGCAGGTAGTGGCTATTTAATAAGTAGTTACTAATTGGGGGGGGGGGAGGCTAACTTGTATCAAGGTTATAGAGAATGGAAATTTTACCTTCAGGAGCCATTCTGGGCAGATGCGGCTTTATATTCTGATTGGAGACAGGAGACAGGAAAACGAAAGCCTCATTCTCAGGAATATGAATAATACCTAATCATGAATTAGCATTTATTGAGCTCTTACTTTGTTAACCAGTTAAAAGAATTTTGTGCATTTACTTATTTAAAGAGGACAAAAGACCTATAAGGCAGATGAGAAAACCGAGCCACAGGTTAAGAGCACACAGATAGCAAGGGGTAGAGCATTATAAAATAGAACGCTACACATATTTTCTATCATTTATCAATACGCTATATGTTCAGGTCCCAAATTACCTTATCTACCTCTCCTGACCCAGTAGCTATAAAATTACCTTGTACATTTTCTTTCTAAAATACATAATATCTGAAATCATTATATTTATGTATTTATTATTTTTAATTTGTTTTTTATATTTATATTTATTATTTGTCTCTGCCAAGTAGAATATAAGTGCTGTGAAAGTAGGACTGTGTTATCTTCTTCTTTCTCCAAAACACTGAGAATACTATCTGGCAAAAAAAATAGGCCGTCATTAAATATTTATCGACTCCATTAATTAATGACATAAAACTGTTTCAAAAAGTATTCTTAGAGGCAAGATGAGTGCTCTATCTTTTTTTAATGATAAAAAAATGACAGAAACCAAATTTAATTCCCTAAATAATGTTAAAATCTGAAAACTGTATTGTGCTCTAAAACAGTACCAACATTCTTGTTTTCTTACCACATCGCATGTAGATGTTCTAATATCCTGACAGTGTGGCATGGTGGCAAAAGAGGCGCTTTGGAGACAAATGTAGGTTTGATCCCCAGCTCCACTACTCCTTTGTTCCATGACATTGGAAAAGTTCGATTACATCACTTTTTTTTTAGTCTTAGTTTCCTTTTATGTGACAGGTGATTTCAGAAATCCCATCTTTCCTTTCTTGGCAACTTATTCAAGAAAATGGTGATTTACAGTCTCATCTTATGCTCTATCCATCTACCAGGTTAATTTTTTCAAAGCCCCACTTTTAGTGTTGTAACATCTTTACCAAGTTACATAGCTCTACATTTTATTTTGAATGATGTCCAGTCTCTTCAACCTGCAACAAGTCATTCTGTCATCCGATACCCCTTTATCAACTCGATTTGCCTCTCCGCTGTAAGACAAACACCCTTACTATCTCCCCTGCAGATGACTCTGTCATCTGCCTCATTCTTGTTGATTCCATTTATATTCATCACCATGTCTTTTATATGCCTGTGGCATCCGGTTTCTTTCCCTCTGCTATCACTTTGTAGTATTCTGCCTTGTGCTTTGATAATGTCCTATGAGTAAATTTATGTCTTAAACAAAATGTCCTGTACTGGTTGGGTTTTCTTTTCACTGTATCTCTTGCGGTGTTAGACATAGAATATATTATGAGTAAATAATAGATGGGTATCTACCTACACGCCTTCCTGCCATCCATTGCTTTTTATTGAAAAATGAGTATTCCCTGTTTGTGTGAAGGATTCTGTGCTGTGTGCTGCCCAGATCTCCCTTTAGGAATGATAAACTTACTCTCCCAGCTGCTGAGAGGGCAGTGGACAGAGAACTGTGGCTATTGACCCATCTCAGAGATTGCCTCTACTGATGAGAGCCATTTTGCCCAAAGAGACCTGCCCCTTCCTGGGCGGCCAGTATCCATGACTGCTTTCCACAGGAGAATAAAAGCATAATACCATTGCTTTACTCGGAGCAACTCTGAAAGGTCATCCACTCTTTAGAGCTTTTGTAGTGTCACCTGAAGCCTTCGTTGAGATTGCATGGCAGCTCATTTTCCCGCTGTCCAGTCCTGCTTTCTTCCCTTCTCTTCTGCAGATAATTCCAGTGCCACTCCTTAAAGAATCTCCTATACTCTAAACTTTGCTCAGAGACTGGTTCCCAGAGAACCCCACTGGTGACGCTCACTAAATCAGACATTTCATGAGAGCACATTGTTTTTGTTTGTTTGTTTGTTTTCTGATTTTGAGAAGAATGTGGTGTGAATAATATGTTGTTAAGAAGAGAGTCAATCAAAAGTGACTATCAGAAGGAATCAGTGAACCATATATTTGCATATTATAGAAAGTTTTGCTTATTTAGTCAGACCCTCTGAATAAATGGTTTTGCTCTGCTTTCTTTAAATTAGTATCATCCCTACAAATGTAAATGGTGATCATTATTGTCTTTAAAATGATAGATAGGAATATATGAGAGGAAGAAAATTAAAATGAGAATTGTGGTTGAATTGCACAGTTGCAATGAATAAAATGGGGATGTATTGCTAGTCCTTTCCTTATTAGAGAAACCAATCTCCAGCCTCAAGAAGAGTTGATCCTATCATTTATTTTATCCAAGAAAAAGTAGGAAATATATCAAAACTGCCTAAAAATGCTCTTATATGTGTTTTTATAACCCCAAACTTGAACACTCAAAATGCCCTGAAATGGGAATGCGTCCATCTTTGCCTCTGAGACTTAAATATCTGTAGTTTATAAAACTCCAGCAGCATACATCATTATACATTTGCCTCTCTGTGAAATCGACTGTGTATAGTCACTTTAGCAGCACCAACTAATTGGCTTGGTTCTGCCAATAAATGCATTGTCAATGATACCGCTCTTTAGTTTTATAAACATTCAAAAATATTCACTCAAATTGGCTGGCTTCCTAGCAACCATCTTTGTAAAGATGAACACCTTTGGTGGTGAGAACAAGCATTTCAAATCCTTGAAAATAACAGCAGAGGTGTTTTCTTCTACTGTCCCTCCCCAGTGAATATTAAGCCTCTTTATCTTGAAAAGAAAGAACAAATCAAGCACAGAATTTTCATTTCTCAACTTCATGTTAGTGGCAATGGCGGGCCAGAAAGTGACTTTTGGGGGCAGGCTTGATGCTTGTTTTTCTTTCTGAGAAAAACTGTATTAGACCAAAAAAATGCCCCTGAGATTTAATTATCTTTCTATATTACTTTTTACTACAAAGACACTTACTCTTTTATTGCATTGCTCTGTCGAAAAAAAAATCTTTAGGAGATGATATTTTTTCTAATGGTAAAAGCAGTGTAACTTCAAAGATGGAATGCTTTGCCTTTCTTGTCTTTGACAAAAGTCTGAGTTCTTTGAATAAATTTCAAGGTGATGTGAAGGTTTGTGGTCAAGAGGGGTATAGAGAAAGTCTGAAATAAGAAATTTAGGGTATTACCCCTTCATACTTTTGCATCTGTCTTTAGTTCTATTGTGATTGCTGGCAACATAAATTGTATGCATTTAAAGAGATCTTTTCTATAAAAATATGTGTGTTTTTTTTCACAGACCTAAAGGATAGGGATGAAAATGTACATCAGAAATAGACTAAAGCCAAGGATTATAACACAGTAGTGAACTGAAGAAGTCCTCTTCTTATCTTTCATCTCTTCTCTTTGCACATCTGTTGTTTTACTTTTCTCTCTCTCTCTCTCTCTCTCTCCAGGTTTCCCAGGGCTCCTGGTAGGAGATGACACCATCAAACTTGGCTAAGTTTGACTTCATCACTTGGCCAGGCTGAGCCTGTCAGATTCCCACAGTTTTAAATTTCAAGGAAAGCCTTTTGATTGATCCAGTCTCCAGCATCTATTGTCTATAAACTATATCCAGGAGTCAGGGTCAAGCCAGAGAATCTCGGTGGCTCCCTTTTAAATCATGTGGATTAGAAGGGAAGAGGTGGAGAAAAATGATCAAGATGGTCACCTGAAACATAGAGACTGGGCAAGAAGGGAGGTAGAGACATAACACTAGATGTCCATATTTCTACTGGAGTCATGATTGTCAGCTATTAATCTGAAAACAGGGAAAACAATAGGAAGAAATATTTTAGGCATAAATCTAAATAGTTTAGTTTTTACATTTTGAGTAATAATATATGTTTGAATCTGTCATTAGCTTATGAAAGGAAGCATCTGGATACTTACTCCATTGTTAATTAATTCATTCTGTGTTCCTCTGTTTGTTTGTTTATTTGTTCATTCATTCATTCATTCACTTATGCTGAAAGTTCTTTTGTTTATTTGTTGAAGAGATACAGAATTCAAAAAAGATAGGAGCATTTAAGCAAGAAATACATCCAGAATAAATCTCAAGGATAGTGTATGTCCTGGGCAGAGTACACAACACACACACACACACACACACACACACACACACACAACACACACACACACACACACACACACACCCCTTAATCTGTGATGGAGAATTCTGCTTCCTGTTTATAATTAGGGACTCAGACTCTTTCTAACTAATGACTATCCTGTTCCCTATACCCCAGAATGTTCTCCTAGATCCTCTGCATCTAGCCAGCTGATGAATGGAGAAATAGGAAAATTTCACGGAAAATTTTAAAGTCCAGGCCTGGAAATGATATATTGCACCTCCTCCTACATTCCTTATGTAGCTGCTGCACATGCACTCGGGAAGATAAAGGACTAGTACTGCTTATAGAGCCTGGGCAAGAGAAGCCCTTGCCCTCAGCCTGGACTTTCAGCCTTTGAGACACAGATACTCTCAGGTATTCTTCCAGCTGTACCACTCCCTACAGGAAATGAGACAATGGGGCCAGGTTCAAGGGTGCCTGGGAGTGCTGGAATTTTCTGGGAAAATAAAAGGTTTTGTAGTTATCTTCATGGGCACTATCTTGGTGCTCCTCCTAGGTTTACTTTCCCAAAGGTTGACGGTGCCTACTATGTACAAATCCTTAGGTCTCAGGGGTAGCCACGGGCTGGATGTTTGTGGGGAATTTGAATGAAATTTGCATGGGCATACTGGGTGTACAGGATGCCCCTCATGGTACAAGATGGAACACAGCTGGGCTGAAAAAGGGGAGGCTGTGGTGGAGAGATGGTACCCTGGGCCATCCCTGGCTGCCATTTTTTAGCACAGAACTCTGAGGAGTCCAAGAATTCTAAATTCAAACTTCTTTTCCTGTTTCATTATGGATGTATTTGATAATGTAGGAAGCTACAATATATTTTATTTAGCAGGCCGCCAGCTTGATTTCTAACATTGAGATGTGTCACATGTGGGTCCCCACCTGTACTTTTGCTCTGGGTCCCCAAATTATTAGGGATGCTTCTTGTGGTGAGTTCTGGTAGGCTCTGACACAATGCATAACAGTGTGATTTTATGTTCTACCTTGTATGCTTCTAAAAGAAAGGGGAAACTCAAAATAGCTAGCTTCTGTTAGATAAAAATCAAAATTTAATTGCTGTGTTTCACCAAGCCATATTCGGTGGACCATTTCTGCTTGTGTTACCTTAAGCACAGGTAAGTTCTAAAAAGAAACCAATGAACACTCTGGTTTCATTTAATAACAGCTGCTTTTTTTTTTTTTTTAATTCTTAGTATGTGCCAGACACGATGCTAACAAATTATATGCGTTATCCCACTTAATTCTAACAACTATGTTAATTATTATCCATATGTGACAGATCAGGAAACATAAGCTGAGGAAGGAAGTAGCAGATTTAGAATTCAAATGCAACTTTAATTTATTCAAAAGTTTGCATTCTTTCCAGAAATGGTATACCACTGTCTCAGATTAGAATTGGTCTTAGATACCAGAAAGCCCAGTGGCCTTTATGCTCATTTTGATTCTTGTATCATCCGTTTCACAGTCTAGCCAAGTAGTCAATCTGTCTGTATATGGACAATTCCAGTGACAAGTTCTTTTATGCATTAATACACTAAGAACATTAACGTATCAAACAATAATTTTGAACTTATGAATCATGATGCATTTATGTGTTGCTTACAGTAAGGAAAATAATGGACGACATTGTAGCCAAGGGCCTCGGATTTGTACACAAATCACAGTTCATCTTATTTGTATTATATACTAAAAACTTGAATATTCCAATGTTAGTGGGTCATGCAAATGAATATCAATTTGGGAAAAATAACTATTCAGAATTTAATTAATAAATTATTTATTATTTATTTTTATTTATTTAAAAAAATTTTTTTAGGCAACACAACCCATGGTTGCCTTCACAGATTGCAAGGACCTTGTCAGCTTACAATCCCTTATTTTTTATTTTTTTATGCCTACAGCACCTGGTCTTCCTAGGTGATCTCCCATCCAAGTATTAACCAGGCCTGACCCTGCTTAGCTTCTGAGATCAGATGGGATCGGGCTTGTTCAGGATGGCATGGCAGTAAACTGTATTCAGAATTTAAAGATCCAAATTTGTTGTCTCTGTGTTTATTTATCTTTCTTTTTATTGTGTAGATAGAGTAATTAGGGAGACTCTTGAGCAGTACATGGACATTTTTTTCTACACGTGGCCTCAAACCAGTTCTCCCAGGAAAGAGGTGTGTGTGTGTGTGTGTGTGTGTGTGTGTGTGTGTGTGTGTGTGTGTTACTGTCAGGAGTGTAATCCTCTAGTTTATTATTGAGACTGAGCCACTTTTGAGAATGAAAGGGTTGCTGTTGATAAGTATTCATAAACTGAAACGGTCCCAGGAAAATAATGTTCATGTTGACCTTAGTCATAAATAAAAATAAACAGGCCAGGACTCATATTTATATGACATACTCAAAAAAGCAAGGTACAGGAACAGACAGATTAGTGGTTGCCAGGTGCTGAAAGTGAGGTGAAGGGTCAACAGCAAAGGGTATGAGGGAGTTTTTAGCAATGATAGGATTCTTCTGTGCCTCAATTATGGTGGTGGCTATATAAGTGGGAACAGGAAGTAGTTAACTATACTTTCTTCATATTCACTCATATGCATTCATCATTACAGATCAGTGAGGTCAGCAAGGCCTGAGTTATCTGAGACTTCAAGTGCATTACACAAGAGCATCTTCATCATCAGACATCTTCCTGATGGTCCATATCATTTTCATACTGGTAATATCACTACTATTCAATTTAAATAACAGTAAGTTCCCCAGATCCTTAGAAAAAATGCTTGTGTATAATTAGCATTAGTTCAATTTTGGTCCACAGTTGCTTTGTTTTATATCTTGTCCTATTTTTCCACTTCAAAAGAACTATGTCATTAATTTTCCCAGGGTACAATAAGATCTCTAAGACCTATTACAGCTTGAAAATTCAATGATTGTACCGTTAAATTTGTATTTAAAAACCCAAACCAACTTGGTGCCATTAACATTCACAGAAGGCAATGTACACAGATTAAGAAGAGCTTCAAATCCCAGCCCTCCCCCAGACTATGGATAAACTTAAACACAATTTCCATGTGTGTTAAAAAATTTTTTTAAAAAAGAGGAAACTCATAGTACTTTCTTATAGGTACAGGATTATTGGAGAGATAAAATGTAGAGATAAAATGAGAAATCCATCCTAAGCACTTGCACCAGCTTTTAGCACATGGTAAGCATTCAATTAGTGCTGACCGTATAGTGGAAGGCCTGAAATAAAGGCTCAGGATTATAGCTGCCTTGGCATCTGCAACCAGGAGGGCCTCAAATGACCTTAGCATCCCGCCCTTCTCCCACAGAGGGTCCTGTAGCCAAACAACTGTCTTCATCATGGGCACCAGACAGAGTGCTGCTTACCCCTGAGTGGCAGGCTTCAGTTTTTTGTCCCTCTGCAGAATTATTCAAACAAACCAATTACATCCTCTTGCAGGAACCAGGGGTTACCACACTCCACTTGTTCACTCTGTTCCCAAGTGCAACTCCCTGGGGGTTAGCCCTGTGTGGCCTGCAGTGTCCACCCCCGGGCTGTGAGTATATATGACTAATAAACTGCTGTCGACCTTATCTTTCCAGCTTCAGGTGTTGAGTGCACAGTCTATCCTAAAACAGGTAAAGAGGAGATCAAACAAGCTCTTACTAAAAATGATGAATAGTAACATTAGTCGTGCGACTAGTTGCTGCTGCTGTCACTATCGATGTGAATACTCTAAATCCTTAATGGAGACAGATAAGTAAGCATAGGACTGCAGCACAAAACTGATTAGTATAAGTTCCTGTGGACTTAGGCATCAAAACTTTGCAATGCCACGATTACAATTTCCCCCCAAGAGATTAATGAAACGTCATCTACACAGAACTGTCTCTAACATAGAAACACGTTAGCAGATTCATTGAGGGATATTTTGTTCATCATCCCCAAAGACTGTTTTGGGGAGCCTGACATAGAGCTGCAGCTCCTCCCTAAATCTTAAGAAATTAGGGAACATGTCTAAAGATTTTGTTAAGTATATGGAACCTACTTAGGAATTTTTGCATACCAACTACCTAAACTAAGCTCAAGGCCAACCCGAACGGAGATTGAAATGATAATAGCCAGAGAAGTCTAGAGAGATGGAGGAGATGATGACCCCAATGACTGAATACTCAGCTCAAATATTCTCAGACCACATCAGTTCTGAGTGCTAATCATGTCATATAAATTATATCACACTGGTATGGCCCCTGTTTGATGAACTCAAAGTCCCCAATGAAGTGGTTTAAGGCTTCTCAGAGGTTATTTTATTCTTCTCTTGTTATCTTTTCACAACTCTCCTTGGCCATTTACTCTCTCATTGCTTCTACTGCTCTTTCTGTCATCTTTTACCTCGCTGAAGTATATTTCAAGGCTACTCACTTCTGACGCTTCCTTAATTGTATAATGTTGAAACAGCCCTACATTTCCTGTGGTCTCCCTCTGGTGAAGCCACGCTAATTTCTGCAGGAAAACAAGATTTTTCCCTCTTCCTCACTTTTTGCTTGTGTCCATCAGGCGAACAGTACCTTCTGTGTTCTGAGGCCTCTCTAACCACGGGCCTGGGCATTGTCATCATCTGCTCTTCCCCGTCTCTCTTTTGCAGGCAAGAATTGACAGTCACGTTCTTCTCACTGTGACAAAAGTGTCCATCCATTCAATTAACTAGACACACACAGACATGTGTAAAAGTTATATTAGTTTCAGGCTAGGATCCCTAATACGTAAGATCAAGGCATGTGTATGAGGAGGAGAGTACTGAGAGCGGTATAGGCAATGTGTTCATTCAAATACTCATTCACTCATTCATCTACCATTTATCCAGTCAGTCGTTCTGTCTGTAAAGATACGTTGAGCCCCTTCTTTCTAAGAAGCCATTTGTCAGGTACTGAAACACAGTTGTAAACAGAACAGACCTGATACATTTACCTAATTTACAGTCTAGGGGAGGGGTTCTGTGAATGGCTCCATCAGGAGCAGGTAAAGCTGGACCCACACCTGACTCATTGAATCAAAATCTCTCCACTAGGGGCAGGACACAATCTGGGAAATTGGGTTCCTTTATTGAAGAAAGAAAGCTAATTCGAAAATCCCAGAATTAAAAGTTATGGAGCTCTTGGCTAGAAAACCCAAGATGGGAGTTAATACAGAAATGAGGACTTGCTTAAGGAGGACAAGTGTGTGCGACACAGAAGGGACAGTTCAGAAATTTCCCCACAGACACATTGAGGTATATCTTGATCTCAAGGTGGAGCAGGCCTTGCTGAGGCTTGGCAAATTTATTCTACTCACCTGTGCCTGCATCCTTGGAAGAAAGTATTGTGAAGATGACTTGAGATCAGATTTGTCAAAGCATAGGGTACCAGCCCATTTCCCACCGCAGTGACTCTATCAGATCCTCTAGGCTGGGTGGTCTGTGACCTTCCTGCTCAGGCCATGGGAAGGGATAGAAGCCCGAAGGAAAGTAGTCTGAGAGCCATCACCGATGCTTCTCCCTTCACCGGCGTGAAGCCCTGGCTGCCTCTCAGGCAAGACACCTGACGGATTTTTCTATCATTCTTTAATAGTTAATCCCACCTTGTCAGTTAAAATATTTCAGCAACTCCCTTAGGCCAGATAAATCCAAGTAAGTTTAAATTAGGTGCCTCAGCAACATCAGTCATCGAAAAAGCTTCCAGGTAGAGCCAGCCACACCATCCCCCTCATTACAAACAGAAGGTCTTGAATGAAATCCCCTAATGGGCCTTTTTCTTGGCTCTGGGGCAGAATGGGATACATTTGTGTAATACCTCAGTCAGAATATTTTTTTTTTACAACACTGAGGAAGGATACATTTTACATTAACATGAAGCCTTGACATTTCTCAACACAGCTGTAACGTTCTGCTTTTAGCAGAACACTGTTAGTAATGCAGAAATCCGATCATGTCACTCCTCTGCTAAAACACTTTCCAGGGCTCTCGTCACCTGCTGAATTGTGTTCTACCCCTCCTGTGAGCCCGCTGTAACTTAGTCAGATACTCCTTTGCCGGTCTCACCTCCACTTCAAACCCCAAGCACTTTACTCATCCAGCCAATCAGCTCCATGTACTACCTTCCAAGACATGCTTTTCTGAATTCTCATCTCTGCCTGGGCTCAAGTCTGCCTTTCTGTCAAGAATACTTTCTGTGCTTCTCATTCTCCTTACCCATCTTTCAGAAGCTTTCTGAGATACCACCTTCCCCAGTATGCCTTTTCATACAGGGGACAGTAAAAAGAGTTCTATGGAAAAGTAACCTCATAGAATGATCTGATCATAAAATCCTAACTGGGCAGGTCATGGTGCAAAGTCATGCCCTTGGCATATAACTTCTTTACTAAAAGGCTTATCTTTGCCTCGAGCAAGCCTTGTCCATTGTTTCTGGGCATCTAAGTTAACACATCTTTGAAACGCCCCCTTTTGGACCCCTCCTTTTAATACTTAACTACCCTCAAGAGAGTACAGAATCACAGCTATCCTGTGATCTGATCCCCCGTCCTGCTTTTTCCATTTTCATGTCATCTTCCTTTCATTCCCTTCTTAATCTCAGATGCATAAAAGAAACTACAAGCTGTTGTTCTCCAAACCGTTTTTCTTCGTCTCTTGAGGTCTTGCTTCCAGATGTATCCTCCCCTATTTGTCTCAAATAAATTTTTATAAAAATTCTCTACAGGTTTAGACATTCTTACATCAACAATACTTGCATATGAATGGAATATCTCCAATGTATAAATTTTCATAATAGCCTTTATTTCCACTATATAACCACAGATATACAGATTGCAGCCAAATAAAGCCTTCTGTCTTCATCTTGGTCACATTCATTGCTTCAGTCACCTATGTCTGGATCAATGCCTGACGTATAGTAGCTTCTCAATAATACACATCCAATTCCATTTATTTCTTCTCTCTTTTTTAACTCTAAACCTCCTTTTTATCTTTTTTGTCTCTTCCATATGCTGACTATCAAATCTACTCTCAGTCCAGTGAGAAAGGTGATTTTCAAACAAATGTCAAAGTCTACCATAAATTTCAGGGGAATAAAGTTTACTTTTAGTGGGCAGAATTAGAGAATGTCTGCAAAGTCTTTTGGAAGGAAAAATCTCCCTGCACATGTTAATTCCTGTTATTGTTAGTGATTTCCATTCATGCAGGAAGTCTTTGAGTATTATCTAACATTCACAAGAGAGTCAGCCTGGAACATTCAGAAACTTTACTAGTGGAAACCGGTGATGAAATTTTAAATGGCTGAGTTTCCTTGGGTTCTGAGTTTAACCCTAAGGATAATGAGTTTTCATTCTAGACATCTGGCCAAAATGGTGGTGCTTCTGCTTTGAGGAAAAGGAAAATTTTATATTACTTGTTTACATCTGGGCTCAATTTTTGCTTGCTTTCATAAAATTAAAGCAATTAATTAAGTTTTATATTAGTAGATTTTCTTTCTTCCCAATTTCTTTCTAAGCCAATTTTTAAAAATACATAATGATAAATGCATGATGCTAAGATCATACCTCTATCTGAATTCTATTTGTAACTTGCCTCGGGAGGCCATTTTCTGAAATTGTGTGGCAAGTATCGATTTGAAAACTGCATAACCTCCTGTGTGCTTCCAAAGGGGGCAGTGCTGAAATTGGGTTGAAGGCTCTTATTTATTTTCTACAAAGACAGTTAAACAGTAGGCATCAAGATAAAGGAAATGTGACTGAAATAAACCATGAAAATGTGCTTTTGGTTCCTTCAATCTCTCTAACTCAAGAGATTTAGACAGTCAAAAGCATAGCAGTAATCTTTCTCAAAATATGATAATTCCTGTCAGCATCTATTTTGCAGAAACTTAAGAACATAAACAAGTGAAAACACAATACTTTGGGGACAGCCAGAATCCAAACCATAGAAAAATTACAAAGAAATTTAGCTTTATTATTTTTCTAAGTACACAAATGGGAAAATTGCCTGTATTCAAAATATTTCTGATTCCAGATTAAACAGGGCCTGACAACTAAATAGATAGGTTTCATTTATGATTCGAACTTTTTATTTCGACAGTGTCTCTAAAACACTAAGGAAGTGTTTATAGTTTTGAGCAGAATTTTCCCATCCCCAATTTTTAAAACAGTGTCATTATTAGAGTACATTGTCCTTGAAATACAAAAATAAATTTTAGACCAGAGACAATTCAAACACATTTTACATTTAAAGAATTCAATCTAAATCTATTTATATATTAACATACGTTTAATTACATTAATTCGTTAATTTAGCAAATATACGCCAAGAAATGTGCTAGTTGTTCGGATGACCAAAAAGAACAAAAAAAGTACTGTATCCTGCCACTCAAGAAGCTCAGTCTAACTCTAACCTTAAACTTAATCTTTACCCTGCACATATCCTATCACAGATAAACTATCTGTCACTGTGACAAGGTACAGGGTAGAAAGAACAGGATACAGTATGACCCAAAGAAATGAGTGACTCATGGAAAAGGGTTTGTATTTTATCCACTAAAACAATGAACCCCAAAATGGAGTGAGCCATATGCCTATAGATGCTCAAGATATTCCATTGAGGAATGTAGGGAACATCTAGTTACATTTATTTTTATCGTATTTATTTATCTTTTTGTGTGTGATTTCTAATGTGCACATTATATAAAATATGGAGGTATACAGTTTATGAATAAATAATAGACATATTCTGAAAGTGCTTGCTCTTTTTATTTTTAACTTATGGAATACACAATATGAAATTTGCAGACTATCTTGGAATTATCAAGCCTCTGGATGATTTTAAGATGGCAAGAATATAGCCTGGTTTATTTTTAGGAAGATTACTTGGTGACAGTAGGGAGGAGAGTGCAAACTGACGAAGATGTACGTCAGAGATGACTCATGTCTGAACTAAAGTAGGTAAAGTAGAAATGAAGAGTAGAAGACTGATTTAAAATATATCAGTGGGGATGACTAAATAGGACTTAACATAATGTGAGATATGAGGGGAAAGGATGTTTAGAGAGACATCCTCCCAGATTCTACGTTTGGTGGTAGAATAAATGGTACATGTTGAGATGGTTAATAAAAGAAAGGCTTCGGCTGATTCAAAATAAGATAAAACATGAATTCAGTTCAGCATTTGAATCGGAGATATGTGTGGGACATCTTTCTCAGTAGAGATGTTCAGGTAGCAGTTGAATAATTACATCTTTTACTGAAGAAGGACCAGATGGTAACTAGATTTATGAGTGCTTTTAAACATAGATGGTAGTAGAGTTGTTTATCTTTTAAATGAGGAAGCCAATTTTAGATTTCCTGGAAGTACTTAAAATATTATGCATGGGTGAAATAAATAGTTGTTCCCATGATAATCTCTTTGTTCTACGAAATTCTTCTGAAATGAATTATTTGTTGCATGGACCTGCATTTGCAGTCCCACAGGTAGGAATTATGGAGTACACACAGCAAAGGCTGGCTTAACCTGTAGTATAGCAGCAGAGATCAAAATGGGGCCAAATATAATTGTAGCATAGGGCTTACAAAAATCACAAAGATCACAGTAAAGGGCCAAGGATAAGACAGCATTGTCAAGTGCCCAAATTGAACTTGGGTCATGATAAAAAGACTTAGGTTTGAGACAAATATAAGAGGTGTGTCTATACAATGAGAGAAAAGAGATGAGTCTTGAACTTAATCAAGTGTCCTGTTCCTTTTTGTAACTGCCCACATTTTGGAGACATCCTGCTGTGGCACAGATTTTGATTACTGTTGATGTTATATGTAAGAGAAAAATGATAAAATATGAAATGAGAAGCCATTTTGTTCTGATTATTATCAATTGATGGTAACTGGATTTTGAATTACAGAGTTGGGTCTCTTGGCTCTTCTTGTAACTAAAGGTTATATTAAAGGAATACTATAGTAGATTCCATCAGCTTTAAATTTTTTTTTCAAACAATTGGATTCCCAGGGATAATTACAGTTAATATTTTTGTATACTACCTTCTTTGGACCTTTATTTGTGTGTGTGTGCGCGCGTGCACACGCGCGCGTGCGTATTCGCATGCACGTGCACATACTAGTGAATTTATATATAAATACTGTGAGCATGAAAATACATATATCCTATATTTTTTAAATGGCATTTTACAAACTTATACTAACATGTCGGCTTTACTTACCATTCACCAACTTATTTCAATATAGCTCTTATTTTTAAAGGCTGTATAGTATTCCACACTATAGGGATATTATAATTTACAAAAAAGTGGCCATTCTTATGTCTCCAATTCTTTCACCATGATAAACAATGTTTCAGTGACTCAAGGGATAGTTTTAAAATCATAATTCCCCCCAAAGGAAATGTATTACATGAAAAATACTTATTTAAATTTATAATTATCAATATAAAACACTTACAATATGAGATGACTATACATACTAAAATTATCTAAGGAAATAGCAAGTTTACAACTGCCATCTCACATTCATTCTGGAACAGGCAAAATAATTTGAGCAATTTACATTGTATACATACATGCATTATATAGATGTATGCATGTATATATAAAATGTGTGTGTGAGAAAGTGTCTGTGGTGTATGTTTCTATGTGAAAATAATCGGATTTGTGTAAGTCAAATGCATGGATGCATGTATAATATGATTAGTAGACTTTATCTCCTCAGAACTATGAATTAGTGTAAGGCACCATAAAGTTGTCTAAACAATACCTAAACTCAAGAAATTAAGCTTAGAAAACATTTTATATTTTTTAAATTATATCCTTCCTTGCCATTGAAAACCCAACAAACTATCTTAAACTATGTATATAAACTATATATATACAATTTAGAAATGACTTTCAGTGAGGGCTGGATTCTGATATTCAAATGATGTTATCAGACTCTGCTTTTTCTCAGTTTCCTTTTCAAAGAAACTTTCCTTTTGTGCTATGAGCCTGGCACATAATAGTTGCTTTACAAATATTCTTCGAAAGATGTATATGATCTTCTCTGTCCTAAATGAATTCACCACCTGGTAAAGAAATTTACCACTCAGGTATGGACTGGTAAATTTGATAATATCTACCACTTAACTTCTGGGATTTCAAGGACCTGTTAGTATACACCATATTACCTGCAAATGAAACTCTATAACTCCCTGTCAACATCCTGTGTCAAATTATTATTAGAAATAAAAAAATGTTTGGTACTTAATTGTATAAAAAGTGCCTTCTACATGACGTTTATGTATTTTGCCTTCTAGATTAATCATTACCACATTTCTATAAACAAACTTCTGCAAAGGGAAGTTCTTTTAAAAGTCTAATATTTATTGTGTCCAGAAAAAAAATACAAATTTTTAAAAGTCTGCTCTTCAGAGGATGTAAAATTAACAATGCAGTGAAATATTTAAGGCAAATCTGAGATCATGCACAGAGAGCATAGTTTATTCTTCATGGTGAAGCCATATGTTCTGACTTTGCTAAGAGTTACAAGTGATAACTGTCACTATTGAGACCAAGTGCATGCAGTTATTTGGAAAGCCAAATAGAACTTTCTGCTTATCCTATCAACTTTTCCATCTGAGAAGATCTTGGCTTAGGATGTTTTCGTGATAATGCAAGAAAAAAAAAATGTATCAAGAATGTAATGGTTTGTCACCAACTGGTTAGAACTGACAGAAATGATGTTTCATCTCTCACCAGAGCTTTTGTACTGAAAGGATTAAAGCTTTTGAGTTGACCTATATAATATTGCCATTTTTAGGTCAAAACTGTCAAATATCAACACATGACTCAATCTAATAGATAGGCAAGTAATAGCTATCAAAGTACATGAATAGAGATCACACAGTGAAAACAGATTTAATGTTTTCCCCCTGTGTTGTTTATACTCCTATGTAGCTTTGCCAACCCTTTCTTCATTGATAGTACTTGGTAAACTTTAGCTCAAACGCTTTAGCTGAAGTATCACAAATATTTAATTAGAGTGGCCCAAATTAATGAGGTTGAGGTTCTACCTATTGCCTTGGAAAACACATACATTGAATTTTTGTGGGAGGAAAGGTTCCTCATGAAAGGACTTCTCCACCTCTACCCAGTTACTTCAAATTCAAATAATACTGACTTTAGTATCTCATCAGGGGAAATTGACATAATTAAGCACTCTTCAAAGAAAAATAGACTCTGATGTCTCTAATGCTATTAAATATTTACTGTGCACATCACTGCAGTAAATTCCCTGGCAGAAAGTGATTCTACCAAAGTAGATCAAATGAGAACATCACATTGCCTTGTAGCAAGTGTATCCAGCTCTATGAATTATTAAATAATATATATCTATATGCATAAAATATAAATGTAGTAGCTGCACAGTGGGAAGACTGAAGAGTCCATGAAAGTATGTCTGGAATATGTTTCCCAATATTCTCAATTCTCAGCTCAGACTTGAAGCTTGCTATGTTTGTCTCTGCATGCAGGGGCTCCCTCATACTGAATGTTCACCCCGAGCTGGAATTAGAATTAAGAAGGAAAATGAAATAATAACTAAATTATAGTGAGCACAATTTCTTGTAAAAACAAACAATAAGTAAATAAATCAATCAAAGGATTCAAGTAAGAATATTGAATTAGAAAACCAACCCAAGTTACATCAGGTCCCAAATTGGCCTTTTTACATGAAACTCAGCTTAAATGGGCAAAGGGGAGAAACATAACTGGTTTATATCTGGTGATATCTTGTATTCTCACTGTCCAGAAAGACTGGGGTTATCTGGAAGACTAAGCCAACAAGAAAGGCAAAGCTAGCTTTCATTGAAATACTGTTAAATTTTAACTTTTGAATGTCTCTGAGTTCCAGATGGGAGAGCACAGGTACTAGCCACTTTTCCAAATGACTTCACTTAAAAAAATAATAATAATTTGAAACACCTGAGACATTTGGCAAAAACTAAGAAGAGAATTTGAACTCCTCCAAACTCTATGTTCCAATTGCTCAGCTGGATAAACATTTACCTTTATCATTCTCAAAGAGAATTTGCCTGATTATGAGGTTGACTAGTCATTGGCATGGCGATTCAAAAATAATTTCTTCAGAGCACCAGAAAGTATAAAAATATGTGGAAGGGAGAATTGAAATATTATGAATATTGCCCAAACATCTACTGGATACTATCATAGATGTTTTGCCTGACTTATATTATTTAATAATCAAGGGAATTTGAGCTAAGTCATACCATCATTCCTTTTTAAATGAGAAAACTGAGATTTATAAAAGAAGAAAATTTTAGACCTTGAATTAAAATCCAGGTTGGATTCAAAGACCCATGCTCTATTCCCTCCCTATATAATGTTGCTTCTCTAAAAATAAGTGGAAACAATACATGACTAAGTGACAAAATGAGTGGTATATTTCAGAGTTCAAGTAGAAAGATGCAAAAAAAAAAAAAATGATTATAAGCAGAAGTTTGCAGGATCTCTTTACAAGAGAACTTACTAGGATATCATATCACACCTTCTTGTGTATACTATCAGTTTTGTCGTTAAAAGCAGGTAGTGAGAGATAAAAATAAGAGACTGGGTTTTTTGTTCATTTGTTTTTGTTTCTTTTTTTTTTATTTTTATTTTTCAATTATAGTTGACATTCAGTATTATATTAGTTTCAGGTATACAGCATAGTGGTTAGACATTTATATAATTTACAAAGTGATTGCCTTGATCAGTCTAGTACCCACCTGGCACAATACATGGTTATTACAATATAATTAACTATATTTCCTGTACTGTACTTTACATCCCAGTGACTATTGTGTAGCTATCTATTTGTACTTCTTAATCCCTTCACCTTTTTCACCCAACCCCCAAGACCCCTCCCATCCGGCATTTATCAGTTTGTTCTCTGAATCTGTGAGTCTGTTTCTGTTTTATTTGTTCTTTTATTTTGTTCTTTAATCTTAGAATTCTAATCTCAAAATAGCATAGGCATTTTCTATTGGTTACACTGAGATTGGCTTCATTGCAACTTTCTCAATGTAATGATGATCTGGCTGGCTCTATAAATTTTGTTTTTTAATAAATAGAAAACCTTTACTAATGATGATTCTTAAACATTCTGGGATATCTCTAAGGATCTGAAGAACTTTATGGAATTTTTAGAGAGACAGTTAAATTTTTTTTAGCTTACTCTTTTGGGGTAAGCCCTTTTAAAAATGAAGATTTTGCAAAGTGAAGATAAGACAAATTCCCAAAAACAATTGTAAATCATTTTCTAGATACTGTTTGGTTCTTTTACTAGATAGTGTTTGTTTCTTTTACAAATAAATTCATGCACATTTATTATAGAAATTTTGATGAGTACAGTAAAGAATATAAAGAAGCAGAACAAAAATATCACCCATAAGGAAAATAATTGTCAGCATTTTTGTACACTTATTTTTTATTTTTCTATGTGTGTTTTTGTATACTTTATATTATATATTTATGTATATGTGTATCTATGTAATTCAGTTATCTAGCATTTTAATTAAATGTTGTAAGAATTTTTCCAAGGTCACTCTAAATTTTTGTAAACATAATCAAGCAAGATTCATTAATGTTTAGATGTGAATTATCACCCTAATGTTAGGAAATATATTTTGCCAAATGTAGATAATGCTTTGATTAAAATCATTTTGCAAAATTATTTGTCTGCACTTCTAATGATTGCCATAGCATTGCTTTCCAAAAGGGAACTAGTTAAACTAAGTGATAAGAGGTTAAAAAATAAGTTCAGCATTTCATTCTAAAAATTGTCAAGCTTGTATAAGAATAACAAGAATAGCATCATAATCACTCAACTAGCCCTTCACCCATACGACACAATTATCAATATTTTATTTCCTTAGGTTGATCCATTCTTTTTCTCACTCTTTTTGTTATTTTTAAAATCGGTTTTGCGAACCATTTTATAGACAATACAAAATATCATTATTTTTCACCATTAAATTTTTCAGTATGCATTTCTTAAGAAAAATAAGAAAATTTTACATAATGACTACATTATCATTGAATCTAAAAATGAACAACACCTAAATCTCTTCATTTATGAGTTTCCACCTTTCCATCTTACTTTCCTGTACCATTAACTGGTTAAAGGAAATATGTCAGTTTCTCAGTAGAACTTCACACATTCTAGATTCATGTAATTGTCTGTTTATGGTATCCTTTGACTTATCCCCATATCTTGTAAACTGGCAGTTGAATCTAAAATCTTGGCAAGATTATTTTCTAGGCGCTTTGTCCTTCATATCACATCACATTAAGAATCACATAACGTCCTGCTTTTGAGAAGACTGATTGCTGGTGTCAGCCCAACTCCTTTATTGTAAAGTTGCATGTTTCCTTGTATAATAAGCAAGTCATTCATGGAGTAATACTTTATTTTCTGTAATAAATTCTCTGTTTACTTTTCCTCTAGACTGTTAGCAACCATTGATGAACATTGCTTAAATCAATTATTACATTAGGGATTGCAAAATGAAAATATAAGCCTTTTTATCCATGTTGCTTAATTGCTTTCCTAAAAGATTTCATCAAATTAAATACTCATGTCAATATATAATTATATCTTTATCAACATGCCCTTGTCACAGTGAGTATTATTTTAGAAAAACTATTTGTTTACTTGATAGATAAAATATATATATATATTTAGATGGATTTTTTAAAATGGCTTCAGTATGTTTTTCCTCTCCCTGTCTTCTATTACCACATCATGTCATAATTTAATTAATTTAAACTGGGACAATAGACAAAGCTTATGAGAGAATTTTATTTTTACATTACATATCAAACATCCTTCCTGATTTGTGATTGTTTTTACATTCAATCATCTAACTATAGTTGCCTAGGTTATTTATTACAAACTGTGTATTGAGTACTGTGTTTTATTGTCCTCATAGGATTTTTACATTATGATTTATGACTTTAAACTTTGCTATTTTGTTATTCTTTGCTCTCTTAATAATAACAGCCAATATATTGAGAATGTAGTTTGTGCCATGTGCAGTTGTAAGAACTTTATATAAATTATGTAATTTACTAGTCATGTCATCTTCATTATCAGCACCATTTTGGTTGTAAGAACATCAAGGTAATATAGAGTTAATGGTAATCTACATTTCAGAGCCAGACTGTCTGTCTCTAGACCCTGTACACGTAACTAAGATTCTGTACTGTTTCTTAGCTATGATACATCTTCAAGTCGTTTTTCTCAGAAGCTATTTAAATGATCATAGACAAAGAGTATCACATTATGACTATTTGTTATCTTCACAATAAGTGAAAACTTATCTGGTTATAAATTTCTTAAATCACAATTTTTTTTCCTCAAAACTCTGTAGAAAAGTAGTTTTAAATAGTGTGCCTCTTGCATAAAGTAATGTATTTTATGATCAAATAAGGTAGAAAGTTAAACAGATTCTTACTGTGTTTGTTTTTGTTTTATTCAGGGGTCAGCAAACTTTTCCTGTAAAGGGCCAGATATTAAATAGTTTCAGCTCTGCAGGTTATGAAGTTTCTCTTGAACCTACTTTGATGCATTATGGAAGCATTCATAGACTATACAAGAAGGAATGAGTGTGGTTGCATTTCAATAAATCTTTATTTACAAACACAGGCGGTGGGTCATATTTGAATTACAGGTTGTAGTTCTCAGGTCTGATTATTTTTACCTCCTGAGTTTTCATAATATTTAATCTATTATATACTATTATTCCTCAAATGGCTCATAGAGGTCACATTTTACAAATTTCTGGGTCTTAGCCTCTTTTTTTTTTTTTTTTTTTTTACAGAGTATCTCATGAAACCAATGTATGCTTTTTTCTCTTACTCTGGTTTAGAATTCAAGATAAGTTTGAAGCTAACCCTACTTGCTTCTTTAAGATTCCTCTCCTCTATTTTAGCTGAAAAAAAAAAATTGTCATCTACCTAGATACTTGTGGAGTACTTACAAATTAAAAATGTTTTCAATGTGTGCATAAAGTAAAGTACTGCTATCAGCTATAAGAAATAAACTCCTAATATCTATCCATGGCTTAAGTCAATAAGAGTCTAACTCTTACTCACTGGTATGGTGCAAAACACATTAGAGAAAATAGGCACTGTCCTGTTTACACTATTAAACAAATATAAAGGCACCAGTGATCAGGCATTGATGAGGCGTTCTGCTCTACCTCGTCATTCAGAGATCCAGAATTTCCCACAAATAACACAGGTCTTCTAAGTACACTCAGCCTAAGGATGAGAAAAGAAGAGACCCACGAGGGAGATTTTAGAAACCAAGCCTGAAAGTGATGTAAATTACTTCCAGTATCTCATTGGCTGAAAGTCAGTAATGTGGCCTCCCCTCACTGCAGGGGAAGCTGGGAAATACAGTGTTTCCAATGTGAACAAGTTTTTGTTAAAAAGATAGCTGATCCCTGTGATATTATGTCCAGAGCATGAGCCTGTTTTCATACATTATGCCTGGAATACTCTTGAGTCTTCCCTTTTTACCTACAGATCTTTTCTAAGTTCAGTAATATATATGTATTTTATGTCTTTTGTTACTGTATTAGTTTTCTAGTTCTGTATAACAAATAACTGCAAACAGTGCTTCAAAACAACTTCCATTTATTATGTCATGTTTTCTGTGTGTCAGGAGCCCAGGCACAGCTAAACTGTGTTCTTTGCTTAGAGTCTCACAAGTCTGCAGTCAAGAGGTCAGCAAGGCTTTCTTTTCTGGAGGCTGAGCTGTCAAAGAATCTGCTTCAAAGCTTACTCAGATTGTTGGTAGAGTCCATTTCCTTATGTCTTTAATATGGAGGGCCCCAAATTCTTGCTGATAGTTAGCTGGAGGCTTCCCCTTGACAATTAAAGACCACCACAGATCACAGAGGCAGCCCCAGTTTCCTGACACATTGGCTTTCTCAACATGGCAGCATAATAAATCAAGCCAAGAAGAAGAATCTCTAGACAGAGTCTACTAGCAAGAAGTCATGCAATTAAGTCATATAATGTAATCATAAGAGTAACAGTCCATTACTTTTGTATGTTCTTTCATTTAGAAACAAGTCACAGTCCTGCTTATAATCAAGGGGAGGCAATTATACAAGGGCATGAATACCAGGCATTAGGAATTATGGGGCCACCCAGGTTCTGATGTGTGCTTTCTCTTTAGACTTAATTGCCAAGTACCAGGACTTACTAGACTTCTGTGGGACTAGATTTTAGTCTTTTTTCTTTCTTTTTTTTTTTTTTCCCAGAGTCATTTTATCCAAATGAGAACATTTCTTGGGGGCCACCTTAATTTCTTTAGAAAATTAAACCAAGTCCTTTATGGACATGCTGTTGATTTGGTCTTTACCCCAAGATTGTGATTTATTTGCCCATTGTTACTC
>CM053510.1:12419088-12456588 GCA_028627145.1 Eidolon dupreanum
GAGGACAGATCGGAGCCTCTGGTATTATAATACTCCCTTCTCTCCCCAACATGTTTCATTCATGATAAAGAGGTGCTCTGTGTTCCCTTAGCCTTTTCTTCCACCAGGAGACAGTGTCATACTGTATGTCAGAGAAGATTTATAGCCTGTTAGTTGAATTCACCTGTTTTTTTCCTTCCAAGAGCTAATGCGAGCAATAAAGAACACAAGCTCATGAAAAAACATAACTCTTTTTGTCAGCTGTGTCACTATGATTCAATACATTCACATACAAGAAGACAGTAGTGTCTGCTACAGTGGTACAGCTTTACAAACTCTCATCGTTCTCCCACCCCGCACCCGCCCAGAGAAATAACAGGAAACATAGCCACTTTGTCATATTAAAATTTTACCACAACAGAGGACACATTAGCTGAGAAGCTAAATCTCCCACAAAACCCAACTTTGTCATTAGTTGATTTATAGTATTTTTTCAGCATCAAGATCTTTTTCTGAAGGTTGGGGATAAAAGTTGGATTAACCTTTTTCTAAATCATTTTTTAACTTGTTTATATTTGTCACTCAGAACAAATGATGATATCAATAGATGAAGATGAAAAACACAAAAGTTTTATCTTTTCCTCCAGCAGGTGCCTAGAAAGAAACCACTCATTCATTGGAGAGAGGCATATTTATTGCCATCTTCTCCCCTCCCTCCTGCCACTTTTCTCCTTCCCCTTTTTCTTCTGGCAAACAGAACTCTTTCTAATAAAAAGATTCTTTTTAATTATTTTTTTAATAGTTGTTTTTCTAACTATACCTACCCCCCATTGGTAGGTAGTTCAAGAAACATGTCAATAATGATCTGGCATAGATGAAAAATGAGCTGCCTGTTTCCCCAAAGTTGAAGGAATTTATTCTCTGCTGAAATCATTAGGTTTCTGTGTATAAGATTTTATAGAGGTATGTTTAAAGTTAAACATTTTCAAATTCATGGTAAAAATAAATATATTTTGAAAAATTTTTCTTAATGTGCCCTAGAGTAAAGGCAGGGGGTCAACTATTATTTATAGTAAAGGCTAAAATTAGAAAATTTATAAATATGTTGTATGCTAATGATAAAAAAAAAGAGAAAGAGAAGGTGAAGAAACTGTACAGAAAAAAAGATGACCAGAGATTTCTGATATTTAAATTAGTGAAGTATTTACAAAGTTCACAGTGCTGAATAGGACATGTAGTAAATGGTCTGTAAGTTCGTGCTAAATAAACACATAAAAAACTCTCTCTGAACCACTGGGCTGAGTGGTTAATGAAATTAAATCAAATAGTGAAATATAATTGATATTGAGAGCATTATTCTCCTCTTCAATCTTGAACAGCGGTTATCATTAGCACATTGGAAGGAGTCTAATTTTTTTCCCTTTTCACTTCATCTTGACAGAGCCTATTGATGATGATGAATTATTTATGCATCTGCTTTCCTTTTGGACCTTCATTGCACGTTGACAGTCACACATTTTAAAAATTTGATGGCAATGAGTGATGCCTGTGGTGCTAGCACAATTGCTTCAGTTTTAAAATACCAAATAAAATAATGAGACCCCAAGAGTCACTGGTGGGGAGGAGAAGAGATCTAATGGGGTGATGGCTTTCCCTCTAGGGATTCTAGGTAGTTAAAAGCTGCTTAAATGTTCCTTTGATAATGAATCTGATTTTTTCTGGGTTTAAACTGTGAACCGAGAATAAATTTGGCATTTTGTAAGGTTCATTTAAAGGCAGTGTATAAGTTTACAGTGGGAAACTAACTTGATCTTTACAAGTGGAAATGGGTCAACAATGGGTATCTGGGAGAGTGACAAAAACCATTGAGATAGATGTATACAGTTTTGCCAGAGTAAAATGAACAGTCAAGATATTGGATGTAATGAAGTGTCTTAACTGACATTAAATTCAGAAGCATTTTCAAAACTCTAGATGATTGCATAAACAGATTAATACCATGGATAGTTGTTGATCTGTCAAATTAGAGTGTTCATTCAATTCATCAAATGTTCAGATCATTCTGAAGAATCCTTGTTCCAACATATTAAAGGTAAATGTGTGAATTGCTAATGTGTGAAAATTCATCCAGGCCCTTATTCCACACTGTTTTTGGATACCTGAATGATGTTTCTAATATTAATTGACCTTTACCTGAGTGTGAGATGTAGCAGATCAATTCTAACTGGGATTAGTCCTGACATATAGATTTACGGAGTTAATATCAGCTCAGGAGGTACAGGGGTGGCAAAGGATCTTGGCAAGAGAAAATGTGATTTAATGTTTACATCTGACTTCTGTCACTTTTAATTGTGGCCCTGGATTGCTGTTTACCTCCTCTGACCCTCAGTCACCTCATCTTTAAAGTGGGTATAATAAGATGTCATCACACCCTCTGAAAATTATCCTCAGGGTCAACTAAGATGCTAATAAATGTGAAAGCAATTGAAATGTCAACTGTGAAGTAGTGTATATACAAATATTAGTCTTTATGGTGCCTTAATTTAGTCATCATTTAATAAACTTGCATAAAGTGTCAGGTTTTATAATAAAAGCTAGAAATATAAAACTAAGACTCAGTGTCTGCCCTCAAGAATAAAAACATAATTATCAGTAAAATAATCCAATATTCGAAACTAGTCCTAGAAACATCATTTCAAGGTATCATAAGCAGTGAAAAGGAGGACATAATCTTTTAAGTCGTTCTTTTAAGATATTTGTATTTTTGATAGAATAAGTGCTTAAAAGGAGTGATGGCTTCTTCCTAAGGTATCAAGTTCCCCCACCTTTTTATTTCTATGTGCAGACCACGCCAATATAGACATCATTCCCATCATTCTTGTAAAGTGGACAGAGGCCAAAAAGACAGTGGTCACTGTCTTCTATAACATCAAACATAATAACTTCTAGAGTTGTCAGATTACATCTCTCCACTGCTCAAAGCTTCCACTGACTGCCCACTGGACTTAGAGCAAAAGTCACTGTATTTACTGTCCACCTTGCCCCAGTCACACTGGCCCTTCCTGTTCCTGACACAAGCCTGCTCCAGCTGAACCTCTTCCCTTTCTGTCAAGAATGTGATGCCTTGGACATCCCAAGTTTCTCTTCTCCACTTTCCCCTTAGCCTCTTCAGAGGACCCATCCCCAGAGAGACCGTCCCTGTCCCAGTACTTTCTCCCCTTTTGCATGTATATTCACTTCTCAATTTCTGATTTTTTTTTGCTTTTTTATTTATTTTTATTTTTTTAATTAATTTATTTCTTATGGTGACATTGGTTTACAAAATCTGATAAGTTTCAGCTGTACATTTTAACAGTAAGGCATATATATATTTACACTGTGTGTTCACCTCCCATAGTTAGATTTCTTTCTGTCACCACATATTTGACCCCCTTTACCCCATCTATCTCCTCCCTCCCCCCTTCCCCCACCCTCTGGTAACCACTAGTCTATTGTCCATGTCCATGAGTCTCTGTTTGTTTGTCCTGTTCATTTGTTGCTTTTAGGTTTATATCCCACATATAAATGATATCATGTGATTTTCAACTTTTTCTGCCCGGCTTATTTCGCTTAACATGATTATCTCGAGGTCCATGTTGTCACAAATGGCAGTATTTCATCTCTTCTTATAGCTGATATTTTATTTTATCATTTTTGAATTCTTCCTCCTTCGTGCAGTGTCCTATACCTATAACTTGCTATGGATCTTGTGCTACATTTAGGACTTGAGGCTCAAAGAAGTCAATTACCTACCTCCCTCTAAATAAGTAATACTGGGAAATTATATCTGAGAAAATAAATCTAATCTTGAAATATTGGCTATGATTTTGTAATTGATAATAAAAACAAAGTGGATTTGAAGGGCTTTGTAGTTTTCTAGATCGTTTAAGAATAAACTTTTGTGTTCATCGAGCCTAAGCAGTCTTTATTTCAATGTTATCTTCCTCCCTGTAGTCCATAGAAATTATTTCTTCCCATAGCCAATAGCACTTCAACTAACAATCAGATGCCTAATTTACATATGCATTTAAACTTTACTGCAGTCTAAGGCTATTGGTAACAGTATCTCAGTTTTACAGATGAGGAAACAGATGCAGAGATGTCCAGTAACTTATGTAAGGCAAATCGTGGGTCAGAGTTTGGAATCCACCTCTGTATGGCTCCCAAACTGCTACTCTTTAAATTATGTCATAATTTTTCTCCCTTACCCATATTTCAAAATTATCACATAGTTATGGCAAACATCAAATAAATTATTAAGGTAACAAAGCCAGATGCTGGCACTGCACTATCTTCTATTTGAACACTGGACTTGAGCAGTTTCAGACACTAGTGAGACCGGGCCTTTATGCTTCAAATAACCCTGCATCGCAGAAACCTGGCTGGAAGAGAGAGATCATCCTTTATATCCCACGATAGGATTATGTTTAGATTTAATGTTGATGTATCAGTTAAGTGCTCACTTTGAAAATCAATACAACACTGTGTGCTTGGCTAGCTCAGTACCCCTCAGTCAACATTAATAACACCAACAAAACAATACACTGTGTCTTTTTATTGCTTATTGTCCCTAGATCTCCATGCCTTTTATAACAATTAACCAATCATACTTATCTCTTCTATAGTAGCAAGTGTTTAGTTGTTGTAATAAGCCGGTAAACTGAGGCAACTGGGCAAATGACAAGACTTAGCCATACACCTCCATCCCCAAAGGAAAATCAATACTTCTTGGTGAAGGTTGACATTGCTCATACAGCACTGAGCAGAAGTTAACTCCAACAGAACGCTCTTCTCTTCTCCCCTATAAGATTATGATTGTAGAGACAGTAAACATGAAGGAAGACCACAGCACAGTAAACTTTAATAGCTATCTGCTATCTCAACAGGAAACAAACTTCAACTATCATAGTCACAACAACAGAAGACTGAACACAGAGTTCCCTCAATGAGCGCAAACCAAAATTGTGCTTTTATTGAAGACAAGGGGAGGTCCGCGCAAGTGGTTAGTAAGATTCCTAGGACTGCTTTGTTCAGTAAGTCTGGGTTAGAGTATAAATGCTGAGAGAACATGGGGTGGGTAGGGCACCTCACACCGTATGCTGCACCTCGGTGATTCAAAACTCACTTCTGTCAGTTACCACAGTTTCTAGTTTAGGACCCTGTTGATTATAAGCTGCATCGCTAATTTAATAAGAACTTTGAGTAAAGAAAACAAAAAGGAACAGAAGAACACTAACTCATTAAATGAAAATATTGACCATCAGGTGATTCCCAGTTTAGAAAAAAAAAATTCAAATCTGTGAATCTTAAAATCAAGGAAATGCTATAACAATGCCTGATTAACAATTCCTGCAAAAATTCTTAGTAGCAAATCTTGGAGAACTGACAATTTTATCTTCAGTTATTCCTGGGTTACAGTACCTCTATGAAGAGCATTTACTTTTGATCCACATATTAGCTTGCAACTGTTTATTGAGTATTTACTAAATGCCTGATACTGCACAAATGCTATTTAATTTAGTCCCTGTATTAACTCTGCTTGTTAAGTTCTTTAATCTCTAGGTGAGGAAATAGGGCTTAGATAGAGCAAAGCACATGCTGAATATCATGGGTCAGTAAGTGACAGAAAACATATGTAAATCTAGATATGGGGATTCTGAAGTCCTCACCTGAGCTTTGCATCAGTTAATTTTTCTTTATCGTAAGTGAGAAAAACTGGCTATGGCTAACATAAGCAGAAAATTAATTAAGGGAAGGAATGAGAAGCAGAGAAGCCCTGGGCATCCAAGTTGCAGAAACTGTTACAGATTGCCTCTGGTTTCTGCCATTACTATGAATCCACACCAAACATTTCCAGTCTTTCAGCTGCTGTTAAAAGTTTCAGAGAAAGAGCAGAGAGCACAAAATTGTCCACCTTCCCACATCTCAGTTCTCAGTCAGCAGTGTACCATACCTGATAGTCCTTACAAATGTAATCCAATGGTGAGATGTAAGTGGTACCCAAAGCAAACAGTATGTTGTTACTCTAAAAAGAAAGAATGGGGAGTAAACAGACAGTAGGGATCAAATGACCACTAAAACGCGTTTGTTGGAAAGGATCTCTTTTAAAGACTACAAACTTGTGTTTTGTCGTAGTAGGAGGATACAGATTTAAATTCGAACAAAAATTATGTGGTATATTTTGACCCTGAGTCTTTATACCATCTCAACTTACCAACACGTCAGAAGACCAGCCCTCCTGCCACAGCCCAATTTCTTTCCTTTCACTTAATGTTCTGGTTCTGCCTTCTTATTTGTACTTAGATCTCACAGCAGGAATGACTACCGTAATAAAATATCTAAGTTGCCCTTCAGTTTCTCCTTTAACTCATTTTTTATCCATTAATTATTGATGATCTAGTAGGTGCCAAGCAATGTAATTGGTTATGAATACATTTAATCCCTATGCGTATGGAGTTTGTATTCTAAAGACGTTAAATAAGAAAACCCTAAGTAAACATGTAATCTTAAATTTAATTATTAAATTAAATACTTGGGGGACAGCTAAATTAATTTCATCAGAGCATATTGTTTTATCTTCATGTAGTTTGAATACTGGAAATTTTTTTCCTTTTCTGGAGTCATAAATTTTCATTTCTTTAATAGCCTAGTGACCTTAATTTTAACCTCTGGAGCAGATTATATGTATGTAAATGTATCCCTGATCCGGATAAAGACCTGTAGATAGTAAAGACAATTAGCAAGTTATAGGTACCCGCAGTCATATTTTATAAACACATAATTTTAAAACAAGTAAAATGTAACATCAAACTGTTTCCTTAACTAAATCATTGGCATTTAATTCAGATTCAGTGAATAAAATGTATGACCATCTTTCATAAAGTGCTTTGTCAAATTTTTGACTAGATGACCTGCTGAAGGCCCCTGAAATGCTAAAATCATTTTACAAATTGAAAAATTAGGATATTGCATCAATTGACCTTTAATATCCCCTCAAGTTTCAGAATTCCATGTTTTTCTTTATCATTGTTTCTATAGTAGAGTTACTTAGCAAATTAAATTCCTATGAGACTACCTATACCAGAAAATTCCATGATCTTACAAGCCAAGACAATAGAATGGAAGAGCACTATAAGTAAATTAATTAATCCATCTGTTCATTCAGCAAATATTTATTGAGTCCTGACTGTTTGCACAGTTTCAGGAAACAGAGCCTGAATGAACTTACACATAACTCCAAGAGAGGACAATTCTGAAGAAGTAAAAGCTATTCATTAGCTAATGTCTAAAATGCGAGGTATCTGGAGAGATTTATATTTTACTTAGATGTGAATACTGGGTTGGGAGATGCTTGCTCTCTATTTGTCCAAGTGATTTTGATGTGTGTTGCTAATTGTTTTATGGCTCTTATCTGTTGGAGGTTGCTCAATAAGTCTTCATAAATGCCTTAGGGATGACATTCTTCTTTCCTTAAAAAGGACACTATAAAATGGAAAAATTAGACTATATATATTTTTTATGTTCCTGGCCTAAGTATGATTCCTACTGAGGTAGGAATATAAACAAAGTACTGCAACTTATTATAGAAAAGAATGTGAATTTCTAGTAAAGATGGCAACATGTCTTCAGAAAAAAAAAGAGTAGAGAAACTTTCTTCTATTTGAATGAGATCTTTAGCCATAGTATATAATATTTTTGCAGCTTATCTAATACAACCTAAAGTAAGATAGATTTTATTTCCCTAGAGTTTAGAATGAAAACTTGTCCCCATGTGCAGTATTATTTTCTCCTTGAAAAAATTATTACATATCGAATTTCTAACTTCTTAGTCTTAATAACTACATATGGTCTAAGGTAATAGTAAATAAGCTGCCAGTAAACTAAGAAGCTATATTTATCATTGGATATTGACTGATGCTATCTATGTTTGTATCAGGACCAGGGATGGAAACCTCAGGTCCTGGATTCTAGCCAGTCTCCTCCTATTAAATCATACTTGGCTGCGATATGAATGTAAGATGTTGGGCAGATGTTATCAAATATGCTTCAATGAGAGGGGATCATAAAGCTCTTAAGTCATTTATCCTTCTAAATGTCAAGTAACTAAATTGATATCCCCATCTGCTTAAAACCTTACTGGGGAGAAAGGAAAATGAGGAATGAAAATTCTAATTTTCTTTCAAAATGACTTCAGTGTGTTATCATGCCAGGGACATCTATTTTTGATGTTTCAAGTTTAGAAAAAAGGAATGGGTAACTTTGGTGGCTCTTTTAAATTTTATTTCTTTGAAATGCCAAATAATTATGTGCATTCTCTACACCCGTGATTGAAAGCAACAGGGTTGTTTTTTAAAGGAAAAAGTGATAAAATGTTAGGTTAAAAATAGCAACCGATCTGCCATTGTTATGAGTTTCTTATGTACTTGCCTTTCTTTTTCATTATCACAGCTGAAGTCCTCTTTTTCCTTGCTTCTGTCCTTCCCACAAGCATGACCTCAATTTTCATCCCTGAGTGTGAGTTCTACACTCTATTAATCATTCTCTAAGTTTATACAGCAAATAGTCTAGAAACATAGATGTGTCCAGTATTACATGCTTACATATTTACATATTGAATCTTTTGTGAATAAGATGCAATATGCAATATGTTTACATATTTATATATTGCATTTAATTAAAAAATACATATTGCATATTTACAGCATTAAAGGGATAGAAATCAAATTACTGAGACCATTATTTCTGGCCTCTAAGACAGTGCTTATAGCTAGTATATAGTAAGTAATTGCCATTAGCCAAACACTACTCTAAATGATCAAGCTGTATATTAACTCTGTTAGCCTCCTAACACCATGAGGTAGTTAGTATTTTCATTCTCATTTCACAGATGAGGAAAATGGGACATGGAGTCATTAAGAAAGCGCTCCAAGATGACAGAACTAGTCAGTGGAAGAGCAGGATTTGGAACTTAAGCCTCCTGGCTCTTAGCTTCTGGCGCGTAGCTTCCTGTTGCTACTGTAACTTTCAAAAAAAATTGGTGGATTAAAGAATACAGATATATTATTTTATAGTGCTGGAAATCCGAAATCCAAAATGGATCTCACTGGGCTCCGATCAATGTGTTGTCAGAGCTGTGTTCCCTTCAAGACTCTAATAGATAATCCATTCCCTTTCCAGCTTCTAGAGGCCACTTGCGTTTCTTGGCTCATGGTTCCCTTCCACTGTCTTCACAGCCGGCAACAGCATTGTCAAGCTGAGTCCTTCTCGTGTTGCCATCCCTCTGGTTTTCTCTTCTTATTTTCACTTTCACTTTTAAGAATCCTTTTGCTTATATTGGGTCCACACATATAATCTAGGATAACCTGCCTATTTTAAAGTCAGCTCATTAGAACTTTAATTCCAACTTCGTTAATTCTCCTTTGTCATGTAACATAAAACATTCACAGGTCCCAGTGATTAGGGCATGGACATCTATGGGATGCCATTATTCTACCTTCTACTCTGCTACAGACTGAAGATTTGTGTCCCCTCAAAATTTGTACATTGAAACCTAATCCTCAATGTGAGGGTGTTTGGGGGTAGGGCCCTTGGGTGGTGGTAAGGTCATGAGGGCATTGGTGCCCATATAAAAGCAACACTGAGTGCTTCCTTACTCTTTCTGCCATATGAGGACCAATGAAAAGACTCTGTCTGTGAACCAGGAAGAGGGCCCTCACCAGACACTGAATCTGGTGGCATTTTGACCTTGGACTCCCCATCCTCCAGAACTGTGACAAATAAATGTTTATCGCTTATAATTCACCCTATCTATGGAACTCTGTTGAAGCTGTCAGAAGGAACTAAGACACATAGCTTTTACCATTACACCACACTACCTTAGTAGAGATTGCTTTAATAATATTAGTTACCTTTTATAGAATGGGGTAGGTTTTAATATATACATTTTTACTTGGTCCTCATTGAAAGCAGGCAGCCTTCTTTCCTATTAACAAATGAAAAGATGGGCTCAGAGAATCAAGTCCCTCATGTATATATAGTAAATGTAAGATGTGATGTGAGGTTTGAATCTAGATCTATCCACTTCAAAACTCTTGTTTTTTGCTGTACTGTGAAATTTCAACTAACTTGCCTATTCTTGTACTAGGTTTTTTAGATAATAAAGTTATTGGAGAAATGATCAACCTAACCCTTCCCTTTTAAAAAATATAATCGTTGCCAGTCATTCTGAAATGCAAGAGCCTATTCTTTGCTTTGTTGGCTGAAATTGCTATGCCATATTCTAATGCAATGCTTCGCATATTCAAAGCCCTCGGATAAGATTGGATTTTTTCCTTGATGATGCAGAAAACTACCACAGTACAGCAATGTGGAAATAGCGCCGAAGCTTCAAATGCATTATGCCATACTTACCCTCATGTTTCTTTTGCATGTTTCATATTTTCTCATCTGTACAATGGGTATAACATTTACCTTGAATGGTTGTGAGAATTATAGATGATACATTTAAAGCAAACTACCTGATGAAGAGCTGATTCAATAAATGGTATCAATTAGCACAATTTCAAAAAGTATATATCTGGTACTTTGGTTTCTTTGATTAGATATTTCTTCTAATAGGGTAATAATAAAAATCCAAACAATTGGAAAGTCAAAATGAATAAAGTTTTGGTTAAATTCTTTATAAATAATTACCATTGAGAAGACTCTGAGGAGGGATCCAGGCAAACAATAGCAGAGACCATTTATTCAAGAGTTTGTGAGATCAGTGACCAGTATTTCAGGAGTCCCATGACTCGGGTCCATGCAGACTTCAGTTTGAAGTTCAAACCCTTAGAATTATGACACCCTGTAAGACATCCATTCCCTACTAACTACTAACAACTCATTTGATCTATCTCTTCTAGCATAGAAACACCATATTGTACCACCAAAATCCTTTACCTGATCCATTCTCCTTCATCTCTTATCTCAGAAAGAAATCTTTCAGGAATGAATACCTTTGGGTACTGAAGCATAGGAGTGGTATGCTCGCTCATACCAAAAACTTTGTCATCATTCTTGACAAACTCCCAAAGTCAACCTTGTCTCAGACATTCCCCCCTCCATTCTACAGGCAAATCCTAAAAGTTCTGCCTTCAAAATATGCCAGAATTCAGTCTCTTCTACAACCATGCCATTCCTTTGATGTGC
The DNA here is from genome assembly GCA_028627145.1 of Eidolon dupreanum. Classification (NCBI taxonomy): domain Eukaryota; kingdom Metazoa; phylum Chordata; class Mammalia; order Chiroptera; family Pteropodidae; genus Eidolon; species Eidolon dupreanum. The sequence goes on from CM053510.1 coordinate 12,430,297, forward strand.
GCCCTTTGCTAGAGTCTGTTTCACTCTGAGGACAAGCTGAAGTCCCTATTGTCATTTATAAGTCTACACAGGATATGGTCCCAGGTCACTGCCCTGGGCCTTCAGCTTACATTCTTTTCACTCCCTAGTTCTGCTTCAGCCACACTTGTGTCCTTGCTGCTCCTTAAATACACAAGCCACACTACTTCAGACTTTTGCATTTACTGTTCCATCTACCTGTAATGATCTTCTCCATATGTTCGCATGACTGGGTTCGTCACCTTTTACTGGTTCTTGCTCAGATGTCATGTTTTCAGAGATCCCTCACCCTATTTAAGTTTATCCTTTCCAGAGCTATAATTCTTTCCTGCTTTTACCCCCATAGTACACCATATATTACCGGGTCTTAGACATCAATGATTATGGTATGCAACATTTGTATGTGTACTAGAAGAAAAGACAAAAAGCAAACAATGTCCTGGACTTTAAGATGCATCTTGATTTCAAAGATATTTAAAGAGTACAAAAACAATGTGCATTTTAGAATAAACAAAATACAGTTGTACATTTTAATTATTTATTTTGTTTGTATTTTGTCTCCTTCCACCATGAAGTAAGCTCTATTGGGATAGGGATATCTTAATGGGTTTATATTGTTATTTCCCTATCATCTAAATCAGTGTCTAGAAGAAAGTTCATGTTTTATAAGTGTTTGTTGAATAAATGAATGAGACTAATTCCTACGGGCACCTTGCCCTCTGAGTTCTCTGCATAGTATTTAAATAACAAAATAGAGTCCATGTAATAATAAAATTTTCTTGCATAGAACCTGTCATTTTCTCAAAGCAATTCAACAGACATTGTCTTCTTTGCTTATTACCTTCATGTATAAAATAGTGTACAGAAAGAAAACACCTTCCCCAAGATGTAGCTATGGTCAGACAAGGACTAAATTCTGATATGAAGGCAATCTTTTCTTCCCCTATACTATAAAATGTTTGCAAATTTCAATGGAAAAGAAGTAAACTGAATAAAATATATTGGTGAATTGATTGCTGCATTGAATTAGCTAGTCTGACAGTCTGACAGAGTGGGCTGATACGGATGGATTCAGGGGTATGATTGACTATGGTCAATTGTTATAAGTGTTGACCTTTATTCTTAATGTATAACTAGCCAGAGAACTGATGAGATATCGTGGTCATGAAAATCACACACGACCAACAGAGAAGCCAAGGCAGGTCTATGGGAAATATGTTGGAAGCACATTGGAAATTAAAAGACAAAAAAATTGATAGATAAATAGTTGCATACAGATATAATTAAAAGAAAAATATACATAAATAATATGGTATGGTATATATAAAGAACATATAAGAAAAATAATATTTCTTATTTAAATATTTAAAAAGAGATTTTGTTAAAAAAATGAGATATAAAAAATTTTTTAAATAGTTTGGGTAGCTACAATTACAATCTTTCCCATGCCCCTATCTCTCCAGCAGTAACAATGATAAACAATTGGTTGTTATGTTTTTATATTGTTATACGCATATTCTAAAACCACTCACATACATACATACATGGTTATAGTTTTCTGTTTAACAAAAATGATATCCTACTATACATAAATTTCATAAATTGTTTTATTCAAGTGGATCTTCTTTCATGAGAATATATACAAATTTCACTTCTTTTTGAAAGCCACACCTTATTAAATAGTATAGGTGTATTATGGCTAATTTAACCAACCTACATTATTTCATATGCATGTGTATATACAACTGTTGAATATATACTTTTTGTTTCTGTCTATTTTATTGTTTTCCCTTGGAAGTCTCTTTCACACAAATTTGTTAGCTGTGTATTATATATTCATATTCTGAGATGGAGAACTAAATCTAGAAAAGGGGAAGTAATTAACAGTGCTGAAAGTATATTTGACCTGAGAGCAAGTATGTTTATTTTTTAAACTATCTTTTATATGTTTGTTTGTTTGTTACATTAATAAAGCCCATTTCTAAAAATTGAATAATAAAATCTTAGATTTAAGAAACTGAATTGTTCTCCAGTCTGACCTCCCATTTCAAGCAGACCTCTTTCCTGCAGACCTTCAGATCTTCTCATGAGCTTCATTCTCTGTCAGATGACCTTTCCTCCTTCATACAAATCTCTTTACCCTGTCATCTCAGTTTGTGACGCTGCCTCCAAGAACCCTTCTCTGATTGTCGCAAGGAGTTAAGATGTCTCCCTGGTGCTCTGAGAGCACCCTGTGTTTGCCATAATCAGTGCATTTTCCACTCACTATTGTGATCATGTATGTAGTTTTCTATTTCCTCTGCTAGATTATAAGCATCCTCGGGAAGAAATCTGTTCTTCATTCACTTCTGTGTCTCTAATGCATAACATAATGTCTAGAGTAGTGCCATCATTTCTTTGTTAGTGGAATGACTGAATGAATGAACACATACACACAAAGGCAGTAGTTATTTCAAGGAATTGTGGAATACAATACTCTGACTATTTATCCCAAATAGAATGTATTCTAAGGAGAAAAAAGGAAAAAAATTAGATTTTACTGAGTGAGATTATTGTTAATAGTAATTGTGATGTTGTAATTTGAGACTGTTCTGTGTATGCTGTAGAATAGAGCAAATAATTAAATGTTTTGATATTATTAGGTAAAATTGGAAAGAACATGCAAACAAAATAATAAAAGGTATTTTGAAAAGCTTTCTAATGTTAGTTTTGAACTGGAGATACTATGAGTTTCAGAATTTATATGTATATTAAAATATATATTACATATAACATATATAATATACATCTATGTGTGATATGTACTTCACATCTGTATATTTAAATATATATACTACATATAATAATATGCTATACTTAAATCAAATTAATATAAATAATAAATATAGGTATATTTTTAGATATCATATCTATACAATTCAAACATTTCCAATTTAAAATATTCAAAAACAACATTTTAAAGATAATAAATTATTCACATGGTATCAAAGTATCATCTCTCAGAGTGCTTATTCATTACGAATTGAAAAGTGTATCTTTCCCATGAGAGACATGGCTATTACTTTGTGGTGGACAGATTCTAAGGTGATCCCTATGATCTTCAGTTCTTGGTGTTCATATGCTTGTGTAATTCCCTCCCTCTGAGTGTAGGCAGTGGTTGTGACTTGCTTCCTACCCAACAGAACATGGCAAAGATAACGGAATGTACATGATTATGTGTATGTGGCTATATTACATTATACTGTAATATTTGTCTTGCTGAGACCTTCTTTTCCTTGCTGGCTTTGAAGCTGCAAGTTGCCATATAGTGAGATGGCCTGCAGAGAAAGCCACATGGCAAATAACTGAGGGCTGTCTGCAGCCCAAAGCCCCGAAGATGGTAGCCTGCAAGAAGCCAGGTACTGCCAATAAGCATGAGCTTAGAAGTCACTCCTTCCCCAGTTGAGCCTCGCATGAGACCATATTCCTGGTTTATGTTTTGATTGCCTCATGTGAGATGTTGAAGAAGACTAAACTAAGCTATGACCAGACTCCAGACCCAAAGAAAATATGAGATAATAAATACGTATTGTTTTAATCCACTATATCTGTGGGAATATTGTTAAGTGGCATCACATAGCTAATCAATATACTCCTTGACCAAGTGATAAAAATTAACATCACTAATAATGGTGCATTGTAACAATAGATGTCCCTTGTTGTAAGATTTCCAATATTACATATGAAGTAAGTACTCTTTCCAAATATATTTAACTCAAAACTCATCAAATCTTAACGTTAACTTCCATTTTATAGAAAATACAAAAGATAGAAAGACGAGGTAAATGAAACCGTAAGGACACAGTCATACATGTACAGAATGTTGTACATTCTTTACATCAACTGGCCTGGACTCTTGAAAAAGCAGGGTGGGGAGGTGGCAGAAAGATTAAAGAAATGATAGAGGCAAAAGGGTCAAAATATAATGTGAAAGCTTTGTTTTGTTCTTAGATCAAAACGATAAAAAAAAAAATAAACCATGAAAACACTTGTCAACAACTGGAAGAAATCTAGACATCAACTAGAGATCTGATGATACTAGGAAATTCTTTGAAAATTTCTTAGTTATAACATTATGGTGATTACATAATGTCCTTATGTAAAGGGAAAAAACACCTCCCGTGTTTCTCCTCTACCTTCAATATTTCACATCATTTCTGGTCACCAAAATGTGAGGGTTTTCCCCACATCAATCAATTCTGCAATACCAGCTGGTGTCCTATAATTAACTCAGTTCTGACATTATGCACCTGGAAATAAAGTTAGCTCCCATAGGTTAGGAAGTTAGTTCCACAGAATTGCTCTACCTCCTTTCCCCACTTCAGACGCCAATCACAAATTCTGTTTGTTACTTGTGCTTCTTACTGGCTGGCTGGCTATAAATTGGAAGTTCCCACAACCCCCACCTTAGGTTCAATTAATTTGCTAAAGCTACTCACAGAACTCAGGAAAAGAGTTTACATACCATATTACCAGTCTATCCTAAAAGGATATAATTCAGGAACAGCCTGATGGAAGAGATGCATAAGGCAAGGGATGTGAGAAGGAGCACAGAGCTCCATGCCTTCTCTGGGCTTGCCACTCTCCTTGCATGTGGACATGATCACCAATCTTGGAAACTCTCAGAACCCCTTTGTTCGGGTTGTTATGGTGGCTGCATTACTGAGGCACAATTGATTAAATCTCTGGCCATCGGTGAGTAATTAAAGCTCCAGCCCCTCTCCCCTCCCTGGAGGTTGGAGAAGGCTCTGAAAACCCCAACCGTCTAATCACTTGATTGGCTTCCCTGGCAACCAGCCCCCATTCTTGGAGATTCCTAAAAGTCATCTCGTTAACATAAACTCAGGTATTCATAAACTTTATGAATAATGAGACACTTCCTTTTCCTTTTGCACTCTGGAACTATTTTGGGAAATGGAACTAATTAAAGACAAAAGGCCAAATATAACAAAAGATTCTCACATTACTTTTATCACTTAAGAAATTACAAGAGTTTTAGGAGCTGTGTGCCAGGAATGGGAATGAAGACCAAATATGTATGACTTACTCTAAATCATACTATCACTCCTTATTATTAGAAATTTGAAGTTAGTAGCTTCCTGTCATAATGATTGAACTTCTTTTCCAAAAAATTCATAAAAATGTGTGTACATGTGCGGAAAGAGAGAGGAATATACACATACATAGAAAGAATGTTAGCAGTGGTTTGTTGAATGTAGATGGAGAGTATACGAGAACATATTTCTCTACACTTCCAACTTTTCTGCATGTTAACAATGTTTAAAGCAAAACAGTTTGGTTAAAACATGAATTGCTGGTGTTTAAGCATGATATCGATAGTCCAGTTTGACATAACACTATTTTATTAACTATAGGCACCCAATAAAACTGAAAGAAAAATAAAAAGTTCAGTTTGGCTAGGTGAAAACGATAGAGGTTTTAACTAGTTGCTCCTTGTAGGTAACTTATTCCCTTGGATCAGTTCACAGACTTTGGAAAGTTATTTTAGCTAACTCTTCCAGATCAGTTTTTATTGGTTTTTAATATTTAGCAATAATTTTGATAAATCAGTTGCCCTAATTATCAGTGTCAGTTTTGTCTTAAAGGGTGGAATGCTTAAGTCTGCTTTCTAAAGTTCCAAAATTGCAGCCAAATCTTGCAATTTCATTTATTTTACTTTGGTCATTTGTGTGTGAAGCAACAAAGTTGTTATGGAAGCTATGACACTTGTTAGGGCATTTGTTTTGTCTAAGTAGGATGGTCTTATAGTACACCTGGGGAGGTTACCTGCCAATTTTTTCTGAGAAATGGGTTTATGGAATTCACAGAAGGTGAACGACTATAATATATTAATAAAATGCAAGAAGTTAAAGTAGATCTGAAAACGAAGCCTAGTGATTTAATAATAACTATAGGAATATGAGCACTATGGAAATTACAAAGATGCTATGTGCCACTAAAAGTGTTTATCATTTCTACCAATGAAATAAAAGTAAATTATCTTTCATTCTGTCTCTCTTCTATAAATCTCAATTCTTCTCTTCTCTCTCTCTCCCCTCCTCCTCTTCCCCCTTTTCTTCTTTCTCCTTTTCCTTCCCTCCTAAAACCAGCTTCAAATTGATATTCTTACTTCAACCCCTAACAACTCGCCCAGGGTAAAGTGAAAAAAATAGAAATTTATTTGTTCTGTTTTGTTTTGGAGAGGAAACCTGACCGTCTCTATTTATTAGCTGTATGTTGCAGATTGAGAACTGATTGTAAAAAACAGTATCATTTAAAATTGGGCCAATATAAGTTTTGTAAACAAAAATATATGTATTTTTAATGATAAGAAATAAATATCAGATTTTTAAATGTAATATTTTTCCAAAATTTGACCTTTTAAAATGGCCTGTCAAAATTTGAATGGCCCAGAAAAAGGACGTGGATGTACAATTCTGGATTTTTTTTTTTTATCTTGGAATGGAGATTATTAAGATAAGGTTATGTGATAAACTTGGGATGGTGGTAAGTCTATTTGGGAAATGGGAAATAGAAATAGAAATGAATTCCTTTAATCATTCTAAAAGAGAATTAATGTCTTATTATCTTGGCAGGATTCTAGCCTCAGAATAGTAATTGTTCTGTTCTGTCTAGGCTTATTCTTCAGTCCCCCAGCTGTGACACCCTCTGACTCGTACAAATGTAGGTGTCTTTGCGTTAAAGAGACGTGTGTCTGTGCAGGCAAGCAGGCCCAAGACATATTGATTAAAGTGCCTGGCATCTATTAATAGAATTGCAGATGGGGACAGAAGTGTTTTAACTCAATTATGCCTCAAGACCTAAGTAAGTGGCTTGTATTGATTCTCCCAACTGGCACTTTAGGCTTTAGTAAATGGAAAAAAAAAAAAAAAAACCCACACACTTTTTTTCTCCATTGCTGGATTCTTTCATGATTACTGTTGATTGAATAAATACCTATTATGTATCAGTTTCTTCACATTTATCCTAATAAAAATAGGCAATATTTTAGTAATAATATGGGTAATATATTGCTGATAATATAAATAAGAATTTTCCCATTTTACAAATAATAAGGCGAATGAAAGATGTAATCAATGAATTAACTTCTTCATTACTTCTGGATGGCAAATTATGGGTATGTATAACAGTAAGCCCCAACCCAGGCTCCCTTCCTACTTCAAGAGAATGCCCTGAGTCAATGGGAACTTTTAATTCTAGTCCAACAGTGTTGGTTTCCTATGGTAACAGGGTTGGTAGAATGAACACTTCACAGGTGGCAGGTGACATTGCTCTAAAGTGTAATAGTCATGACTAAAAAAGTAAATAAATATTGCAAATGATGCTTGCATTAGAGTAGATAAGTTAAAGAATTACAGTAATCTTTTGAGAATTTGATATCTTGCCTTACAGGGCTCTCACAGAACTCAAGTAAAAGTAATTCAATTTATGAAATCATAGCATTTTCAAACTAAAATCACTTTGGGGAGACTCTAGTTCAGCGCTTCAAAACATAGTCGAGTATGATGATTCTTTTTTAATGCCAACCCACCAACTTAATAGGATTTGTATTTTTATTGTATGGTCCCATAAAAGTGCAAAATAGCGGGAATTGATGTAATCGAAGAGGTCACAGAAGACTTCTGGAGAAAGTGTTATTGAGTTGACATTCATAATAGTAAGAGGCAACCAGCCAAAGGAAGAGCAAGGTGAGAAAGAAAATTCCCGGCAGATGAACAGTAGTGTCCTCATAATGAGAGTCAGTAAGGCACATCCGAAAGACAGAATGTACCAATAGCTATTGTCAAAGTGAAGCTGAAGGGGGACGGAGGGGCCTGGAGACCCAGGGCCTGTGGTCCTGGTAAAGGATTTAATGCTTAATCCTAAATGCAACGAGAAACCTTCCAAATGTTATAAATACAGATGCGAAAAGGTCTAATTTGCATTTCAAAATCATCATTCTAGCTAAGGTGCTGAGAATGGACTTAAAGAGGTCAGTACTGAATAGATGACAAGTACACCTGTGGTAACTGCAAAGACAGAAAATATACCAACCATACGAAGGAAAGTAACAGAAAATTTTAACAAAGTTGAGACATAGTTTACAGAAACTAAAACACACTCATTTTGAATGCTGTGAAAATGAAGCTGATAGTTAATATACAGAACATTCTCATCACTCCAAAATTTTTCCTATAATCTTTGTAGTCAATCTCCCACATCCTGGCCTTTGTCAGACAATTGTTTTCTGCCACCATAGACTAGTTTTGTCAATTCTACAGTTTCATATGTGGAATTACACTGTACGTGATCTTTTGTATCTTCCTTTACTCAGAATAACTTTTTGGGTGACATTCATGTTGTTGCATATATCCATAGTTTTTTATTGTTGCTGTTTCTAAATATTATTGCACCTTATTAATATACAATGCTTTGTTTATTTATCTGTTGATAACATTAATGTTGTTTCCAGTTGAAGTCTATTATGAATTAAGCTCCTATGAACATACAATTTTGTGGATATATATCTTCATTCCTCTTAAATAAAATCCGGAAGTGAAACTACTAGATTGTGGGTTAGTGTATAACTTTTAAGAAATAGCCCAAGTGTTTTCATATTCTTGAACCATTTCATTCTAAATAGCTATGTATGAGCATATCAGTTGTTCAACATCATCTCAAACACTTGATGTTGTTATTCTTTATAATTTAGCCATTTCAATGGGTGTGTAATATATTTAATTGCGTTTTTAATATGCATTACTCTTATGACTAAATATGCTTAGCATTTTTACTCTTTTACTAGCCTTTTGTATATCTCTTTAGTGCAGTTCATCAATTTCTCTCTGTCTCTCTGTCTCTCTCTCTAGGTTTCTCTCTGCCTAACTGTCATTTATTGTGGGAAAAACACTTAAAATGTGATCTGCCTTCTTTTAAGTGTGCAATATGTTATTGTTGACTATAGGTGCAATGTTCTATACCAGATTTCCAGAGCTTATTTATCATGCTTGACTGAAAATTTATGCCCAATGATTACTAACTCCATATTTCTCCCTCCTCCCAGACCTTGGCAACTATCATTCTACACTTTGATTTTATGAACTTGACTATTTTAGAAACCTCATATGAGTGGAATCATGCAGTGATTGTCTTTCTGTGACTGACTTATTTCACTTAGCATAATGTCCTCAAGGTCCATCCATGTTGTGGCATATTACAGAATTTTCTTTTTTTCAAAACTGAATAGTATTCCACTGTCATGTATAGACAACAGTTCTCCATTCATCTGTAGATGAACATTTGGGTTGTTTCTACATCTTGGCTGTTGAGAATAGTACTATTATAAACATTGGAATGCTTGTATCTCTTCAAGATACTGATTTCAATTATTTTGGGTAAATACTCAGAAGTGGAATTGCTGAATGGTATAGTAATTCTATTTTTAATTTTTTGAAAAACTCCCATAGCAGCTAAACCACTTTGCATTCCAACCAACAGCATGCAAATGTTCCAGTTACTCCATACTCTATATCCTCACCAACATTTAGTTTCTTTCATATATATATATATATATATATATATATATATATATATTTATAAGGTGATATCTCACTGTAGTTTTGATTTGCATATTCCTAACAATTGATGATGTTAAGCATTTTTTTATACCTGTTAGCTATTTTATGTCTTTAAAGAAATGTCTATTTAAGTCCTTATGTTTTAAATTGAGTTAATAGTTTTCGTTTTCATATTTTTTTTTGCTATTGAGTTGTAGGTGTTTAGTATATATTAAAAATAAACCCCTTATTAGATACATGGTTTGCAAATATTTTCTTGCCTTCCATAGGTTGCTTTTTCACTATATTGTTTTCTTTGTAGAAGAGTTTTAGTTAAATGTGGTCCTACCTGTGTGTTTTTGTTTTTGTATTCTGTGATTCTGGTGTCGTATTCTTGAAATAATTGCCAAGGCCAATGTCATGAAGATTTCTCCTATGTTTTCTTCTAGAAGTTTTACAAGTTCTTATGTTTAAGTGTGTAATCCGTTTGGAGTTTTTTTTTGTGAATAGTGTAAAATAAAAATCCAATTTCATTATTTTGCATGTAGATATGCATTTTTCTTAGCATCATTTGTTTGTTTGGTTTGGTTTGCTATTTTATTTTTTAATAAAAATTGTATATATTTAAGTTGTACACCATGGTGATTTGATATACATAGTGAAATGTTTACTATAGTCAAGCTAACTAACATATTCTCACACAGTTATAGTTACTATTTTTAGTATGTGATGAGAGCACCTGAATTCTATTCTCTTCACAAATTTAATACAGTGTTATTAACTATGATCATCATACCATATATTAGAGCTCTAGACTTCTTATCAAAAAAACAGCAATTTTTTTACCCTTTCATAAACATCTCCCCAATTCCCCTACCTCCCCATTTCTGATAACCATTGTTCCACTTTCTGCTTCTATATATTTGACTTTTTTAGATTCCACATGTAAGCGAGGTCTTTCAGCTTTTTTGTTACTGTATCCAACTTATTTCACTTAGTGTACTGTCCTTCGGTTTTATCCAAGTTGCTGCAGATGATAGGATCTCTTTCTTTTCTTAAGGACAAATAATATCCATTGTATATATATACACAATTTCTATCCATCTGTGCATTAGTAGACACTTAAGTTGTTTCCATATCTTGGCTATTGTGAATAACAGTGCTCTGAACATGGGAACACAGGTATCTCTTCAAGGTACTGGCTGTAATCCCTTTAGGTATATTCCCAAAGGTGTTGGTGTGTATGTATGTGTGTGTGTGTATATATATATATATATATATATATACACACATACACACACCTCTTAGAATAGAGCTTGCTGGATATACAGTAGTTTTAATTTAATTTTTAAAAGAACTTTCATACTATTTTCCATAATGGCCACACAAATTTACAATCCTGCCAACAATGTATGAGGTTTCTCTTTTCTTCACATCCTCACCAACACTTTTATTTTTTTGATAACAGCCATCCTAACAGATATGAAGTGATATGTCATTATGGTTTTGATTTGTATTTCCCTGGTGATGAGTGATATTGAGTACTTTTTCATGTACCTGTTTGCCATTTATATATCTTCTTTCAGAAAATATTTTTCAGGTTCTTTACCGATTATTTAATTGGGTTGCTTGTATATCAGGCTATTGAGTTGTATGAGTTTCTTATAGATTTTTGGATATTATTGGAATTTGATTTTGTGACATGCAACTTTACTCAGTTTATTAGTTCTTATAATTTTTTTAATGGAGTCTTTAGAGTTTTTTGTGTCTAAGATTATATCATTGGCAAACAGGAAAAATTTTACTTCTTTTCCAATTCCAATGGTTTTTAGTTCTTTTTCTAGCCTGGTTCTGACTAGGATATCAAGAACTATTGAATAAAGTGGAAGAATGGGTATCTTTGTCTTGTTTTTGGTCTTAGAGAAAAAGGTTTCAGCTTTTCACCATTGAATGTTATGTTAACTGTGAGCTTGTCATACAGGGCCTTTTTTACGCTGAGATGCATTCCTTCTATTCCTAGATTGTTGTTGAGAATTAATTTCATTAAAAGTATTGAATTTTGCCACATGAATTTTGTATCTATTTAGATGATCAAGTGATTTTTATCTTTTATTCTGTTAATGTGGTGTAGCACATTAATTGATTTTCATATGTTGAACCATTCTTGTATTTCAGAGTAATACCACTTGGTCATGGTGTATGATACTTCTAATATGCTATGTATTCAGTTTGTAACATTTTTTTTTGAGAATTTTGCATCTATAGTCATTAGGGATATTGGCCTATAGTTTTCATATGGTTTCTATATCTGACTTTAGTAACAAGGGAATACTGGCCCCATAAAATGAGTTTGGGAATTTTCTCAATGCTTCACATTTCTAGAAGAGTTTGAGAAGATTAATGCTAATTTTTATTTAAAGATGTGATAGAATTCACCAGTGAAGCTGTCTAGTCCGGGGTATTTCTTCATTGAAAGGATTTTGATTATAGATTTAATCTCCATACCATTTACATGTCTGTTTAGACTATTTCTTCCTAGTTTATTTCTGGTAGGTTGACTTTTTCTAGGAATTCATGCTTTTCTTCCAGGTTATCTGGTTTGACATTGTCTAGTAAATTTTAAATTATATACAATTTGGAATTCCACAGCAATGAATATGTTACAGAAATATATACATATAGGCATCAAGGATTAAGTTCAAAAGTATTTATTTTATCATTCTTTATAGTCACCCCAAACTGGAAACAATCCAAATGTCCATCAGAAATAGAATGAATAAATACATTGTGATATGTTCATTGTAATATGCTCATACCATTAAATCCTAGAAAGTAATTAAATGGATAAAACAGAGTTTGCATGACAATATGGATGAATTGCACAAATGTAACACTGATGAAAAATCCAAACATGCAATAATTCCTGTTGGACAAATTATTTAATATAAAGTTCAATGAGAAAGAACTAATCTATCCATAAGGATACATACACATGTGGTAAAACAATACAAAGAGCAAGAGATTAAGTAGTGTAGATGTCAAGATAGTAGTTATGGTTAGCTGGGTAACAAGGAGTTGTAACTGGGAGGGGTCAAGGGCAGTGTTGTTTGTGGAATGCTGGTGTTATTTGGTTTTCTAATTTGAGTATTGGTTATATGAGTATTTCATTTGTAATAACATGATACTCTGTAGATTCTCATACTTTTCTGTGTGCATGTGATATTTTATAATTTAAATATTTTCTTTTATATTAAAAAAAAATTAAATGTAGGAAGGGCAGTTAGGAGGCTACTGCAAGGGAAAGAAGATTGAAGAAATTGAAGTAGAATAGAAGTATAAGAGTTCCAGAGATATTATGAGACATTTAGAGGGGTTAAGGAATGGGGAGAGCAAATTGTCCTGTTTTGTGATGTAAGTTGCCAACATCCATGGGGCACTTCCTGTACATATATGGTTTGATATATAGGCCAAGTTTTATATTTTCCTATATGGATATCAAAGTAACCTAGTATCATTTTTTAAAAAGTATTTAAACTTCCAATTCGCTATATGGGTTAGGATTTAATACAGCTGTGACTTTACAGGTGAAGAGACTGAATCAGAGTGGTTAAAAATTTTTCAAAAGAGCAAGACAGCATACTAGAAGCCTCTACTTTCATTTACAACTAACGACTGTCAGTATTAATGGTCAGTACTTATTGAATAGCAGTGTTTTGGTGCATGAGATAAGGTCCCAAATTATCTCCATTTATATAAGAGGAAATCAAGTCCTAAAGAGCTGAATAGCAAATTTCTTGCAAGAGGTAGAGCCAGGTCTCAAATACAGATCTATCACTTTCCAAAACTCATCTCTAAATTATTAATCTCTACTGCTGTGGAAATATGCTAAAAGTAATCCTAGATTTGAAATTATAATTTTTACTTTTCTATTACAAAGCATTCACAGATTTTTCTTTGGAAGTTTCAACATAAATAATTCTCGTACCATTTCTTTTCTAAATTACAAAGTGAAGAGATAGGTTAAAAACAATGTAGAGACTCTTGATTTGTAATATTTATTTTCCTACATCAGCTTTTTACATATAGTCTATAACTTTGACCATTATTATTATAATGTGGATATTTTAATATTAAATTTATCTAAATCTTTTAATTCTGCTTTTTCTCTTTGCTGCAAAATTTTCTTATCGTGGCTCAAGATTCAAATTCAGATTCAGCAATTACCAAGAACTCACTTTATGCTTCAGCTACAAAAACGTTAATATGCATAACTAGACTTACTGGTTTCTATCTCCTGTTTCACTGATTTTGTTGTATAACTCTGCTTCTTTGCCTCTTTTTCTCATGGAATAAATCCCTGGCATTTCAGTAACTTGCTAATATTAATTCTTTGCCATTAAATGCATTTTGTTTCCCAAGTGACATTTTTCCTTCTGGAACTCTGACCGTTGAGACCCTGTTGAGCTCATTATTAGTGCCAGCAGTAGATACCGACCCTCATCAGAATGCTCTGACAGACACTTCCTTTTTGCTTGACATCAGACATTTCACTTTCTGACATCTACAATTTTGTGAGAATTTCAGTGGCTGCCTCGGAGCCCACACTTCTTTCCCAGTAATGGCACCAATGTGAAGCATACAAGAATGTTTCTCTCTGTATCATTAATTCATTAATCTGTCCTTTAGACACATTTCTGTTGGTGATATTTGGTGATTAATATTAATTAATTTCACATAATTACTTATACTGCTAAACTCGCAATATTAGATTATCTTTTCATGATGTCTGTATATATATGACCTGTGTATTGTATATGGCCCTTCAATTTATATTGTTATTTACTTACTTATTCCTTCAGCAAATACTTAGTGAGCACTCTTTCTTGTGATGTATAACAAAAAGTACAAAAATGGAAAAATCAACAGAATAACAATAGTGCTTGACACATGCTCTGAAAACATGTTTTGAATAAATAAATAAATGAGTGAATGAACACAATGATGACATAAATATTGAATAACTGCACACTTTATGGACAGTTGACTTGACCTTCTTATAAGAAAAATCCAGAAATCCATTAGTTCAGGTACATTGGTTACTGGCACTAATAAGGGAATGTGCAAGGCTTACCTGTGGTACTAGACTGAGAAGCAAAGGAAATTATATCTGAACCCCTGTTGAGAGTGAACTTTGATGTCTAAGACTGAAGAAGTGGAAAGAGAATAAGACAGTGATCTACTTGAAGAATTACAGAAACAGAACAGAAAAAGCCCAATTCTGTGGTGTGCAGAGAGGGTGTTATTGGCTGAGCTGGTGGAAGAATAGGAACTGTTAAGTGTGCGAAACTAATTTAGGCAAATGCAGGAAGTTCCACAGCCCTTGTCATTTCCCAGTATTCTTATATAACATATAACCCTTTTTCTTTGTTTTGTATTACTACAGAGAAAATGAGCCATTACCAAGATGGCTGAAACCATAAAGTTTAAAATGTAACTAAAAGCAAATAAAGGCACACTGAGGTGGTAGGCATAACTCACATTTAAAGCGCTTGAGGTCCATTCCCATCAATGATTCTTTCCACAAGAGTCTGAGCTTAACAATCACCTCTGGGCAAAAGCACCAATTGCCTGTGAGTGGATGAAGGTAAAAATGGTATCTGCCTACTCTAGAATTTAATCAATAGTCAGGGAGCACATGTATTGTTATTTATGATACTTCCTCTGGTTGCATTTACTGCTAAACCTACAACATTTAGCTTCTGATCCCAATGCTCTGCTGAAACAGCTCTCAAAAAGGGTTTCAGTAACTTTTTATTTGCAAAATTTAAAAGCATCATCTCAATTCTAGTGTCTTTTGGCCTCTCTGCAGCATTTGACACCCCTTTTTCATTTTTCTTAAAACATTTGGTTTCCTTGGCTTCCACAGCTGCAATGATATTCATCATTCTTTTTGGCTGCTTAGCATCTGAATCTCCTTCCTCTATCTGAAGCTTCACATTTTTGAGGTACTGTCCTTCCTGCATTTCAGAAACTGAATATGTGAGAAACTCATTTTATCAGCTTCCTTGACAACTAGGAACCAAGGGCACGTTCAGTTCTTACACTCATAGCAGCCCTAGACTTTGAATCAGAATCAGCGATGCAACCAGGAAAGAATACGTAGAATCAGTCTAAGGGACAAAGGATGGCAGAAGTGGCCTCCCTCTGAAAGTTCCAGGTACAGTCATTGTAGAATATCCAGTGTCCTGTACTGAGATTTTGGTGGTGCTCAGCAGAATTTTTGTCATGTCGTCACTTGAAGTTTGGTGTAATTGTGATCATTCTTTATGGTTATACTTACCAAGTTACATACCATGCATCACACAAGTTGCCTTAATTAACTCTAGGTCAAAAATGCCACAGTATTGTAACACATTGAAATAATTGCATTTAAAAATCTATACTAAGAGAGCAAAATTTCTCTCTTACATTCTTCTTCCTCTCCTCCTTTATAGTAAACATTTCAGCTATATATTTTTTGGTTATGATTTCAGCGATACGTATGAATTAATTATTATTCCTTATAATTATTTCTTAACTAGTATTTTATTAAAGAAGGAGTTAAGACTCTAGCTTGGGTTAAATCAATTGAATCCTAGAGTTAGAAGCAAATCTGAAGGTAAATTTAATTCCATCTCATATTGATGGTTAAATCTCCTATAATACCTCCAACGCATAGTGGTCCACCTAGTGCGTAAGCACCTCAATTATTATAATTATTAATAAAATTAAAATTTTAGATCTGGAAGTAACTCTTAAAAACTATTTTAACACCACACCTTTACGGAAGAAAGAAATCAAGTCCAAGAGAGGATAAATGACCAGCCCATTGCCGCGTATTCATTAGCAGTTGATCCCTGTCTCTGGGTTCATTGGTTTCTTCTCAGTATCTCTGTGCTCATTCCTGAAGCCTCTATAGCTGACCCTGGCTATTAGAACATTTTTTTTTTCTTATAATGAGCCCAATTTTATCTCTCTGAAAACTTCTTGCTCCATTGATCTCTAAAAATGTAGAGACATAAAGAATGAGGTTTATTTCTCTTTGAGAAGACCACTATTATTTACTTTGCTCAGAGTTTCTAATAACTCTTTTCCAGGATGAGGGTTTCCCTAATTTCTAAAACTTAGTCCTCCTATATTGTTACCCCGTAAGTAACCTTCACTATTCTTGGCAGTCTTCTGGGCACACTCCAGTTTATTTTATTGAGTAGCAACTGGAATCGTACAAGATATTTTCGTTGTACTCTCACCAGCTTAGAATGTGTCTCATTAGTTTTCATGAAGAGTGAACCATCTGAGTCTGAAGTGACTCGTAAGGTCTTAGAAGGAATCTTGGTACTTTGGAGATAGTTCAGTAAACACGGTATCTGGAGAACTATCTCTGAAGAAGAAGAGTGAATGCAGTCCCATAAAGTACCAGCTGCCTGAGGCATACCAGAAATCTTTTTCTAACAAGTTTCTTGCAAACTTGAGGGGAGTCATTGAAACCCTCTGGGCCTGTGTTTGAACATGTGTAAAATAAACCATACGACTTAAGTGATCACTAAGGAGTTAGCAAACTTGCTGTAGTGGAAAAAGCAAGAGGGCTTTGATTGTGAGAATCCATCCATAGCTTAGCTCTGTTATTCATTGGCTGTGTAAATTCCTGGGCTGCTAACTCATGTATCTGGCCTGCTTCTCCTTCTATAAAATGATATGTAGTAGGGAAGCCAAAGAGAAGAAAGTTACTGGAATTTTATGGTGCTTAAGGTTGTAGCTCACCCAACCAACAAACAGAAAGCACTTCTGTTATTCCACAATCCATGGTCCCTACTCAACTGTGGTATTTTGAAAGTCAGAGCCTCCACCTCATGTAGAATAACTGAGGTCTTGGTTTTATTAGAAGGCCTCATTTATTTCCTGAGTATTCTGCTCTTTCTGGTTTAATTAGTCCTTCACTGGAACTGATGGAATTATATATTATGTAGCATTTCGGCAAGCCTGGGAAGCGATTCCCTTGAGCTGCTGTCATGAAAAGCTAGCGACCAAGACTCCTCACCACCATCTCTTCTTGTAATGAGCTGTTTCTAACTTTATCCACATCACAGGTAGTCACAGCAGGAGCTGGTTTCGAAGAGCAGATTGGGATATCAAAGACTACTATATGTGGTTATTGATTTTTCTAAAAGCTGTATATGGGGATTATCAACCCAGCAAGTACGAGCAGGCAACAATGAATTTTTTTCTCCAGTTGAACATCAAGACATCCCAGCTTATGGCACAGTCATTTGAAAAGAGAGTGTTATTGTATTTTTTAACAACCCAAAGCTAACTCTTCTCAACCATCTCAAAGTAGCTGCAACACAGAGGAGTAGTCCATGAATTATTTACAAAAAAGCACATGCTTCCCACTTGTCTTTTTCTTCAGCTGTGACTAGTCATGCTCCTTCCTAGAAGTCAGAAGAGGAGCAGGTTTCACAATTTTTTGTAATAATGTCCTCCAGGGACAGCTTTATTTTTTTTTTCCCTGAGAAAATTGACCAGACAGCTGAAGCTTGACCAAATATTACCTTACTGACTCGTAATTGCAAGAAAATCTTCACCAAGCAGTAGTTTGATGGCTAGTGCAATTATATGTTTCTTTGAGCCAGAAATAAAAATTTAAAAATTTTTAAAAATTTGAAAAGAAAACTCTGATGGAGATTGGGTTATGGTACATGTATAATTCTTCAGTAATCACAATCAATACAAAATGAGAACTGATGTTAATTCAGTGCAGACTATGTGCTTGGCTCTGTGTTAGGTGTTAGTGTTACATGTTACTTACCCAATCTTTACTACCCTGACCTCACAGATAAGCACTTTTTATTCCCATTTTTAAAATAAATGCATAATAATATCAAGGAGGTTATCCAATATTTCAGCAGGACCTGATACTTTACAAAAATGGACTTGAAAATAATCAACTACAATTTTTCTGCACAACATATAATGCAGTCTAAATGGCCTCATTTTATAAATAAGTAAATTGATAGAAGTTTAGCGTTGGATAACAAGGCTGTGCCTAGTATTTCTGATAAAACAGCTTTAATGACCCTTTGTTGAGAAACTGTTATTCATAAATTATTCTAAGTACCTTGCCTGTCTTATCCTATTGACCTTCCAAGCAATTATGCAACATGGATATATTTTTTAACATTTATTATTTTTTATTTTTAACATTTTATTTTTTTACTTTTTCCCTCCACCCACTCCCCGCTAGTAACCACTTGTCCATTGTTCATGTCTCTGTTTATTTGTCCTGTTCATTTGTTGCTTTAAGGTTTATATTTCACATGTAAGTGATACCATGTGACTTTCAACTTTTTCTATCTGGTTTATCTAGCTAGCTTAACATGATTACCTCGAGGTCCATCCACGTTGTTGCAAATGGCAGTATTTCATCTCTTCTTATGGCTGAGTAATATTCCATTGTATATATATACCACAGCAACACAGATATTTTTATCTACATTTTACATACAAGGAAACCGAATCTTAGACAGGTTAAGTATTTTACTTAAGGTTATATAGCTAGTAGGTTGTGGAACCAGGATTCCAATTCAGTTTAGTGAGACTCAGTCAATGCCTGTGGTCCTCTCTAAAAAATACCCTGTGCTGCGGTGTAGGTAATAATACATTTCCTGGATTCATCCATGGCTTAATCCTCTTAAAGGTAGTGACACTTTTATTTTAGTGGTCTGCCACATTCACATTCCCCTGAAGTATAGAAGGGGGATAATAATAATATCTACTGTATAGGGCTGTTGTGAGGATTAAATCAATTCATTTGCCTAAAACACAAAGGGCCAGATAGAATTATAGAACAAATACTAGCTATTGTTTTTGCCTTTGCCGTTATTGTTTTTATTTCTCTCTAAGGCAATACAAGCTATGATAAAAATCTCATTTTCTAAAACCCTCCTTGACTCTGGCAAGAACAATTTTTGGTATAAATGTAGGCAAAACTCATTACATTTGTGGACAAATGCTAGGAATGTGAACCGCATCCTCCAACTTTGCTTCCTAGTATTCCCCAGGTCTCAAAGCATAGGACTTCTCAAGGTGGACTTGTTATCTGCTTTTTTCTTTTCCACAGCTCCTTTCTGAGTGCCCAGTTGTCACGGTGACACTGACAAGCACTGACAGGCTTGTAGGCTTCCCCTGGGAGTGTCTTTAGCCAGCCAGGGCTCCACCATGAACAATCACGATGTTGAGTGCTGCGTGTTGGTAACAAGTCAGACAGGCCCTTGCCTCGCAGCCAGCCATTCCTTGGAGTCTGCAAACTGACACAGCAGAGCATAATACCTCTCTCGGCACAGTCTAATCAGGCCAAAGGCCCTAACTATCAAATTAGGATTCTTCAGGCCTTGAGCAGTAGAATTTATTTTTCCCTGCTCACTCTAGGGCATTAACCTGCCTGTCACATTCATCTGCATATGATAATTTTCACTTAAGTGTCAGGAAGATTCTTCTGGGAGAGCTGAGTCAAATTGAAGGGAAAGAAGACGAGTGGTTAATAGTTCAAATGAGTTCTCATTTACCCAGGGAGGTAGCAAATTTTGCTCTTAAAATCATGGAATGTCCTGTCAGTGATGCCATCTAGAACTTGATGTATTATGACCCAGGTAACCTGGTGTGTCAAATAACGTAGGTCTAAGTAGAAAATCTAATATTTTCACTAGAAATAGTTGGAAAAACTTTTTTGTGACATCTTAAACTATGCCACACAATTTCTCCTTTTACCAGCACATCACATGAAAGAAGTTTAAGGTTTAGCATAGACCTACCTGAGGTTGAATTCTGTTTCTACCATTCATAACACTGTAACTCTGGGTCAGATAGTTTCACTTCTGTGAAATATGGATAACTCTTATCTTCAGAAGATGTTTTGAGAATGAAAAGTGATGATTTCAAAGAAGTTAGGAAATGTTCCGTCTTCACAATTGGCTCAAATATCCCCCTCTCCATAGAGTGTTCCCTGATTCCACTTCATGCTGCCCTTTCTCCTCCTTCATGTTCTTTCTAATTTCTGTTGATATATTTCATCGAATCTACCATTATCTGAAATAATTTTGTTTTCCTTATGTGTTCGTTTCAGCTTGCTTGTTGTTCTCTCCACTTGGCATCTCTTTCTGGTCCTGGTCAGAGTAGCACCTGGTACTGACAGGCAATAAATAAAAGCTGTGAATAGCTAAATAACTGGATTAGTTTCTCATGGCCGCTGTAACAAATTACCACAAACCTGATGGCTTACAACAACACAAATGTTTCCTGTCAGAGTTCTGCAGGCTGGAAGACCAAAATCACTATCACTAAGCCAAAATCAAGGTGTAGGCAGGGCCGTGCTTACTCTGAGCCTTTGGGGGGAAATTAATTCTTTATCTCTTTCAGCTTCTTGTGGCTGCTGGCCTTCCTTAGCTTGCATCCACATCATCCCAATTTCGGCCTTCATGGTCACATTGCTTTCTCCTCTTCTGTCTGTGCCAACTTTTCCTCTGCTCCCTCATAAGAGGATACATGTGATTGCATTTAGGGTCCACCTGGATATTCCAGGGTACTCTCCCGTCTCAAGTTCCTTAATGTTATCATTTCTGAAAAGTCCTTTTTAGCCAGATTAGGAAACTTTCATAGGTTCCAGGGGTTAGGATGTGGATAGCATTTAGGGGAGGGGCATGTTCAGTTTACCGTAATGACGATTTTTCATTAAATTTTTAGCAACTCTTCCGTCTATCTTGTCAAGCTTTATCTTTTGACTTTCTCCATGACTTCTTCTCTACCCTGCTTTTTTCTTCCCTTTGCCCCTCTTTTCCTCTTTGTTTGCTTTCTTCATTTTTTTTTTTCCTACAGAAACCACTGAAATTTAAATAATCAATATAAGGCCCTATTTATTTTCTCTCAGGACTTTCCCACATGCTGTGTAAAATAACACAACATACAATATGTCCAAGACAAAGTTCTCATTAAATTTGGGGGGAGTTATGTGGACCTTCTTTTATTTCTTTTGATTCTAAGGCTATGATTACCATTTATTTTTAGTCTTTAATAGGCCTCCTCTTAATAATGCTCAGTGAATCCATAAGTAATTATCAAGGACAATCTGTATTTTGGTGAAGAGGGCCAAAATAATTATAACACTAATCTGAGATGCCAATTGCTAGGTAATTAGTCAGCTACCACCTGATAATTAACCTGTATTTACCTGTATGATCAACCAGCTAATATTTCAATTAGAACCTGAAGTAGGTTACTCAATGTCCTTGAAAGTTAAGAGCAAAATACAAAACTCCACCTACCCCAAAGAATCTTTAGTCATATTTAATTTATTAATCATACTGGATTTGACTCATAGGACTCTGAGTCATTTGGATAGCAGGTATTAGCTGGTTTCAATTAATTTAGCACTTTTTAAAACTTGGGTAAACATAACACAGAGGTAGGTGTAATAAGCACTATAAGAAATATGGCAAACTCTATCTTTTATGTTTAGACGCTGAAGCATTTTCCTCTTACAGAACACTAGCAAGGAACTCCTACATAGAAATCTTATTCGTCCTAGTGCAAATCTTGACCACACTTTGTGTGTCCTCTGGCCACAATTTCTGGGAAGGTGGTATCATTTGATGACAGATAATTAAGTCTGCAAAAGCTTCTGAAAGGCAGGCAGTTAAATGTCACTCAACGAGACTAAGCTGATTTGGATTTGTCTGTCTAAATACCGGGCTTAAAATAAAGTGCTAATTAAGCATCTTTTAGGCAAGCACCTCTTTCTCCTGTTTATTTTTGTCTGTGGGGAGATAGAACTACAAAAATAAAAACTGAAGAATTATTATTTCTTGATGAAATGTTAGGGGCCCTGAAACTACTCTCTTGTTAATCCAGTGGATTTATTTCCATTATAAGAAACTTAACATGGGAATAGTAGGCAGTGAGAATGGGCAGCATGAAAAGGAAACTTTAGTCCAAGGCAGTTTCATTGAACACAGAAGAAATGGAGGCTTTGGGTTTGCTCAAACAGAACTCTGAGAAAGATGGGAGGATCTTTTAGCTAGTTCCTGACTATTGCCTTTGATCAAAGGGACAAGCAAAATGCATTCTTAAGGTCAGAGATGGCTCTAAGGAAAATGTGAACTTAGGTTATTACCCAGGCAATTCAGGCCAATTTTCCTCTTGAATAATGTAAATTAGAGCTGCTTAATTTATTTCTCTCTCGGACCCTACTTTTAAAATAATATCTGCATGACAAGCAAAAAATATTAGTATCCAGCATGGTAAGCAGGAAAAACAAATGACATCAATAAATTTTATAAGATTATCATTGAACATACCTGCATTCTAGACACAGAATTCTATATCAAATTTCAGCTCTGCTTCATACTAACTTTGTGACTTCAGATAAATTGTTCAGCCTGTGGTTTCTACGTTTATAAAATGTGAATACAATAATACCTACCTCACCAGTTACTGTGAGGAGTTAATTGGTTAATATGTAAAAAGTTAATACACATGACCCGTTTATAAAAGAATCTCGACAAAAGTGCTCAATACGTGTTAGCAGTTGTTGTTGTCTTTGTTATTTCCTCCTCTGTCAAAGAGAAAAATCTACCTATCTCTGTGAACTGTGACATACCTGAAATATTGATCTGACTATTAAAGAGTAAGGGCTTAATTCACGACATGTTGATTCTATAGCCAGAAGTATATGTAGAGTTGTACTGTGTCGTTGTTTTGTTGTTATTTTTCTTTAGTTCTCTTCTGCTCTCCTGAAAGAATTTTTCTATATAAAGTTCCCAGAAAAATCAACTAAAACAGTAATCTGCAGTCTCCCTTAAATACCTAAAGCCCTAAGCCTCTATATTATAACATTATATGTTATAAGTTGAGATTGAAGAGAGAGAAGATTTGAACAAAGACTTCTAGCTCCTCCTCTCAGTAGCTCTAACTCAAAGTCTATACTATGACTTCCACTTGTCCCCCAAAGACCTGCTGATAGACTGGAAAAGCAGATTGGAGAGCAGAGCAAGACAAAAGTGATTGATCTCTCTTTGTTTGCTATAGTCCAAGAAACATCATGACTTCTCCAGCCCTGTGTACTAGTTCCAAAAGAGGCACCAAGTAGCTGTGGAGGTCCAGAAAAGACTCCAACCAAATCCACCTGGAGGAGTCAGAAAAGAAATGTTTGAGCTAGTCTCGAATAGATCCAAGTTCAGAAGAGAGGGAGGATATAAATGTTTAGTAATGAGAATAACATATTCAAAGCATGGAGGGTACACTTATGCCTTCCTTTCCTCCATCTTTATCTTGGAGAACTTTTTGCTATTTTATTTCTAAATGAAGTGGGGAGGAAGGACACAGAAAGATGTTCCTGAAAGGAAATTCCATTAGGATTATACAGACATCACTGGATTGTATGGATACCTTGAGAAACAATTTCTACACAGGCCACTTTTGAGGCACTTATAGTCTAACACTGAGTACAAAGAAGTAAGAACAATCATAGGTGATGGGTGTTAAGAGAAAAAAAAAAAAATACAGCATAACGAGAGAACCTAACATAGCCTATAAGTCAGGCAAAGCCTATGTGAAATAACTCAAATTGAGACTTGAATAGAAGAAACATTAAAGAAAACCTCAGTCTCCTATGGAGCAGCTTGGATGATATTTCTATATACTTAGTCATAAGGTATGCATCATATATTGTATATGAACACTGTATAGGTGTATACACACTTTTTTAAGTTTGAGCAGTGAACTCCACTTGATACCTCCAATTTTGGTACAGAAAATGCTAAAAAATTGGCATCTATGAAGAGCTAAGTAACGAAAAGTAGACCTTGCTGATTATAAATTTCTGGAAGAAATCTCTAAAGTTTCTTTCAACGGTAAGATTTTACAATTCCTAATTTAATATCTAAAAAGCGATCATCATTTATGTTCATTTATATATCATTTTATAGGAAATATATCTATTTTTTCTTAATTCCTTGAAATCCTCTTACTGTTAGTACACATACAAATTCCTGTTAAGTTTTAGGGAATGGTCAACAGTTGTTCATTAAAACAAATGAAGATAATATGGCAGAATGATTCAGTGTATAAATGACTCCAGGGTTGGACTGCCTGGGTTTGAATCCCAGCTCAGAGACACACATTGTCCTAAAGTCTCTAAGCCTCAGTTTCTTCCTCTGTCTGAAAGGAACAAACATATAGTGAACACTAAGAGAAGCCATCTAGATGTCTTAATCTATTGCCATTAGCAATTATTGTTCAATCTCCATACCAACTCTGAGCTAAGTGTCTCTCTCTCCTCTACAAATGAGAAAATTGAAAGTGATAAGTTGTCCAAGCTCAGAAACTTCTCCAAGGTCACAGAGGATAGGAAGAAGGATGCAAAATCAGGTGTTTGGAGTGCAAGTGTACTGCTCTTTTCTTAGGACATCTCTGCCCATCATGGAGTTAGGATGCTGTCTGATAAGATCAAACGTGTGCATCCCTAGTGTGGCCTTTGCTGCATGCTCCTCACTTTGTAGCGCTTTACTGAATTAGATGGAAAGAGGAATCTGTTTTCAGCCACATCATGATACAATAGTATGCCTTGATCTCCTAAAAATTGTGTCCAAATAATTTGTTACTGATAATAGAGTAGTAAGGCATGTGAACATCATGCATTGTTTTACAGGAAGAGATTCCAGGTTATCCACACAGTAACCTCTCTCTCCCTCACTCGCATTCAGATATAATTTCTTGAATGATTGAAAAAGGGCGGTAATTTGAGCTAATTTGGGAAATTGCAAATGAGCACCACATGTCAGTTGTCAGGTGTGGCTGATAGTGAGAAAAAAATAAAAAGCACAGAGGCTTTAAAAGGTGGTGAGAAAGGAGCCAACCTCTTAGCAGCTCAGCCTACCTCCCAAGAAGTACTTTTCAGTACTTTGCTTTTAGGGATGAGTGCATCCCTTGATCCTGTTCATTTTTGCTGGGTTAATGGGAACCCTCAGAAAAACCATGGCCCGGGGCTGCTTACTCTGACCAGGCTGCTGCTGTTGCTGCAGTCTCCCGGCAAGATGTCCTTGTCAAAGCTCAGCAAGACAGATGCTCCTGGTGGACTCAGAAGGCCAGCCCCCTCGGCTCCCTGCAAGCCTGACCTACCATGGCAGAAGCCTCTGGAAAACCAGTAGTGTTAGTGGAGGGCGGGAGGGCGGGGGTGAGAAAGGAAGGAAAACAGTGTTACACAATATGCACCAGCTCAACTCCTTGAAATCCCACTCATAGGTTCCCAGAACGAAATTGAAGTGACAGGGAGGAGGCTGCTCTGACATGTATCCAGGAGGTGCTTTGATGGTGACTGACAACTTGTTATGCAGAGGCTTAATTGAACCGGATGGCCTCATAAATGAAAGCCAAGTGCTCCAAGCCAAAGGAAAGGAAGTGGCCGTTGGGTTTACTGTCTTCATTTCCCAAAAACAGTGGCCGACAAATTGCCATTTTAAAGGGGCACTTCCTGCCAACTAGTTTCCTGGGTTTTGCTGTTTCCGTAATTAATTCCTGATCCTAGAGCGTCTGGCATTTACTTTCCAAAATTCTCTGCAAGAAGCAGGTTATGCGAAATAAGGCAACAAGG
>CM053510.1:12461588-12464403 GCA_028627145.1 Eidolon dupreanum
TTGTGACCTTAGGCGACTAGTTACATTTTCATCAGTCCCAGGTCCCTCATCTGGAAAGTTAGCGTGACAAGACAGCCTACTACTCAGAGCTGTTCTCAGTGTTCAGTAAAATAAGGCATATAAAATGCTTAGCACAATTTCTGGCATATAATAACTGGTCAACAAACTATAGCTCTTATTTTTACTACTCTATTAGTTTCATAGTATTCACCCTTATAAAATAACGTGTGTTTAGATACAATCAATTTGCAAAATCTCTGCACCTCACATGAAAACTGACTGTTCTTCACAAAAACACGTGCCCTTCACTGCTTAAATTTGAGTTAACGCTTTTTTAAGAGTGAAGGTTCATCTTTAAAGATACTTGTCTCTGGAGGGAGGCAGCAGAGCAACCCAAAGCATTTGTTTTAGTACTTTTTATGGCTAAGTGAGCAACATTAACATGAATGTTAACTTCTGAGTTTCTCCATTCAGCATCTATTATCAGCTTTAGTTTCTCTCTGAGAAAACACACGTCTGCACCCTTGTGCTCACAAGCGCACGAGTATACGCATGCGGAGCACCGAGGTCAGAAAAAAGATTTTTAATCCTTGAGTCCACTCAGCCTCACAGCAGGACAGCCCTGCCTTCACTTTAACCATCTGTAGAGCAGTTAATAGACACTATCAATTTTTGCAGCTACCCAGGAGAAGTTTCCATTTATTATGCCTTTTTCTTGGCTTTTTGTGTATGTATATATAAATATTAAATGAAGACTCTTCTGGAAAGAAAACGAAGTGCTCCTATGCTTCATATAGAAATTGATGGTCGCATTTTTCTCTGCCCAAACTGTGGTTTAATTGCTTTTCCAGGGCAAAATATAATTGGACACACAAAACAAACTTTAACAGGTGTCTTTGCCAAATACCATTGTGTAGGAACAAAGCTAAGATGGATTTTCTCCTCTCCCCCTCTTCTTTCTTTCCTTCCTTCCTTCCTTCCTTCCTTCCTTCCTTCCTTCCTTCCTTCCTTCCTTCCTTCCTTCCTTTTAGGTAAATGGAACAAAAGATTTAGGCCCGCCTTCCTCAGTATTTTCAAGCTGTCCATAATATTGTCTCTATATGCTTTAAAAAATTATTATTCATTTTTCCTCCTCATAAAGTTGTCCTCCTTACCACACTGTACTACTTTTTGTTCCTTTGTTTTATTGCTGATGTCCCCTCTTCAAGCATTACTCCTCCACCAACACCATCACCATCTGAATAGATTCTATGCATTTTAAAAGTACATTAGAACTGTACAAATAGTCACTAAGCAATTACAAAGCTGGATATATAGGGATAAGTTAAATGAGATATTTTCTCTTTTCCAGAATATTACAGTCATGCACCACTTAATGACGGGTATACATTCTGAGAAATGCATCTTTAAGAGATTATGTCTTTGTGCTAACATCATGGAGTGCACTTACACACACCTAGATGGTCTGGCCTACTGCACACCTAGGCTATGTGGTGTAGCCTATTGCTCCTAGGCTACAAGCCTGTGCAGCAGCATACCGGACAAAACAACATGAGATTAAATCAGCACAAGAGAAAATGATGCATCAAGACTCAGTAAACACGAGGTGTATGAGGCCACTGCCAGTGTAACACAGCTTACTGTTTTACAGCAAACTTTTTGTATAGGTAGAAACAATACACTCTAAAATAACAATAAAAATATGGTATAGTCATTACATAAACCAGTAATATAATTGTTCATTTTTATTATCAAGTATTATGTACTGTACATAATTGTATATGCTACTCCATACTCGTTAATATAAAGTACTTGGTAATTGTTGGAAGATTTAAAGTAACTGTCCCAAAGAGTTCAACGGTCGCATGTGGAAAGTAGGACCTCTGATTTGTACCTAATCTTTAAGAAACCCCATTCTGGCACTTTCTTGGGTGAGGGAACAATCAATTGGGGCGATGAAAAATACTCACCTGAGTCACACTCCAAACTACCCTGAACTCGCCACCTCATTGACCTCTTTCCTAAGTCTGTCCTCTAGGTGGAGTTCATGGCCAATGTGTGTGCTCTGGGCTCGAGGGATGGCCACCAGGCTGCTGCTTGCAGGAAGCCAGGGAGGAGCTTGGATGTGCAGGCAGTGGCATTTACGGGCATGCACATGAGGCAGCTCATGCTGCACCAGGGATAAGAAGAAAAGGAGCATAAAGCTCTAGGAGTCGCTCATCCTAAATTAAATTCACATTTTCCATGTTGTGGCAAAAGTGTACTTGTCAAGGTAGATACAACATAAGTTACTGAAATTTGTTAGTTTGATTTAGACATATATGGGTCTCCTTTTCTATTCTTGCCCCAGGCCTGAAAATGACAGGGATCAAAAGACCTCTTTTCCAAGGGGCCTTTCTTGATTCTCTCAGCCACCTCTGAACTTCCATCTCACAAGCATAGGCCTTGCCTACTCCATATATCACTTGTAGTTGTAGATTGGGGATATTTATGAATAGCCATCTCCATTACCAGACTCTAAAATTTTTGAAAGCAGGCTGTCTATGCCAGATTCATCTTTGTGTTTTTATTGCACCTACTACAGTATATCTTATAAATTATAGATAATTAATAAATATTTATTGAGTTAGTGGAAAAATATCTCAAAAAAGTGTGATTCTGCCCTCTTCTAATATGTACCAGGCACATGGTCCTTGCTCTTGTCAGGGACTTTTGGTTACAATAAACACATTCAAGTTAACACAATAAAAAATTCAAGGAGACACCCAAGATCTCATGGGGATGAAAAAGAATGGGGACTCATAGGCACTAGAAC
>CM053510.1:12464903-12530257 GCA_028627145.1 Eidolon dupreanum
AAATTATTATTATTTAAAGCAAACAGAGAGAAAAGACCTGCAACATTTCATGGAGAGGAAACGTGACATCAAAGAGGAGTTTTGAAGGGCACTGATGATGGACTTGCCGAAGCAGTAGGAAATAAGGGATAGCACGGGCAAAGGCAAAACGTAGGAAAACAAAAGATGGGTTTGAGTACAGCAAGTCATCCCTTGTGGATGCAGAGGAGGGCACTGCCAACACAATATGGCTGGGCCCAGATTATAAAAGAATTTGAATGCTAGGATAACGTCCATCTTTATTTCTAAGGAATGCAATGGAGAATCTTGTGCACAAGTGTAATAAAGACTTTAGGGCAGAAACGTATCCAGGCAGGGACTTGCCTTCTGACACATCGTTTATGATCCTCAGAGTATATAGTCCAAGGGCCTCTACTGGTCCCTTGTCTGTTTGCTACTGGTTCATAATGAGATAAGCACAGAAAATGAGGTTCAACACTTAGGATTTTTTTTTTAATGATTTGCCGTTAAAGTGCATGATTTTATATTTTTCAATCCAGAATGGATTGAAAAAAAAAAAAGACTTGGTTATTAACCACAGATAATCTGAGAAGTACCCGCAATGCCTTCCTAACAAGGTGTTTAGCCTACAGACATATTTATATCGCAAATGGAGTCAGAACTACTATGTCTGTCTTTCTCTTGATCTTAATTTTCCTTATCTCACTGGGCATTTTCTTTAAATATATTTTGATCTTGACATTCTGATATCATATCTTAATTTTGACCTATTGAAAAAGAATAATATCAGACCATAGAAATTAACTCCATATAATCTATAGCAGGAGTTGGTAAACTATGACCCACAGTAAAATCTACCCCTCTATCTCTTTTGTAAATAAAGTTTTATTTGAACACAGCCAAACTCAGTTGTGTCCATTTTATCCATGACTGCTTTTGTGCTATTCCAGTAGAGATGGGTAGATGCCATGGAAAGACTGTATGGCCTTCAAATTCTAAAATATTTACCAATTGGCCCTTTGCAGTAAAAGTTTGTATGGGAAGTGATTGAGTCTTAGAATAGATATTACCTACTAGGTATACTAAATTCTTATTTTCCTGAAAGGCTAGCCAGGAAGACGTTTGGGCTTATACTGAGTTTCAGAAAGCCACTGAGAAGGAAGAAGGCTCCCAAATCACATATTTGCATGCATACTTTGGACAAGTATGAAAGAAAACTCAGAGAATGGGCTGCATTAAGTAATCTCTTACACCAAAATTTTAGCTTGGCACAGATATGGATACACACTAATGAAATTTGATGGGACAGATTTCATCCTTGGTACTGACTTTAAAAGATCCCATCAGGTTTATATCCTAGAGAGAACAATACCCAGATAAATATGGAGGAGAAGTTAAAGTTATTAACAAATTCTTTTAAATGTATTTTATTTGTTGCTCAGGCTTCTAAAAGCATCAGCACAACCCAAAAAAGATTTTGGCCTGAGAGTAGTAATTTCTTGGGTTGGCATAGCTGGAATTATATAAAAAGGTAAAGATGTTAAGTAAAACTGTTTCCTCTTTTCCTTATATCTCTTTTTAAAGTATTTGTGTAGTGGTATTCATTGTGAAGCACATCCATTGCAATATAATCTAATACACTGTACACGTGTCTGTACTCTCAGGAGAAAAATAACTCCTGAATAAAAGGTAAGAGGAAACCTCACTCTTTGCTTAAATCCTTTGTAAAATAAAGAAGGGCCTAATATTCATTTTTAAAATAAACTTATGTGGTAGGTAATATCACCTCTAATTTGCAAACGAAGAAACTGAGATTTAGAGAAGTTATGTAACTTGCCAATGTCACATAACTAGTATGTGAAGGAAACTGTATCTTAGTCTGAGTATATTCTCCCTGCTCTCCTAAAATTTGATAAAAATAAATAGCATGCCAGAATACAAATTTAGGTGGAAAAGGAGGAAAATGAGCAAGACTGGGGTGCGTAGAGGTTAAAAAATCCTCAGGTCAGTATAGACAAGATCAGGTGGGAGAAGAATGAAAGTGAGCTGTTTATATGGATGTGAGAAAAAGACAGGCGTGAAAAGAGTGATGTCGAGTAGACACAGGGTTAGAGGCATATTGAATATATTTTGAATAATAAAACAAGTTCCAAGTTTTCAAGTCTCTGCATACATATATATTTACGAATACTTGTTATCAATAATGAAACAAAACATCGGCAACCTACGCACAGCAGAATGCAAGGGGTTGTAAATAGTCCTTTGGTTCACTAGGGTCTGCTGGTATTCAGAAACAAATTTATGAATAAATGTTTTGTTGCTCATAAATCCAGCCACAGGTGAATAATGTTTGCAAATCACTAATAACTTGGAAATATGTACTTATTGTACAGAACCTGGGCTACTCAAAGTCATTTGCAAGGATATATTTTATTTCACTGTCATTTAGGGAAAGGAATCTTTTTCTCTATTCAATTGTCTTTCAGGCAAAGGATTTTCTTTCTCCTTCGCTCATTCTCTCCACTCCACCCCCCTCTTTATTATGCAAGTCTCAAAGTCTTAATCAAACCTTGATACCCATTTATGTATGTGAGTAAAAACCCAAAAGTTTGTATAATGATCTCCATTCACCATTTTTAGAGAGCTTTTTTGACCCAGAACACAATAATTTTAAAAGATGGATTTGTTTGCATTTCTATATTATATTGATTAACAACTACTTTTTGTTGATAATCTCAAGGTCAATTCCAAGATTAAGAGACATGGTCCCAGGAGGTGGAGGCAAAATCACCACCAGTTGAGATGTTTTAATATAATGGGTAACATCAAATTTAAGACAATTAACATTGTTCTTCTATTAAGGACTTTTACACGTTATATTGAGAAGAAGAAGCTCTGGTAATGTGTGCATGTGCGAATGTGAGTGTGTGTTTGTGTGGGAAGTCACACTGAGATGTGAAAATGGCATAATTTTTGAGCCCTCTACTTAAGGGCTCTTTGGCTGACCATAACAAGCATCCAGACTGGAGGATTCTGCCTCTTACTGCTATTTTACTCTTTACCAAGGATAAAAATTCTTTTATTTCTCACTAACTTTACTGAGCTCTTATAACCATTATTTGCCTATGCTTACTACATCATGGAAGCTATTACGACACATTTACAGATGGAGCTTTTCTCTTTATTTTCCCCTCTTTCCACCTAGCTGTCATTGTGCCAGTGAAGGAATTTTGACAGCCTCTCAAATGAACACATTTATGTGTCTCATGTAAAATAACAGCTGCTTTCAAAAGCTGACCCAAAAGAGCCAGGCCTTTCCTGAATGGCTCCCCCTTCTCCACATACCAACCTCCTGATGCTTCTAGGAGAAACAGGTGATTGATGCTGGAGCATGTTCTTTGTTTACACTGATAATCTAAAGAGCAAAACAACTGCCCAGTAATTGGTTTTATTGGCTCCTCCAGAGTGCTGCATGAAGTGCAACCATCAGAAAGTGTCTCTCTGCTTCCAACGCAAATTGCTTTTAATATTTCAGTTATC
This sequence comes from Eidolon dupreanum, assembly GCA_028627145.1. NCBI lineage: Eukaryota > Metazoa > Chordata > Mammalia > Chiroptera > Pteropodidae > Eidolon > Eidolon dupreanum. The sequence goes on from CM053510.1 coordinate 12,468,444, forward strand.
TGATAAGATAGTGAGAGAGAACTATATTAAGCACATTATCTGAAACTCATCATTAGGGGTGATTTCATTTTCTTATCTGCTGGCATTCCTTTTCAAGCAGTTTGCACCTTTAATCAATAGTTATAATTCCATGTAGAAAAAAAATTAAGACTTTTTTTTTTTTGGATATACTTCTCTTTCTTTGCAAGATAAGCTTGTTGAATGGGTCTATGATGTACATGATTTCTGGGGACTGCAAAGGAACTTGACCTCATCTTACCCCCAGTATTTTAGTAATGTTCAACTTAGAGATATATTTCTTTTGCCAAGATTTTGGAAAATTAATGAAATCTGAATGAACTATGTTGTTTTGACTTAATAATAATTTTGTAGAGTTTTTGTAGAGTAATTCGTGGTTGATAGGAGTAGGAAAAGAGCATAAAGAGCGTAAATCGACTATTGCTTAATAGAGAAGAGGGTTCTGGAGAGTGCTAACATCATCATTGCCTACTTAGCAGGTTGTCCACAGTGAGATCTAAGTATTAGTTACATTTCATTAGGCTAAATTAGGTATGTATGAGTATAGATCTGTAGGGGCTATATACTTTTAATGGGTAACTTTCCTGTTTTGTTTACACATGAGAATTATATTTCTGACTACCCATACTAGGAAGTAAGAAATTCTCCACAGCAGCAGGTAGTTTAACTGTTTTCTTTTTTTCATTACCTTATTCCCAATGCATAGATTAGTGCCTACACACAGTGGGTTCTTAGTAAATTTATTTTGAATGAATGAATGAAAGAATGAATGAATGATAAGAAAAATACAATAATTGTTTCTTTCTATTCTCTTTAAATTGCTGTTAAATTTGAGAAATCTCTCATCAGGAGAGTTGCCCATGAAAGTCTGGTTTCAGATGTACAATGCACCCACAGGACTGGTTTTCATAGTACCTTGGTACTTCAGGGATCCTGGGCTTTTAGGCCAAAGGGTTGTGTAGGAAGTGGAAAGTATCTAAACTTCTGAATCCTTGTATATTAGTCTGTATCCTACATCTGCCTTTCACTAGCTTTGGGACCTTAGACTTCCTAAGCCCCACTTGCCTCTGGAAAACATGGATAACTAGCACAAACCGTGGACTCCCTTTTTCAAACAATGTCAGCGAAATGATGTGTTAAAATTTAGATCTGAGGGTTTTATTAAAAACCACTGGGGACACCAAACACTTGTGTGAACTGATGTGTGGCAGGTGGCCCCTTATGGCACTTAGGGTGTGATAATAGGAGCAGCAGAGAGGTTGTGGATAGCATTGAAGGTCTTTTCTGCCTCTCATCACTTGGCTTGGGAAGATTTCTGGCTGTCCTGATGCTCCAGGAAGTCAACGGTGAGTAGTGATTGCTCAGGCTGCCTGGTGTTGGTGGTGCTGAAGCCCAGCTCAACCCCTTGGGAATATGTAGACAGCTTCATCCTCTCTAATAGTCACTCTTTCCTCCCTCTCCCTTCACAGCCACAGAGCACTGCAATCTAATGCGCACGTTTTCTCCCTCCACCAGGTTGTTCAAAGGATTTAAAGGAGAATGCATGGTAATAAAAGTTGCCTGATGGAAAGGCAGCCAAGCGGGTGTTTAACAGCTGTCCTGAGGTACCTCCCCTCTCATCGCCTTACTCTCACAGGAAGAGCACAGACTACTTGCTTCTCCTTTATACCTAATAACACACAGATTTTTCTGAATCCTCCTGGGGGACAAGACCTCTCTACCAAAATAACCAGGTGCTTGGGAAACATAATCACCAGAAGAAAACATAGAAAAAAGGTTTATCACATTGATTTAGAAAATCAATTATTTAAATTAATCATAAAAATTTATACAATGACATAGGGAGAATATTGATGAAAGTAAGCAAAACAATGAAACAATTAGTCAGAAAAAGTATAGTAGTTATTGCAGCCAAGAGCTCTCTAAGAGACATAATGATTAAATAAATGTAATGTGATATTCTGGATGGGATCCTGGAAAAGAAAAATGAAGGCAGGTAAAAACTAAGGGAATCTGAATTAAGTATAGATTTTATTTAATAATTATGTGTTAATATCAGTTCATTAATTTTGACAAATGTGCCATACAAATGTAAGTTGTTAATAATAAGGGAAACTTGGTGTGAGGTATATGGAAACTGTATATACTATCTTTGCAACTATTCTATAAATATAAATTTATTTTCAAATAAAAGATTTATTTAAAATAAGTAAGTACTCCTGGTTTCTGGTTTGTCACGGAAGGAGCTTGAAATTTATCAAACTATCCTAACAGTAAGTAAAAAGCTAAACAAACTGAAAAGTCAATGATTCTTCTTAGATACTTCAGAAAACTGAGGTCACAAGGCAAACCACAGCCTCTAACAGAACAGGGAGAAAAATGCAAATAATCATAATTTACCAGTACAGAAACCCAAGAACAAAAATCTCCGTAGGAACCAGTGCAGGATAGAAAAATCTCAATTGTAACTGAAAAATTGTTTGAGGTTCAGCATGGACAAGTCTAAGAGTTTAAAACTTCAGAGAAGCCCCATCGTAGATGGGTCCCCACACTTTTGTAAATTTTATTTCCAGATTCTTGACCAGGTTTTCTCTCTGAATATTGGAGAAAAATCTCTTTGTGCTTTTTGCTAGTGGAGGGGAAAAGTAACCATTTAAAAACATGCCAATGCATCCTGTTTTTCTTAAAAAGGCCCACTCTAAGAAAAAATTATTTTATCAGAACCTAAGCTATTGGGTTTTATCAACATCTAACTGACCTGGAGGATGGAAGTACCAAACTCCTGCCCATTCTAGCTGTCTTGTCCCACTGAAGGGAGAGAGGAGCCGACCGAGGGCAAAACTGATTAAAAACTAAGACCAAATCATAAGACTACAGAATGTGCTCTCTCCCCACATTACTGAGGGCCTATTTATGGCAGTTTCTTTAACCCAGTGTATTATGGCCAGCTACCAAGAAATTATGACAAGGAATACTAAAAGACAAAAATCAGTTTGAAGAGCTAGAACAACCATCAGAACCAGACTCAGATATTGCAGGACATTGGAATTATTAGACTAATAATTTAAAACAGTGATGATTAATATGCTGAGAGCTTTAATGAATAAAGTAGATGGCATGCAATAACTGATAGGTAATGTAAGCAGAAAGATGGAAATTCTATGGAAGAAACAAAAATAAATGCTAGAGATACAATAAAATACTGTACTAGAAATAAAGAATGCATTTAATGGATGCGTTAGACTGAATGTGTCTGAGGAAAGTTTGAGGATAGGTCAATGCAACTTCCAGAACAAAAAAAAAAAAAGCAAGCACAAATAAAAAGTTAGGAGAGAAAAAAAAGAGACAGAATATCAAAAAAAAAAAAGTGGGACATACGTGTAATGGAAATATGAGAAGGAACAGAAAGAGAGAAATAAAAAAAGAATAATTGAAAAGTTAATGACTAAGAATGTTTCCAAATTAATGTCATATACCAAATCACAGATCAAGGAAGCTCAGAGAATGCTATGCAAGTTGAGTGTCCTAAAAAAAACTACACCCAAGCATATTATATTCAAATGCAGAAAATAAAAGATAAATTAAAAATCCTAAAAGAAGCCAGAGGAAAATACCACTTTACCACCATAGGAATAAAGGTAAAAATTACATCTAACTTTTTAGAAATTATGTTAAGCAGGAAATGAGTAGAGTGAAATATTTAAAGTGTTGAGAGAAAAAAAAATCCACCAACCTAGAGCTCTGTACCCTGTGATATTATCTTTCCAAAACGAAGGAGAAATAAAGTCTTTGTCAGACAAAAATTAAAAATGAATTTGTTAATAGTAAATAAGCACTCCAAAGAGTGTTCCAAAAATTCCTTCAGAAAGAAAGAAAATGATATAGGTTGGAAACTCAAATACACATAAAAAAAATGAAGAGCATCAGAGACGGAATAAATGAGGATAAAATACAAGTTTTATTATTCTTATTCTTAATCGACCTAACAGATAGCAGTGTGTTTAAAATAATACTAGCTACAATGTAGTCAATTATATATATACATATATAAATGCATGCCTGTATGTATGTATATATGTGTGAATATATGTTTAAATGGGGAGGAATTAGGATTATTCTTTTATTATAAGGTATTTGCAAAAGACACATTCGATAAAGGACCGTTATGCAAACTATAACTCTTAAAACTCAACAAAAAAACTGAGAACCTTGTTAAAAAATTGATAAAAGACCTGAATAGATAGCTCACCAGAGAAGATATACAGATGGCAGATAAACATATGAAAAAATAGTCAACATCATATGTCATTAGGGAATTGCAAATTAAAACAGTGAGATACCACTACACAGCTTTAGAAGGGCCAAAATTTAAAACACTGACAACAGTGAATGCTAATGAGGATGTGGAGCAGCAGGAACTCTTTTTCATTGCTGGTAGGAATGCAAAACAGTACAGACAACTTTGGAAGATTACAGATACCAAAATACTTAATAAAGTTTTACCTAATAAAAACTAGAGTATATTAAAACAAATGTGATCAAGTCACATTTTACCCAGGTTTAAGCTTTTTTTTTTTTACTTATTAGAAAATTAATGAATGTAATTTCACCAAATTATGAACCAAAGAAGAAAAAAATAACATTTGAAAAAAAAAGTTCGGTATTTATTTCCAATTTTAAAGAAACTTTTTACATTTTAGAAATTTTCTTAACTTGGTTAAATGTCATTTACTGAAATTCTACAACATATTATTCTTAATGGAAAAACTTAAGATACTGTCTTTCATTGGAGACGAGTCAGGATTGCTCAGAGGCAACATCTATAAAAGCACAAGTTACTGCCCTGCACAGCTGCAAGGATATCATTCATGTAGACCATGATGTGCACAGCACTGCAGAGGACTAAGCAGGACACAAATTAGACAACTCTATACAGTGACACTATCATTACTACTTTTTTATATACCTCTGGTAGACCTGTCAATGTTATGCACTAGAAGGGAAAAGTTAAGAGTTTCATTATTTTCAGAAGCTAGAAATGCCTTAGAAAAATCAAGGAATAAGATAGTTTAGAAAGTTTGCTGGTATAAGATTTGTCTTACACAAATAAACTCAAAAATATAATAAAAATAACATACTATACAAAAACCAACATAAAATAGGAATTAACAAAGAATTCATGATTGTATGGAGAAAAAATGTAGTTAAATTACATGACAAAAGGAGAAAATCAAAATAAGTGAAGAGACATTCTAGGGGGTAAAAACAGTCCATATCCTAAAGATGTCAATTCTCTCCAGATCAATCCCTAAGCAATTTCAATCAAAATCCAATTTGTATGAACTTGAGAAATTTTTTCTAAAACTTACATGAAAATATGGGTCAAGAAATGGCTAAGCCAATTTCAAAAGATGAAGAAAAAAATGAGGACATACTACAAATCTATCATCTATTATCTATCTATCATCTATCTATCTATCTATCATCTATCATCTATCTAAACAGACTGGGATGTTTCTGGTGCAAAACTAACATACACAAGGCAGAATTCATGAGGAGCCATGTTCATGAGAAAACGTGCCGTAAGACAAATACAGCTCCACAAATCAATGAAGAAAAGACAGACTGTTTAATAAAGAGTAGTGTGAAACATGGTTCAGAAAGTGGGAGGAAAATGAAATGTGCTCTTTTGTAATATCATATATAAATGTGTACTCCAGATATATCAAAAACCCAAGTGTGAAATATAAAACTATAAAGTTAATTTAAGAAAATGAGAACGTGTTATGATCAATAAGTCAGGACTTTTTATAAAAATAATAGTATAAAAGTACAAATTATATGGGTAAAGATTTAATATATTTGCTTATACCAAAATTAGGGAATTTTGTGTTGTTAAGGAAATGCAAACAAAGTTAAAAGATAACAGATTGGGAGAAAAAATTAAATAAACTTACAAATATTTATATCTATAATGTATTAAGAATTCATGCAAATCAAAAGAAAAATGCAGAAAACCCAATAGATAAAATAATAGTAATACTACTACTACTACTAATAATAATTCATAATAATAATAGTAGTAGTAGATGCCCAAATAGATCTTATGTATATGTTGAGTCATTCAATAGACATTTACTGAGTATCTACACCTGCCAACAATAGACCTCAGAAATACATCATTAAATGCAACAGTCAAAAATCCCTGTTTTCATAGAATACATACAGTTTCAGTTTTAATACCAGCAAAATACAAGTTAAAACAGTAAAAATTAGTAGCTGATAGTTGGGCACGGGGATGGGGAGCACGGCAGAGGGAATGCAGTTTGCATTAACGTGATGGCTAAGTGGAGGGCCAAGGGAGGGAGGGAGCAAGTGGGGGGATCGTTTTGTGAACAATATAGATGTCTAACCAATGCACTGTATACTTGAAACTAATTTAAATAAATAAATTTATTTAAAAAACATTGGCAAATAAAAAATATACAAGTTAAAACAATAAAATATCAGTTAGCATGTATTAGATTGGGAAAAGTTAGAAAGCTGAGTAAAGCCACGAGGGGGCATGGGTGTGGAGTTATAAGAATCCTGAGCATTACTTCTTTGAGTCCAGACTGATGCAGTCATTTTAGTCAAATGACTGAAGCAATATTTAGTCAAATTTAATGTGAAAATATCCTATTGGTAAATAATCCTCCAGAGAGGAACTTATGTATGTCCATAAGGATGCATGTATGAGGATGTTCAACACAATTTTGTTTGGAAAGAATGAAGCTGTAGATGGTCTGTGTTTATCACTGGGGAGGATGATGTGCAACAGATATACACTCTGTGACTTAAGCAGCAATTAAAATATTAAAAGCTTAGATATACACATAGTGCCATGCATCAATCTTAAAAACACAGCACTGAAGGAGAAAAAGTTTGTACAAAATGTGGGCTATTGTACAATGCTGTTACGTAAAATAAAAATGCATACACACAATGCAACACTACATGTGACTCATAAAATTAATGGATGTGTATTGAAAATATTACAATACTTGCAAGGGAGGAAAACGAAAGTGGAAATGTTTTAAAAGGAAATAAAAGAATAAAATAAGTAATGACAGCAATATGCTGTAACTGAGTGGTTAGGAGAAACACCTCACTCAGAGGGTGGGGTTAGAATCAAACAAGTGTGTGAAAGCTTGTCAATTGTCAAGAGCACGTTTGACATTGACACTTATGCACAAATGAAGATACAGCAGTTCTGGTTCATTTTTTTTTTTTTTTTTTCTGACATAGGATGACTGAATTCTTTCCAGGATCAAAGATGAAGTATTTTTCTTGGCCCCTGTGTCAGGACTGTGACAGGCAGAGTGCCCGGATCTTATACAAGGGCTTTGACTGGGATCTTCTTGGTTGTCCCTAGGGCTGCTGAGTTCCGTGGCTTCAGCCTGAATCTATAATCCCGGCCTTCTGACTTATGCAGTGTAGCACCTGGAAAAGAACAGAGAGAGTGTGGGTGATTCTGTGCAAACATGCCCACGACTGGAAATATTACTCACAGGCCTGAAGCAGTAGGGCGGAACCGGGTTATGGAGATTGGAGACAAGACAGTACGGCATTGATTACATGCCCCCTTCCGGCACTGCCGCTAGTCATTTATTAGGGGTGGCAATCAAAAAAGTTTCTTAACTTTAAGTCTAAGAGTTATTTGAAAGAAACCAAACTTACACAGGAGATATTTGAAAACACTAATTATGCTCTGTGCCAACAAATGCACAATGATAAAGTATCTATTGATATCAATTAATATACATATATAGAATACACAAGAATTTTAATTTATTTGGCAGAAAGAGCATGGGCTTTAGTATCAGACAGACATTGGTTGAATTCTGACTCTGGGTGAGCCAAGGGACTTAACCGAACTGTGCCTCAGTTTTCTCACGAGTAAAGTAGGTGCAGTGGAATCCGCCATCACATTATTTTGTTCATTTATTTGTCCTGGTGAGGCCTGGAAAGCATAATCTAAAATACCTAGCACAGAACTTGCCATTTATGGTGTGCTCAATAATGAGTTATCTGCTATTGTTACATTAAAGAAATTTGATATGTTCAATTCTTTATCCAGAGGGTCTGTAAAATTCCCACTGTATGTTTTAAAGCCTGTGATACCAAGATCCTCTGATTTATCGGATGTTAAATTATTTAACAGAAGGCATGTATTCGAGTCATAAATTGTGAAGTTGTAAATGTTCCAAAGAGAAAAAAAAAAGCTGTAGTTATTTTCACTTTTATTCAAAAGGCAAACAAGGTACAAAGGAGTCTTCTGAATTTCAAGTCTCAAACTCTGATCTTTTTGCCCTCTAGTGTTGTGCTCTTTCTGTAGCACTTATTGGTAGTATTTTGGGTTTTGTACAGGTTTTTTTTTCTTTCATATATGTTCTGTGCAAGACACTGCAGGTGCATCCGACAGTCGTCAGTCTCCTCCACAGTTAGCATGTTAACAATCTAGAAAGTAAAATGGGGCAGGCACAGATCATTCTAAAATAAGTAAGGCTTTGGTAAATGCCATGGTAAAGAGTTACAAGCAAGGAGTTGCACACAGAATCTAGTGTTTGTTAAAGGCTTAGTGGAAGACTAAATATATCAACTAACTTTAGAATAGGGGCTACTAATGGAACTCATAGAAAACGAAAGGAAGAGAGCATTCTGGGCAGAAAAAAACTGTAAGGAAGAGCACGGAGATTGAAAAGAATCAAATATCACCAATATTATAGTGGTCAATATTCCCGTTGGCCTTAAATATGTTCTAGACACTAATACACATTTTACTAAGGACGGAAAGGAAGGAAGAGAGGAGAAAGCTGGCAGAAGGAGGAAAGGATGATGGAATAGAGGGAGGGAAGCAATGAACAAATAAATGAAAGGAAAGACCATAAAAGGTCTTAAGTATTAGGCCGAGGATTTGAAATTAATCCAACAGACAAATGGATTTCATTAATGCTGCTTCTTTTCAAGATTTTATACTAGCTTCTCTCTAGATTATTCAGTTCAGAATTGATGGTCATAAATATACAAAGCTTTGATTTTAGTCACATGAATGTATGATTTTTGCTGTTCCTTCCTTGGGATGATAATCTGAAAGCAAAAGCAAAAAAAAGCAGTGTGTACAGAGGGCCTGACACATTATAAATTCAGTCAGAACCCAAGCAAAATAAACAATGTTTCTGAAACACAAGTCATGACCAAAAAGAATGGATAAATTATTGCTCTGACATTTCCTTTGTTATTTATGTCCAGAAATCAATCAATAGCTGAAGGAACAGAGTAATTTATAAGTCAGACGCTGTCAAATATCTGTGGGTCTCAACCGGTATAACCTATCCATGAATTCCTATGAAAATTGATGACAATAGAAAATAATTTTATTTCAAGCCTAGCATTTATAATCTGGTGCATATTATTCTAACATAATATAAAAACACAAATTAAAAATACAATAGCTGCTGAGAACAGAAGTGCCTACTGACTGTATAAAACCTTTCCTCCATCCTTGCCACACCTTGTTTAATAAAAATAGATGTAGGTGATGGAACATTTATTATGGAAACAAGTTAACCAAAAAGACCTGTCAGTTTGATGGAGGAGGTTATTTGTTCAACAAAATATCCAAGCACGTGAGGCAATCTGGAAATCCAACAGGAAAAGCAGAGATGCCCCTGCTTTTGCTTTTTTCCACCTGCCTCCTTGACCAGAAATAAATGTCCGAAGAGAACTGATGAAAAGTACAGACACAGTTTTATGAACATATTTTGCTTCATCAGATTCAGAAGAACTAAGAGGTGATTGGTCACCTCGTGAAAGCAGAATTTAAATAAAAATCCTTTTAGAAATAGCCAGGCAATTTCTCACTCCCTCTCCTTCTTTCTCTCCCTCTACGTCTCTGTCTCTATCTCTATATCCATCTCAAAAGCTGATGTGTGACTTCCCAAACCCATCTTAGCCAATGGACCCATACTCATGTGGTCAGTCTCTCAGGGCCAGAGCTACATTAATCAAACAAATAGAAACCTGATGAATAATTTAGAATGCCAAGGAATCAGTTTAATAATGGAGAAATATAATCGATAAGCAGAGAGATGTTTCATATTAGTGTATCATCTTCCTGAAGGCTATATGGTAAGAAAAGTTCTCATTGGAAAATATTTTGGTAAGGAATAATCAGATGAAGAGAAGTTAGGCAATATCAATGGCTCATGACATCAAGATGATTACTGATGAAATTATTTCCACTTCTCAGGTGACCCTTTGTCCTAAAAAGTGTCAGACTAGACTCCTCCCCCTGACTTCTAGGATAAGCTGTTTATACCATGGTTCACAACCATGCCCAGTCTCGGGAACTTAAAATCACGCAGGTTTATTTCTCACTCGTACGACACATCCATGTTGAGTTGGTCCTTGTGGTTTTCATCAGGGACCCATGAGATGAGAACCTCCGCAATCAGAAACCTCACCAGTCACTGCCTCACGAAAAAGAAAATAAGGCCAACTGTGTACTAGCTCCTAACCGTGTGGCCCTTGGAAGTGAAACACCAAGCTTTCTCATATTCCGTTGGCTAAAGAAAGACAAATGGCTGTGCTCGACTTCAGGTCATAGGACATTCCAAACATATTCCATATCTTAAAGAATGAGAATTGGAATATTATAAATAATCCTAACGTCTCCCAAAACACATTAACAAATTCTTACTCTTTGAGTTCAGCTTTTCTAGACATATTTTTCCTGCTGGGTATTAAGTTTTGCCAGTTATCTGTAATGTCCTTTTATATTTGCTAATGATATACATTCAAGTTCTCTTAAATTTTGTCACTTAAACTGAAATGTGTTTGGTCTGTAAACCCAGCAATATATTTATTACTTACTGGAGGTTACTACTTCCATAGAGAACTGAACTCAATCGTTATTTGTTGACTTTTTCAGGTTCTCAATCTTTATGAGTCATTATTAGTCTGCATACTGCCATTACTCCCATGTACACATACCAGGAATTATCCCCTAAACTATTTTGGATTAGTAACCTAAACTATTTTGCATTAGTAATTAGTGTCATCATTCCAGAAATTAAAATCCACTAAGATTATGTGATAACTATTTGTTTATTTGTCAATTGTGCCAAGTTCAGGCTAATTTCACAGAAGAAAAAAATCTTACCTAGCCATCGACGATATCTCCGATTTAACGAGAAGCGATCTAATGTGGTAGGTAAGGGCCGGGACTTTAGGACCTGGATGGCTGGATGGGCTGCTTTGGGTGTCAACCTCTCTTAGCTTTTTTTCCCTCATCTACAAAATGGAATAATAATACTCAACTTCACGTTTTGTCATTAGGTGTGTTACATTCGAAATGTACCCATCATAGAGCCTGGCCTAGTAAAACACTACTTCAGTTTCATATAATAATGTTTGCTGTTGCAATGTTCTGAACACAGTGCCAGAAGACAGATCTGAAATAGAGACTTTTCTCCTAAGTATGTGCATATTCACCTCTGCTTAGTACAATACTTAGCACAGTGCCTGGCAGAGTAAATGCTAAACAATGTTTGTTATACTATGCTTGCCCACTTTGCCACTAGATGATGAATTGAGGTAAAAGCAAAATATTTTCTCAGATTTTTTTTCCATATTCAAAACTAGGAGGAAATTATCCACAAAGTGTAGGTTTGTTTGTTTGTTGTTGTTGTTGTTATTGTTTTCATTAGATATGAGTAAATTAGACAAATGAGCAGTATCAATAAGAAGGGTTCTATAGTAAGTTCTCACCTAACAGTCAATGTAAACTCTAATAGACCATAAAATCCATGTTATTTAATGTGATTGATTAAAAATTACAAGGTTTGATTCACAGCTGGTGCTAATTGAACAATTTCAGCTCTGTTTTTTTCTTTTTATGTTTTCATAGTTTTTGTTTGTCAGTAAATTATTAACCAAGGAAAGTTAAATGAAAACAAATCAGCGACCATTAAAACTGCTTTTCTTTTCATCGCCACACAGCCACCCCTACCAGGAACATTTGCATCTTTCAGTGGGGGAAAGTAGATTTATTCATCTAAATTTTTTCAGGAACTGAGTTTTACCTGCACTCTCTAGGTATGCTAAAGCTTTTCATTTTATCCTTTTGGGTAATATGTTATAAAAGAAGACAATTTCTTAATTGCTTAGTTTTTATTTATCTTTTAGATTTATGGTCTATATTTCCTCTTCTCTTCTTCCTTCCCTCCCTCTTTTTCTTCCTTTTTTATTCCCTGATCAAATATTTATTGAATATCTTTTATGCATCAGAAAGTGTTCTAAGCACTGGAGGTGCAGCACTAATATTCTGCCCTCAAAAGGATGAGAGAAAGATCATAAACTAAATGCAAAAAGTGGTTAGAGCTATGAAGACAAACCAAGTAAGTAGTGACCAGAATGGCTCTATTTTAGATCTATTGGTCTGAGAAGTTGGCATCTGAGATGAGACCTGAGTTAAACCATAGAGCAAGCCCTGGGCATAAGCAAAAACAAGTATCATTACTCTGAGCAGAAACTTGCTTGACAGGCAGAAGCCCAGTTTGACTGACCATAGTGAAAAAAGGAACAGGAGGTTAAAAAATAACACCAGTGAAGTAATCCAGAACTAAGAACCAGTTTGGGTAGGATCTTGTGGACCATGGCAAAAGTCTAAATTTTATTATTAATGTGAAATCAAAAGTCAGTGAAAGGTTTTGAATAAGTGAGTGGTACGGTCTGGTTTCCTCTTTAAAAGAACCACCTTAGCTGCTCTATAGAAAAGAGACATTAGGAAGATCAAGAAGGAAAGTAGTAAGACCAATCAAGACATGACTGCTTCAGCCCAGGGAAGGAATGATGATGGCATGGACCAGAGTGATGTGCATGGAGGGAGTGAAGAAGCATTGGATCATGGGATATGTTTTGCTAGTTAAATAAAGGTAAGATATAGGACTTGGGACAGGGGCACATGGTCCTACAGTGATTTTTGTCACATAACCTCCCTTGACACTTTGAGCTCTCTAAGAACGCGATTTAGCAAATGGTCAATCCAAAAGGAACCCCTTGACCGTTCTTCTGCATTTCTCTCTGCCATTGAGAACATATGTTAAGCAGGATTTGAATTCCTTAAGATCTGAAAGTTTAATCTCCATTTCTTCTGTCATCATAACAGATGGCATTCTCCAGCATAAAAGGTAATTTCATCTCTAAATGCGAACAAGTAGTAACCTCCAGTACCTTTCATTCACAGTAAACAACTAATGATAAGTGCTGACTATTAGGATGTTCATTACTGCAGATCCAGGGGCTTGACATATATAGCATTGTCTAGAGGCTTTGAAATCACTGACCAACAGTAACTGCTACTCTAGTCAATGTAAATCCTCCTACTGCTGATTTTCCAGAGATAAAACCCCACACTCTTGAGGGAAGTAGAAATTAAATCTTGTTATAAATTATGCGCTATCTGAGACCGTATTCTGCTCTGATCCCACCCAAGCTGCCAATAAATTATAAATAAAGTTATAAAATGTAGACTCTGTCAGTGACTCAGAGCTTTATTGCCCATATCTCCTCTCCATTCTCTCCTTTCCATTTTATTTTTCTCTTGAGTTCTTTAAAAGAGAACAATCCCTACTGAGTTCTTTTTGTCCCTCATCATTTCCTTTTAGAAGTTAACAATTTGTGCAAAATAGGCTCTAATTTTTTTCCCTAAGTATTTAGCAGGACAACTAATCTTGATTTCAAAAAGCTGTCTAGAGTGTTTTCTCTTTTCCTATTAGTCTGTATAGATTTCATTAGTAATAATAACATAAACATGCCAACTACCCCTGGCCTCTAGATTAGTGTGCATCTGGAAAGCATTTCCCAGGCTTGGAATCACCTCTGAATCATGAGGATTGAATGGTCACTTGATTTATACATAAGGGGATTAAATCCTAGGTATTTCTTTAGAACTTTTGCTAAGACTGTTTTTATTCCTATTCGAGATTACCATCTATTGACTTGCCTCTCATTCCAGCTCCTTCTCACTTATCAAGAAAGACAATGACAGCCACCTCAGCCTTCTTCACTGCTCTGACTCTTGTCATCAGCCTGAATGACTTTGCCATCTACATGTTGAACAATTCCAGCACTCTAACCTCTTATGTCTTTCAACTTTCAATACCCCATGTTAAAAGAAAAAAAAAAAAGCTACATGTGAAACATCAGTGAGTATGAGGAGAATTCATATGCTAGAATTCCTAAAATGAATAAATTTATTAAGCAGACATTTTATGATAAGAAACATGGAAGAATCTGATGTATTGGCTAGATCATAAAATCTAATCTACATGCCCACTGAAAATGACAATGATGATTTAGTGTCAGTTCAAGGTTGCTTTGACTTCGGTTTACTACTGAAGTAAGAAACGTTGCAAAGGAAATATGTGAGTTAAGGATACACGTGGATATGGTTCCCCAATGACTTGTTAGGTCTTCACAAAGGGGCACTTGAACTTCAGTGGTCCAGGTAGTTTGCCAGAAGAAGGCAAACACTTCTTTAAGTCCAGAGCATTGTATGTCGTCTGGTACATAACATTTGGCTGGTTCAGAGGTTACATCAATACTCAGGGTCCACACGAATACCATAAAGTGTACTTCTTACGATGCAGTTACATATATCAGTAGTAAAAAAAATGCTCACAAACTGTCAGTATTACAAAACATTGTGAAAAGCTCCATCAGAGCTTTCTTTCATTTGTTCAACACTGAAGACATAATGTTTAGCAGTGCCTTGTTAATAAACAATACTTACTAACATTTTTAATAAAATGAGATAAAATTAGACCAGAATAGAATTTGTTTTTATTTCTGAAAAATATTACTATATTGACCATGTAGTCATAAAGATTCATTATTTCACAGAAGCATTTATAATAATCTTTTCAGATATACCTGGGGCAAGGATAGATAAATATATTTGCAACCCAACAGTTAGTATGTTTTTAAAGCATGCTCTAAAAACACACTCTAAAAAAAATGAAAATGTGTATACAAAGGAGTTATTTCCTCAACCACTATTTCGATTTTCATTTTTAATAGATTTTTTAATTTTTTTATTTAGTTTTTTTTCTTCTATCTTCCTCCTCACTCTAATAATATAAATTCTATAAGGTCAGGAGTAGAGTCAGTTTTGTTCACTGCAATTCCTAAAACTCCACATAGCTTTCCGAAGGTTGTCAATAAATAGTTGTTTAAAAGGGTGAGTAAATGTTATTTAGACAAAATATAAAAGAAGATAAATTTTAAATAATTTAACATTCTAATGTGCTTTAGAAATTTAGAAAAGTATGTATAATAGGTATGTATAATAGGTAGAATTTATCTGTGCCCATTGTCTGATGTGAACTCTTATGAATAGAAAGGAAAAATGTAAAGATTTTGTATTTCTATAATATTTGGAGGCTCCAGTGAATTAAATTCATTATTTAATCATGAAGAAGAATGAAAATTGGAGATGATGAAGTGGTGCCAAAGGAAAAAAAACACGTAAATAGCTATTTGGGGTGAATGGCTGCAATAAAGACCCAGTCTTTTTGAAAAGGCCAAAACAAAATAGATTTTTTTATTCAACAATTATTTTTCAAATCCCTGTTATTGGAAGACTTTTTTTCTAGAACTTGGAACCACATAGATAAAAATCTAGATGTCTTACTCTCAATAAACTTATGTTTCAATTAGGTAAACAAAGAGATAAACCTTTATGTAAATAAGAATATTGTTTTACTAAAGGTTTGGATTAAAAGCATGTAAATAAAATGAGAAAAAATACCCCCCAAAACCCCAAACCTCATTGGCATATGTGTTAACAAGTAAGGTCAAGAGAAAGATGATTAAGAATAAAAATGTATGTAAAAACTTCATATGAAAATTGATAATCTTTTTAAAGGAAATGTAAGGTAAAATAATGTGTATGGAAAATACAGGTTAAACTCTTGACATAATTATGTCATCTTAGACAAATTACTTCAACTTCTTCATCTACAAAATTGGGCATTAGACTAGATAATTTCTTAGGTTTTCTGCAGCCTTTATTATTACCAGTACTTTTACAAACCTGTATGAAAAATCCAAGCAATAAGCTAGTCAATTTTTGTTGGATTTAATCTTTATTTGTTTGTTTTTCAGAGAATTATTCTCCAATAAACAAGAAACTTCTAGTCTTTCAGTTAATCGATTTGTGTATTCGAGAAGTTTTATAATTTTGGTTACTGAATATTTTATTCCATATCAGGTTGGCAAATATAGTGGTCCCCCCTTATCTGTAGGGGATACATTCCAAGATCCCCAGTGGGGATCTGTTTTTTCTATACAGGCTTATGGTAAATTTTAATTAATAAATTAGTCACAGTGAGACATTAATAACAATAGCTAGTAATAAAATGGAATAATATACTGTATATTATTGTTTTATGTATGTATATATAACAATGTACTGTAATAGAAGTTATGCAAATGTGGTCTCTCTTTCAAAATATCTTATTGTACTGTACTCACCCTTGTGATGATGTGAGATGATACAATGCCTATGTGATGAGATGAAGTGAGGTGAATGACATAGGCATTGTAATGTATAAGTAACTATAAGTTACTTGGAAACAAGCAGTGAGATACTGTAACAGTCATTCTGAGAACTCAGATAGCTACTAAGTAATGAATGGGTAGGTTGGGTATACAGTGTGGATATTCTGGACAAAGGGATGACTTATGTCTTGCGAGTGATGGAGTGGGACAGCACAAGAGTTCATCACACTACTCAGAAAGTTATGCAATTTAAAACTTGTGAATTGGTTATTTCTGGAATTTTCCATTTAATAATTTCGGAACCCCTATCGACAGAGGGTAACAAACCACAGAAGCAAAACTGTGGATAAGGGAGAACTACCCTAGGAATAAAATCATAATCACTTGCCATGCCTGACACCTCCTTTCCTAATAACTCCTATTGATGCAGGTGGAAATGGCCCTGACTTCAAAAATGAGAAAGAGAATAAAGGAACAGAATTTTAATGCCTACTATCTATAGGTATCCTATGAGAATCCCATAAAATATGTCAATTTTAGAAAAAGAGAAAAAGTCAAGGCAGTTTGAAAAGTTACATGCCTCTCCCCATAAAAGAATGATAGCTGTCGTAATTGAATATGGACAAGACAGATGGGCAAAGCAACCAACTTCCTGATGAAATATTTAATGAGATTATTACTTAATATGAAGAATTGCTGATCTGAAGATGCAAACTCCACTGAAGAAAAGCAGCGTGTATTCTGAATTGCTTTTAAGCTGCTTAGAAGCTTTTCTCTCCTACAGATAAAGAGAGAAAATGTAATAATTTAGAAGAGCAAAGTTTTAACTGTTCTTTCTTTTTCTTTCTAGGATTCTTTTTTTTTTCCCTCCTCCTTTCTTGTCTTATATTTAAGAGGAATGTTTAAATGATGACAAACAGAAAGTGGAAATCCTTCATGTGTCAAATTATTTATGATAATTGTAAATGCTTTTAACTTTTTTTAAATGCTAAATCATTTTGAGCATTGATTCTTGGGGAAGCTAATTAGTGAGTTTCACTATACAAGGGAATAAATAGCAGAAAGTGAGGATTATTTTGAACCATCTGGATAAGAAAGATGTTGGATATTTTGTGTACAGAAGTATATGTTTATATCTAAAATGAGAGAATTGTAGACTGTATTATTGACACCTAAAATCACTTCCTTCCTGACCTCTTATTCATTAGGTTTTGACATAAACAATCCCCAAATATTTGTAGAACAACACATTTCTTTCTTACATTACTTATCAATGACTATGAGACAGGCTACTTTCTCTAATTTATTCTGTTCTGCTCTGCCCCATGCATTTCCTCACATTTCATTGACCGGGTCCAAGTCACAGTGAGACATTAATAACAATAGCTAGTAATAAAATAGAATAATATACTGTATATTATTGTTTTATGTATATACATATAACAATATACTGTAATAGAAGCCAAATCCCATGACTGGGCCCAATAATGGGGTATGGAAATATATTCTGCATACAGAACATGGAAAGGGAAGGGATGCAATCTTTCATACAACCTATAGCAGGCAGAGTCATGACTCCCCAAAGGTGCCCATGCCCTAATTTCTGCTAAGATTGCTTAGATTTTGGTTGGAATGAGGGGTGGGAGCCATGGAAGAGGGAGAGAAAGATAAGGAGAAAGCACAGTCACAAGGAAGGGTCTATGAGAATCATTACTTAGTGAAGAAATGGAAAACCGTCATTTATTTTTCTGCCTTGTTTTACCAAAGCCATGAAGGCGTGCTTGTCTGTGTGTGTATGATGTGTACAAATATATTTATATATTGTGTGTGTGAATATTTGTATTTTCACATGCATACGCATACATATTCACACATGCACATATGTATATATTTCTTCTGATTATGTGAATGTTTTCATGGTGCTTTGTTTGTTTTTTGTAATCGAATGTACATAAAATCTCATTATGCTCCTTATGATGTCTACCATTTGCCAAACTTAGGCTTCTCACTCTGGGACCTTGATTGATTAGTTTACATGAACAGATATTGTCTCTCATGTAGAAAGGCAGTGTTATTGACACCAATAACTAGAGCATAGATTTAGAATTGCTATTCTATAGAAGCTTTTGCATGTGTTTACCAGTTGACATATGTAGCTTAACAATTAAGGTTAAGGCTAATTTCAAAGTAAAATTGAAAAAGCCTATGTAATAACAATGGCTAATGTTTACCATACCTTACAATATGCTATGTACTATGCTAACTACATATTTTGATTATTTTATTTGATTCTCCCAAAACTCAATGAACTGCTATTATTATAGATGAGACTTAGAGAGCTTAAACAGTTCCCTGTGATGACATGTGGATAGAGAGAGTCAGAAGTGTATAAAAATGTGTCATCTTATTTCAAAGCTGATTTTTAACCACACACTATACTGGAGATGACCTTGGGCCAAGCAGCCACTGAGATTAACCTTCCTTAGAAAACATTCTACCTGATTCAGATCAGGATAAACAGTCCATAAACTTTCTGTTTAGACAAGAGAAAAAAGGAGAAATACATATGTTAATGCAGTATTCATGGCAGTGTAATGACATTGCCCAGGGAAAAAAATGAAAAAGTCTCATCAGCATTCACAAACCTTTTAACTATAATACTAAAATACATTCCTTGTCATACTTAATGATTCTCTGCTGCCCCTTGGAGTGAGTGGAGCTTTATCTGCAGATTTTTTTTATTGTTTAAAACTGCTCTTTCTCTCTTTTTTTTTTTTGTTTCCCCCACCAAACCCAACAGAATCCACAAAAAGCACTAGTTCCAAAGCCTTGACATGGAGCCAAAGTAATACTGAATAGCAGTAGCAAAGGGATAAGAGGCAAAGATTCCACTGCAACTGAAATAGCAGATACACACACTGGAAAGGAGGCGTGTTTCCATAAGACAGAGATTTTAGAAAACCTGGTCACTCCTGTAGAAATTAAAAACTTCTTGACATTCTATGCATGAATGTCAATGTCCCCTAAGCCACTATTAATAAACACAGTTGACACTGAACATTGTGGGGACTGGGGCACCAACTTCCCATGCAGTCAAAAATCCACGTATAACTTTTGACTCTTCAAAAACTTGAGTTGTCCTTAGGTATCCATTGGAACCACTCTTCCCCCGCAACTACCAAAATCTGTGGATGCTCAAGTTCCTTATACAATGGAGTAGATCAATGCATACAGTCAGCCCTGCATACCCTCAGACTCCCAACCATGCATTGAAAACAGTACAGGTACTTACTGAAAACAATCCACGTGTAAGTGGACCTGTGCAGTTCAAAGTCATTTTCTTCAAGGGTAAACTATATGTTACTAAATGTTGGCAAGACTTGATTGCAATTTTTTCTAACACTGTCAGAAAGCCTGGTTCTGTAATCTCTGCAATGCAAGACTGTGTCATAAATCTTTTCCTAACTCCAGTGAGCATTCCTCAGGCTCCATCTGCAGTAAGCATTATTTGCTTCATAGCTATGCTCTTGAGAGACTAATAAACCAAGGGCTAAATCATCTAACTCACATCACTTTTTTTTTTGTAGAGTATACATATATATGCTAAGTATATGTATATGTAGGTGTCTATCACCTATCTATTTATCATCTATCTATCATCTATCATCTATCTATCTATCTATATCTATATCTATCTATCTATCATCTATCTATCATCTATCTATCATCTATTATCTATCTATCATCTATCTATCTATCTATCTATCTATCTATCTATCTATCTATCTACCTGCCTATCTATCTATCATCTATCTATCATCTATCTATCTGTCTATAATCTCTATATCTTCTATCATCATCTATTTATGAATATCAGTGCTTTAGAATAACGAAGATGTGCTGATTCTTTTTCATTGTCCAATTACACATTTATATTGTTTGCCTGCTACGCTTATAGTCACATTTGAATTTGTAACTGTAACTTTATATATTTCTCAAGTCATTTTAGTTGGACTTATTTTGTATCCTTAACTAGATGAGTTTAAGATAGGGTTTCTCTCTTTTATTTTCTTCAGAGTACAGGTATATCAACTCCTGAATTTGAGAGCAAAATTCTGTGTGCTTTTATGTTTTTAAATAATTTGTCAGATCTTCAAAGGAGTACATTACCCCCCAAATTTTAAAGGTCCCATAAAGATATCTGAGTTCACATTCATTATTTTATGCCTTCGATTATTTTATAGCTAAGTGAGAAGTAAAGTGTTTTGGCCAAGGTCTATACTAATTAATGACAGACTAGGACTAGAATGAGGTCACATGACTAGCAGGAACAATATCATTTTCACTCATTGATCTATGTTTGGATTCTTAATCAATATTTGCTTCAATCTTGTGCATCCTACAGTTTTTCGCAATGGCTCGATAAAAGGATGATTAAATAACCCAGTCTCAATTAAAAAAAAAAAGCTAATTTGAATCATTTCTTCTGAATGTCACTAGAATACCTATATTGCCTGATTCTGTTCTGGATTTGTTGATCTGAGTTCATAGAATAAATTTCAATGATAACAATGATAAACATCCCAAGGAAATTATTTGGTTTTAAGACAAACGATACTAGGGTATACTTACTGCTAGTGTCTTGCTTAGTAATGCTTTTTTTTCTTCTTCCAAGTTACTGAGGTCAGCCTCATCTTAACCTTTTCTTAAATAAAAATAAATTTCAGAAAAATGAGAGTGGTAAGAAAAGAATGAGAACTACTGTCCATTTTATTTTATTATTATTATTTTTTAGGCGAAGCAGCCCTTGGTTGACCTCACAGATTACAAGGACCTTGCCAGCTTACAATCCCTTATTTTTTTATTTTTTACACCTGCAGCACCTGGTCTTCCTAGGTGGTCTTCCATCCAAGTACTAACCAGGCCCGACCCTACTTAGCTTCCAAGATCAGATGGGATCAGGCTTGTTCAGGGTGTCATCAGATGGGATCGGGCTTATTCAGGGTGGCATGCCCATAGACAGACTACTGTCCATTTTAGGGACCATCTGGTGCAAATCCAGATGCCAAGAAATCTGTTGGCTGAGAATTTTTGCTTCAAGTGTAATTTTACTTTTTACCTGTAACTCTTTTCCCAAGTTTTGCTTCATTCATCTTAAATTGTTCATACATTTGGTTGTTCCATGTGCCATGGTAGTATATTTAGGAGGTAGTTCTTTTTCAGCACTTTTAAATCCCAAGACAAAATAAATGCAGCCTTTGAGGTACTGGATAGTTTCATGAGTGAAGAACCTTTTTAAAACTCATCTTCCCAGTTAAGAAAGTAAGTTCTGTTTCACAAGTCCCAACCATCTATTGTGTTTTCTTAAAAAGTACAAAGGATAAAAATAAGTAGATGATCTCTTGAGAAAACCGAATTCGTCATCTATTTCCTGCTGAAAATGACTTTTAAAGTAAATTGAGTCAATTTCGAAAGGCAAAGAAAAATTCCTGCTTCTTCTCAGTCAACATTACTTGTGACTTACCACCTCTTATCTTAATGTTTTTTATACTTTTCTTTCTTTTCCCACACTCTGCCCCCTTGGGGATCAAAGTCCGATTAGTCAAAAGCTATTAAAGAGAAACACTTGACATTTCCAAAAGAAAAAAATATATAAAGAGCAAGAGTATTTAATGCATGGAAGTAAGACTGGATGAAGCACAATTTTAAAGAACATAGAGATGATGACATTTTGCATATTAGCAAAGAAAATAAAAGTCTCAAAAGGATTTTTTTTTTTTCAAAAAATAAGTGAGGCAACTCTAAAGCGCTCAAGAGTTTTATTGACTATCTACTATGAGCACTACTCAGTGAATATATTCAGAGGAAAATGCAAGGGAATATAAACTAAACAAAGTCAAATCCTTAAGTCACCATTTATAGGTGAGGAAATAAAATATAGATGTGTGAAAAGCAAATAAACAAAATGACAAGGAATCAATATAGACAAGAAAAATTAAAGGAGATTCCAGAAACTTCTCTGCTTAAGGAGTATATAGTATTTTTAGTATTTGCAATTAAATTTTTTTATTTATGTAAACGTTAAAGTTATAGAATTCAGCTCTTTGATGCCAGTGGGGATGACTGGACCTGAAATAACAGATAGCAGATATCCTTTGACTTGTTTTATGATGTGAACCACTTTTTGGACCTAGAACCCAATTTCTGAATACCAAATGTATTCAGTAATGACTGCCTCTCCTGTCTGCTATCTAAGCTCATACATTGCAGAAAAGAGAATGCCTACACAATGTAAGGACTGTTGGGTACAGGATGTGAATTTTTATTGATACTCAGATGCTATTTATTGATGCTATTTGCGTGGAATCATATGAGGGTCATGTAATAAATGGAATCTTTGTCCATATCAGGCTCTCAGTGACCCACTAGGCCCTTGGAGCCACCCAGTGGTTGTTCCCCAGTCTCCAAAAGTATAGACAGAATGGACATCCTCGATCATTTATACAACATTTATGTTAGATCCTTGGTTTATAGATGAAGAGCTATTATAGTTGAAAAAAAAATCAAGTAAAATTCTCTGAAATTGCACTCCTTTGATTCTGATTTGAATACTAGACTGTATTTAGTTTTGTAATGTTCATACAGGTAAAATCCAAAACAACATAAGTGGTAGTTATTTTATCAGTATACCTAATGGCTAAAAGCTCAAGCTTTAAAGAAAATAAGGGAGTCAGGGTCAAGGTCACTTTTTTTTGCTTACCAGTAGGCTAGCCTTGGTCAGCTTTATCAAACTTTCTGTGACCTGGTATATCCTCACCAACATTACCTAGCTCACAGAGATATTTCTAGAATTTAACTGGAGAGTGTAGCATTTGGCACAGATCCAGCACAGTTAACACTCTATATAAGAAATTGACTATTGTTATTATAATGATATCATTTTTATTATTATTGTAGTAACGATGTTTACTATGTAGTAACCATTGTTACTATGATTTTTATTATTGTAATTAATTTGAGCTATATCCATGGGAGGGAGCATCAGCTTACAAATATTGGAATCTGAACAGGAGCATGCTAGCAGACCAAATGAGGAAATGAGGGCTCCACTCTCCTAGACCTCATGTTCATACACAAATAAGTACCCTACTATTGCTTCCAACCTAGTGTCTAATGGGCCTGGACATAAATTGCCTTAGGGTCCAACAGTGCTGAAACCCAACAAAGCTGGTAGTGAGCAGAAAGCAGGATGGATTGCCTCTGGCACAGCATGAGAGCACTGAGAGGCTGAGTGGAGAGAGGGAGCAGAGCGAGAATGTATTAATGATGAGCCTCTTGCAAGAAGGGGAGAGATCAGGGAGAGATTAGTGGAACTGCTGATTGTGCACAGGGAGGCCAGCTGTGAGAGGTTAATGGAACATTAGGAGAAGAAAGGGATCCAAAGGCAGCAGGCTGCTACCTGGGATGGCGGCTTTGGGTCATCACATTTAAAAGCACCACACAACAGACAGCCACAGCTGGAAGTGGAGTTTTGACCTCAGCCCCTGCAGGGTTTGCTGAGAGGGCAGTTAATACAGGCATGCTGGGGACGAAGCTCCAAGAGACAATGTGTTAATTCGTTAGGTACTGTGGTATTTTAGCTCCTTTCCTTTTCTGAGTGACAAGCATCCCACAGGATGGAAAATGATCCAGAGGACTTATGTTAAAAAAAGAAAGGTTTTCACATTTCCTCATGCCAAGACCTTAAGTCTCCAGTGTTGAGCCAGAAGAAAAATGAGGTTCTTGAAATTGACTTATCATAAGTTTTTCGATAATTAAGGAAGCAATTCTCAAACTTTTATTTGCCCTTCTGCAACTGACTTGTCAGATGCCTTTATCCAGGCTTGACAGTCCTCATCAGATTAAGTGGACCTTTGCTGCTTTGTGGCTACAGCATTCTACATATGAGACCATAACCACCTTCTGAAGAGGTATCTAGTTCCTATTGGGTCTAGTTCATGAAAATCATATCCAGTTGTCTGGTTCTCACCTGGGTAGGGTCTAGCATGTACTCAAAGGTAGGCTATTTCAGATGGTTGCTCTTTAGAAATTAAAACTAAGGCAAAATTCTCAGAATGTTTGAGATTTCATTATGTCCCAGTGGAGACTAGACTATGTCTACTAAGAGATTACTGTTATGTTTTTTTGCTTCACATTTTCTTTAGTTGCCTTTGTTCCTGCAAGTTCTAAAGCCTGGTTCTTTAGTCTCTCTAGAAATTGTGAGTTGTCAATATCATTCCAAGAATATTTTGGCCTTCAGCCTAGGACAACAAATAATTCTCAAGACACTAGATATAGTTTCACATTCCTTTTTCACCTCTAAGAAAGTATATATAAATTCAAGTGAGTGAGAAATAATTCCAGGAACGACTTTGAGTCCACTGTTTTCATTTTTATTTTTTTAAAGTGAGACTCCTCTATGCTTTATTACTTGATTGTCAGGACAAAAGTAGATTTTTAAAGTAGTTCACAACTGATTATAATAAATCTGTGGTGCATTGTTTTCAAAGAGGGCTTCAGTAAATCCTCCCATCCTTGTTTGCACACGCCTTTGCAATTTGGTGAACTTTCCATCAAAAGAAGAATCTGTGCTTAATCATTTGACATTTTGGTCAATACAATACTGGCAAATGTTCCATAAGCAGAGGTTTGAAAGGTGTTTGCACACTGAGGCTTAGCCTGTTTTTGTTTGTTTGTAGTGGGATCACACAGTCCCAGATAGCAATGAGCCGTGTTTAACCAGCTGGAAATGAAGAGACAGAGATACCCTAGTTGACAGCTCGACAAAGACAAGGCATATGGGTGTGGCCACTGTATATCATCCATTCACAATTGAGTCAGTATGTAATTACAGCCTCATGAACCACCCATGATGAAGCCAGCCAAAAAGCCACCTGGTTGAACTCAGCCCAAACTCCTAACCCAGAGAACTATTAGTAGATGTTTTACCTTTTGCTTCTGGGGTTGTTTTTCACTTAGCAATAAATAATTGATACAGAAAATTAGTACCAGAACTTGTATGGTGAGTAACAAAAACATAAAATAGTTTCAGTGGCTATGATACTGGTTAGGAAAAAGAGGCTGGCAAAGAAACTGTTAGTCAAGGCTCGAAAACTTTTAAACTGTTATTGGTGGCTGCAAAAATGGCAATCCATGTTTTATACCTTTGAACCAGTTGTAAACTATTGTCGATGGTAACCTTGGGTTTCTCTGTGATAAATATTTGCAAAGATGTCCACATCAATTCCACCCATCTCTTGCATCCGTGGTCCTCTTCACATTAATTACTGGAGTCTGACTCTCTTCCCCTTGAGTTTTCTCTCTCTGTACATTAAGCTCTAGAAAGGGAGAGACTAAGCTAAAGAAAATGCTGTTCAATTTGCAAACAGAGCTTAGAGGAAATGTTAGAAGCCAGGACTTGTTGAGATGGAAAATTGAACTATCCACAAGTCTGTTATACCTAGCTAGTAAAGGGAACTAAAGTTTTGCCACTCAACAAATGTGCCTTTCGAGCTATAGATTTTAAGCTGGTTATTAAGAAACAAAAGACTGAAAAAGAACCTTTCCCCCTTTCTTACCTAAGATATTAAGATGCAAAGGACTACTCCAGGAAGGAAATCTTAGCATATTCACCTTAACGTTAGGTAGGAAGGGTCTAAACAGGACCTATTAGCTAGATTCCTTCTTTATGTCCCATTGTTTCTGGGTTGCCTAACAGAAATTTATCATTAGTTCAGCCCCTCCTGTAATTTGTCTATTTCCCCTTTGCAATCCCAGACCCTGCCCCTTTTCTGTTTTGTCCCTAATTGTAGATAATCCTCAACTGCCCAATGTATTTGAGTCTTATTCTTATGGCATTCCTGAATGTACATTTATATAATAAATCTTGGACATTTTTACTGTTAATTTGCCTCTGTTAACTTGATTATTGATCTGCCTCTGTTAATTTTATTATTAACCTAGCTAGAATAAATTGTTATTGTTATTGTTGTTGTTGTTGTTGTTATTATTATTATTATTATTATTATTATTTGCACTCATTCTAGAAAGGTTATAAAACAGAGAGCCAAATGTTGTCTTTGGCTTCCAAGAACTCACAGTTTAGAAGGGATGGGAGAGCAGAATAAGTCTATACCTATTTAAAATAATGTCTAAAAGAAAAAGGCTAGGATAGAAAACTTAGTCTTCTAAAAAGGCAGAGCCCATTCTTTTCTGAACCAATGTATCTCTCAATTAACTGTGATTCCTAATTGCAGAAATTGTTAAGATAAATAATGCTGTATACATTCTATTTTTCTCATCATGAAAAAGAGATGCCTTTCCCCTCAACTCCAGAGCAAGAAAAGAAAATCACATTACTTATAGGCCTAAAAGATCCCAAATGATTTTTATTGCTACTACCTTTCCAAGTGTAAGAGAGACCACAGACACTTCTGCCCCAGGCATTTTGACTCGGATTCAGTCATTGTTTCAAGTTGGTAAAGTTTCTGTAAGCTAAAGATGCCAAAGCCATGTCAGATGAGACTTAATATGCGAAGCACCTAGAGAGGCTCTCAGAACATGGATGTTTAATGCAAGTTAGCTTCCCTTTCTTTTGTCCTTCCAGCCTTCCAAGTCACTTCCAGCCTTTAAAGTAAGGGCAAATATTGAGTTTTTCAAAATGGGTGTCTTTATTGTTAGTATAGTTTGATAGTTTTAGAGAAAAGTGGTCACATAACACATCCTATCTATTGCTATGTTCATGAATGCATCCAGGGTATCTGGGTTCAGCTGGTAGCAAGGAGACTTTGATTTTAAGGTCAAGAGCATGGGACACCAGACAAGTTCATGAAGTGTTACCCACATATGTGCTCAACCACATTCACAGTTGTAGGGGTGAGCACCACTATTTCAAAGAGGGGCGGCTGATGAATTTCATCATTTGTAATAGGATGAGGAGTGAAATGGGCAGCCATCTTTACAGGTGTAGATGTCTTTATAGAAAAGTAGATGATAAATATGCACCTGCTCGCCATTTTGTTTCTTAGAACTGGTTTCTTCTTAGTCATATTCAGGAAATGTATTATCTTTATAAGATGTCTTATAGGATTTAATAGGACCCACTCCATCGGACATCAATTGCTGATGATGACAATAGGTTGGCTAACATGGATGGGTAATTATTACAAATACAAACACTGTTCTATGAACTCTATATGTACTTAAAACATCCAAGTATTCTATAAACTAAGATTATCATAATTGCCTTTATATAATTGAAAAACTAAATTTTAGAAAAATTATATAATTTGATTAAGGTCACACAGTGAAAAAAGGTGTTAAACCCAGGATGCCTGGCAATGTTGTTTACTGATGTGATTTCTAGAGAAGTCATAATTAATTTACTTTATTTTTACCATCCTCAAGAGAAAACAAAGAAAAATCTTTTTTTTCTTTCTCACTTACGAGGATAACATCGTTCGAAAAAGAGAAAGCACTAGTAGATGACATAATATGATGTAGGAAACTCATTACATAAAACAAAAAAGAGCATAAAAGGTGAATTTACACTAAAGTCTGCTAGTCTGTTAAATAAATATATAAAATGGGGCTTAAAATATGATCCTAAAGTCAAATACCTTATGTTGCAAACAAACTTGTCGCATCAGTGAAAATGCCCAGCTGTTCTCCCTTTTTCACTCCTAACACCACCCATCTGTTCCTGCCAGCCAAGGGTTTTTCATCTTGCTGTCTTAGAGAGGGTTTCTTCAAGATCCTTAGGTACCAATAAACCAAAGTCTGGCCAACGATTAAGAAAAGAAATATTTTGACTTTTAGAAAATATTTTTATGTGTTTTTTTCTCTCCATTCTCTTACCCCTCATATTCTACTTCTTACTCCATATTGAGCTGTTTCTTTTCAGCATAGTTGGGTAGACAAAATATATTTAATAATAGCTAAAACCGTATTTAATAAATATTTACTTTTGTTTTAAGTACTTTCTACACATTAGCTAATTTAATTCTGACAAAAACTTAGGAGATACATAATATTATCATGGTCCTTTTATAGATGATAAAATTGACACAGAGAGGTTACGTTTACAACAATGAAAAGATGATTTGAACTTAGGTAGTCATCCCCCATCTTCCAAATTCCAACCCACTCTGCAATACTGCTTCAAAGATAAGTAAAACTCTCATACAAGTAGAAAAATTTACCTATTGAATCCATTTTAAAGTTCATAAAGATGAACATTGTTCTACTGATATGGAAATGGACTCCCAGGAATATTGTTTACATACAAAAAAGAGTGATTTGGTAAGATATCTTGTGCTTATTTTTTGGTGCAGAGGAAGTTTAATTCGAATCTAAATTTTATTGTGTCGATAGTGTTTTCTCTCTTGTGAAATGTGATTCTCAGTGAAATCATTTCTGATCAGTTAGCAACCCTATGCCAAATGCAGCACCCCCAATGCTCAGACTCACCTACAGTTCTTGACTTCAAATATTATATCCAATTATACCAAAGGGCACTGGTCAGCCCAGGATTTGTTTTAAAAGCAAGTTCATGACATATATGCTTCCCTTATTTTTGAATCTTTATTCCTTTGGTCTTTAATTTTTTCTCTAGAAGTAGAAGTCATTATTTAAGCCAAAAGCTACATGCATTTTCATTTGTAATAAATTATTTTAGGTAAAAATTAAAAATATGGTCACTACATCATCAGGAAATTTATTCTACCCAGTTAGCTTGGGCAGCAAGTCTGTGTCACATTCTGGAGTTGTGTTAGATACTCAGTAATACTTGTTTATTAATTGACTATGTTTTTTGTTTTTGTGTGGGTTTTTCTTTCTTTTTTCTTTTTTGCTTTTTAAAGTCTTTAACTGTTTTTTTTCTTGGTTTGGTTTGGTTTGGTTTGGTTTGGTTTGGTTTGGGTTGGCTGGGTTGGGTTGTTTGGTTCGTTGTCTGGTTGGTTGGGTTAACCAGACCATTTACTTCAGGACTATTGCTGTTGCCATTATCCCCCATCCCCTGCCCTTTTTAAAAAAGGCTTTTTAAGCATTATTATCTTATGTATAAGAAGGACCAGAAAACACATCTCCTTTCATTATCAGGAATTATCAGTTTAGTCTTTCTGTTCTTTTGTAAGATAAAGAACAGGGACTTGACAAGTTATATGAAAGAACAGGTTAACCTAGAGTGCAGGTGAGGAAAGGAGAGAAAACATTTGAAGCATAAAAGAAAGATGATAGACAGCTCAGTCACATTCCCTCTAGGCAGACACTCGGCTGTTTTCTAAATTTGAAAAAATAAATGAATACGTCATATATTACCTTTACAATAGTTAGTAGGATTAATTACACAGAATTTAAAATAAAATAAATGGCAAAATTGAAAATTATTCTGTTTTGAAAACAATTTTGTGTTTGTTTGTTTTTCATTCAGCTACATATGTAAGCAATAAATTTGTGTGCTTCTTAATATTTTAATGTGTTTTTGTTCCTAAATATTTTTTTGTCCTGAACTTTTTGTACTCATTTTTGGATCATTTTACAGTGAACATTAAAAGAAGATTTTTACTAAAACCACAGTAAACATTTTTAATTAATTTTATAATTTTCCTATTTATCCATTAGGTCTATTCAGAAAGTAGACTGTCTACATACTGCCCACAATATTGACAGTTTCTTTGAGAAGCTATCTCTGTCTGAATTATGTGATTTGATATTTCTGAGCTCTGTTACATGGATCTCCTAGTATTACAAAAAGGCACAAGGGAAAAATTAGGAGGTAACAATTACATTTGGCTGTGCCATGCAAGCAATAGAAGACTGGGCTCAGGAGACAGATTGTCTGGATTCCAATCCAGGCTGTGATATTTACTAGTAAAGAAAAAGTGAGGAAGTTGCATCAATTCTTTGTGCTCACTTTGTCTCACCTCTAAAATAAAATTTATAATAATAATAATAGTTATCCAATTAGGCTTGGTTTGAGGTTTAAATTAATTAATATATGTAAATTGATGACAGCAATTTCTGGCACAAGAAAGCACTCAAGAAAAGTTAGCTGTTATTATTTTGCATCTGGGTTATAATTAATAGTGATTAGATTTTGTAAACAGTAGTATGAATTATGGCAAACTAGAAGCAACTCTTAATCAATGGCTTATTCAGATAGTAGTTTGGCCTTTTTGAATAGTGAAGCTAAAATGGTTCTTCTAAAAAGTCCTTCTTATTAAATAGCAGTGAATGAAGCTGGCATTTTATGGGGTGTCCTGAGGCAGCAACAGGAATTTATATCTAGTTGGGACCTGGTGATCATTTTATTGCTCAGACGAGGAAATTAAAGTATTCAGTGTTAGCAGAGGTTGTTCTGGAACCAATACTTTATGATTTCCTGCTCAAGAATTTCTTTCACAGTGTTTTACAGTAACCTAAAGGAGCCCTATAGCTGGCTCTTTGAATAGTTAGTATTCTCTTAATTTGAGGAAAAAATATTTAAACTGAATAAAGAAGATCAAGGTGATTAAGTGTGGTTCAGAAAGCAGCACTTTCTGATTAAACAAAGAGAATAAATTCATGTTTTGAAATATAATTTCACACTTTTAGCTCTAGCTGGACAACCCTCTGATCAGTCCACCCACCATCTTCAAAACAAATTGTTTTTAGTAGCATTTCTCTCTTGGATTAACAGCCTCCTTTTGCTGTGGTGGGCAGCGGAGGGCTTTAGCGACCTTATGCATTACACAATTAAACTACGGAGTCGCTCATTAAATAATTCTCATGGCATTCAGCAAACATACTATGTGTGATTTCATTTGCATTATATCTAATCCTCATACCAAATTTTACTCTATGCATTTTGTAGATGGAGAAATTCATACATTCTAAGATTAAATAATTTACCCAATACCAAGCAGCTAATGAGATGCATGTCCAGTATTTAATTCCAGTGTTTCTGGTTCCAAAGCCAGATTTCTTTCAAATATACCACATACAACATAATTTCCATCGGTCACTCCCAATGGGAATTGACAATCTTCTGACTTCAGAGTTGCAAACAACAATTTTCCTAGTGCCAAGGTGTAGCCATGTCCTTGAGTACCAAAGGGAGAATGGAGGTATGTGATTCGAGAAAGTCACAGACTGCCTACACTCAGCCCCAAACTTCCATTTCATAGTCCTACTATTTTTTACTGACAGATCACAAATGCAACAGTGTTTATAAGAGTTATTAAGGTGAATAATAGAATGTTTATTTTATAGATACCTATGGGAATTCAGAGTCTTCTTGGCTCCATATACTAAAATTTTCTGAATCTCTGACTTTATCAAAAGCATTTTCTTGTAAGGTTTGGCTTGGGAAGTTCTGTATTGTCTCACACTGCTTGAGATCTCAGCTTTAAGGTTTTAATTTTTTGGTGACTTTATATTTTAAAAAGAAAAATGTATGTCACTAAGTCTTTATGAGAAAGTCGAGTCCTGTATGTGTGTGTATATATGTTTGTGTGTGTGTATATATACACATACACACATACATACATACATATATATACATATATATTCATATTTTTTTGCAAATATATCTTGGTGATGCTCAAATATACAGTAAATGCTACTGAAATATAATTTTCCGCACTTCTCTAAATGTTGAAAATTGAGGTTTTAGGAATCCAAAAGCATAATAATTGTAACTAGACCACATAATATTCAGAATATTTGTTTCTCTCTTGAGCAATTCAAATAGCTTCTCTCAGTTTCATTTACTGTCATACTGGCTACTACACACTGGAAGCTTGGAGCTTGCCCTCTCTATGTGAGGCTAGTTTATAAGGTTATTACACCACTGGGGCGCAGGATAGAAACATGATGCCATACATTTACAACAGAAACTTTGGGAGAGGCCAGTATTTTAGTAGACTTTAATGCAGGGAAGGAAGTGGCAGTATTGTTCTATGCCACGGCTTTGGTGTCATAATACAATACTTGATGTGGGAGGCTGTCTACCCATCCTACAGCTACCCATGGTGACATTACTATAAAAAGCAGATTAATCATTTGCAGCTGAAACAAAGAAGGCTTTGGAGAATCACTAGGTATGTTTTCTATTCTGTGAGAGAAGATGTTGCATTTCTAATCTCCATTAGATTCATTCTTCCATAAGAAATATTAGGATATTAGGAGTCTCCAGACTAGGTCGAGATTTCCCTGATGACATGTATTTTGTTGAGGTCTCTCTACAGTATTAAATAACAGGAAACTCTATCCAAACCAGCAGCAACAGTAAGTGGGATTTATTGGTTCACAAAACTGAAACAGTTTAGAGAGATGAGTGGTCCCTACTGAAGCTTGTCGTGGCAAGCCAGTGACATTCTCACCATGTTTTGGCAGGGTTTCTTTTATATTCAGGCTCCATAATGTATCCCACACCCACTCGTATGACTCAAGGGAATAGAGAGAAGGGCTCCAGTAGGCCTCTGCTCAAATGTTTAGATTTAGTCTCTTTTATTGGCCCAAATTAGATCATGCATTCATTTCTAAATCAATTACTGTAGGAGGTAAAAGGAATAAAACATAAGGATTAGCTTAAAACAGTTAGGCTCCACCCTTGAAGCTAAGAGTGGAGTCAGTCCCACCAAATTGTAAGGCGGTGACACAATGGTAGAGAAGTCATTTACGAAAAGAAAATCAGAGTGCTGTAGGCAGGAAAAAAAAAAAGGAAATGGAGGCTAAGGAGGCAGCTAATAAATGTGTATGATAGATGCAACCCCAGATTTCCTGCATGGAATTAAAATGTTTATCCAGAATCTTTGGAGCGACTACTCTGGGCACCAGAATGTTCAAGAATCCAAGGTCAAGGTCTGAAAAGGAGAAAGTATACCCATGTTTTCCACCCAATGGAATGTCTCAGCAATATCAAAGCATTTTGAAAATGGGAATTATTGAATTATTTTTATCATGAACCCATAATGGCTTTCTGTTTGTTTCTGAAAAGTGTTCTTTTGAGCAGAAAAGTTCAGTGAAGCTCTAATTGTTTCACTTTGCATCATCTCCTGGCTACCCATTTTGGCTTTCCTTAGAGAATGAGACTTTCAGGGAACCCAAGAACATGGAAATATCTTCTGTCTGTTATTCTAAATATAGAACAAACCTAGATTTGAGTATAGTTGGCCAGGGGCAAACTGAGCATCATCAGAGCAAATATTAAGACATTGGAGTAGTGTTGTATACTAGAAAGATCCAGACTCTGAGGTTACAAAATTTTGAATTCTAACATTAGTTTCATCTATAATTAAGGCATGACTTTCCTCAGGTTCAATTTCTTCATCTATAAGTGAGAATCATATTACATGCATCATGGAGGAGAAAATTACATTTGAGGTGTATATATATATATATATATATATATATATATATATATATATCAAATATATATATATTTGACCCTTGAACAATGTAGTGGTTAAGGGAAATGAAACTCCACACAGTCATACTCCATGTATAACTTTTGACCCTCCTCCATCAAAACTTAACTACTAATAGCCTACTGTTGATGGAAAGCCTTCTCAATAACATAAACTGTCAATTAACACATATTTTTATTATGTACAGTATATATTATATTCTTACAATAAAGTAAGCTAGAGGAAAGAAATTGTTATTAAGAAACTCATAAGAAAGAGAAAATACATTTCCAGTATCTATTGAAAAAGATCCCCATAAAAGTGGACTCATACAGTTAACCTGTCAACTGTATATGGATTGAAGTAATATCTATTATACAAGAAATGAATAGTACTCATTTCTTAATCTTCCTTTGCCTTTTCCTTCTTAGTTCCTAGAAAATGTTTTGAGATCATCCTTGTGTGCCATCTCTGACTTAACTAATAACAATGAAAATAATACCTCATATGTATTGAACACAGTCTGTACAATGGTTGAAAATACAAACTATGAAGCCAGACCACCTGAGTTTGAACACAAATTCTTCCATTGATTCATTGGTGACATTGGGCAAGTTTCTTAACTTTGTACTTCAGTTTCCTTATTTATAAAATGATTTAAAAAATCTGATGTTTATTGAAATGCCAGGCATTTCTCTAAACCTTACTATGTATGAACTCAATTATCTTCACAATAACCCCACTCAATGATACAATTACTACCACTAGCTTATGGATGAGGAAATTGAGGCACAGGAAGGGTAAGTAACTTACTCATGTAAGTCACTTACTCAGCTCCGGCTGAGATAAAAATCCAGAAAGTGAAGCTCCAAAGTCACTTTGTTAACCACTAACTCTATTATTATGTATCTTCATCTTAAAACCCTTCCCAGGTATTCTCTCATTGAACCTACTCAAAATTAAGACAGCCTAAAACATCACTTCTATAGTACCTCTAATTTTTTAGAGAAGGACTAAGGAACAGTAAGATGAAATAACTAGGTCAAGTTCACAAAGCTGGTATGTGTTGGTGCCTGGTTTTGAAATCGATATTCTTAAAACCTAAACCCCTCGGCCTTCCTTTTAATGATACCTAGAGAATGAGAATTTTGTACAAATACACACAGTCCCCTGGTCTAGTTGGAGAACTTGGAGTTCAAGAGAATTCTCTCCTTTCCCACACAATTCCCATAACATGCCTTGTTACCTAATATGTACTTGGGGCTTTTGTTACTGGATTCTCTCCTCACTCCCCTACACCTCCACTGTCACTGGCCTGTGGTCTCAGAGAGCTATTTGTGCAGCCTAATTGGAGTGATTGGCAGAGGGTGGATTATCACTGGTGACTTCTGAAGCTTTTCTGTGCCAAGCCTTGCCTGGCAGCAAAAAGTTTTAAGTAGTTTCAAGAAAAATATATACAGGTTTTTTTTTTCTTTTTAACTTTTCCATGAACATTACCTTTTGCAGTCACCCACTCACATTTTTTTATAACGCTTTTCCCCTTACCTTTAAAATTAATACACATATATCATGGAATGTTGAAACACAGACAACCATATGAAAGATATTAGATTTATGTATCTTATCATCTAAAGATAACTGTGGCTAACATTTAGTATTGATTAAAATTTTTCCAGCCTCTTTGATATATGTATATAAAGTGGTGTTTTCTGTGGTCTGAACTAGTTCAGGCACAAACATGAATTACATGATTTCTACCAAGTGTTTAATCCAATTGAGTTTTGTCATCTCTTTTTTTTCCCTCTAGAAGAGAGCACATAGCACATCCCTTAATAGCACCTTGGAGAGTCATCATATTTGGAATAGTTAATGAAAGGTCTATTTAGTTTAAAAACTTCAATTTCATATTCACAGGCTTTCCTTTCCTTTGTGAGGGGCAGGGAAGATTTAAGGATCTGGTTGCCGTTGTAATTCTTCCATTATCAGCTGCTGACAGCTTTTTGTTTATGAAGAATATTAATCATTTGTTAAATAAAGTGTACTCATCTTTTAAATTTATCATTTGCCTTTTAAAATTGATATAGTTACTTTATAATTTTTGAAATAATTTTAAAATGTTACATGTAACCATAACCAAATTTAGCAAAATTTTCCTATAAATTCATCCTACCCCATCCCAAAGTGAGAAAGTAAGGCTTGAAGTCACACCTTTAATCACTAATTCTGTCATTATATATCTCTACCTCTAAGTCCTTGCCATAATTTACCTCACTTAATCCATTCAAAATTAAAACAATCTAAGACATTGCTTCTATTAGTACTTCTAAAAACCTTGGTTTTTGTTTTGTTTTTCTTTAAGACATTCTATTTTACATTTAAGTCTGCAATACATTTGGGATTCACAGTGTGTATGATGAGAAAAGGGATCTCAGTTTTCATTTTGTTTTATTTCTCTAGTAGTTAATCAATTCTCCTAATAATTATTATTGAAAAAGCCTTTCTTTCCTCATGGGATTAAAGTGTCAAATTTACCTTCACTAGGTTTTATGAGCTTTTTTTTTTTGTATGTTCTTTTATCTACTTGTTTGTTCCTGAGAAAATATCACAAGTTTAAATTATTATAGAATATATACATGTAGTAATTAAATATAAATAGTTCTAAATTTAGAATTATTTGCTCCCTCACATTAGTTTCTTTTTCTCCAAACATAGCTTAGTGATCATTACCTTTTTATTTTTTATATGTTCTTTAAAAAAACTTTGTCAAATATTTTTTAAATTACACAGGATTTTGATTTCAGTTGGAATCATTCTGTAAATTTATCCATAGATAATTAAATGTCTCTAAGTTCATTAAGAAGTAATTGAAACATTGAGGCTCTTATACAGAAACCTGTTGTTCACTCCTCATTTATTTAAATTAAAAGTTACATCCTTCAATAAAATGAGTTCTAATAATATGTACACTGTTTATTGTATTATGTTGACATGATGAGACTCTTTGATTCCTGACTTTAAGGGAATAACACTTATGTTCTCTCTTATGTGTACTGTTGGTTCCCTGGTGAAAATGTCTCATTCTTTTTTACTATACTGTTCATTTACAAATAGTTATTATGTCAAAGGATTTCATTTGTGAGAAGTATATTTATTTTAACATTAAAATATTTATTGTTAATGTAAACTTTTGATATTAATTTTGTTTTATTGTAGGTTACATACTTACTGAAATTTTTTGTGAGTACTTAGTATATGGTCCATTTGTCAAAATTAAATTGGTTGTAGAGTAAATTGTCAATACTATAAATATAGTAATAATAATAATTATAATATATTGCACTCTACTGTATCTAACAGCATTCCAAACATTTTTTCAGTATTATATCATTTAATATCACAATAACCCAGGAGGCTATTTGTTATTCTTTTCCAAGTGTTGTAAATATGAGGTGAGTGCCTTCCAGAGGCAGACTAACCCAACCAAGTTTCTTCCATTAAAATTTGCACATTGTAAGCTGAAAGTTGGGACTTAAATGTATTTTAGTTTACTTCCAAAGTCTAAATCTCTTAGCTAATATATTATCGATTCAAGCTTTATGTCATTTTAACAAATTTCTTGATCTAATAGAAAAGTTTTTCCTGTATCTTACAATAACATACTGTACATGTAACTATTAAAGATAAGTTATGATTCATGACTTTATATCTTAATTTATTTCCATTTTATACTTTCATTTCTATCTGAAATTTCACATTACATGAGTTTAATGTTGCTTCTATTGTATATATCTGTGGGGTTTTTTTCAAAAATCTCTCCAAAATTTTACTTGTTAAACTTTCTGTCTCATTTTGTTTTAGATCTTATCTTATAAATAGCATTCATATGATTTGTTTCATTAACTGAAAAAGGAGTATTTATACTTAAAAATAGTTTAATTCACCTTTAATTCCATCATAGTTGATAAAGTTACACTTTCTATATATACATAGGTCTTTTATTTTCTAAGTTTGAATTCACAGGTTTATTATTTTCTTCTCTTCCAGTTTTATATCCTGCTTAAAAATTTTACTAGTAATTATATTTATTTTAAAAATCATATCTAATTATATGTTACCTTATATGTTTTTATTAGGAGCGATGCAATAATTATGGCACTCCTTTATTACATATGAGTATTTTAGTATGATATTATCTCTCTTCTTACCATTTTTAAAAGTCTACTCATACATTTTGGAATTAAAACCCTGAATGATAGTGAAGTTTTGATTTGTTTTGTTTTTCTTCATCATTTTTTCTTGAAAAAGATATTTGGCTTTCATATGTACTTAGAGTTTATGTTTACCTGATGTGGCAGCCATCACCGTCCTTTGGTGTTTCACTACCCAACTCACAAGTTCTTACTTCATCTTCTCTGATTGACTCAACTAACTCTTGAAATCCTTGTTTCCAGAAATGCATATAAACAGTTAGTTTCTGGGCTCTTGAAAAACTGAGAATGTCTTTACAAATGAACTTTGTCTTATTGTCCTGTTGAGGAGAAATATGTGTTCCGTTCGATTTTGTTCTTCTGTTAATAAACTTTTCTTTCTTCTTTAATACTTATAAAATATTTTGTTCAACTCCAGGTCTGGGTCATATGGTATCCTCATTGGAGACTACTCAGTGGGTGGGATGATCCAATTTAGTAAGGTGAGTGGAGATCACTTAAAAATATTTCGAACTCATTAATTTTATATCTATTATTAAATTTTACTAAATCTTACTATAAGACAAATTATAAAGAAGTGTGTTAGAAAAACTATTGTCAGGGACAGAAAACAAAGGAAAAATAATATAAATAAGGCATTCACATCCAGCAAACAGCTTGAGCCAAGATATAAAGATAAAAATAAATCACATAAAAAAGCGTGTCTGACTTTTATAAAGTCAAATGGGTGGATGTCTTGGAATTGCAGAGTGATAGAAGAAGGAAGCGGAAGACTGGAGACATTTGCCACTACTTAAGAAAAAGATGTATAAAAAGCAAATCCTGTTCAGTGTCTGGAATACTCTAAAGTTGAAGAATGACAGTGTATGAAGAACATAATCAGTAATGTTGGCTTCAGAATGCCTCTAGCTTCCAAAACTTCAACAGTAGCTTGAAAATCCCCTAGGAAATATTTATCAAGCTTTAGCAATTATGGTAAAAGCAAAAA
The DNA here is from genome assembly GCA_028627145.1 of Eidolon dupreanum. Lineage (NCBI taxonomy): Eukaryota > Metazoa > Chordata > Mammalia > Chiroptera > Pteropodidae > Eidolon > Eidolon dupreanum. The sequence continues at coordinate 12,507,689 of CM053510.1, forward strand.
CTGCTGGTAGGTATAAATGCTCACTCACAAGAGAATTGGTGGGTGTTTTTACCTGAAGTAGAGGCTCCTTCAGTTCACCATGAAGATGCCAAAGATATGGGGACCAAAGAAAAAAATGAAAACCAAGAGATAATATTCTGGATGAAAATAAATGACAGCGATGTGTGGTTGCCACTTTTTACAAATTTTAAGGGTTGATAAAGTAAACTATCTTTAAGATCACTATGCATGAAGAGATACTTTCAGTTTTCCCCTAGACAATTGGTAAAATAAATGGAAATAACCTACTGATGGAAGATTTCTCCCAACTGAGAATAAACTCACAATTGGTGATCTCCAGGGAGACCTAAGTTGGTTGGCATTCTGGCAAATCCAATACAAGAAAGTGTTTCTCTGCCTGCCAACTCTCAGGCATCACGGAGTCACTGCAATTAAATACTTGATTTCAGAAATAAAGATTCCTAGATAAACTACTGTGGATGCTAAGAATTGACTTTCCTTTTTTGCTTGTTTGTTTGTTTTCTGGGAGTTGGAGCAGTGCTTTGATGATCTTGTTTGTCTTAGAATCCCTTTGGACTCATAAGAGAGTTGGCATGAAATTAATTAAGCTTTTAGGCCCTGACGGATTGCGTTATTTTAGGCTGAATTGTGTTTCCTCAAAATTGACTTGTTGAAGGCCCTAATCCCCAGTACCTCAGAGTGCATGCATTTGGAGATGAGGTTTTAATGAGGTGATTAAATTAAAATAGGTCCTTAAGGTGGGCCCTGATCCAATATGACTGGTGTCCTTTTAAGAATAGGAAATTTGTACACACAGAGAGACACCAGACATGTGCATAGACAAAGGGATGACCACATGAGGACACAATGTGAAGGAGAAAGACCTCAGAAGAAACCAACCCTGCTGATACCTTGATCTTGGACTTTCAGACCCCAGAATTGTAAGAAAATAATTTTTTGTTATTTAAACTACCCAGTCTGTGGTATTTTGTTATGACATCCCTGGCAAACTAATACATATAGCCGTCTAGTTAAAACAGTGACAGGACTGATAATGGCCAAACTTCAACTCTACCAAGTATGAAGAAGTCATTTAGCTAAGAGAAAGCAGAATAAAAAAAAAATTGGCAAGGACTTTAATTCTTCAGACAGTTTAAGAATGTTGAACGGTTTTTATCCTTTAACTCTCAAGAACAAGATAATTTTCTTTGGATTTGAATTTACAAAAACAAAGGGACTTAATCTTGAATTTATTTATTTCAAGTAATTTAATTTGGGGAAGAGATTGAATTTTTACATTGGTGCATCTCTTGTTGAGACTTTATAATAAGAATATCTTCTTTTGTATTGATTAATCTTACTGTGTAATGTCTAAAGGTCTTTGAGATATGAAGCTGGATTTAATTTGGTATAGAAAGTAAATATGAACTAAATTTTCATCTTTGATTTTAGTGTGAAATTGTGGGTAATTTAATTAATATATATGGATTTACATACTCCATAGCTTTCTGGAGGCAAAATGTGCCCTACCCACCAGTAGTCCCAGAAGGATAACCAAAGGGACAGTTGTCAGATACAGACACACAGGGACACATATATGCACATAAATATTGGTAGTATAGCAAGATGAACCTCTCAGGAAATCTCTCAAACACTGGAAGGACTACTTCGTGATACCCCAAGTTGTATATTGGGAATAAAGACTGTTAAACTTTCTTATTCTAAGGAAACTAAGTAAGGTTAGCTGTAAGGTATTGATTGGTTAGTAAGTTTGTACCTTTGGAAACTAAGCTGAATTTCTAGTATAATAAAAGAAGCCTGAAAACTATAAATAGTGATCTTCATTTGTCACCCTATGCCCTTATTCCACGCAGTATTTATTGTTCTCTGTAAATAAGTGTCAAAAATATTAATAGTATATATATTTAAAGGGATATCAGGCTACTCTATCCTGTCTGGGGTAACAGTATGGACTGGACCTTCCCTGACAATGAAGAGTTCTCGTAGAGGCATTTAGATATTGAAACTTTTTTCTGAAACACATTGTAATGTCATGAAGCCTTAACACAACCCATGCCTACAATTTGATTCTACAATTTAAGGGAAGAGGTGGGTAGCTAATGTCTACTGAGTTTGAATGAGTGTAAAACTTTTTCTTTATTAATTTTCAGGCAGAGAATTCAATATAGCACAAAGCATAAGACTCTGAGGGAGAACATGGTAAAATGGGGTTGATTAAAGTCAAGAAACCCAAACTTTCTCTAACACACTAAAAAAGCTGAGTGCTAATGATTGGTGATTTATGGTCTTATCAAATAGGTAAGCTCTGGGCTGCATGGGGGTGGTTTGTCTAGCAAATTCCAGCAGAAGATCCTATCCAACCCATCTGGGATCTATGATGTCCAGCTTCCATGAGGATCTCCATTCAGGATTCTTGCACCAAAATCAAATCTACACTACAAGTTAACTGGCTAGTCAGCCAGGTCAGTGTTCAAGTAACCGCCATGTTGAAGTCCTGCTTTGTTAGTCTTCATATCAACACTACGAGATGGACCAATTCAATATTTCATATTACAGCCAAGAAACTTGTGTTTAAGGAAATTAAATAACACATCTAAATCCATACAATTAATAATGGGCATAGCTTGCAACCAAAACTTGTCTCACTCTAAAATGTATCACTTGTCAAGACACCACTGAATCTTTCAGTAAAAGAATTTAGAGACATGTTTACATGGAGTGTTAGCCAATCTCAAAGGCTAACCTCAGAAATGATTTTAAAAAGTTTACTAAATTAATATATCAGAAACTTAATAATGCTTTAAGAAAGAAAGACAACTCAGAGAGGTAAAGGAAATATCTATAACACATGAGTATAGATATAGTTTTACTCTTTACTTGAGAAAGGACTGAATTAATTCATGATTTATGTTGAGAAAGTCTTAGTTGAAGTTTGAGGGCACAACCCTAAGATGCTCACTCCAGCAGTATTTATTTAGCGCATCCTTTGAATTTCTTGTTGTTGTTTTTTTTTCCTATGAAAAGCCCAAGGTACAGTTCAAAGATCCTTTTTCTTTTACTTAAACAAAAATACACCTCAGAAGTTATAATGAAGAAGAAAAACCAGGAGAATATAAAACTAAAATATATAGGAAAATGGCAAAGGGTGTTAGAAAAGGTCATTTTGATTGAAAACGATACAGTCTAGAGATTAGTTTATATAATCTAATTTAGCTCTTTTATATACAAGCTAACATTGAGGTCCCACATTAATTGGGCATTTAAATTTCAATCTGTACTGTGTCCTTATGCTATCAAATAACCCCTCCCTTTTCTTATTCTCTTTTCTTTTTACTTCCTTCTCTTTCTCTTTATTACTTCTCTCTTCTCAGGTCCGACCAAGGTCATCTGTTGGAAGGGTGTGAGATTGCCTTGTTATATATTTGATTTCAATAACTCCAAGGTAACCAACCTCTCAACTTAATTCTGGGACCTACAGACTAAGGGTTATACTTTTAAAAACTGTAATCTCTTTTCTAGCACTCTAAATGTCCTTCAGTTATTTATTATAGTATAAATGAATCTCAGATTCATTTATAAGAGCACATTTTACAAGGAAAATCTAGTCATATGCTGGGCATCATCCCAAAGTCTTGGACTGCTATCTGGTTTGGAACAGAAGCAGCCAATTGTGCATAGAAATGTTGGTCATTCCCAAAGTCAGGACTTGGTTCCTTTCCTGAAAGACTGGCTTTGATATGTCTGAAATGAACTAGTTTTATCTTGGGTCTCTGGGGATCTTGCTGTGAAAAGTTGATAAAGCACAATTGCGTTTCACAAGCTTATGTAATAGTCAGGATTTGTATCAAGTACGGAAGGACACAATGAGAGCTTAAAATTCCCTACTATGAGAGAGAATGAAAAGAGAGTGAGAGTTAGAGTAAGAACAAGAGAATGAGAGAGGAAGGAGGGATGAATAGAAGGAAGGATAAAATAAAGATGAGAATGCAGAGAAAGAGAGAGAGACAGAGAAAGAGACAGAGACAGAGATAAAGACAAAGAGAGGGCCAGGGTGGTGGTATACATTAGCAGAGAAGTGAATGGGTGAAGCACATGATCTCATTTTCTTTTTCCAAGATGCTTTTGAATTCATGCCCTGCAATTTCTGCTTTGTAGAAATATTCTGAAACATTCATTCTGCTTATGTGTCCTTAATAACACTGAACGATCATACAGGCCAATCTCAGTTGCATATAATTCCTTAGAAAGTTCTCTTTTGTTTTATTTCTTGTCTACTTTTCTACTTTAAAGGAAGAGTGCAAAAAATTCAATGTTTCTCCCTTCTTTTTTGTTCTGTCTCTCATAATGCAGTTATATTTTTGATACAATAATGTATTGCAAGCTATTAAAGTTTGAAAAACGTCAAAATGCAATTTTAAATAATAGTCACAAAAAATAGCAATTCTCTTTCTGTAGCATTGTTACTACTTCAGATGACACAGACTAGGATAATTTGCATTTAGATATTTTGTTGTTCTGGTACCATTTTTTTTTTTAACTACATTCTATTGCAATATCAACCAACAAATTATTTTTGGAACAAAGTACAAGATATCAAAGACAGAAAGGGAGAAGAGAGGCAATTGGAGAGACAGAGAAACAGAGGAGCAAAAAAGAAAAGAGAGAAAAAGCATTAAAGCAGAAACTCAATGTTTATCTATAGTCAATGATTACTATTGCTGTCACCTATTTAAAAACAAGCACATCCTCTATTTTTGCCAAGGCTAAAGTCCATAAATAATTTCCCTGGGCCTCAACTGTCTCATTTAAAGAACTATGAGTCACATTAGATTGTCTCAAAGCCTGAAATCTTACTCAAATGAGTTTTGTGTCTTGTTGCCAGGTTTCTGCCCTAATGGATTTTGTATAGCAGCTATCATTATAGAGAAAGAATTGTTAGTATAGCAAATGGTATAGTAGAACTTGACCACAAGATAAATTACTCCTCTGGTTTCATGTTCTTCTGGCTGTTTGGGTATTAGCGATGGATGTACCAAAAGGCTCTAATGAGACCAGTTTAAATAAGTAAGTTGCTATTGAAATGTCAACAAGCAAATTGGTGTAGTGTTATTGTTTATCACTTAGATTTAATCTAACTGTACTGCTTCTATATAAACTTTATTTTAGAAAAATAAGCGTAATACTTTTCCTTATGCTTTATCACTCCTAAGTTGATAAGAGATCTCTACACGATAATCGCTAAGTCCCACAGAACATGACCCAAATCATTGATGGCCTTGTCATGTGCAAGTCATCTTGCAGCAACAGTGTTAAGGATAGCTTAGAATTTTTGCCGTTTTCCTCTTGAGAAATGTAAATGTGGTAAGAAATTTTTCTTAACTCAGGGAAGCATACACACCTAGTTAGCTATAGTTCTCTGTGGCCCACATGTAAATAATGACAGTGGAACCTAGCAGAGTTCCTGGCACTTAATAGACCGTTGGTAAATATTTGTTAGCAAGTGAATAAATGACCTTTTCGCATCCTCCTTGAATTTTCTTGAAGTGTACATACCCTTGTAAAATTAATAACAACCTTATATGATTCCTATTCTAAAGATGAAAAAATTGCAATTAGAACTTAGATCGATTCAATAAGGGCTTGGTCTTGGGCCCTAGTCAGTATCACACTGCCCGCCTGGAAGTCACTGCTGGAGGAAACAGATGTCTTACTGTATCAGTTGATAAAAGCTCAGTTTTTCAAAAGAAGCTGAAGATTCATGAGAAAACTTGAGCACTTTTTGTGGGTTTTTCTCCAGCGATGCCATCCATCACCGTGACTGGAATGGAATAGTTTTGCTAAAGCGCTTCATTAGCAGCCTCATCTAGCTCTCCGAATCTTAAGCCTCCACAGTGTTCAGCTGTTGTTCTCAACTGGCACCAGAAATACAACTCATGGAAAGAAAGAGCAGACGGGAAATAAAACAAGGACAAGAAGATGGGATCGAAGCCAGATGAGGTGGAATGAGTGTAGGCACTGGGAAAAATGGAATCTGAATTCTAATTTATTGCCACATTGCCACAATCTGTCTCTGAGAGTGTTGGCCCCGTCATCCTCTTGCCTCTCAAAAGTTTCTAAGATGGAGGAAAAGAGAGGAAAGAAGAAATGATAGGAGTGGTATAGAAATGTCAATTAGGCCAACTGTTGAGTTAAGTGGAAATTCAGTTAGCATCAGGAAGTAGTTTGGAAGAGGTGAAAACAAATGCTACCCTGAAATAGACTGTGACAACAATCCTACCATTTTCTGCCTATGAGTGAGGAAATCTTTGACTGGGTGGTAAAACTTTCAGAGTTTAAAGAGGACAAAAAATTCAGCTTTCTGATCTCAAATCTTGTTGTTCCTGAAGCTTTAGGTGACTAACATTCTTTAAGGTTTCTCTGACTCTGGAACTTACACATTTAATTATTTAGAGCTAGATTGACTTGTCTGAGATTTGTTCCTGACACATAAAGGGAAAGGAGAAAATATATTGAAAAGCATTGAGATAGACCAGTGCCATTCAAAAAAGAGAGAAAAAAAAAAACAAAAACAAAAACGGGGGATTTAGGACACACACATGATGTGACTACCATGGTATAGTAGAAATGATCATTATCCAGACTTGTAATAGTTTTTTGGGAATCTATCTATCTATCTATCATCTATCATTTATCATTATCTATCTATCATCTATCTTTTCTCTCTCATATAATACTCAGACAATATATATTCAGTAAAACTGTATAGATACTATATATACATACTACATATATTTTCAAAACTGTTCAAAATTGTACATTTTAATATGTGTACATTATTAATAAAATTTATATATATAGCAAAACCAGAAAAAAGTATATCTGTACATTATAATGAAACATTTAAAAACTACTTTAATCAACTTTATTGAGAAATAATCTACATACAACAAAATCCACACAATTTAAGTATGTTTAAGTTCAATGACTTTTGAAAATGTAAATATCTATATGACTAGAACTCCAATCAAGATATAGAGAATTTTCACTTCCCAGAAAATTATCTTTTACCCCTTTGAGGTCAATCTTCTGTGTCACCTCCTGAACACAGAAAACCACAGATAGGATTTTTGATCAGGATAATTTTTTTTTTTCTGTTTTTGAACTTGTTGTAATTGGACTCTCTTGTGATCAGCTTCTTTGTTTCAAAAAATATCTATGATTCATCCATGTTGTCTAATTTATAGTATTTTATTCATTTTTATGAATTTTATTCAAAATTATTCATTTCTGTATAATTTTTCATTAGAGACCTGCAAATTCTCAAGAAAAGTATATCCCTTTTAAAAAGATATGTGCTCCACCAAGAGTAGAGAAGAAATCAGTAACACAAAGATGTGGGGTCCAGTAACAGTGAAGGTAGTTAAAAGTACTTTTCAAGACGATGCTGAAGATAACTAATAATCTGGAGATAATACAGGGTTTCAGGAGGGAACTCTGAAACAAACAAAAAGTTTCTTTACCCATTCAGTTGCCTTAGCAACTTTGTTGAAAATAAATTGAATTATGATGTGTGGGTCTATTTCTAGACTCTCATTTCTGAGGCATCTGTCTATAAATCTCTTTGTGTTAATACCGAATATCTTAATTACCCATAGCTTTATTAGTGTAAGCCTTGAAACCAGGTCCTGCAATGTTGGAATAGGAGTTACTTTTTTTAAATTCTGGATAAAATTATTATCTTTTATTTCTGGATACCTTACATTCTGGATTCTTTACAAATTTTATAATCAGTTTAGCACTTCTTATACAAATTCCTGATGGAGTTGTGATTGGGATATTGTTGGATCTTCTAATTCATGATCATGTTATATCCACCCACTTAGTTAGGTCCTCCTTAATTTCTCTCAGTAAATTTTTGTAATTTTAAGTGTAGAGATCTTAGACATCTTTTATAGATATGTCCCTAGCTATTATGTATGTTCTTAAAGTTTATTTTCCAATTTTTTGTTACTTGCATATAAGAACGCAATTGCTTTTTCATGTAACTTTTCATCTTGCAACTTTGTTAAATTAATTTATTAGTTCCAATAGTTGTTTTGTAGATTTCTTGGTATTTTCTATGTAAGCAATTATATTAAAATATCTGAAAATAGGGACAGCTTTTACTTATTTCTTTCCAATCTTGTGATTTTTTAAATGGTGAAAGCAAGCATCCTCACCTTGTTCCAAACTCAGGACCAACAATTTAGTCTTTCATCATTAAGTATGAATTTGACTGTAGTTTTATTTCTAGATGACTTTTATCAGTTTCATGAATTTTCCTGCTATTATTGGCTTACTGTATTTTTAATTGTATTTTAAAAATATTGCCAATAATTTTTATACATTTATTAAAATGGTAATATGTGCTTTTTAATTCCACTAACAAGATACATTACTGGGACTAATTATTGAAATATTGAACCACTCTTGCAATATTGTAATAAATCCTACTTGGTCATGATATATTATTCTCTATATGTCTTTGTCATGTTTTAGTATAAAGGTTACGATGAAAAATAATAACTACTTCTCAATTTTAAAAAATTATATAAGATCTGTATAATTTTTCCCATGAATATTTGATAGAATTCACTAGTGAAATCATATGAACCTAGTGTTTTAAAAGGAAGTTTTTTTGAGAGCAATTATAATTTCTTTACTAAAAATATCACTATTTAGATAATTTTCTATTCATTGAAAATGAATGAGTTATTTATTTATTTATTTGTTTGTTTGTTTGTTTGTTTATTTATTTATTTATTTATCTAATGAAGCATAGTTAAAATCACTGTTTAAAATTTTTGTCTGATAGTTCCTGTATCTAATTTATCTTGGGTTAGCATTTATTGGTGGTCTTAGTCTTAGACAATCAGATCCCTGGTTCTCTGTATTCTGAGTAATTGTGAAAGTTGTGTTGTGTAGATTCTGGGTCCTCTTATTTTCCTTTGGAAAATATGGATTTTTTTTCCCAGTCTGGTTAGGTTTAGGCTGTAAGTTATATCTTGTAGTTTGTGGGTGATGATTTAAATCTCAGTTCTAAGCCTTTGCTTTACTGGTTTAGATCTATCCCATGAACATGCAACTAAATGTTGTACCTGCAGGGGTTCTATTTCCTCATTCTTCTAGTCAAAAATATGGGGTCATATTAGACTTTTAAAATGCCAGGTCACTATACCACTCTGAACTGAGATTTACTTTTAGGACAAAGCCAGGAGACAAAGGAGATATTTAAATCATATGGGTTGCATGTACTTTGCTTCTTCAAGCTCCAACTCCGCTTCACAATCACCTACTTGTGTTTATTTTTGTTGCTGTTGTTGTTTCAATTGTGTATTTTGCTTAGAATTGTGTTGTATTTAGTGTATTTGTTGGCTCAATTTTTTTTTCTTTTTTTGTATTTAGAGATGGGCAATAGTGGGCTTACACTGTTATAGAAAAACTGGAACTCCTCACTTTAACTATCATTGTTTTTTGAATATACATTTTATATCAAGTAACCTTGGTGAAAAGTCTTACTACAGCTGTTTATTTTATTGATGTTCTTTTTTCATAAGTACATTGTCATATAATCTGAATGGAATGACAGTTTTATTTAATTTTCAATTCTTAAAACTTTTTTAATGTAGATTTTACACCACTCCAAACTTACTTTACTTATAAATTGGCTGATTTTTATCTTTCCATCATTCTAAAATTTGAATATACCTTTATCTTTATGTTTTAAGTGTGGCAATAATAACTATACAGTTGAGTAAAAAAAAAATGTAACCTGAGGATCTTTGGTTTTTAACTGATTAATTTAATTCTAATCAATATATAATATGTAATATAATAACATTAATTTAATTCTTATTGTGATTACTGATATATTTGGATTTATTCATACTGTTATATTTTATTGTTTTATATGTTATGCTTTTAATCTTTCTTTTATCCTGCCTTCTGACTTTGTGTGAAATTGAGGTTTCTAATTAAGTATTTTTTATTCTAAAAATTTGGAAGTTATGCACATTCATATTTATTCTTTAATCATTAAAATGAGAGCATGGATATTTAATTTAACAAAATCTAAATTTATTCAATTTTGTTACCCTGCTTCCAAATAATATGAGAAATTTTGAACACCTAAATTTCAGTCTTGTTCTCTTCATACATGCTATTTTTGTTCAACATTTTAGTTGTTTTACAAGCTTTTAAATATCTAAATTAGACTATATTGCTATAATTTTGTACAGTCATTATACCTAACATCCAGGATCATTTTCCTTCTCCCTAATTTTTCAATTGTATTTTAACTAAAAGTTACAGTTCTAAGTTAAGAGATTTTTTGTCTCAGTAACTGGAAAATATTATTTTACTTTCTGATTTAAAATTTCCTCTTTCATGTGCATCATCTTAATTGTTTTACCTTATACATAATCAGTCTGTTTCTCACTGGATATGAGAGTTTCTCTTTGTTTTTGGGTTTTGAAGTTTTTCTTGCAATAAATCTTTTGTAGATTTTTCTATTTTGCATACTTTAGATTTAATTTTGCTTCCTGAGTTAAAAGACTTGTATAAATTCTTAAATTTTTTTTCATTTTTTCTTTCTTTTAAAAACATTACCTCTCCCACATTCATTAATTTTATTGTGTGCATATCTACATTTAATGCATGTTTAGACCTTCTCATTTTATTCTTCTTGTCTCATATTCTTTCTTTTATATTTCTGTTTCTATGCCTTGGAAATTCCCAAATAGGGTCTAAGTGTTTAATTATGAATTTTAGAATTTTTTGAGATTGGATGGGGAAAAATTGGGAATTGAGAAAAATCTTCAACCAAATGTCAAGATTATATACACAAACCCAGAACTCTGCCTTCAGGTGTCTTATAGTATGGCCAAGAAGACAGGAGGAACTTACCTTAATGACAATGCAATATAATTACTAAACGCATGTGACATGTTTGGCAGTGAGTGCAGAGAAAGGAGTATTTACAGAGAAAGTGAGTGGCTTTAGGATCATTATTTAACCTTTTTACAAAATAATTTCTTTATCTGTGAAAATGGATACAGTAATAATAACTGCATGACACTTTGTGAACACTAAGAAAATATTTTTAAGACAGTGAGTATTGTACCTGGCACATTGAAAACAACAAATGGGATCGAATTGGAGATTATAATAACAAAAATAACAGTGGAAAATCTTCCTTGAGATACAGATGAAAGGATTCATATGATCAAGGTAAGTAGGAGTTCTCTAGAGGAAAAGGAGAGGTGGAGGGGAGAATACCATTCTAAAAGGAGGAAGCTGGTAGCTCCAAAAGAGTTCACATTTATTGAGCACTTATTATGTGCTGGGCACTACACCAGGGGTCAGAAAACCACAGCACCTGGGCCAAATCCAGATTGTTGACTATCTGTTTTTGTAAACAATGCTTTATTGGAACACAGCTGCTGTTGAACATTTGTTTACATATTGCCTACTGCTTCTTTTGCACTAAGATGGCGAAGTTCAGGACTTGTGACAGAGACTGGATAGCCCTAATTATACACAAAAACATTTACTATCTGACTGTTTATATTAAAAGCTCATTAACCAAAGACTAAAGAGACAATTGCCTCATTTAATCATCACTTTTAACTTCAAGGGAAAAAAATGTGGTCAGTTAAGACAAAACAATTATTCAAAATTAGCTTAAGGGTAATATTGGGTTGGGCAGAGAGTGTGTGGTGAAGGATAGGAATTGAGGCAAGAAGGGAAAATTATAGACAGTTTTAAAATATTTCATTTATTTGAAAATAGTGGCAAGGAAAGTGGTAGATTAGCTAGCTTAAATAGAGTATTCATTTCCAATAAATGTGCACAGCTACTTGCTTAAGTGGCAAAGTACAGATCCTAATCTATTATTTTTTCCCATTATAAAATAGTCTCTGCTCACCTATTTGCTATTTGTGTATCACACCTTTTCCTTTTTGTTTAATGTCTAGCAATACGTCTGTGATTCCTAAGAATTAAGCTACAATAAGACTTACTTGTCTTTTCCAATGCTTTTCTCAATACCCCTTTCTTATTCCCTACCCACTCCTGGCTTTCACTGTGTGAATTTTTTTCCCCTCTGATTATATTTTATCAGAGCTTCTTAATTTGCAAACAGCCACAGCCTATATAAATGCTGACACTTATTCTCATCGGTCTTAAGATTTTTCTGAGCTTGTGAGTCAATGTCTAAAATAATCTACAGCAATTGGGCTGTAATAATCTCAGGAGAAATATTTCACACTCAGGAGAGTGTTGCTCTTTCCTAAGATGGCAGACATGCCAAGGTCATGAACATCAGCTCTCATTCCCCAAAGCAAATCTGTTTGCATTGCAGTTCATTTTCAAGAAGGTTGCAAGGAGCTTACTTCAAGAAGCTCCCAGAACATGATGTTTAGCGTAATTGTTGAATTCTCATTAGTGAGATGAAGTCAGTAATTGAGTTATAGAGATTATGCAGATTTAAAGAAAACAAACAAACAAACAAACAAACAAGACATTCTGGCCTGGTCAGGAAAGTCTTAAATGAAAGAACTTAATGTTTAAACTGTAACTGAAAAGTTAATTACAATCAAGTACAGCTGGATAACACACATGCAGATAGATTGCCTCTAGGACTAGTGAAGAATGAATGGTGAAAGTACTGTATTCTATCAGAGTTATTTGACTAATGCTTAGCCCTTCTACTTCATTCATTAAAACACTGCTATATTTTTCCTTTACTCTCACACAACTTCCGATAACAGATGTGTGAGTTTTCCACACATCAAGCAGTTCTCCAACACCAGCTGAGTGTTTTACAATTTAATGCAGTTCTGACACAATCTACCTGGAGATAGTGTCAGATCCCACAGAGTAAGAACTCAGTCCTATAAGACTGCTCTCACTTCAGGCACCAATCACAAATCCCGGGTTGTCACCTGTACTTCTGACCAACCAGCTATAAATTAGGGTTCCCATAACTGCCTCCTTGGGTTTGATAATTTGCTAGAATGGCTCTCAGAACTCAGGAAACATGTACTTACATTTACTGGTTTATCATAAAAGATATGAATGAACAGATGAAGAAATTTATAGGATGAGGTCCAGAAGTGTCTTCAGCATACACTGCTCCTGTCCCTGTGGAGCTGGGGTGTGCTACCATCACAGCATGTAGATGTGTTCACCAACTTAGAAAGTTTTCTTAGAGTAATGACACCTAGAAATTAGGAGCAAATAAAAGTCTTAAGGCGACCCAATAGTGAAGATCAACAATTTTTTCACGATTCTCTCCTAAGGCTAGGTTGTTGGCAGTGACTAGAAATAATATTTTCAATATATTTAGACACTTTCTTCCTAAATCACTTCTTCAAAAGATGCCACCAATAGTTTGGTTTCTATTTCCTGGTAAGAATCCAATCGAAATCTATTTCCTAGTTAGTTATGTGAGCCATTCTCATTTGTGTGATCCTAGTATATAATAAAAAGACATGTGATAAGGTGGAAATCAAGTATACTTTTTAAACAAAGTTTCAAAAATTTAATTATGAAACTACAATTATCTTAAAATATATATGGTATTCTTATAAAGTTTTCATAAATTATTATTTAAAAATAATATAAAAAAATGTTTACCAGTAACCAATATAACACAACTAGGGAAGCAATTCTATCTTATACTTGGGCCCATCTATGAATACTGCTGCGAATATTTTTACATGCTGAAACATTTTATCTATGATCTCTAAATACGGCCTACTTCTTGGTCTCTGCTTTCATGGGGAAGATGATAACAAACATTTGTATAACCCATTACAATTTCCAATACACTTCAAACCTCCATTTTCTATGTTCTTCCTTATAACTATCCTGGGAAGCAGATAGGACTATTAACCTATTTCCTCAGATGTGAAAACTGATGCTCAAAGAATTTAGTTGATATATTCAAGGTCACAGAGCCAGGAAGCGGCTGACTTCAAACATGACTCTTTCTATTGTACTATGTTGCTAAGTATTAGCAAAACAGGTAATTTATATTCTTACTCCAACACTTATTGGCTGTGATTCTGAATAAATTAACATCTTTATTCTGTTCTCTGAAATTTTAGATAATATTGGATTTAGATAAAATATAGATAATTTCAGGTCTGCAAGGATTTTATATCATTATCCCACTGAAATATTGTGATATAAAGTCAGCCACCATGCTAAAAGACACTGTCTAAATAGAATACCATGAAATATCATGGCCAGGAAAGTTATTTTATTTCTTGTGTCATCAGTGTATGAAAGAGGGTTTTAACTTGGCAAATCATTAGCACTGATTAGCAAGTCTCATCCTTAAATAGCTAAACCTGTAGAGCTATTCAGTTGTTAATATCAAATCAGTCCTCTTTCCTTATCCATATCAACACATACATTGTTTCTTCACATACAGTCATTTTCACCAAGGGTTCAAGGAACACTGTCACTGTTTACTGATGACACAATTAATTTGTTACCCAATTTAACTCTTGAAAGTTTCAAACCCTGCTCTAACCTCCCTGTAAGTGGACATACTGTTTTTGCTTCTTCGTTTTGGTCACCCAAACCCGCAATGTGGATAAGCATGCTTTTTCCACAGTGCTTTTTAAAGAACTAATTAGTTGATGTTTGCAGAGTGCCTCTAAGATGACCAGTACTGTTGAGATGCTAAGTGCCATTATGCATGAAGCAATGGCTGTGGGATCCTCTGGGATGGAAATTTCTTGACATTGTGTCGAAGGACGATACTGAATGAAATGGAGTAGCAGTTCTTCCCAGAAAGCAGCAGCTTACATCAAGGAGGCAAAGCTTTACGAAAATAGCCTTAACTTTCTTTGAAGCAGGTAAAACTTTGAGAGTGGCCATGGCTTAATAAAAAGTAGAATATCACTCTAAGTGAGGGGCACAATTCCCTTTTACTGCCTGTTTCCCTAGGGAATAAGGAGAAAATAAGCACAGTCACTATGGAGCTCTGGACCAAGGGGATTTTCTTTTCTTTTCTGTATGAAGACTTCTCATTCTCTGATATGAGAACTCCTTGCCCTGGCCTCAATTCAACCCTCACTTGATATAACAAGGATATGTATTCCTGGGACTGTGATAAAACAGTGTAATGACAGAGGAAGCATGAGTGCCTCACCTACAACATTTCCTCCTTCCTTCCTGATCCTCTGTATTCTGTTCTTCCTTCCAAAAGTACTACTGAGTTCCCACTACTTATCAGGCACTGTTGTAGGTAGAGACCTGATAGGGAATAGAGAAAGGAGCTCTTTTATTTCTGGGTACCTACACATTCATCTCAATATCAAGTTCTCTCCTAAGTGACTGTGCTTCCCCTTTAGATTGAATAATAGATTTATGAAAGCATAGTATATTTTGACCCAAGAGGCTTTGGAGAACATTATTTAACAGATAAAGAAATTGAGGTATGTACATGGGGGTATTATTACCTGTACCTATGACTACTACAATACTGATGATGATATTGATGACGGTGGTGATGGTGATGATGATAATGATGAACGATACCAAACACTATGAACCATGGGACCTAGATTTAGGACAGGTATTCTTATTTCATCATTCTATATTGAGGGAGCTTTTCTTCATTTTTCTGGGGGAAAATGCAGTTCTTCAGATTACACCATATAGCAGCTCTTTTATGTGAAATCATCTATAGACCTCTTGAACATTTTTTAATCATTGGAGGTGTTAGCACTTGATCACTATCATTCTCGATGATTAAATATCATATGGATGATCTTTCCAGCAATTTAGTGTCTCAGTTTTGATTGACTCAATTCAAGCTCTATTTTCCTATTTACCACCTTAGTACTTTTTTCAATAAATATAGAGTAAACATTATTATTATCTATAGTTGTATCACTTCCAAAATCTTGCTTTCAAACATCAAAATCTATGATAAATTTATTTATTTTGGTAATTTATTTTGGCCCTTATACTCCATTAATTGTTCAACACACTTTTAGTCTAAATCATTGACCTTAATATTTATTTTACTTACCATGAACTCCATCGTCATCAACTCTCTTATTCTACTGTGCACATTTTATATTCCAGCATGAAAATTACTGTCTTATACACATTCTTAACCCCCATTTCAGCTTCTTTGTTTTTATTTTCTTCCCCTTTTTTATTTTATTTATCTGACAAAATCTAACTTTCTACCTATTCTTTTCCTATTACAAAACAAAACTGAAGAAAAACATATAACCATGCCCTCTAGCCTTTGAATTTATAACCATAAACTACAAGTAAGATCTCAGTACTTCCTGGGAATCTTCTCACGGTTGACTGACAGTCTTACCTTTTATTTCCCTGAGAAAATGGAAGCAATCATAAGTGAACTATTTTATCTACCCACCATAACATCTACCAATGATTCTGCATTTGTACCAATATATTTATCTTTTTTCTTGTTACAATCTTATCAAGGATATTTTCTACACTTGTTCATTGGATACTCCATCATTACCTATGCAAAAACTTTGCTTCTGAAATTAATTATCCCCTTTCCTGTGCCATTAGTTTATCCTTTTCTACTGGATTATGTCTGTCATAATGTGAGCCCATGTTTCTAATGGTTCATCAGAAATAAAATAAAAAATGCCTAAAAATCACCATGTTTGATCATTTTTCTTCTTTATTTTAGAGTAAATCTTCTTAAAAGTATAGCCAACAGTCATTGTCTTCATCTCACAATTTCTTGTGAACCCACTCTCTGCAGACTTTCTTCCCCACAACTTCACTGAAATTGTACCTGTCATAAGAGACTACCATCTCTCCAAACTCAAAGATTGTCTTAGTCCTGTTAACTTCTCAATCACATTTTACACAATGAATGTCCTTCTTGAAATGGTTTTTTTTTTTTCATTTTTTTTTGGGACACAGAATTTTCCTGATTTTCTTTATATAGTATCCTTAGCTAACCTCACCTCCTTTTCCTGAATGATAAATGTTATATGTTCCAGGATTCACTCTTACAATTCTTCTTTCCTTTATCTTCACTATCCACTGAAATGAACTTATCTAATTTCATGACTTCAAATATTGAGTGGGGAACAGAGGTTGCCACCCCTAAATATGCCTCTTTAGGGGTATTAATTATTTTAAGCTGATTATTTTCAAGAAACAAAAGACTCAAGAAAAATAATCTTTGACTATCCCCTTAATTGTCTAAAAGAATTTAAGGAACTTCTTCAGGAAGGGAGCTATCATTATTGATAACTACAGTTAAATATGAACCAGGTATGATAGAAAGAAACCAAGCAAGGTCCATTAGATCAAAGAGCTCTTTGTATCTCATGGTTAAAGATGGCCAGGCAACCTTTTATTTACGAAACATTTGCATTTCATCTCCATGTGATTTACTTTCCTGTCCCTGGAGTCCCAAACCACAACCCACTCCCCCTTTTTCTTTAGGTCAAGGTGGCACATAAACCTTAATTTCCCAATCTGTCTTCTGGTTTTATATTCTCATGGAATTCCCATACATATATGTAATAAATTTGATTATTTTCTCATATTAACCTGTCTCATGTTAATTTAATTATTAGCCCAGCCATAAGAACTTTCTAGGGGTAAGAGGAAAATTTATTTTTCTGCCTCTACAATATCATCTGTATACTGGACATATAAACTATGGATGTGTACTCTCTCAAGCTTCAGGCTTTTATATATAATTCCTTAGCATCATACAAGTATAATGGACCTTTTAAATATATTACTTCTAAAGCACAGCTCTTGATATCCACTCCATTTTTTTTTCATACTCAATGTTTCTCATTTTAATCATGGGCATTATTATGTGCTCAGCTACTTGGGCCAAGAACCTTGGTGTCATTTTTAATTTTTCTCATTTCTTTATACTCCTTTTCCAGGCAACCTGAAAATCCTCCAGCTTTACCTTCAAAACATATCCTGAATCTATTGTTTTTTTCCTACTGTATAAAAGCTGCCTTTATCTATCATGAATACTGGTATGCGGGCCTTCGAACTGCCTCTCTGCCTTCAGGTTTCCTCATTACAATCAATTATCCTTAAAGATGCCAAAGTGAACTTTTAAAATTTTTGACAGTTCATCCACGCCTCTCCTCAAAATCCTGCAATGGCTTTCCATACTCTTCTGAATTTTTTTATATACATAGAAGCTGGAAAGGTCCTGTATATGGATGTGTACAATTTCAGCTTCTACTAATTTAGAACCTTGGCTTCTTTTTTGTTCTTCAAACACACCACACTCATTCTTGTCTCCAAGATTTTGCCTTGTTTTTCCTCTTACCTTCAATATTCTTTACTGGGCTAATCTTCATATGCCTCTTTCTTTGGCTTTACTCAGGTATTTTCTCAAAAATCACTTCCTCTGGAAATTTTACCGTGATTGCCCTATCTAAAAACAAGCCCTTATCAGTGATTCTCCATTGTCTCATTAGGCTACGTACTTTTTTTTTTCCATGGCTTTTATTACTATCTACTATTATATTATAGGCTTACTTTTTATTAACAACTTCCTGATGTAGGGATGGAGGGATTTATTTATTTAAAATTGTATGTCCATTTCTATAATCACCTAGAATAGTAACTGGAATGTTGTATGCTCTCAGCTAATTCATGAATCTTAACATTTAGTCTGTCAGTTACACTATGTTGAAAAGAACTTCTATGGGTATGCATAGATCAAAGTGAATTATCAGATTATGCACACTTCTTAATCATTTGAATATTATAAGTTTTTTTAAAACAGTTCTTCAGTATCTTAAGTTTTTATAAATACAACCCACTTAGAGGGTTATAAAATCAGTTTGGTGACTATGATCAGTATTTTTGAATAATTAAATAGGATAGCAAATACCATATGACACATAGTAACGTTTCATGAAATGTTTCATTTGATTCATGAAATATTTGTTTTAGTTATATGCATACATATACATATTTGAAATGATAATATAAAAATATTTTTATTGCAGTTTGCCATCAAAAAATTTGAGTTACTCTAATGAGATTCCATTGTAGCAGTAAATAAATTCATTTCCCTTCTCCAAGATTATAGTGAACCCAAGCAGCAGGGAAACTCACTCTTTATGAATGTTATATGGTGATCAACAGCAGAGATTCTAATATTAAATGACTTTTTAAATTGCTGCCTTTTTGTTGTTGTTGTTCAAAGACAAAAAGCCCTCAAACTCCCATTAAACTTGTCTTGAGATTCCTGTGTATCATCTTTAATACTTTCCCACACCACTATTTAAATTCATCCTTTACTCAGAAGGGAGTAAGAGTCTCTTAGTCACCTTTCCCATCATTCTGCCTGTGTTTTGGAAAATTGAAAACTAGGTGCCTACGTTTGTCCATTTGTATCTTTCTGATAAATGCCCACTAAATTCTCAAGAAAGAGACAAAACAACCCAGCCAAGCCATGGCCTCTATGTTGGAGGTCTGCAGATATTACTCTACCTGCCAAAAATTCACTTTCTTTTTTGTGCCTTTTTTTGTTTCTCAGAAATCTGCAGAAATTGACCTCCTTTCCAGATTTTTTCAATCGTGATCCTCTCGAGTGTCTTTTAGTATCAGCCTCAAACCTCCAGAGAAACTCTCCAAGATAAATGGCTACATTTCCAACAGTGCCACACAATTTTACTATTGTCTGAAAAGGAAAGGAACACTAACATTTATTAAACAATCATTTTGTGCTGGAATTTCCATATATTAAATGTAAATTAGCTTTGTTTTATTTTACCTGCAGAGTTCTGTCTTGTAGTATTTTAAATAAATTTGATTTAGTTGTCAAGATTTTAAAAACATATGAATTTTAGGTTAAAAGATAAACTCAAGCATATTAAAAATGTTAAAGTTTATTAGAGTAAAAATTGAGCACTAAACCCGAAGTGACTAGGAACACTTCTCTGATAGGAGCCAGGGGAAAGACATGAAGAATGTGTGAAAGAAGAGAAAGAAAATTATTTCATTGGCTATAGCCTAAAGCCCATTTGGCTGTTTGTGATTGGTTTTGCTTAGTGTTTTGATTTCAAAACTTTGAGGCATTTACAGGCTGAGATTTTGGGTTGCTTATGGAAGCTGCCACCTCATTACAGTCACTTCAGTCTAACAGCCTCCTTATTTAATTAGTTTAATAGGGCAGGCACAATTCAGTCTATAGCAGCCTTCATAGCAATAATTGACTAGATCTGAGCCATAGAGATTTGCTCTCCAGGTCACTATAATCTCCACTGCTCCCTATCGTGTCTGTGAACCTGGGCCTGAGTATCAGTTGCCATTTTTCATAAAAATGGCTTTTTTTTTAAAAAAAAGTACTTTAAATATATTTTCCTAAAAATATTAAAAATGTCCAACCCAGTTTTAGAATCCCACTGGCCTTCCTTTGAATTCCAGCATAATCCCTTCCTAGGTAGATTTGAGAATATTTCATAACTCATCTGAGCCTTAATTAGCACACCTCCAAAACAGGAAAAAAATACCTATGATTGTGAGAACAAAGTGGTTCAGAGTAAAATTTCAATATATACTCTTCCTTCCTTTTCCTCTTTCATAGTACTTTAATATGCTTATCAGAATGGTCCCCTAAGCAACAACCTCAGCATCACCTGGGAATATTCTAGAAATGCAAATTCTAAGGTTCCATCCCAGACTTACTGGATCAGAAACTGGACATGGAGCTTAGGAATCGAAGTTTTAACAAGACTTGCAGAGATCCTGAGGCATGCCAAATTCTGAAAACAACTAATTTGGAATATAAATTCCTGTAATGGAGTCTCTATGACTTCTCATTGGCTTCCACATTTATTTGGTAATTTAAAAAAATAACAGATAAAATGCCCAGAAATTTTATTTTCACATCTGCAAAATGGTTACATTATAACAACCTACATCACGAATATTTGTTTAAGTAATTATCTTCATGTTTATTTTGTTAGTATTACTAAATATTAACTTAAATGAATGATACAAGATAACACAAATGAAAGCTAGAATACAAATAATTATGCATACTTTTTTTCAGATCAAAAGGAAATAACATTTATTCACTCTACTTGGTTTTTCTCATTAAATTATTTATTCATCAAGTCTCCAAACAGCTGCCATACCTTGCAGAGAGAGATTTTACATCTAAATGACTTATTGAAATTGACAGTAAATGACATTTTCATTTACATTTGTAAACAGAACAATTCCAGAAGCCCAACCAAATTTAATCCCTGTCCAATATCAGAGCAGAGGGGAGACATTTTTAACAAGGTATAATAAAATGCTCTTAGTGATTTAGAAATTTCAGAGGATGGAAGCAAATTCTTGTTCTGAAGGGTTCACACTAGAGCTGAGTGCAAGGGATGATCCTCTGAGGTCACTTTCTGTTGCAAAAAAAAAAAACAAAAAAAAACAAAAAAAAAAAGAATTATAACTGCCCTGAAGGATAAACCATATCTGGTTTTCAAGAGACCTGAAATCTAGTTCTGATACCACCTAACCCTTAGCAAGTAAGTTCCCTCTTCTATGACTCAATTTAGATATCTGTAAAATAATGTCTAAAATAATAATAATAGTTACTACTGCCATGCAGTCATTGCTTAAAATTGCGCAGACACTGTACTAAGTATTTTACATATATCATCTTTTTTATTCACATGGTCTCCTTTAACTAGATGTCAATGTGTTTATTTTATAGAGGAGGAAATATGTCTCAGAGGGATCACACGCTTTGGTCAGAGTCACACAGATATATATCGAGGGGGCAGTTAGGAATTCAAACAAATTATGATTAAATCCAAAAGTGGTCCTTTTAACCAAGAAGCACTACCAGCCTTGGCAAGAAACTGAATGAGGTGCTATAGCAGGTCTTTGGAGTCAGATGGCTGTTGGCTAAAGTCCCTACACTACTATTTGTTAGTGAACCTGGATCTCAGCATCCTCTTTGGTAAAATGGAGATAAATGCAGTGCCTCTGACATAGGATTATTGACAGAATGAGATAATTATTTATGTGTTTTAACTTATTTAGCACAGTTGCCATGTTCCACATGTTTTATTGTCATTGTTCTTTTGTCATTAATGTTAATAAGTTTTCATCCAGCTCTCAACATCTATGATATGAAGAAGAAAGTGAAGCTCACAGTAGTGACCCTGAAGAGGATGCTTTTAACAATGTCTTAAATTAGATCAAAATAGATAATGTTGAAGACACCTTTGTTGTAGCGTCCTAGTTACCAAGATAGAAATTAACTCCATGAGGTCAGGGATTCTGTCTTCATTATTGTAATAATCAATTTTCAGTGCAAACAATAAAGTAGAAGCATTTATAGAGCATATAGACCTGAGACCCAGCTGCATAGGCCAGTTCCCAGAACAGGTTAACTGCATCCTGCTTAACGCTGTCAAATAGATAGATTGCAAAGGCAGCCAGGCCATGAGAAACTTCCGCTTAGACAAACAGCCTTTGTACCTGTGG
>CM053510.1:12530757-12541302 GCA_028627145.1 Eidolon dupreanum
AATCAATTTTCAGTGCAAACAATAAAGTAGAAGCATTTATAGAGCATATAGACCTGAGACCCAGCTGCATAGGCCAGTTCCCAGAACAGGTTAACTGCATCCTGCTTAACGCTGTCAAATAGATAGATTGCAAAGGCAGCCAGGCCATGAGAAACTTCCGCTTAGACAAACAGCCTTTGTACCTGTGGGAATCGGGGAGTGGGGACCTGTGGGTAATCGGGAAGGGGGGGCAACCGGGGAGGATAAGGGGGTATATAAGGGTAACAAAAACTAGGTTCGGGGCTCTTGCCTCAATCACTGCTGCGACAGTGGAGGTTTGAGCCCAGATTCGAATCTGTAATAAATTTTTTTTTGATTTGGCTATCTGGCTTCTGTGTCAGTGCTCACTGGGAAACTTCCTCTATAACAATTATCTCTACAATCACAGAATCTTACAAAGATTTATTTTATAGTGGGTACTTAAAAAAATTACCTGAGTTATATTGAATTCAATGCTTTAGTTGCAAAGAAATGACTGAATTTTACAAAAATTTTAAACATGCATTTTGAATTAAAAATGCAACCACAAATATAAGAGCATTTGACCTTAAACTAAAACAAAAACAAATAAACAACAAAAAAACACTCCTAGACAAAAGTGATACTTGAGTAGAGGTCAATTAGTGTAGGAAATTTTTTTCTTTCTTTTTGAAAATACCTTCTGTCTTCAATAATATTCAAATGTAAATAGAGTATTTTTTATGGACTCCTTGAAATCTCAACTCTGGTAACTACTCCAGAGAAGGGATCAAAAGCAAATTATCTGGTTTTGAAATGTTGGCTTTTTAAATGTTTTATGTAAGTGTTTTCAGTGGATTTAATCTAAAACATAATTTAAATGCTATTAAAAGTCTATGGTTTTTCAACTGATGCCAAATTTTGCTTGTCTTCAAATACCTACCCTGTCTGTACAAATATTCTCTCCTAAGTGTCTAAGCCATCATCCACTGTCATTAAAAGAGTGGAAATAACAAAATATGAGTCTTTCCTAGTCATTACTTGAACCTCAGAGCAAACTTGGGGCTTTTAAGAGGTTAGGAAAAGTTCAGCAACATTATTTCACAAGAAAAAGAAAATTGCAACTTTAAGATTTGGGTCTATCCTAAATGTCCTTCCATATTTTAGTTATCAGATTATGTTTCTTGCATTATCTAATTTAAATAACTTTATTTTATAATTACAAAGTAATAAATATAATAAACAAGTAAAATCTATAAATGTATGGTTTAAAAAGTAAGATTTTTATATAGTTGTACTCCCACAGATGCTGTTAATTGTCAGAATATATTCCTAAAGATCTTAAGCTGCTTGAACACTTGAGCTTTTCTATTTATTAATTTTTACAGATATAGTTATATTTTAATCATGTGTGTATATACATAAATAATATAATCAAATGTACTTATCTTTTCTTTGTGTAATTTAATTCACTATTTCAAAATTATTCTTCCCAGATGTGAATAATATTCTCCCTTTTAAATTGACTTTTTCTGATTGATAAACAATTATTTTATTCATTCTAATTTTATTTAGATATGTTTACATTCCCCCTAATTATTACCATTTTATGTTTTCATAAATTATTAAATAATTATTTAAAATGACTCTGTCAAGACCTGATTTATAACACATCTACACTTTATCAAGGCCATCTAATTCTGAACAAAGAAAAAAATATGGATAATTCTTCCTAAATAATACTTTTGAAAGTAAATGTCAAAAATATCTCAATAAGACAAAATATTATTTGTATTAATAGCATCGCTAATCATTTACTTTTTTTTTTTCTTCAAACAACACTGAAGCACATATTAATCGAACTGGAGCAGGCAATTTGTAATTTGGAGGTACAAGACAGTTTTCTGATGGGCTTCATCTAACTTAGGGAGGCAAATGCTGAATACATCAACTTCATATGCAACCTGACTTCTCTGTACTAAAGTCATCACCACGAAGCATTTATCAATTTTTTTAGAAGAAAATTAAACATGAATCAGTTATGTAGATGATAAAACCTAGGCAATGGTTCTAACAGAAACTTTCTATGCAAAATATAAAAAACATGAAGATAAAAGATCTTATACTGAAAAGTCATATTAAAGAAGCAATTTATGATTTTAAGTGAGTTCTGAATCCTTTTTCCCTGATGGACTTTGAAGTCTTGGAATTTGGACAATCTAAGAATTTGCAACCTGGTGCTGCTCTTCCTACATATTAATGGCTTTGTGGGTTTAGAAGGATCTTAGTTATCAGTTCACATTTGCTGGCTTTCTGTGGTGAAAAATGTTGGGCAGATGACGGTTACTTATTCCCTTTTTCTCTAACTTTTGAGATTTGACACCAAGGGGCAGTTATGAACACAAAAGGAACAGTCTGATTGGAAAAAAAATCAGAAATAAAATTAATAAAAAGCTGCCTCTGTTGTCTAAATGAGGTTCTCTTGGGAGAGATTCTCAGTCTTCCCAAAAGGTAAAAGGTGACCACTTCTTACTGACTTTACATATGCTTTTATAGGTAATGACCCCAATTATTTCTTGCCCATGATTGCCCAGTTTCAACAATATTGCTGACTTGAACTAAGCAAGAGACCCAATATAACATTCTCTATTAGGGAATCAAACTTTTCAGTTTCATTTGCCCATATGTAAAGACGTGACATTTATTTGGAATTCTAGGCAGGCAAAGATGCTTGAGAATAAATTTTTAAAATTTCAGAAAAAAATTCAATACTTTATTATCTGACTTTCTTAGAAGAATGTCTCCAATTTCAATACATGTCATTGTCTTTTTTTCAAAAAACACTTTATCAAAATATGATTGATATAAAAAGAAACCCTACGTTTTTAATGTTTACAACTTGAAGAGTTTGGAGATAAGAATACATCCATGAAACTACTGTCCATGGGGATATGCAAAGTATATATAAGAAGTAGAAAAAGTTTAAATCATGTCTTTTTTTCAACCTAAGCACTAACGTAGTTTCCATTTTTACAGGTTTTCTGTTTCATATGTAAAATAGCACAGGAGAGTGTTCTTGTTTATCTTGAAATCTATTCCTAATTCCTATTTCACCAAGACCACAGAGATGTTTTCAAACATGGAGCTCCTTTGCGTATGTTGTTTTTAGATAAACGACAATAATCAAACCTGGTTTATAGTAAATTAACATTGATCACAGTAATCACAGATGTGCAATTAGCAGTTGGTCTTTACATTTGCCCAAGAATGCAAAGAATTTTAAGTCACTAAGGAATTCACACTTTTTTTTTGCATGTTCATTTGTTTAGGGGAGTAGGCTGCTGATATGAATTTTTAAGTCAAATTCTGGACTTTACATAAATATTAATGTTTGAGTTTCCTAGTCATAACTTTTTAAATCTGTGGCTAATATACAATTTCATAATTGTAGCTATTTGGGAAGGAGTCCTGTGTAAAGAAATGCCAGGAGGCATTCTGGGCCCGTACAGATGCTTCTTGACTTAAGATGGGGTTACGATCCTGATAAACTCATCGTAGGTTGAAAATATTGTAAGTCAAAAATTAATATACTTAATTTACCAAACATCATAGTTCAGCCTAACCTACCTTAAACGTGCTTGGGACACTTACGCTAGCCTACAGTTGAGCAAAATTATTTAACACAAGGAATACATTGATGTGGGTCAGTTGTCATTTGCTCTCATGACCTTTTGCCTGATTGGTAGCTGCAGCTTGCTGCCTCTGTCCAGCATCATGAGAGAGTATCACACTGCATATTACTAGCCTGGGAAAAGATCAAAATTCAAATTCAAAGTATGATTTCTACTAAATGCTTTGCTTTGGCACCATCATAGAGTCAAAAAATTGCAAGTCAAACCATCGTTAGTTCTGGGATTATCTGTATTGTTTTCTCTTTGAGGCAAATGTAAGCCATAGGATAAGACCCTGTGGAGGAACACTTATTCATATTGTTTCATTTAATTTTTAACAATTCTGTGAAGCTTGTTATTTTATTTATAACTGAGGAAATAGGGGCCCAGAAAGATTAAATATGTTGTCTGAGGCTACTAGCAAATGGCAGTCAGAATTTGAACATCAAAGCTCACGAATGTCTCATTGCATCTAAGAACACTGCCATTGCCAAGCTTCTATGAAAGAATTGAGAAGTTGGCTCAGATTTGGGTCCTGACCACCCCTACCTGTCTCCTTCTGCCTAAATATCCGCACGTTTACAGGATGGGGCTGGATCTCACCTAGAGTGGCCTCAGGTGGGATAACATGGCTTATATTTTCCTGATGGAACATCACTATACATTCCATATCATCTAGTCTCCACAATTCACCAAATGTGAGTCTGATCCTATTCCTTTTTTATGTGTTCAAGTCCCTAAACATTTTTAAATGACAAATAGAGTAACATCTTAGGATCTGAAAGGTAACTATGTAATGAGAGACATATCTTCTCCTTCTAACTCTTCCCCTCCTCCTTTAATCAGTGGCCTACTGTTATTCTCCCTTCTTTTACCTCCTATGCATGGACCAGTATCATTCAACTTCCAGAGCCTTGGCACTTGCCATCCCCTCTGCCTGAAACCATCCTTCCTCAGATCTGTGTGAGGCTTCTTCTACCTCATCAGGCGGTTTTCAGCTTACATGTCACCATCTCTGAGAAGCTTTCCCTGACCACCTTAGCTAAAGTGCTCCTCCCTATCAGATTTCAAACCAGTACCTCCTTTATCATTTTTATTTTCATCACCATTCTCTAAAATTATCATTTTTTGCTTTATATTTGTTTTTTTTTTTCCACACTAGAACATCGGCAGGAAAATACCCCTGTTCATCACTCTATTCTCATGGTTAAAGGTCAAATTTTCCTGCTTATTTGGTATCTGGGTACTTCGCTTGGCCAACAGACACTGTGAATTATACATACATATCTACAATCCAACTGGAATTTCATGTTTATTCAGGTGTCATTGGTGAGGGATCATTTTATTTTTTTATGTGGTTATCCAATTATCACCATACCATTTTTTGAGGTGATGACATTCATTTCTACCATGGTTCAACAGTTCTTTCTTTGTCATAATTCGAATATCCATATGCGCATATTGTTTCTGGACTCTCTCATCTATTCCATTGATCTGCTTGTCTTTTTTTTCCCCCAATATCACATCGTCTGAATTACTGCAGCTTTACGTAAGCTTTACTGTAGCTTAATTTACTGTGTAAGACTTTTTATACAAAGTGTTATAACAAGTAGCTTTATAATAATCTAATACAGCTTATCTTTTATTCAAGAATGTTATCTTCAAAAGTGTATCCACCTAATAATCCAAGACATTGCTCGCTCTGAACCCAGGTTCAGCACCACTGAAGTGCAGCGTATGTGACTACAAATCAGATACAAATTAAAATACTTTTTCTGCTGCCTTGGACCAACTTCACAATATGCTTTAAAATATTTAGTAGTATTACATTTCCTTAAGGATCTTCCTTTTAGACAGATGTAGAGTCACCATAAACATCTTCTGCATCATTGTACAAATATGTAATATTGTTATCAGAGGTCACCTAAATATAATTTACAGCTTCCCAGAATTGTATGAAAATTGTTTAAAATTTTTTATACTTTAATATTTCATGTTTAAATATGCTACGTTTTACATCAATTACAACTAGCTTTCTAACTTCATCACTCAACCCTACCAGAACTTCATTTTAGGGATTACATGCTAAGCACAAACTCCGAGATATAACAACAAGAGTGCTACCTTTATTAGTCCCCTACTTAGTTATTTAAAGTTGCAAGAGCCACTGTGTAGCTTGAAGCGTCATTGCCATTAACCGTCACCAGTTTTATTCCAGTCCTATTGCTGGCATCAGCACAGTCTCAGAGTGCGAAGTTAGAAGTGTCATGAAGATTGCTGCTCTACCGCTGGGAGCGAGCAGTCTTAGAATAGTAATTCAGGTTGCGGAACTGCCTAAACCTCTTGCTACACTAAGTGCGCAAAGGGATTTTCGTCTGTGTGAATGCGCATGTGCCCTTTGCGATCTATCGAGGTCAGAAAAGTCTTGTAGCAGATTTTGCAGGCCATCTTCGCTCCCTCTGCAATGGGGACATTGCGCTCTGATAAGGCTTTCTTGCACTTGGACAGCGACAGATATTGTCGTCGCAGGGGTAAGGCTAAGCTGGCAAGGACGGCATGTTCTAATGAAGATGTGGCCACCTTCATTTTTGCCAGGAAGTGGCAGAGTTTTCAGGATCTACAATCTCTTGACAGAAGTTACAACTAGTATTGAAGTGTTTATATGGAAAGTCATGGGCTCTTCCTCTTGGGAAATTTATCATTACCTCTAAGAAAGAGAAGCAGAGGCCCAAATCAGATCTGGAAAAATAGATTTCAAACTGTTCATGGCAGCCTACCATTTCCTTCACAGGCATAACAAAATGGAATCTGTCAGTTCATTGAATGGGTTCTTTATGTGAGACTGAGGGACACATGAAAACCAGCCTGTAGATTCAGCCCCTGGATTCAACAAACAAAAAGTCTCACCCTCTAGTTTGCAGTCACTAGTGATGTTTGCTACGTTACTGTTACTATTACTATTTATTTTAAGATTGATCTCAAAACATACTATATTCTTGTCCCCCTTTTCAGAGAAAGAGGTTGATGACAAAGGGATACTGAGGATTGAGAACATGAAAACAAGCATAACAATTTTTTTTATTTTTCTTTAAATCGAGTTTGGATACACAGTAGGATAAAGAGAAAGCTTCAGGGTCAGCCTTGATTTATTCACTGTTAAGTCAGATAAAGCCCTTCAAAACCAAAGATAACACACTAAAATGTTATTAGTTCTTTTAGCCACAAAATCCAACCTCTTCCATGTAGTCTAACAAAATGCAAATATATAAACAGTGAAGGAATGTTCTTCTAATGGTTTCACAAAATTGTACAACTGGTGGCTTACAACCACAGAATAATCCTTCTGTTCTTTATAAGAATATTTAAAATCCTGAAAGTAGATTTATGTTCTAGGTAATTTGTGACTTCTAAAATATGAATGTGATCTACCTGGCCAGGGCTAGACTGAAGATCTGAAAAACTCTGAGGTTTATCTTCTGAGCACTGACCATTTCTCTTTCCACTTCCCCAGATTCACTGCCTTCTGCTTATGAGGTTACATCCCTCACTTCCTTCTGAGGCTCAGGGAATCCGGGCTTTCTGATTTAGCTACCATTCTCACGTGCTTCTTTTCAAAGAAAGCTTCAGAATTCTCACACTGAATTTCACTTGTCTCAGCTGCAGCTTCTTGCTCAAACTTGTTTCAACCTGAGATGCCATGGTTAGCTGTGTCATATTAACAGTACCAGTATCACATGAGCTAGGTATCTAGACATCTTGAGCACTTGAGGGACTGGTAAAATGTGATGGTGTTGTCTTCTTGGTTATTAGACATGTCATCTGACTTAAGTTTGTCCACAATTTACAGTGAATCTGGGAGAAAGAACCCCAAAATGAACTCCCATGGCTCACTCTCTAGTTTAATATGTAAAATGACAAATGCCTTCATGGTGCATTGGAGGTGCTAGCTGGCTTCCTTTTGTACAGAGTAATTATGCTAATGAAGGCATGTAATTGGAAGAGCACGCACTGGTCCAAGTCACTGCACATTGATGAACTCATGGCCGTTGGCTGCTGCTTGCCATTCTGCATGGAGCTGTAGACTTAGCTTTGATGCTTTGCCCTAGCTTCTGCAGCTTAAATGAGTCCTGCATGTGGCACTTTGCTCCTGGACCTACGCATTGGGAAAGACGTGGACAGAGTTCTTGTTATTAGGTGCTGTTCACATGCCTTAATAACAGGGTTTACATCATATGACTTAGCGTGGCAAAGGCCTTCACTGTCAACACCTTGATACCAGCCGGATCATGTTCATGATCTGATCTTTCTCTGTTACTGAGAATAAGGCTCAGGATTGTGTTCTGCGTGTTGTCAGCACAGAGCGGAGTCTACAATGGTAGTGTCATAGAGTTGACCATGAAGTCTGTGGTCGTTTTGTTCCTCAATGATCTGTGCAAAGTGTTTGAGAGAATCAGATTCTCTTCTTTCTCTTTTGAAGAAGGCATTGACTCATCCACAAACAGATACAATGATGTGAAGAGATAGTAAATATATCCATGATGGATTTTTCTCCTCTCCTCCAACCAGCACTACCAACCTTTATTCTCCACTCCTCAGCCTGTTTATGGAGGGACTCTCACCTTCACTTTTGAAAGATATTTACACTGGATATGGGATTCTACTTATTTAATAATATAAAGATGTCTCCTCCTTTTGTCTTTTGTCATAAATAGCTTCTGATATCTGCTGTCCTTCTGAATTTTGCTCTTCTGTTCTTTTGCCTTCATGGCCGCTTCTTTTAAATTTAATTGTTTATTTTATCACTGGTTTTCAGTGATTTGATTATTCTGAGACCTGGATTATTTTCTTTATGTTTATAAACTTGTGTTTTATTGAATTCTTGTCTTTGTGGTTGCATAATTTTCATAAAATTTGGAAAGATTTTGACCATTATTTCTTCAAACATTTTTTTCCACTCTCTCTCCTCTCTTCTGGAACTCCAGTTTCACATGTATTTAAACATTTTACACTATGACACAAGTAATTTTTAATTTTTTCCAGTCTTTTTTTTTATCTCTGCTTATTTTCGAATAGTTTCTATTGCTATGACTTTTAAGTTTATTTTTTTCTACTGTAGCATTCAAATTTATTACATCTTCACCATATTTTTTTATTTCAGACATTTTTCAATTTCAGAAATTTCATATGGGCCTTTTGTTAAATCTTTCAATTTTTTTTGTCATTTTATGTCTTAATCTATATGCCGAATGCATGTAAATATTTATAATAGCTGTTTTAACATGCTTGTCTACAAATTCAATTATATCTATCCTTTCTAGGTCTGTTTCTACTGCTTTTCTTCTAATTAAGTTTAAAATTTTTCTGCTTATTTGAACGCCCAATTATTTTTAATTGGATGCCAAACATTGTGAATTTTCTGTAATTGGGTGCCAGATTTTGCAGTATTTCTTTAAATAGTGATAGACTATTTTGGGATAAAACACAGTTAAGTTATTTAGAATTAGTTCTATGTTTCTGAGTTTTGCTTTTAAGTTTTGTTAGAGCAGGCACAGAACAACCTTTTTTTAGGATTAATTTAGCCTCATTATGAAAGTGATATCTTTCTGAGGTCTCTTCTCTCTGCCTCATGAACTACAAAGTCTACCCACTCAGCTGGAATAAACATAAACTTTATAACTATGTTAACTTTTAGAATTGTGATTCTTCCACTGTCTTGGGTATTTTCTATTGTGCTTATACAAATCGGCACTCAGCCAAAGACTTGAGGGCATCCCCATGTAGCTCTTTAAGCTTCCCTCTCTGTGTCTTATCTCCAAAGCCCTTCCTCATAAATTATAGCCATCTTTTCTTTTGAATACTCCACCCTCTGAATCCTCAATGCCATCGAAGCATCTAGTTTGTTTGAATTACTCCTCTCTACACTGTGGCCTGGAAACGGCTTCCATACATTGTTTGGGCAACAATAGGGCTAACCTTGTTTAACTTTATCTCAGGTATCACAGTTTTGTGCTGCCCAATGTCTAATGTCTGAAAACCCTGGTTTTATATATTTTGCCTTTTCTCTGGTTTGTTTGTTTGTTTGTTATTAGCAGAAAGATAAAACTAATCTCTGTTATTTTACCATGGCCTGAAGTCAAAATCTCTAATTTATTTAATTTTTGCATTGTTTATCTTACCTACAATAAAATGTAAACTTCATAAGGGAACATATATCTATGATTGGTTTCTTCACTGAGGTATGCCAGCCACCTAGAATTGTTTCTGGCATATGGTAAATGTTAAAAAGTATTTGTTGAATTAATGAATAAATGAATAAACCAATGTCATTTTATAGTCTGAGTTCTCATTTTTTGTAGGATATTATTTTTGTTTACAGAGGAAACACTGATTCAGCTGGAAGTTTTTGGATACATGACCAGTTTCTCTATTACAGTCCACAGTTTGTCACTGTTTAGCAAAATGATATAAATTATACCCTGGTGGTTCTAAAAATTGTTTGACCTTGATGATGGTTTTTATAATGATAAGGAGGAAAGGAGACAATCCAAAAACTTCGAGTGTTTTATAATACCTACAATTAGGTGATATAACATTCAAGGCAATGTTCTAGTAGAAAGTGATAGACTTGAGTATTTATGCTCAAATGGTATTGAAAGCTCCCCTCCCATCACTCTTGGCTCCCCACATTCACTTACAGGTATTCTGCAGTTAGAAATCTCTATATTATAAAAATTCAGCTGGAGGAAACTTAATCAGTCAATTTTTAAATAAAAAAAATATTAAAACATTTCCAGCCTTAAAAATTACTGTCATTAATCAGTACTAGGAACAGTAGCAAATAATAAATGAACCCAGAACACCAACTGCAAAAAAAAAA
>CM053510.1:12541402-12557320 GCA_028627145.1 Eidolon dupreanum
AAAATTTTTCCTAATATCTCTAAAATTGGGCAAGAGGTGCAGGTTTTCATTGCCATAGAGGAGTTTAAACCATTCCCTGGGACTAAATTTCCTTCAGAATAAAAGAGGAATTGGTCTTATTGTGAAATGTACAGTCCTAACTTCAAGAGAAATAGAGATTAAGTGTGCTAATACCATTTGTGTAAGGATGTTTATTTTATATCTACTACACATGAGGGACTATGTTAGTTGATGATTATAAAATACTAGCCAACAACAGGAAAGCGTTCTGTCATCATGGAGCTTACAATCTAGTGTGTGGCAAATTTCAAACTACCACCCAAATAAATTCCAAATTGCAATTGTGACTGATGCTGCGAAGAAAGGCTACACGGTATAGTATGAGCTATAGATTGAATGTTTGTGTCTCCCTCAAATTCATATGTTGAAACCTAGTCCCCTATGTAATGGTGTTTGACATGAAGCCTCTGGGAGGTGATTAGCTCATGAGGGTGCTGGTAATATAGTAGCATTGTTTTTAATTTTTTGAGAAGCATTCATATTGTTTTCCATAGCAGCTGCACTATTTTTCATTCCCACCAAGGTTTGAACAGACATTTCATTTAAAAAACATATCCAAATGACCAGTAAACTTAGAAAAACATGTTTGACTTTGTATGTCATCATGGAAATGCAACCTAAAACCACCAGAATGACTAATTAGATAAAATAATGTGATAATTCCAAATGTTAAGTGAGGATGTGAAGCAAATAGAATCTTCATACTTTTCTGGTGAGAGTATAAATTGAGATTGCCACTTTTGAAAATGCTTTGTCAGTAGATACTGAAACTGAACTAAGTCATAGTTAACACCCCACAATTCCATCCACTAGTGTATACTCAACAGAAGTGCATAGGTATGTTCACCAAAAATATGACACAAGTGTACTCACAGCAGCATTATTTGTAACAGATTGATAATGGAAACAACTGTCAATAATAGAAAGGATAAACACAGTGAAATAGTAGCCAGTAGTGACAGTAAGTAAACTATAACACCATGAAGAAATATGGATCAATCTCATAAACGATATGGTGAGAAAAAGAAGTGAGACACAAAAATTGTACATACTATATGATTCCATTTATATGGAATTAAAAACGAGGAACATTATTTTATAGTGTTGAAGTAAGATAGAGGTTACTCTTGCGTGGCTAGTAGCAGACAGGACATGTGGGTAACTTTGTGGATGCAGATGAAGCTCTGAGTCTTGATTCAGGTTCTGGTTACATGAATGTGTTTACTTTGGGAAAATCCATTGCACTGCACACTTAGGATATGGACCCTTTAATTATGCATGTTAACCTTCAGTAAAAAGGAAAAAAAACACAAAAGAGTAACACACAAACCCAAAGAATCCCACTTTATTAAAAATAATCACACCATTTCATGAATGATTTAAGTTCATTTTTAGAAATTATTTGTATAAATTAGGATAACTCAGAGGGGGTACTTTAAACTATTTTGTATTTTACTATTTAGCATAAGCAAGTCAAGACACTGAGAAAGAAGGAGAAAGTTAAGGAATAGGTAGAAGTAAATATTCACATGTAATGAAGAAACATTCTGCTTTAAAGGTCTTTATACATTGTTTGGAACTAAATCAGTGCCATATTCAAGAGTGATACCAATAAGACTTTTTATCTTGGAGAAGGATAAATTGAATCAAAAAGTAAAGTGCAGGTATTCATTTTTGTGGTTATTTATATATTTACTTGTGCGTTCTTAAATATGCTTAAACATTCTTTTATTTCCTTTTTTCCCTTTTTCCTTCCCTCCTTCCCTCTCTTGCTACCCCCCTCTCAGTCTCTCTCTCCTCTTCATTTTATATTATTTATTTTAATCCCTCCCACCACCACTTCCACCCTTGACCTATGGATGTCGCCGTTTTCCCCTTAAGAACTGGATCTCTGAAGGTAGGGCTTCTCCTCCCACACGCTCAAGGAGTGCACCCAGGGCCTGGCACACCCAGGGCATGGTCCATGGCTCCACCTGGGGCAGGAGTCCAGGACCTTTGGTGTGTAAAGCAGACGTGCTAATCACTACACTATAGAGACGAGACACCCCTCCCCCCGCCATTTTAAAAAGTCAAGCAACACTGTAGTTGAGTGCCAATATATCTTGATTATAGGAACATCATTATCTATTAGCTATCATCCTAGCTTCCCATAGGTCAAATCGACCCTATATTTGTTCTGATTTGTTGTCCAGTAAGTATTGTCAGTTGTAGTCTATAATCCTAAGATCTTATCTCCACAATATTAGAGAAGCCAGTTCTATGACAGCCTCTCACTATCAAGCACAGCCAACCCCAAACTTCTCAAACATTCTGATGTCTCCTTCACCGCTGTATTTCTTAAAGCTCTAATATAGAAAATGTCTGTTAGGTTCTTGATACTAAAGCTATGGCTCCCACACTACCAGACCAATCTTATGCCCAACACAGATACATTACATCAGAATTTACATTTTGACAAAATCTCTGGATAGTTCAGATGCACATTAAAGTTTGAGAGCCACCACTCTACGCATTCCCCGGGGAATATGTGCAAGTGATAGGTTCTTAAGTCTTACACAATAAATCATTTCTAACAGCCCCACTTTCTTGAACTTCTGGCCTTCTTTCATTTCTGCCAAAAGAGTTTGGCACCTCAACTTTATTGACTGTAAATTATCATCATATTCATGTTTTAAAAAACTATTCTGATAAACATTAGAAGCATCTCTGGCTGTCCTGAATGTAATACTAAATCCTAAGTCATAACGAATTTAAGTGGTATCAATAAATACTCCCTTATCCACAACCCAGGTCCACCAGTGCAATGCCCTCAACACTTCACCTTCATTTGTCAGGTCCTATGCTCTTTTAGCAGTCGGCTATTTCTTCCAGCAGCAAAGCTGGCATTTTCTTGTAAGGTTCTAGTAAGACCAACTCTGGTTTTGATTCTAGAGACAATGAGAAATATTGGAGTAACTTGAGGAAGACAAACATTTTGAGAAACAACTGCTCCAAATGTAAGATTGCCAGATAAAATACAGGCCATCCAGTTAAATTGGAAATTTAGATAAGCAACAAATTTGTTTTAGTATAAAGATGCCTTGAATATTGCATGGGGCAAATTCATACTAAAAAGCATTTGTCGTTTATCTGAAATTCAAATTTAACTGAGTATTTTTTTTAATTTAAAAAAACCTTTATATTTTAAAAGTTTTAGATTTATAGAAAAATTGCAAAGAGAAGAGTTTTCATGTACTTTCCACACAGTTTCCCTTATTATTATCATGTTACATTTATATAGTACATTTGTTACAATCGATGAACCAATATGGATACATCTTTACTAACTGAAGTCCATACTGTATTCAGATTTTCTTAGTCTCTGCCTAATATCCTTTTTATGTTGCAGCATACCTTAGGGTACCATATTACACTGACTTGTCATGTTTCCTTAGGTTCCTCTTGGCTGTGACATTTCCTCAGACTTCACTTGTTTTTGATGACCTTAAAAGTTTTGAGGAGTACCGATCAGGTATTTTGTAGACTGTCTTTCTATTGGGATTTGTCTGACTTTTTAAAATTGTGATTCGACAGGGGTTCTGTGTTTTTGAAAGGAAGATCACAGAGCTTAAGTGCCATTTTTGTCATATGATATCAGAAGTATATACTAACAGCATGGCTCGACTTTGAGCCTTATTTTTTTTTAAGGTGTGTATTTGGAGTCACTGTTTTCTGTAAATACAAAAAAAGGGGGGACACTTAAATCTTATTTAGACCCTGAAGTATCTTATCTCAGTTTGTTGCAGAATTTTGTGGTTTGTTTGAGGGACAAATCATCAACAGACTTTCTACTAATCATACCATAGAAAGTACCACATCTGAGACTATATTATTTAAACAGCTAACATTTATTAATATGTCATCCAATGGAAATACTCAAAGGTGAATTTTTTTATTAATTTTTTTATCCATGAATTTATCTAAGTGTTATGACAATTTTTTCTCTGTCTTTTTTTAATAGCTGCACAATGAAGAAGAAATAGAAGGCCTTGGATGTTGGCTGGCAGATTTTCCACATAACATCAAGAAATAAATACTTATAAAACCATGGTTAAAGAGAACATCCATAATGAGTTTCCCAGACAGAGTGATATCCACTTTGGGCAGGTTGCAGTCACCAGGATCAATAGCCTAAATGGGTCTCTGGGGCTTGGAAAATTGCTGATCTGGGGAGATATCTTGAATGCTAATATCGACATTTCCTCTTCCCATTGCTCTATACAGTTAGTATAACCTCTGTCACTTTAGCAAATATTTATATCCTTATATATATTTGTTTGAGTATTCTTATCCCAGATAACAAAACTCGTAACCCTCTGCTGAAATATTTTGTATATAATTGCCAATCTTTTTTTAAAATATGGTATTTTTCACCCCAAGAAACCTTATTCTTGTCTGAGCTTGTCACAACTTTCAGAGACTTTCACAGCTTTTTCTTGTTCCCTTGCTGTCTCTAAGTTTCTGCTTGTTATTATTAAACACTCTGTACCCACTGTTGAATTAGGCATTGTTAAGAAAACAAATTCAAAATCATTAAAATAATAGTTGTTAAAACCCTACGATGCTAGGCGGAATGGTGGACTCTCAGATAACAAAAATAAGGGAGAATAAATTATAAAATTTATCAAAATATGAAAGAAGAACATGGTAATGGTAATGGTCAGTCACTTAATTAGATAGAAACACAATGTACAGAGAGGAGACGTAAAAGATAGAACTATAAAGCTAATATCAGATTGTACTGTGAAAGGCCTCGTTTGTTTCCTAAATGTCATGAACTTTATTTTAAGTACCTGTGTGCTAAGATTGAATCTTGACTTTCTGAAGACTTCACTGCTGGCTGTAGAGAGAAAAAGACATAAAAGTTAAACAGACTGCCCTGGGATAAATGAAAATCTACTTGAGAAGGCAAGACTTATGAACATAAGATAAGGAATAATTCAAAATGGAGTATGCACAAGTAGACAAATCCTGGTCTAGAAACTATATGATCCATAACTACTAGTGTTTCTTTAATTCATTTCCCTTTTTCCAGTTAGCTATGTTGTTAAAGCACAAATCCAATGATTTCGACTTCTGTATGTCATGACTCCTGAAATCCTGCAATGATTGTCAGTTATTTATAGAAAACAAAATTAAATTTCTTTAACGAGTCTTAAAAATATCTGCCCCACATTTATAATCAGGTTTTTTCCTTTTTTCCTGCATTTCAACCACACTGGCTTTGGTAGACCCTACACAGCAGTCAGTATCTTAACTTTTTCAAGCAGTATTTACTTTTACAATAAGACTGTTCCCTGTGTCTTGAATGCCCTTCCCATCCTGGCTGTCTTTTCTTCCAATTTAATTCCAGGCATTTCACCTCAGAAGGTATCCCCTGGAAAATATTCATTGCTTCTCTAACTCGTGCAAATCCCAATTATTCAGTTTTATATTGTAACAGTCAGAGTTCTCCAGAGAAATAGAACCAATAGGAGATATGAGAGAGAGAGAGAGAAAGAGAGAGAGAGAGAGAGAGAGAGAGAGAGGGAGAGATTGGCTCACAGGATTATGGAGGCTGAGGAGTTCTGTGATCGGCCTTCTGCAGGCTGTAGGCTCAGGAATACCTGTGGTGTAA
Organism: Eidolon dupreanum; assembly: GCA_028627145.1. Lineage (NCBI taxonomy): Eukaryota > Metazoa > Chordata > Mammalia > Chiroptera > Pteropodidae > Eidolon > Eidolon dupreanum. The sequence goes on from CM053510.1 coordinate 12,547,119, forward strand.
TTCCAGTCCAGGTTCAAAGGTCTGAGAACCAGGAGCAACTGTGTCTGAGGGTAGGGGAAGATGGATGTTTGCCCTTCCTTCCTTAACTTTTTGTTCAGACTCTTGGTGAATTGGAAGATGCCTACCGCATTGCTGAGGGTGATCTTCTATACTCAGTCTCCCAGTTCAAATTCTAGTCTCTTCTGGAAATATCCTCACAGACATACCAAGAATTAATGTTTTGCCAGCCATCTGGGCATCCCTTAGCCCAGTAAGTCTGATGCAAAATTAACCATCAGAGTTCACTTTGTTAGTTTCTCATCTCTCAAAGATCAATATCTTTTAGCTATTCACTCTTTCTACTCCTACACCATCAGTTTTTTATTTATAATTTTTAAGTTCACATGAAAAAGTACATTTTCTCAATTAAAAAATCACCCTCTGTTGACCCAATATTACCTTCCAATTACATGACCATTTTCTTCTACCTTCCTTCACAGAAAAATTCTTCAAAAAAATTTCCTACTCATTGTCTCTAAGTTTTCTCTTCTCATTTTTTATTGAATCCTACTCAGCCAGGCTATAGTCTTGAATATTACTCTAAAATGGCTCTCCTTGAGACAACCACTGACAGGTATATTGCTAAAGACATGGACAAAACTCAGTCCTCATCCATACCTGACATAGCACTAGAAGGTAGGACATGGCGACCAATGTCTTCTTCATGACACAGTTTTTTTACTTGATTTACAGGGCATTACACTTGAATAGTTTCTTCTCACTTTATTGGAGGCAGTCTTCTCAATCTTGTTTGTTGTCCTCTTTTCATCTCTCGGTTCTGATGCTCACTGCTCTTGAGTAGTATGATGAAATTTCCTGTTGTCCCACTTATCCTGCCCGGGATGTGAATCATACCTTTGTCCATGTCTCCATGCTGTAGGCAGCTACGTGCTCCCCATTAGTCACGTACTAGTAGCCATCCTGGTAATCAGATTGGCTGTCATGGTATCACAGTGCTTGTGTTCAAGTAACTCTTATTTTACTTAAAATGACCCCAAAATGCAAGAGTAGTGATGCTGGCAATTTGGATATGCCAAAAAGAAGCTGTAAAGTACTTACTTTGAGTGAAAAGGTGAAAGTTCTTGACTTAATAAAAAAAGAAAAAATTGTAGGCCTAAGTTGCTAAGATCTATGGTAAGAACAAATATGTGAAATGGTGAAGAAGGAAAAGGAAATTCATGTGAGTTTTGCTGTCATACCTCAAACTGCAAAAGTTATGGCTACAGTGTGTGGTAAGTGCTTAGTTAAGGTGGAAGAGGCATTAAATTTGTGGGTGGAAGACATGAACAGAAAACGTATTCTGACTGACGGCACATGTTGTACCAGAAAGCATTGAGCCTGTACAAGGACGTCAGCAAGGGATCCCCTGACACGAGTGACACCGAAGCTACAAGCGAGGCTGGTTACACAGATTCAGGAATACGTCTGGTATTTTATCATCTCACTTCAACACAAGAAGAAGAAGGGTGAGTACAGTACAATAAGGCATTTTGAGAGAGAGAGACCACATTCACATGACTTTTATTGCAATATATTGTTATAGTTGTCTTATTTTATTATTAGTTATTGTTATTAATCTCTTACTGTACCTGATTTATAAATTAATGTTATTGTAGGTATGCAGGTGTGTAAAAACCATAGTACACATAAGGTTCAGTACTATCTGTGGATTCCACTGGGGGTCTTGGGATGTATACCCTGAGGATAAATGGGAAACTACTATATAGTGTTTTTAGAAAATACTGATTTTCTACCTAACCCCAATCTTACTGAATAAAAATGTCTAGGTGATGGAGCTAGAGAATTAATGGTTTAAAGAAGTTGTTGTATAATTTTTATGCTTATCAATGTGCAATTTTTATGCTTATAGAGGTGCAATTTTTAGCTGCAAAAAATTCCCTGGTGATGTTTTAAAAAATGCTGATAACAAGGCTTAACCCCAGAAATATGATTTAATAAGCAGCAAGGTTGAAAATCTATGGTCAAACAGAATTAAGGGTCAATATTTGTTGAATAAATAGAATATGTGAGTGACTGACTAAAATGTGAATTGTTATAAACTTAACATTCCTTGACAATTCAGTTATGTTCTCATTCTCCCTTTTACCATCTTTAGTTTCTTAGTGTGAAGGAAAGATTAAAAATTAAATTCCTAACTTCCACATTACAGTCGTGGAAAGTCCTCATTACCACTTGACTATAATTTCTTCTTTCATTTTGCCTTTTTCTCCTTACTAAAGCCAGAGCTAAAAGAACCCAGTCATATTTGAGAACTTACTTATGTTTCTCCTTATTAACCCAGATCCATTTGGCTGTGTCAGAAACTGAAATCATACCACCTTAAATGGAAAAAATTACTAACATAACTAAACAGACCAGAGCTGCATCTAGGATTTGATTGAATTCTACCTCCATTTTTCAGCCTGATTTCTTCATTTGGCTTAATTTTAAGTCACATTTTTTCACTGCAACCTCAAGTTCACTGTTTAGCAGTTTAGCATACATGTTAACCAGGCAAAATGTCAAAGATTAGCCCAAATATTCAACCTGAATCATGGGTTCATCTCTCAGCAAAACTGTAGCTGGAAGGGTGGAATGGATGGACTGGTCTGGCATATGTCTCTCATGGGTGTGTATTTTTCTGGTTTTGAATTGGAGTGTTTATATAGGTTTGCCCCTATGTAAGACATATAGACTAAGAGTGGCAAAAACATGGTTTCTCAAAGGAGAAACAGAGGGCTCTTTCCAAGACAAGAAAGAGAAACTCAAAGCAGACAAAATGAAACAATAGGACATATTCAGGATAATTATTTAAAGTTTTATCTTAGTCCCAAAACCATACTACTTGTGCCCTATTTACCTCTACTGACTCAAAACTCATCACTCCTCCTTCTGTACACAATATTTCAGTCACACCAAGCCACTTGTTTCTGGAACATGCCATACTTGTTTATATCCCTGCCTTTGCACATGTTATTTCTTATACCAGGAATACTTGCCAAATTTCTATTCATCTTTCCAGGTATGTCTTTCAATTGTTTATTGCTATGTAACAAACTACTCTGAAATTGAATAATTTACAAAAACCATTTTAATACTTACTCAAAAATCTGCAATTTGGGCAGCACTTGGCAGTACAGTCCATCTCCACTTAATATAGTGTCAGCTCATGCACCTCAAAGAACTGGAGACTTGTAGGAAGAGGTGGACTTGGGTCATAGATCTGAGGCCTCGTTGATCACTGTCAACTGAACGTTCAGCTGGAGCCATTCCTGGGGCATCCTAGTTCCCCACCATGGGGCTTGGATTTCTCATAGCACGGCAGCTATGTTTCAAGGAAAGGATGTGGAAATTGCCTGTCCTCTTTAGTCTCTAGACATTCTTCTTGATGTTTCTCTTGGTCAAAGACAAATACAAAATTAACTTAGATTCAAAGAGAAGGGAAATAATCCCTCTTCTTCAAATGAGGGGCATGTGAGGAGTGGTACACACATTCAGATAGCAGTGGTGGTGAAATGGGAAGCTGTGTGGCTCTTCTTTGGAAACATCCTATTGCAGCATAAGTCCAGCTTAATGATTTCCATTTCCTAGTAGATTGTCTCAGCCTATGAATGATACCAAGTAAAGTTAATAATTTTTGTGTCTCTATTCTTTTAGAAGACTGTTTACAGATTTGTTGGGAGGCAAAGAGGCCTAGTAGAGTAAAGCTAAAAAAAATTTTTTTTTTAGTCAACTATGTTTGTGATTAATCTAGCAAATAGATTTCTCGATCACAAGAATTATTAGAATTTATAATATGCTAATATGCATTGTAAATCTATCAGTGACAGGAGTAAGGGAGTTGGGTAGAGAATGGGAAAGGGCACATCATAGAGTATTTTCTAATACATTTGACATAGAACTCTTTATATGGACAATTTCAGGAACAAATCTTCTGTAATACATGCTTTGGAAAATCCAGCCTAAGTATTTTTTTTTTTTTTACAAGCCTCTAGCAGTCCACTCATCATGCATTATTATAGTTATTTGATTGTCTCAATTTATATGTTATACTATGAGTTCTCTGATCATGGGATTTTGGGGGCGGGGGAGTAGGAGCTTGTTTTATGTCCAGCTGTCACAAGAAGAGTAGATTCTGTAGTATTTAGATTGATGTGAAGTGGAATAAGAAATAACTCTATAGGTTATAGTTTAGGCAACTAATGAAAGTTATCTTTCTTATTCAGATACTGCAATAAGGAAAACATATATAACATTTATCATAGTTGCAGTTCTTGTTGATGACAATAATAGAAAATGCAAATCGAATTTCTTCTGAAAAATAAAGTTAGTACAGAATCTCACATATCTGAAATCACGATAAGAGCTTTGAAGAGGTTCGATGTAATGAGTCAAATAATATGATTCCAAAACAATTTGTATCTCCTTTCAGCTCTGCTTCCATTGTCATTTTGCTTAAATTTAGAGCACTGTCTTTAATAAGTATTTTATATGACAATGCTTGTTAAAAATGTGTCTGAATGATTGTTTTTAATATTTCACCAGCTTCAGATGATAAAAAAAATATGTCTTCTCATTCTATTTCTTTCTAGAATAGAAAATAAATGATTAAAATTAGGAATAAGATCTTCATGAATATATTCATTCCATATTTGAAATATTATATAATTAATTATACAGTTTTACTATTAAAGCCTGCATTCTATTCAAACTCACAATTCATTAGCTCAAATCCTCTGTTACTTTTGTAGAAGAAAATTTTAATGTTTTTGTTTACAAATTTTGTTTTTAATAACTGCAATTCATTAAATCTTAAGAAGCTGAAGCTATTTGTTCTTCCATTTCTTGAATAAATCGATTAAAGATTTTCAGTTGATTTTGAACAGAATGCAACCAAAATTTAAAGATCTTGTTTACAAAACCAGTTAAATACCATGTCAAATACTTCAGTTATTATATTTAGTAATTCTTGAAATGTTAAAATATTGCTAAAATCCAACCGATGAAGGGCAGAAAAGAGAAAGTATAAATTCATACTGAATTTTTTTTTAATGCAGCATCAACTTAAACTACACTTAAGTCTTTCTATCTCTGTACACAAAATATTTAAATTTATAATTCGAACTATAGTTTATTTAATTGCAATCATTAATTTGCATGCTACAAGAAACTCCAAATATATTTCTGGTCAATAGATCTTTCACTTCAGTAAGACCATTGTTTTTACCATGACACTGACCTTTTTTACCACTGCAAAAAGTAAATATTTTAGCTCTAATGCTGAGTATTTTAACAGCATTTACTCACACTGCTATTATATATTTTGCTTTCAAGAGAATAAACTTGTAAATCTTTACTTTGATCCCATGAATTAGATGTAAAAAGTCAAACTATTATTATAGTTAACTTATTTACTACTTGAAGCATGTGGTAACACTGATATAACACTTACATTATTTAATTTTTTGTGAGTCTTTCTGTTAATGGAAATAACAGAAAACTTGGGTATATTTGCTTAGAAAACTTGGATATACTTGTTTAGAAAAAGTCAGTAAATCTAAATTAAAAGTTATATTTTGTAGAATGATACATTAATACTCCTTCTGAAGCTGGACACATTTGTCATTTCAGATATAGTTCACTTTAAATAGATAACATTGTTGGTGTAAATATTGATGTTTCTTCTGCAGAGTCATGTTTTTTAGTCTTCCTTTCCTGAGAGTAGATGGTAATATCAATTGATATTTTTTTAAGTTAAACATTTGTAAGCGTTTTAAGAAATGAAAATTCTGAAAATAATTTAAAAATTTTTAAAATGTCTAGCTTATTGCTGCCAAAACTTGATTGCAAAAATGAAATAAAATACTAGAAAACAATAAATTAGATAAATATCTATAAATTCACAACATTCAAAAAATATCAAAACCACTTAGCAAAAGATATTCAGACTACTCCAAAAAGTTTAATAGGACTATAGAGCTACTGTTTTCTGTATATTTTTGAAGTATACATCAACCTACAATTTACATTGATCTGATTAACTGGAGGTCTTATGGGTTTGGGACCTCAAAAACAAAGGTCATGGCACAAATCTTGATATCAACAGCTGGTATTAAAAATGGCCAACAGTGAGCAGCTGGGTCAAAGACTTCTCCTCCTACCATTCTAAAACTGAAAAATGTAGCTCTCTTTCCTAGTTCCTATCATAATTTTATTTTATCAGAAAATATTCTGATTTCTGCCCTTGGAAGGAAGTTGTTATATTGTATCTGGAAAAGGAGAGTTAAAAAAGACCTGTAATCCTCCAGCTAGCCAAATGGTAAAATTAGGACTCAATTCATTGCACATGAGTTTCATCCACTATTGTACAAGATTGTGGCAGGAGCTAGAAGTAAAATTTTAATACAACTAGTTTTAATAATGTATTACTAAAAAGTGAAAACCCTAGGACAAATGTAGAACTGAACAGGACTTGAGACAATGGGCATATATTTCAAACTCAGATAGGTTCACCCATATAGTATGACATCGCTGTGATTATCAATTCAGACTATGTATGTAAAACACACTGTATAGGTTAAAAAAACACTTAACCTCACATTTATGTTGACAATACCTACTTTTACTATTTCCATTGTGATAATATGGTTCATATTTCAAACTTCCAGATCAGTCTGAAGCAGATGTACTGCCAAGAGCATGTTAATGGAGCCTTATGAAAAGAAATTGAAATCAAACTCTGCCAACCTTTAGCTCTGTAACCGCCGACACACAAACTACTTCTCTGAAATGAAATATATTATCTTATAATATGGGGATAATATTACCTCCATTAAAAAGTTTTTATAATGATAATGTGAGTGAATAATAGCAAAATGCTTAATTATTATAGTGGCTCAATAACTTATTTTCCCTCTGTATGCTCCACTTCTTTCACTTCACTTTTATGTCAGGAGTGTGAAACTTTCAATCCACTCACATTAGAAAGACTAAATTAAAGGTAGTGGCTATTTATAAGAAGTTTTCCTTTTCTAATATTTCTAGAATGGGAACCCATTTGGGTACAGGCAAAAGAATTTATAGTCATTAAGTACTGAATATAACAGTTGGTAGATTCAAGGAAAAAATACAACTGTTTAAGGGTCTAATGTTACGTTTTAGATCCTGAGACTCCCAGTGTGAGTCTTGGCAATATCTGAGACTCTTGTTTCCAACTGTGGGTATGAAGAGTTAGGAGACCAGTTTAAGAAGGGAAAATGTTGTGTGTTTGAATATCATAAAGTTCCATAAAGATCCTTTGATAAAACTAGTGATCAGAAAGAGCAAAGGAACAGTTCTTTCATGTTTCTCCAGAGATTGACTATCGTTGAATCTAAATGACCTTGTAACATATATCACAATCTAACTGCCAAATATACAAGTATCTCATAAAAATCATTAAGTAAAATAATTTGAATGGGAAAACAAAGATTATGAATATGTCATTCATAGAAGAGAAGCCTTGAAATGCAATTCAACATATGAAAAACTTCTCAGCTTCACTGATCTAGGAATTGGAAACATGAGACAAACAAAAATGAAATACACACATATGGCAAATCTTTCACACCCATTAGATTAGCAAAAATAAAGTTTGACAGTAACAAGTGTTTGCAAAGATGTGGAAAAAGAAAATCACAAAGTAAAGTTAACAGTTTGGAAAGCGAGTTTTTGACAATGCTCAGTAAAATTGTCAGTGTGGAAACCCTGTGACTGGCAACTGTATTTTGGGGTTTACAGACTATGAAAATTCTCTAACATGTACAATAGGAGACTTGTGCAATGATATTTGCAGCAACACTGTTAATAATAGCAAAACACTGAAAGTGACCCAAATCTAATACTAGAAAAATAGAAAAATGAAATGTGATGCATTTGCACAATTTAATCCTTGATGTCAATTACAAGAAATGAATTAGACTTCGTTATAACATATGTCATCTCAAAAAAAGTTTTGAGATAAATAGGCAATTTGCAGAATTATTCATGGAATATGTGTGTGTGTGTGTGTGTACATATATATATATATATTTATATATATGTATATATATAAATATATATATATGTTTAAAACCACATATAATGATAAATAGACCTAAGTAAATGGGTATATCTTTTTACCTATATATACCTCTTGAGAATCTTTATGCATTCATAAATCTATCCATCTTTCTATCAATCTATTGAATACACACCTACATTTTTAAATGGACTAGAATAATACACATCAAATTTATAAATATAGCTGCTGCAGCTTTGCTGAGATGGAATTGTAGTTATCTCAGCAAAGTATATTTTAACTTCATCTATAATGTATATCTATTTATAATTAAAAAAATAGTTAAAGCAAATTTTACAAAATGTAACCAGTATTTATTTTAGGTGGTACATACAATTATAGGTTATACCATTCTCCTTACTTTTTTATTTTAATCTTCTTTGTTGTCTAAAAATAATGTCCTAAATGAAAAAAATTAAATATATGTAGTGTTGGATTTTTAGCCCTTGAAATCTGAGTATATTTTTATTGACTAGAGAAGGCAAACATGGTCATCTGTGTGCAACATCTGTGTGCAAAATTCATAAGGGAATGGAAACCTACATTTGTTCAAAGGACCAAGATCTGCACAAATCTTGTATTCTTAAATATGTCTACAGTGAGAGAAGTGGCTCTGAGAAAAGAAGTAATTAGAGAATGTCAGAGGTATGGGAGAACTTAAGAAGCCATGTAGGAAGATCCTGTCATTTGAGTGATGAAGAAACTGAGGTTCATGCCGGGGAAGCCACTTGGCAAAAATTACATATTTTCATCATTGGCAGTCAGTTCACTGACTTCTAGTTGAGCACACTACACAGAATTATAGGCGCTCCTTCTGGGAACTCAAATTATTTTTTCCTGTTCCAATGACTTTCGGTTCTGGGCAAAAGCAATGAAGTCAGAAGAAATACCAATTAGCCATTTCTGTATTCTGCCCTGAGCCACATATCAGGGCTGCGAAGGTTCTGCAGGGATCTACCTCAAGGTCTAGGCTTTCATCCGTCAGTTGCCAGGTCAGCAGACCCTCCATCCCTTGTCCCTACACCCCACACCAGCTGTGCTTCCTGTGGCTTTGGCTTCACTCTCACTGATATTAGGAAAACTCAGAGGGAAAGTTTTTTCTTGAGAGAAGCAGTTTTGCAGGGCTTTGGAGGCTGGTAAGGGGATTATTAATAAAGGCTGGAATTAATTAATAGAGAAGGTCATAGGGGTTTAACCACCTATTGCTCTGGAAGAACAACATGGCACCAAATGAGTGACTGTTATTGATTAAGAATTTTGATTGCCCACCTGGATAGTCAATCAATACTAAAGAGTCAGATTCTTCAAAATACTAAATAAAACGAAGACACGGATTTTAGCTTGGAGCCTGAATTCCTAATGTTTTGATAAAAGTTAGAAGAAACCTCTCTGCATCCAGGTAAATTGCAGGAGAATAAGTGAAGGTGGAGTGATGGATTATTGAGCTGCCTGAAAAGCAATAGTTGCTGCCTGTGGCTTGTGTAATTCATTCTGGAAACACATGTCCTGAGGCTTGTGGTATAAGTAGATCATATGTAATAGGTATTTTTTCAGTATCAGAATGTAAGGGATGTTTTTCTTTCAATTAAGGACAGAAAAGCAGCTTCTTATTGAAGACTCCATTTCAAACATTAAAGGAGGTAGTGACAATTTATTGTTCTTGTTTTATAATTGAAAATAGCTGAACAGTTCCGATAAACAGTGCTTCTAAGGTCTAAAAGAGAGGCCATGTTAGAACTGAAGGATTGTGCCATTTCTACCCCTAGAGGCAAGAGTTTGCAATTAAATGGTGTTTAGTGAGAACCAGGGGATGTTGGCTCATTTACTCTCACAATAAACCTCTGAGGCAGGTAGTAATATGATCTTTATATTATAGTTTAGGAAACAATCAGACAGATTATTCGCCTAATGTCACCCAGCTGTTAATAGCAGAGCTATGATTGGAATTGAGGAAATCTGTATTCCCAGGCACTAAGTTAGTGAGTGGTTTTCAAATTTTAACACACATTAGAATCACTTGGAGGGGTTGTTAAAACTCAGAATGTCTGGCTTCACACCAGAGTTT
>CM053510.1:12557820-12687944 GCA_028627145.1 Eidolon dupreanum
CAGTGAGTATAAATATTTTAGGCTAGTATAAGATAAAAACAAATTTCAGTTTTAGATTATCACAGATATACACACTAACACACACACATACATACAAACACAAGAAAAATAACTTCATTATAGACACATCAGCTCCTACTCTCATAAACATGTAAATAAAAACAGAAAGGATTTGAAAAACTAAGGAAAAGTAGAAGAGGGAAAAAGAAAGATGAAAAGAAGGAAAGTAAAAGTAAAGAAATAGGAAAAGTAATGAAATTTAATCATTCCTTAGGAAAGTCTCACAACCAAAATTTCCCTTCCAGATATTAGAACTTTCAATATTGTATTGATTTTCTATTTATATGAGTGTCTCCTAGACTATAAGCTCCTTAAAGACAGTCAGTAGCTTTTCTATGTTGACCTTTGTTACTTCCTAATGTGATGCATGGACTATGTACTTAATAAATTGAAAGAGAGAATAAATAAAAGAATACAGAAATATTGATTAATAAATGAATGCATGAAAATAAGTGAAAATAGAAAACATAAAGAATCAATTTTCTAAAAAGAAACCATTACCAAACGGAGACAGCCATATGAGTAAGGGCCAGGGGCCTTTTAGATGTGATCTAAATCCTGTCTGCAGAGTTCTCCGGCTCAAAAAAAAAACTACTTCACTGCCTATCAAAAAGCTTGAAGTTTCCTATTAGAATTCATTGCTTTGGCCTCAAAGGCTCTTCTGCCTTTAAGGGTTGTCTGTTAAATTACAGGTATCTCTGGGATATATAAAATGTGAAGTTATTATCATCTGGAGCCCCAGGGAGGATTAGTTCATGGCTGGTTGTTTGGAAGGTGTATGCCTAGGAAGAAAAAAGGAAAAAGGAAGGGAACTAGATTTGCCGAAAGTTTAATATATTGGATGTTTTACATATACTATATCCATTAATTCGCAAAACAAACAAACAAACAAAAAACACATTGCATTGGGGCTATTATTACATCCATTTTTGCAGAGAGGAATTCAGTTTATAGAGATTAAATCACCTGCCAGTAAGGAGCGGAGTTAGAATTTAAACAGAGATTTGTCAGGCTTCTTCGTTTCTCTAGGCAGTGCCCACTGCCAAAGGCCAGGAGGAAATTTCAGGTCCTGAAAAACAATAATTTTATTCAGTGCAGGAAATATTTTGACATTTCCAGGCTTCTTTTTTTTTTTGGAAGGAAAATCATTTGTATTTCATTTTCTAGGGCTGATGTTTAACAAAGTACCACAAACTGGGTAGCTTACAACAAGGTAAACTTACTGGTTCAAATTCTGGAAGTTAGAAATCCAAAATCAAGGCCATGCATCCTCCGAAGACTCTAAGGAAGGATTCTTCCTTGCATCTTCTAGCTTTTAAAAGCCACAGGGGTTTCTTGGTTTGTGGCAGCATAACTCTGATCTCTGTCTCCATCTTCACACGGCCATCATCTCTCTGTGTCTCTCTTTGTCTTCACATGTGTTCTCTTTCCTGCATCTCTGTTTATTCTTCTAACAGGGAAATCGGTCATACTAGATTAGAACTCACCCTATCCAGTCTGACCTCATTTTAACCAGATCACATCTGCAAAGAACCTATTTCTAAACAAGGCCACATTCAGAGGCATGGAGGTTAAAATTTCAACATGAATTTTAGGGTTGATGAGCTTCAGTGCAAACCACATCAAAATGTGCCACTTAGGGGGCCTATTGATTATTTTAAATTAAAGAAGTTACTTAAGAAACAACCAGTAAAAAAAAAAAAAAAAAGGATACTCTGATCTTCCTTTGTCCCCCTGAAAGCAGGAAATAAATCTTCCATGTGAAATGTACCCTCCCTGTACTGATAGGTAAGGAGACGTGCTTATTGCCAGAGATAGGGAGTTCAAGGCCAGGAAGGCCGTATTAACAAACGTTATTACTTCTTCACTAATTTTTTATCCATAGCCCAAACTTCATTGTCTTGTCAATTCTTCACAAATTTATTGTTTCTTCAACTAAAAGGTATAAAAACAGCCTGTTTTGATCACTTTTTGAGTTTCATATTTCTACAAGTTCTGATACATACACGATTAAACTTTTTTTTCCCCCCTATTAGTCTATCTTACATCGATTTAATTATTAGGCTGAAAAACTAGAAGGGGAAAAGAGATAAGTTTTTCTTCCCTGCAGGGTGCACAGTTGAACCCACAACACCATTTATTTCACTTGATTTCTTCTGTGATTAAAAAAAAAAAATCTCCTTTCACCAAGTGACTCTGTTTCAATGGAAGGCAGGGAAAGGAAGAAACTAAGTAGAAGGAAGGGTTAAAGTTTGTTTCTTTAAAGAATGTGATTTTATCGTCATGCTGGAGACCAGAGTCACCTGCATTTGCCTTCACTCTAGGCAAAGAGCTCCAGAGAGATTAGTGCCACTGAAAATCTTGACTGTGTTTACTCTATGAATAAAATGTTGAGCAAAGCTTTGCCTGCCATATTTCCCAGCAAAACAAGTCAATACATTGTCATTTTGGAAATGAGAACGCTTCTAATGAAATTACGTCTGCATTGAATTTGGGTTGCAATTGGAGTTCATTTATTCCTTCAAATGACCAACATATTTGCAAGACCCTCTAGAGTCACTGCTTTTCTATTGCACGTTTGCTGTGTTTTTAGTTATGGTAAGCAAAGACTTTCATGATCAGACCTAGACCAATGACACTTTTAGTTCTGCATTCAAAACATAGTTTTAAGGAGGCCTAAGGCTCCTTGAAATTTTAAAATTTGCTTAGATTCCTTGGTTTTTTTATTTTTGTTTGTTTGTTTTTTTGTTTTGTTTTTTTTTGTTTGTTTGTTTTTGTTTTTGTTTTTTGTTTTTGCATTAGTGGTGCATATATTTTAGTCTCTGACTCTGAATCCTGGCTTTATTCTTTCACAATCACATCATTTACACTCAGTACCTTTGGGCTGTAAAATTGAGAGGATAAATAATATAGGAGTTATTTGCTATGGGGTCCTTAATAAATAGTCGCAGCATACAATAATGAAACAGATTCTGGGGGACTCTCCTGTAGGTCCAGCACATTTCTCTCTCTGCCACACCTTCCCCTGTACAGGTCTGCTTTCCAAGCTGACATTTGTGAAGATGGTGGAAGCTCTGTCTCCTGATCAAAATGCACTCTCGGTATTTCCATACAGACTTTCTTGCTTTACTTCCTCTTTGATGGATGCTTTCTGTGAGAAAATGACACTTACTTCCAGAGAAATGTCAGCAAAATAGGCAATTAATGTGAATTGTCAGCACATCTTGGGGTCAGAAGATTCGAAAGAGTTCTTCAAGCATTATTAGAATTCTATCTCTAACACTGCACATGACAGAGAGCAAATGAGCTCTTCAAAAGAGAGGAATTCAGAAATAATCCTTGCACCAACACACACACACACACATGCACGCACATACACACAAATTTGCTTTGAGTTAATACATACTTTCTTATTACCTTTTAATTGCAATGCTCCATGCACAAGGTACAAGGCAGATCTCAGGCTTTCACAAAGCTCACAATGCAACACATGGACTATGACATATATATAAATGGCTCTAAAAAGATAGAGCACAAACCAAGATGGCCTTAACGTTTCCTTCAGTTGGATTAAACTGTAGATGGATTTCTTTGGGCATCTATGCCCTGACCTCCCTCTCACCCTTAGAGAATCCGGATGACCTAAACACAGAGATCTTCCCCTCTTTTTTCTTAGAACATTTACTTTAGAAAATTCATGAATGACTGTTATTTTTCTACCCCTTTGAGATATAACTCTTTTTAAAAGTCTCTCACCAATTTTATAATCCATGACTGTTTCAAGGACTTGAGAGTCATCCCTCTGAAATATAATTATCAAGGAAGATGATACCCCATCATCCAATCTCTGTGGGAGGCTAGGAGCCTAACTTCCCTGCTTCAAGTCGCAAAATCCCTCCTGTCATTAAGATAAAAGTTTACTTTTTCTCTGGGTAAGGCCAATTAACAACACAGATGGCCTACAATCTGCCCCCTTCACTCTAGTTCTTAAAAAGCTCTCCCATCCTTTGTTTCAGTGGAGTAGTGTTCAGATTGTATACTGGTTTCTTTCTCCTATTGCAATAGACTTTAATTATGTTTTCCTCTCTTTTTAACTTTATCCATTCACATTTCTGCTTTGATAGGACTAAGGTACATACCCTGGAAAGTTCAGTGTCAGAAGAATGTACTTTTTATAGGGGGAAGTAATAAAAAGTTCCAGAACATTAAAGGAACTCAAGCCAAATCTTTGAATTTTAATAAGTGGTGTTTTTAGAAGAAAAAGTAGGTAAAGAATAAGAAGAAGCAAGACAAACAATCATAAAAAAGTATTCCTCAATTGGTCAAACATTAATTCAACATACAATTTTTACCAAATGAAACAATGTGTTAAAGCTTGGTTTTGAGTTTCTAACCATTCACAGTGGGTGCAAGCTGTGGCTACTGAGTTCCATTGCTTCAAGGCTCCCGGGCTCTCCTGGTCTCCTCATTACTCCTCTCTACCTCAGACTGACCATCACTTTTCGTTCCTTTGCTCTTCAATCTTTTTTCTACCCCTCCACCATCTTCATCTCTCTACAGCTAGTTTCTTCCTCTGCACCTTTCGGTTCCTCTCTTACCTCCTTGTCATGTCATGTGTCCCACACATAAAGGGAGCTGGATCAAAGAGGGGAAGATGAACTCATAATTGAGTCTCAGTCACTGCTCCTCAAAGAGGGTAGAAAATTCTGAGCAGGGATAAAGCACAAGGCTGATGCTGAGTATGAGGGGGAAAAGGACAGTGTCCAATAAAGAGAAAAAAGAGGGTACTTCCAAATTAGGAAAATTCAAAAAGACTTGTAAAAAGGGACTATTTAAAAGATGTCAACAGAGTTTAGGGAAACCACAAAGAATAGTGTGGTATTCTAGGATGAGTGCCCCAAGAGTAGAGTATCATACTTAGTCCTGAAAGTTTAAAAGAGGAAAGAAGTTTCTGGAATCTGCAGATAATAGAATTGTGTGAAGAGAGACATCTGACAGGAGCTATGATTTTTGGTATGTGTGTAGGGCCAGCCATAGCTGTCATGTAGTGATAAATATTCTAACCTCTTTTACTTTCTTTCACATTCTTGCTAGTGTTTCCCACCAACATAACTCTTCTGAAAACCAGAGGTCAAGAGAGCCCATGGATAGCATCTAGACAGTCTCAGAGTAGAGAGAATAAAGAAAGGTAACTTGATTAGAAAGGACAAATGGGAGATGTTTGGCATAAATGAAAAGTAAGAAAACAGAGGCAGAGAGAAGGAAGACCAAGGGGTTGAAAACTCATATAGTGTAGGGAATGCCAAGGAGCTAAGAAAGAGGGGATAAAGAACAAAGAGAAGGGAAACTGAAGCATAGAACTAAAAGAAACAGAGGGGCACAGGTTCTCAACATGGGATTCTAACTCTGCAGCCCTCCTAGAATCTGTCAAACCATTAAATAAAATTCACATAAACATGGTATATAGAAACAAAGGAAAAAGAAATCTTTAGGAAGTCGATATCTTTGGTGACTTTGGAATACTGTCATTGACAAACAACCTTTTAGCAAATGGAAAATGCTTTCAATAAACTGATTTTCCTCACATTGGATTACTACCAAGCAAAGTTTTATAATTAGAGAAGTTTGGGGAACAGCAGGTTTGGTTTGGCTGAATATTTAGTAGCTGATAGGAACTGTTGGTGTGTTATATAAAGAGAGACAGGAGCGCATGTCAATCAAGAGGTTATCAACTTCTAAGTACTTGATCCACCCATAGCCTTACTGCATGATCACAGATGATTGGGCCAAAGATAAGTGTGGAACTTAAGCAAAATTATAACAATTTTGTTAATAATGATATCTAATATGCACTGTGTGTACTGGGTGCCAGGAACTAGGCTAAGTGCTTTACATAGATTTCTTTTTCATGTACTCCTCATAATAACTTATGCTAATTATTGTCAGTTGGCCTTCCCCACCCAAGTTCATCCTCCACCCTGTCCTGTTACCCAGGTGATTGACCTCTACAGATTTCATTTCTTATACTGACCCTGATTAAGTTTGCATTGGTAGAAGACAGAAAAATTGAGAAGAGAAGAATTCAGAGTTGTAGGCACACCTTTGTGGACCCTGCTCCCTGCAAGCCTCACCATCTTTCTGGGCAGTGATTAGGCTCTGTAAGTTATTATGGTATGGTCATTCTTCTGAACCTCCAAACTCTCAGTAAGATTCTGGTAACAATATCCCCTTAAAGCCAGAACAGGAAATGGAATTGTAAAATAAAGTCTTGTCATTGTTTCTAGTTACTGAATTTTTCACCATTCTCTGCTGATTCCCTTAACCTTCTCACCCTTTCTGTAGGTAGTCACTTTAATAACTTTTCATTTAAGTGTATAATTTTACCTACTGCCAAGGCCTTAAACTATACATGACCAGTAATGAAGAAAAATAGAGACCTTGTTTTATATGTGAGAAAACCAATAGTTAAAAGTATAAAATGTTTTCATTTTCCAAGACTAGACTGCCAATAAGTGATAAGGCTAAAATATAATGATAAGGAAGTGTATCAGCTTGCAGAATCTTCTATAATAATCATTATCTTACACATCTTCTCAACAACCAGTTTTTGAAGTATGGCATTCCCCACTTTTCCACCTGACTTTTAACTGTCACCTAAATCTGTACTATACAATATGGTAGCCACCAGCCACATGTAGCTATTAAGAACTTGGTAAGTAGCTAGTTCTATGTGCTAAAATGATAATACTTTAGATATAATTTAGACATAATATTATATCTGTTTATTTTCTCTTTTTAAAAAATAAAGCTACTAAAATTTTTTAAATCGTTTATGGAACTTAGATTATATTTCTATTGGAAAGCATTAAAAAAACCACTTATTGGCTTTTGCGGTGGCTTGGCCTGGTGATTTCTCTCCAATGTGAATAGTCCAAAATAGGCAGAAATTTGATCAACTAGCTCCTGCCTCAGAGAGTTGTGTGTGTATGACATACAAAGCATAGTGGAATTAAGTAGCAGAGGTTAAAGTCAAAAGACACACAGAGAGAAGACAATAAGCAAATGTGAGAGTAATTATGATTTACTAGATGCATGAACCATGCATCAAGTATCATGCATCAAGCATCAATCGTGCAGTAGAGTGAAGAAAACTTAGTTGGCAGAATATTATTATTAAAAACAGATACAGAGATGAATTACTTACCATGATGAAGAAATGGTATTGGAATGGAATGATGGAGAGCTTTTTGTTGCCAAGTAAGAGAAAAGATAATAACTTGTTAATAGAATCAACTACATTTTTTTCATGAATCATATTTTGATTCTCAATAAAATCTGGCCTTTCAGGAAATTAACACTGTTTTCTATAATGTTTTACTTCACATGTATCCTCACTATTAAGCCTCAATGATTAAGGGGCCCTCATTATTTGTCCTTCTGTCCTGGGAAAGCCTAGATAACAGAATCATGATGGAGAACCTTGTCTGCAATAATCTATGATGGAGGGTGGTACAAATTTGTGGCTCCCCAAAACCCCCCTCACTTCTGACACCAATTTTTGTTCAGAGCTTTCCAGCACCACATTTGAGTTTGATAATTTGTTAGATGGACTCACAGAACTCACTGAAAGCCTTTATTCTCATAGTTACAGTTTACTACAGTGAGAAGATACAGATTAAAATCAGACAAAGAAAGAAGGACATAGGACAGGGTCCTAGAAAGTTCTAAACATGGAGGTTCCAATTTTCCTCTCCCAGTAGAATTGCACAGGCAGTGTTTACTTTTCCCAGCAATAATGTGAATGATGTGAAATATGCATGGAGTATTTCTCATCACGGAAGTTCACCCAAGCCTTGGTGTTGAGTGTTTATTGGGGCCTGGTCACATAAACATTGTTGATTACACAGGACTGACCTTAGCCTTCAGCTGTTGAGCTAACAACATGGTCCAACCTCCCTCCACCCCAACCATAAATCCATTTATTATTAGCATCTGATATAGCCCAAGATGCCCAGATAAACAAAGACCCAGGCAGGACACACCAAGGGCATAGAGATTACCTCTCAGGAGTTAAGACAGCCAAACATTTCTTTGGAAAGAGTTAGTCCTTTACTGAACAAAGAACACTGAGTGCAGTAATGACTACGATGGAGAGCCTTGAGTGCATTGACACTTCTTGGTACTTACTGGAGAAAGTAGTGGGGACTATTGATAAATGGTTTTTTTTCTCAGTGCCAATATTGACATGGGAAGAAAAAAATGCATTTAATTTGCTGTGTTTTTTCCTATATATTTTATTTTCCCTTCTATGTTATCCCTCTGTTAATTGCCCCCTTCTCATGTCTATTTTCCTTTTGTCAATAATGCATCTCTTCAGTAACCTTGAACTCTGTGTGGTGGCCCAGTGATCTATGAGGAACAGAGACCAATCTTTGTCTTCCTTGCAGAATCTTAGAAAATGCTTTTATCTTATGCTCTTGGCCAATATTATAGGGAGAGGAAATACAGCCTTTAAAATGCAGTTTAAAGACATAAATTTTCCATATATATTGGCCAATTCCTTTTCTAATGATGGTCATTTCTCTACCTTAAAGATTCATATCTGAAGAGATGAACAAATCCTTCTCTCCATTTTCATAATATTTTATCAAGGAATCATCCAATATATGAAGCTTTACTATAAAACAGTCAATTAGCATAAAATAATCTTTTAATCTTTTGAGTTTTAAACCCCAGGTATTTTGCTTTGAATCACAGATATATCCCTGCCCCAAATTTCAGAGGCAGTAGAGAAGATAAGTACCAAAGGAGTTTTCTATATTCTCAAAGAAAGAAAGAAAAAACAATCAGCTCTATCTCACCACCCATGAAGTCTATGAGATATTATAAGATACAAGGTAATGTAGAATATCACCAGGGATGTTAGATAATAAAAAAGGGAAAGAAGCAAAAACAAAACAAAAAAAATCTAGAATAATGTGAGCTCTACAATGAGGCAGACTAAAGTGAACTCTTTACTGCTAAGCCTTATTCCATTGGAGGATTCCCTTTTTGAGGTCTTCTCTCTACTTTATTCTTTCTTCCTCTTGAAGTTATAAACCTTATGCAATGCAGTGATTATTAATACTGCTTATTAGCCATTTTTCTATTGACACTTTCCAGACACTGGATCTGATTATTTCTTGGACTCTTGTTTCAATGGGGGAAATGACAGTCCTGGCCAATGAGTAATGAGCAAAAGTAATGTGTATTACTTCCAGTAGGAGAATTCAATTTCTTGTGCAAAGACTCTCCAGAGCTTTTTCTTTTCTTCTTACAAAAACTTTTGATTTCCAGACAATAATTTCTTTATCAGCACAGAATACAATGACAATGAACAGAGTGAGTGCCCAACCAATCAGAGGCTGACAAGTGGTATAAATGAAAGGTACATCATTATTGTATTGTTTTAAACCAGTGATATTTGGTGTTTTTACTGCAGAATAACCTACCCATCAATACAAACCAGCCATGAGAAATAATAAACAAAGTGAACCTAGTGATCATTATAAATAAAATTTATTCTTTTTCCTAAACTTTAACCCTGAGAATAGTAATATGAAACTGAACCCTCTTTACATTATGGATTTAGACCTCTGGAAATAGTTATTTGAATTGTATTGATTGGACTTTCTAATGAAGAAATGGAAATTCTACCTCATTCAAGTGGACCCAAAAGATGACCATAGCTCTAAAATTACATCATTTTGTATGTTGTTAAGGACTATTGAAAGGTGTAGAGATATGATCAATATATCTATCTGATGTATTGTAAAAATCTAGGAAAGAGGAGTATTTAGGGTGAATGGAAGTGTTATTGGGTTTTTATATTTATTTCAGAATGGGTATAAATGAGTTCCTAGCATTGCCCATCTTCCATTAGTGCTGCTCCTGAATGCTTTGGATCTTATTTTACACATTTTTTTTTCCATACTAATTTCCTTGGAGCATAATTTTTCAATATATTTTAAACTAATCTGGTATTCGACTGATTTATTTTTAAGATATTTCTTTAATTAAAGTTGCTATACAATATTATATTAGTTTCAGGTGTAAAACAGAGTGATTAGACGTTTACATACCTCACACAGTGATCATCCTGATGAGTTTAGTACCTATCCGACACCACACATAGTTGTTACAATATTATTGACTATATTCTTTATGCTATACACTACATCCCCATGACTATTTTGTAACTACCAATTTGTTCCTCTTAATCCCCTCCCCTCTTCACAATATCCGTGTTACCCCTTCCCCCAACCACCAACCATCAAAATGCTCTCTGTTTCTATGAGATTGTTTCTGCTTTGTTCACTTATTCTGGTTTCTAGATTCTACATATAAATGAAATCATATGACATTTGTCTTTGTTAGTCTGACTTATTTCACTCAGCACAATATCTTCTAAGTCTGTTTATATTGTTGCAAATGGCATGATTTCATTCTTTTTTATGGCTGAGTAATATTCCATTATATATATGTAACACCTCTTTATTTGTCCATCGACGGACCTCCAGGATGCCTCCAAATCTTGGCTACTGTAAATAATGCTTCAGCGAACATATGATTCACATGTCCCTTTGAGGTAGTGTTATTTGTTTCTTTGAGTAAGTATCCAAAAGTGAAATTAATGTGTCTTTCTTTGTCTCTTGTTATAGCCTTTATTTCAAAGTCTATTTTGTCTAATATAAATATTGCTACCCAGCTTTTTTTGTGTGTTTCTATTGTCATGAAACATTTTTTTCCTCTCTCTTTACTTTCAGTCTGTGTGTGTCTTTTCATCTAATGTAAGTCTCTTGCAGGTAGCATGTGTAAATGTTTTTTTATTCATTCAGTTACCCTGTCTTTTGATTGGAGCATCTATATTTAAAGTAATAGTTGATAGATATGTAGCTATTGCCATTTTATTATATCTTTTTAAATCTTTTTTCTCTTTTTCTTCTTAAATCCTTTAACATTTCTTGTAATACTGGTTTCGTTGTGATGAACTCCTTTAGCTTTTCTTGTCTGAAGCTCTTTATATGTCCTAAGATTCTAAATGATATCCTTGATGGGTAGAGTAATCTTAGTTGTAGGTCCTTGCTTTTCATCGCTTTAAATATTTTTTTTGCCAATCCTTCTGGCCTGCAAAATTTCTGTTGAGAAATTAGCTGACAGTCTTATGGGAGCTCCCTTGTAACAGGAGACTGTTTTTCTCTTGCTGCTTTTAGGATTTTTTCTTTGTTTTTAAGCTTTGACTTTTCAATCATGATGTATCTTGGTGTGGACCTCTTTGGGTTCATCTTCTTTGGGACTCTCTGTGCTTCTTGCACTTGTCTATCTTTTTTCCCAGGTTAAGAAAGTTTTTCATCATTATTTTTTAAAATACGTTTTCAATTCCCTGCTCTCTCTCTTTCCTTATAATGCAAGTTCTAGTATGTTTGATGTTGTCCCAGAAGCCCCTTAAACAATCTTCATATTTTGGGATTATTTTTTCTTGTTGCTGTTCTGATTGGGTGTTTTCTGCTACCAAATTTTTCAATTCTCTGCTTTATCTATTCTATTGTCGATTCCCTCTAATGCATTCTTCACTTCAGTTATTGTATTTTTTGCTTCTGAGTGGTTCTTTTTTATGTTTTCTATCTCTATTTTTATGCCTCCCTCTCTTTGCTGAAGTTCTCACTGAGATCATTGAGCATCCTTATAACCAGTGTTTTAAACTTTGCACCTGGTGGATTGCTTGTCTTCATTTTGTTTAGTTTTTTTTTTTTTTTTTTTTTTTTCTGGAGCTTTGGTCTATTTTTTCTTTTGGGACATATTTCTCTGTCTCCCTATTTTGGTTGCCTCCCTGTGTTTGTTTCTATGTATTAGGTAGAGATGCTATGTCTTCCAATGTTAGTAGAGTAGTTTTATGTAGTAGGTATCCTGTGGGGCCCAGTGGCACTGTTTCACTGGTCACCTGCTCCAGGTGTGTCCCTTGTTTGGGTTGTATGTGCCCTTCTGTTGTAATTGAGGTTTGATGGCTGTTTGCATGTCAATGGGAGGGATCTACTCTCAGGCCAATTTGTTGTAAGTACTGGCTGTGACTATAGTGGAGGAGCTATTGTGTAGGAACCGACCCTACAGAGGAAGATTTGTTTTAGCAGGGCTCTTGTGCCTGCCTAATCTGCCCTTTGGCTGTATCTTTTGTGGAGGTGGTTGAGTGGTGCTCTGGAGTGGTCTAAAGCTCGGCACCAGGTCTTTTGGTTTTGAGGCCTCTTAGAAGGGGCTCTGTTGCAGGCCAATTTCAGCTACTGCCTGTGCCCTGCCCAGGGCTACTTGGTATAAGCTACTAAGTGATCTGCAGATGGTTGCCACTTGTGCTGGGCTTAGAGGTGCCTGGGAGGGGCTAAGCTGTGAACCGAGGCCAGCTGCTACAAGTGCTGGGCTTAGGGCTGCTTAGCAAGAGATATGGGGCATGCCAAGGCCAAATGCTGCTTGTTTGGGGTTTGTGAACCTTTGAGAGATTTTAGGAACATCCACGACATGAGCCAAGACAGACTGTTTTATGGAAAATTCACTGGAAGAGACTTGGGTGGGCCCCCAAATTGAGTAAGGTAAGGTCTCAGGGAATCACCAGGGCAGGGTCAAAGGTGTTTGCTAGGTTAATGGAGACCCAGATATAGCAGCCATCTGCATGCTGCGTGAGGGGAGGGCTCAACAAAGGAAAATGGTTTCTGCCAGCACTTCTGCCTGGGAGAAAGCTGCCTCTCCAGCTCTTGCCTGAAGCTAGACAATTTAGTTCTTCCCTGTATGTCCTGCATCTTTCATGCTGCTGTCCCAGCACTGGAGCTCAGAGCAAGAGAGTCCGTTAGCCAGTAAGTCCATATGTGGGCCCTCTATCAGGAATGTCTGGGATTCCAGCAGCTCTCCATCTCATTCAGCCACCATGTCCACTGGTTTTCACAGCCAGAAGTTAACGGAAACTTCTCTTCCCAGCACTGGAGCCCTGGACTCGCTCCTTAAGGGGGAACTTCACAGCCAAGATATCCCTCCTGGTTTTTAACAGCTGTACGTAGGTATGGGACCAGACCAATCCACTCTCCACCTGTCCTATCAGTCTCCATATGGCTTCTTCTGTATATCCTTAGTGATAGGACTTCTGTTAAGCCAGATTTCTGGTGATTCTCAATGATGGTTCTCTAGTTGTAATTTTGATGTGGTCATGAGAGGAGACGAGCACAGCATTTACCTACTCTGCCATCTAGACAGAACATTACTTGTTTATACCTTTAACCTCTTTACAAGTAAGAGGTTGAAGTAGCAGAAAATCAACTTGGCAGGGAGCTAGTCTTTGATGGGGAGATCCTTCTCTAGAGAGACAGCCCTAAAAGCCGAGGCATAGTGAGGTAGACTAGGAGAATTGTGATAATATGACCAGTAAGAAGAGTACACGTCTCTTAATTCAGATATGTTTAGAGCACTATTACAGCTTTGTATAGGAGAGGATGTGTGTGAGCAAAGTGAGATGCGGTTAGATGCAAGGGTATTTAAAATGAATTGATCAAGACAGAATTTATGAAGCTTTTTGCTGTTTGATCTTAGATAATGGGAATTCCCTTTTAACCTATGTACTCATCTAATAAAATATTTAAATAGCTCTACATAGTTTTGCTGTTAAATTTAGCAGGCATCTGTTACCACATTTATTCTATTTGTAGATGCCAAGGGGAAAATCTGCATATGCATTATTGCTGAAACAGGTCTCTTTTAAGGCTCCCACAATTTCAATATTGTGACCCAAATCAGGCATTTAATGAGTAATAATGACAAACTGTGGATATAGCAGGTGAGCTGTGGAACATGCCGCATGATTAATGACAGGATTCCCGGGATTGGTGGAATAATGTCATCATTAAGGGACTGTCAAACGGCCCAGAGATCAGACCATATGTATATTATCATGTCTGTTTACAACACTATCTAGAAACCCATCTTGTAGAATTGAAGCAATTGTAATAAGTAAATGAGGGAGAAGACCGTAGAATAGTAACTATGGTGAGCTTTCCCATCAGAGGCAGAGGTCCTGATCTCTGCACTGTCATTTTCTAATGCTAAGGCATACACAATTTTATTCATTTAATAGATATGTATTCAGCACCTACTATGAATGTTTTTTTTTGTTTTTGTTTTTGTTTTTTTTTGTTTTTTTTTTTTTTTTTGTTTTGTTTTGTTTTGTTTTGTTTTTACTAGGCACTAGGAATACTTTATGGAACCAAACATACACATAAGCAAGAGGCATTGTCCCTGCTCTCACTAAGATTAATATGGGGAGACAACATCAATCAAAGAATCTACAAAGAAATAGTCAGCCTCGACTGTGATACACATTACCAAGAACAGTATATTATTGGAGGAACTGACCTCATCAGACTCTTTTCTGTAAAATGGGATGATACAGATACCTATCTCCCAGGATTACTATAAGATTAAAAGAGATATTATGTATTAATAGCTGACATAAAATAAGGGCAGCATACATTTTCCTTTTCTTTCTGTTTTCTTTATTCTTCTAAATGAAACTAAACGCAAGGCATTAATTTGCTGATGATTTTTCCCACTTACTGCTGGCTTCTGAAGTATTATGAATGGTGTTTATTAGAAAGAAATGCTAATGGTCATGCATATGGTACTCTTCGCTGGTCTTGGCAGGTGTATGCTCTCCTCTCTCTCTATCCTCAAAGCTGTATTTTTTTAGAAGGCTGCCATTTGGCAAACTCATTTTCCCACCCTCCCATACAACAGCATTTAGATCTTGCCTGAACATATGTAAAATAAAAAAAAAACCTTCAAAGAAAACTGTCACAAATATATTTTACAAATACAGTATCCAAAACAAGACAGAAATTTTACAATTAAATTTAGTGTAAAAAGAAGAAAATTGCAACTGTGTGCAATATATAAGAAATGAAATTATGGAAGACAAATTAAAACTCAGTGGTAGAAACACAATTCTCATTTAGACCTCATATAGTTATCTCTGAGATGAATGAATAATGAAACACAAGCAAATGAAAAAGTTTAATAACTCGCTTTTTAAGAATTCATGGATGTTTCTTGGGGAGAATGAAAAACTTGTAATTTTTAAAAAGAGATCTCCTTTATACTTTTAATTTTGGAATAGCATAGGCCACTTATCATATTGGTATAATAGTCACAATATAAAAAGGTGGCTAAGATGCTGATGGATGGGAGTAGTGTTTGGGAAAGATAATGTAGTTGAATGTTCTCTAGTCTGCAAGAACTAAGGATTAAGTCATGCTCTTTGTTATGCTCTTTGTTATCGACCCTTCATATTTAGGTACTGTGCTGTCCATAATAGCTTATATTTTCAGTGGAGGCATGGTATGTGAGGGGACATGAACTAAGGAGATGGTTGGCTGGCGAGGAGAAAGCTACACTGATTTTCTATATGTCACAACCCCTTCCTTTTCTATGGTGATTCCCAGGGATATAGGAATCAAACCTGCAACCTAGACGTCAAATACTTATATGAGAATGTCATATGTATGTATGACATCATATATACGTATGGTGATTACTGTGGATATAGGAACTGAACTTGCATCCCAGATGTCATCCATACCCACACCTAGCTCAGGCTAATTGAATTAAGCAGATTCTGAAGCTGGAGGCCTAAGGAAAAATATTTTAAACTTCTGGTCAAGTGAGGCACTTGCGAAATAAGTAAGCCTTAAGGGAATGTCTTCTGCTGGTGGGGGAAACATAGTAACTAACCCAAAGAATCAGTGTTCATTTTCTATATCAGTGTTCCCAAAGTATGGCATGCCTTAGGGAAAAAATGTGAAACATAAAGCAGGAAAGAATGAGACTTTTTATGACAAGTTGTTTTAAAATGCTTAAGCTCCTAAGGGAAAAATCTGGGAAGAAAACAGTATGAGACATTTAAGTTTTACTTACTCCCATTTATACATTACTCTCTGTCCTTTGCACTAGGAAAGGATTCTCTCAGTTGAGAGAAAAATGAGATTAAGGGAAAAAATGAAACAGAATTGGGAGCAAATCCCAGAGGAAGGGACCCTGCACCCACCCCTTGGGCCATGTCCCAATGTCTGGTGAACAACAGAAACTAATTTATAAGAATGAAAGCCGAGAAGCAATGCTTGTGCCCTGCAGGGGAGAGCGAAGGTAACTGAGAGAATAAAGGGGTACATCGTTGGATAAGGTTCAACAAGAGCAACAAAAGTAACTGAAAGCCTACTTTTCATTATTACCCTATGCCGCTTATTCTAAATAATGTCAATAATAAAATGATTTTCCCAGATAAAAATATTTTCTTAAGTTCTGAATGATTGTTACAGTTAGTGTTTAGTTTTAGTAATATATGTGAGCTTATAATTAGTTCATACTTTTTTAAAAAAGTGATTCTTTAATAAATATTGTATTCTATTCAGAAGTTATTTAGAGAACTGGTTATTTAAGTAACCTCTGTAATGGATTAATGGTGGTCCCCCAAAAGATATGCCTATATCTTAATTCCAAGAACATGTACGAAATTTGAAAAATGGTCTTTGCAAGTGTAATTAAGATTCTTGAGATGAGATCATCCTAGATTATTGAAGAAAAGATTCCCAAGTCCAGTGTCAAATACACTTAGAGAAGACACATATGAGAGAGACACATAGAAAAGAGGAGAGGCCACATAAAGAAAGACGCAGAGATCAGAGTGATGTAGCCCTAAGCCTAGGAACGCTGAGAACCTCCAGAAGCTGGAAGACACAGCAACAAAATCTCCTCAAAATCTAGAGGGAAGTGGCCCTGCCAACAATTTGATTTGGGATTTCTGTCCTTCAGAACTATGACAGAATAATTTCCTATTGTTTTAAACCACCAAGTGATTTGATACAAGCAGCTCTAGGAAACTAACAGTGTCTATAACCCACATGCTTAACTGTAAGTGAATTCATTCCTAGAGTAACTTTGTGAAGGTTCAGTCATTCCAACTCCCTTCTGTATCAGTCAATGGCTCCCTACAGTGCATTTAAGCATAATATTCAAAATAAACAATGATAGCACAGTGATTACAAAGATGAGAAAACAGAACTTGAATTATTTCACTTCAATGTGTGACTAATAAAATTTTTATTTGTGCTTAAAATTTAAAAGAGTTAAATAGAGCGTGAACTGTGAGATATATTTTTATTGGTTGAGTATACATTTTGGTTCATGCATGAAATATTTTACTGAATTTAAATGATACTTTTAACAGAAATTTTTCATCTTCTTATTGTAATTATTATTAAATTACAATAGTGTTATCAAAGCAGGAGGGCACCATTTATTTTAAATTTTCTCCAAAGAAACATTAGCATAATTAGAAAGTACAAATGCATTACTTATTTAATATTGTTATATTTTGATTTATTTTTTTACCGGTATGATTATGTGTACATGATTTAATAAAAGATAATTTTTTACTATCTGCATTTGTTTTCTGACCATTATTATTATTATTCACATATAACATGAATATATTATTGATGAATATTACTGACAATAATTTTGACACATAAGGGAGGAGCTTATGCACAAGATCTCTTGGCCACAAACATGCTAGGTAGGTAGGCATGACCACTGCTGGCCCAGTGGTAGGTGAGACTCTGCAGGAGAAATGGCAAGTGCTTTACTGGGTAGACAAGGTTATAGTGTCACAGAAGATCTTTCGTCCCTGTATGTTTGGAATCAGGAGAAGAACTTCCATGTGCCTCATCGGGGTAATAATATATCCTAAAAAAGTCACCAGATCTATAGATGGCTCAATGGTGGTTTCTATGAACCAGAGTCTAAAGACAACACAAGCCAGGGCTGGCTTTAGTGGATGCCGGTCCAGACAGATACTTAGAACCACTCTTCTTCACTGCTCACCACTGACACCTCTTTAAGCCTTCTCAAACTTCATAAGGAAGACAGTAGGATGGGATAGCCAACTGACAAAATATATTTCTATTTCTTTTGCAGAAAGAAAGCTAAAAATAGAAATTTAACTAACTTGAATTTCAGGAATCGCACCTATTGCTCCACGAACTACTGAGGCTTCTGATCCATGGAAAAGAATAAGCTGGGATTATTCCAGGGAGTGAGGCAAAGTGCTGACCCCTAAGTTTTAGGAAAACAATTTCCTCCAAAATTTTTGGCTATTTTTATCCTTGGCTTATCTTGGAGGAGCAGGATGGCTCAGGGGCAAGCTGGATTCATACGCAGATGGCTTAGAATCTCAGCTCCATCTCTCATTCTCAGTGACCTTGGGGAACTTTCTCTATCTCTCAGTATCTTTTATTTTCATCTCTTATATGAAGAGAGAAATAATTCACAGAGAATTGCAGATATTTAAAATTGTAAATATAAAACATCTGAGACGTAGTAGGGCATTATTAACTGGATCTATTTCATATTATTTTTATAAAGACACAAGATTCCGGAATAGTTGTAAATGTACTACCAGTCTACATAAAGCCTCTAATAATTAGTATTTGAAAAGGTGTGTTATAACTGAGGACTACTGTTTTTATTTATCCATTGATTTATTGTTTATTTTTGCTGATGATGTTGAGTATCTAGGCCTGCCTGCTGGATACAGGGAAAGGTTCAAACTAGACAGGGTATTAATTCCCTTAAAATTCTCTTTCTGTTATAACTTACTGATCCCCTCAGCATGAAATTGATTAAGAAACTCACATCACTTAATTTTTTTTATAATCACCTAGTGCGAAACTTGCAAGGAAGGACTTTTTTTTTAAACTGGCAATGAGGCAATCCCTTCTTCTAAAATGCCCAGATAAGCAGCATTCCCTACTTAGCTTCACAGATCAGAATTCTGAACATCTAATGAGTTAGTAGAGGCAGAGAATATAAGGGATAAGAGGTGGAAACAGGGAAAACAAGTTGTGGAAAAAGGGAAAATGAAGAAAACTAAGTTCACCTGGCTGTTTCTGAAAGAAACCAGAGAATGCGGGCAAAGAATGCATATGAGGGAAGGCACTCTATTAAAAAGTGGCCCTTTAAAATATTACTTCAGGAAAATAAAGGAGAAAGAAAGATGTAAGCAAATGTTTCTGATAGAAACTTCATACCTTTAAAGGTAGTTTCCAAGAAGTAGAAGAAACATTGGGTTTAGAGATAGAGCTGGAACTGAATCTCTTCCAGTTAAGGTATGTGTGACTTTAGCTAGCTGCTAACTTCTCTGAATCAGTCAGTGTCTCCTCATCTGTTGTTAGGTATGTTCTTTCTTCACTTGTTGATAATTTAGGGGTTAAATTCTCTACATTTACTATTTTATGCCTTTGACCATTATATTAGCTTTGTTTGGAATTTCATGTTCCTATGTCTATCTATTCTGGGTGCCGAGCTCATTGAGGGTCATAGTGACATCTTAAATCTCTGCTCATCAATGTCTTTATCACTCCATTTTTGCTAGAAGCTGAAATTAGTTACATGATGACTTTCAAGGTAGATAGCTAATAATTTATTATTATTATTGTTATTGTTGTTGTTTACTTGGAGTGTGTATATAGAGGGGACAGTACTTCTCTAGATCTTGACAAGAGGGGCTCAAGCCTTGCATCCTGGCCTTTAATAGGTCTGTTTGAATTCTCCTCTAGTCATACTCTTTCCTATAACAATGATTCCCTGGGCCCCCAGAAATGTGTTTATGCTTAACTCAAGCCCTCTTATACATCACACTGAGGATATCAGCAAGAATTCCTTGCCTTCACTGACCTGACACCTCTTCCGAGGCTGGATCTGTCCTCAAGGGCAGACTTTACTAGTGATAGGCTGACTCTAGGCCTCAGAGAAGGTTGTTTGTGAAGGAACATGTCGGTAGAGCTTGAGACTGTAGATTGTAGTATCCCCTAAATGCATGTGGGGCTCCCAAATGGCATGGAACAAGGTATAGAAAAAAAAAGCCACTGTGCCAGGCCAGGCCCTCCTATGCAGCCAGTTTATGGCACAGAACTCTGAGGAGTCTGAGAATTATGGGTCAAGAAAATAAAGGTCAAGATTAGAATATTTTTTGAAAGCAGGTTCGATTTATATCTCTTAACTATTTAGACATATGACAAACAATTCTTCATTTGTATTCACCAATCTTGAGATGTGCCTGAAGAAATCCATCTTTGTCATTCTTCTTTTAGTGACAAAAATAGAAAACTGCATTATATGGTGTGGGTGTTAATTTCCAAATCACTCTAATACCCTTTTTGGAGGACATCATCTCACTCCAAAGAGGTTCTTCCCCTATGTTTGGATCTCATGTATTTACTTTGGGCCTTTACCTTTAAATTGGCTATTATGTTTTCCAAGAAACATTCAACAACACTTTGAAAGATAGTCAAAGAAAAAACACTGTCCATTCCTGTCAAAACTTTGAAGCCAGCAGGATGGCACTGAAATAAAGAAGTGTCACCAAGTGAAGGAAGCTGCCCGACATCCAGAGATCTCCACATCTCCACATAACCCTCCTATGAATGCTCAGAAGGAAGAAGAAGAAGAATTAGGACTAAGATCACTGAGGCTCCTAGTGAAAGTCAGCAGGTTACAGAAATAATTAGTCTAGAGAAACAGAGGCTGGAACCTTAGACTGAGAATATTATTGATGCAGTTTGGAGGCTAGTGTTAAGGTAGAGGGCTTGAGGAGGGAAAGAAATCTGTCTTCATGTCCTTTAAATTATTCCTGGCATGGCACATTGGAAAGAGAGAAAATATCTTTCTGGGAATTCAAGCTTGTGCCATGTCAGGGCCCAATGCCCAGGACTCACATAGGGAGTAGAAATTGGTTTAAACCTTGTCCAATGAGGCCTTCCCTCAGAAGACCAGAAGAACAGGAAAGTGTGTGTTCTGTGGTTTAGCTTTTTCGAATGCCCTGTGACTCTAATATCATGGACAAATGTTTGTACCTCTCTTAACCTTACTTTCCACCTCGCAGAGTTGCTGTGAGAATTGCTCTGAAATGGTGCATGGAAATGGCCTTTATAACCTGCAAAACTTATTACTTGGCGGTCATATGAATTATAACAGAATTGGTTATTAGTTAAAAGTCATTGATGAGAATGGTTAGTTTAAGAGTTTCAGCTTCTAGATTGGTGACTTTTTTATGCAATAGTTAATATTACTCTAGGGTTTAAATTGTCATAGGTATAGGTTTGTTATTCATGTATTGTGCTTCTCTTGTCAAATTTACTCAAAGGAAATTTAATATCCTTGAAGTTCTTTAACAATATTTATTTCCTAATCCTGTACCTGGGTTTATAAAACATTTTCAAACAAATCTGAAAAAAGTGAGTATAACCATCATATATCCTAATTCCTCCCAAATTTAGATCTAACATACTTTTGGGTAGGGAAAAGTGTGTTTATTTCTGCTGAGTAAACATCAAAGCAGATCATGGTTAACTGCTAAGGAAACAGTTGTGAAATGATGAAAAAAATATGATCTTCAAGTCAGAAGGGTAGTAATTCAATCATATATGTAACATTTGGTAATTGTGTGTCTCCTGAGAAAGCACTAACATTTTTGACTGTGAGTTTTGAAAACAGGTATAATAATTCCACCATATTAATCTACCAGGTAGCTTTGAGAAGTATATAAAGTGATCATTGTTGTGTTCTAGAGTCGGGCTCTAAGGAGAACCAAATTGAACCAAAGAAAAGGGAGTAGCCTTGTTGTAAGTATGTGGTACTTAGTAAATATTTACTGGTTTGCTAGAGTGTCATAAATGAAGGAATTTCTGTGGAATATAATACATAGAACAGTATAAAGATGTTTCCATAGGTACATAAATTAGGGTAGATTAGAGAATATGAGAGAATAGAAATTAATCCGTCTTAGTCAAGTGGTTCATTTCCATACTGCACACTGGAACCAGAATAATTTTCCATAAACACGATGATGATCATGTCATCTTATTACAAAAAGGAATTTTTTGAAATATTTGCACTGATATTCTAGTAACTCAAGATCTAATGTCCTTCACAGAATGGTTCAAGTTGCATTTTCTGGTTGAGGGGGAAATGGAGAGTAAGTACTAATAGCTCCAGGGTTTCTTTTCAGGGTGATGAAATATTCTAAAATTGATTGTGATGCTGATTGAACAACTCTGTAAAATACGGAGAAAAAAAACAAAACAAACAAAACAAAACAAAAACATTAAATTGTATACTTTTGATGTGTAAACTACATTGTATTGAATTACATCTTAGTGAAATTATTTTTTTTAATTATCTTTTTCATACATTTATCCTTAAAAATTATTTATCAGTTTTCATCCCAGCACACATATTCTGCTATAAGCACAGAGGACTGTTTATTTTTTCCTGAACGTCCTGTTTCTCATGTCCTTACTTGTGGATGTTTACTCTCTGCTCGTTGCGCTACCTCTGCCTCAAATTCCTGTACGTCTTTCATTGCCGGTATTAAATGCTGCCTCTTCCAAATCACCTTCTTGACTGCAACTTACCCTAAAATTAACATCTTCCTTCATGTAGTCATGACACATATTCCCCCAAAGTTTCCTATTTTAAAACAAAGATTAAATCTGACTTAAATATTTGTTTCATTTTAAAATAAAAGCAAGTCCATCTTATAAGAATATCTCAACAAGTGTCTGTAATCTAACTCCCTTGATATTGTAAAATCAAAAAGACATAGTGCTTTATTTGCTAGTTTCTCTCCAGTATCCATCTAGCTTTGTGATTTTCATGTAATAATCATACAATAAATGTTTATGAAATTCAATTTAATTGTTGTAATATGGAGATGTTACCTATGGAAAATTGTGTTATCCTCACTAGTATATCAGCCTAGAAAATATGGGTCAGAAGTTAAACATGTTGAATGCTATCCTTATAAAGCTTCATTTACATTTGTTAATGCCAAAGGATGAAAATCTTACTAAACACTGGAGAGTGTACTCTTAAAACTGCATGCTAATACTTGGATTCATCAAGCTATACTGTTATATCTCACTTCCCTTGTTGTTTCTTGCTGTCTCCATTTAGAGCATTTCTGTTATCCTCTAGGATTTGTGACACATTATCTGGGGCAGATTTTAAATATCATGCTATGTTCATTTAAAAGTGAATTCATTCTAGAAAGAGTAATAAAAGGTAAGACACATCTTATATGTATTCTTTTAGGTTTATTATTCTAAAGCATTTATATTAATGAGTTTCCAAGTATCATTGGTTTTGTATCATATTGCGTTTCCTAAAATTGAGAATTATTATTTGTAAGTTTTCTGTCTTATCACCTTATTTAAGGCTATCACTTCCTCACAAATAAAGATCCATTATGTTTTGTATTTCTCTGCAGTGTTTTTTTTCTACTTTGACACTGCTCTCAATGCAAAGACGAAATCCTCAACCTTTTGGCTAATGATATGCTTTGTAAACTTCCTCTTGGATTGCAGGGGATTGTCTGCCAACTGAATGTTAGAAAAAAGAAGGGAAAGTTGCTCTAAGGAAAGTAGATTTCCCCTAGGAAGTGTATATTGTCACTTGATACTCAATTACTCATCTTTATGTGTGCATAAATTAACCTAATAGTCACAGATCCTTATTTTATGTAAGATAGAGATTATAATTTTAAATGTAAAGAAAAGAAAGCAGGCTCATTGAGGTAAGTTGATTTTCTCAGAGTAACACAGCTAGTAAATGAGATAATTGGAGTTAGAAATCCCAGAAATATCTTTCTAAAACTTTTGATTTTCTAACTTGCACGAACCTTCAGTGGGTGTTTGCTCTCTGCTCATTGTCAATCTCCATATCTAAGTTAGGGCTATACTCTTTCCAAGTATTTATCACCTGCAGCACTACAAGCAAATCTAGAGTCTTCAGCTATTTGTTATACTGTTATTATTACATTTTGGTGGTTGTCACAGGTCATTTTGTCAAATTTCTATTTGAGTTAATGTACATAAACTTGTACTTGTACATCTAATTTGTATTTGAGTTAATGTAGATGCTAAGGAATGTTAGTGAAAAGTAAAAAAAAAAAAATGTTTGTAGGAAGTTCCAGGATAACTCAATTATATTGATTTATTTAAATATAATAACTGCAAACAAATGGGGTGTTTGCTGAAATTAAGTCATATTTCTTGGAGGTCACTTCATAGTGAATGGTTGTATACTTTATATATAATATCAGTTATAGCACTGCCAAATGTCAAGCTTAGAGTGCAGAAATTCAAAAAATAAATAAATAAATGTAGATTTTGAAATTTGGCAATAAATTCTGATGTATAAATATCAGTTAATTAATCTTTCTATTACATACATATAAGGCATGAAAAATATATGCAACGAATAAATAATTCATAAATAAATCCCAGGTCTGATGATGTTTCTCCCATGCTAAAACCTTTCACTGTCTTTCCATTGTATGTATAATACAAATTCTTTAATTTGGCTCATGATGGTCTTCATAATATAACTCCTTAGCTTTTCAACTTTGCTTTATTTCTCCCCTCATCATGCTCTATCCTCCATTTTATTTGATAAACTACTTATAACTTATCATCATCAAGATCTGTCTGGCTTCTGGATTATTTTCCGTTAGTTTGGGTGTAAGAGACCGCTAGTTTTTCAACAATACCTATTCCACTCTTCTGATTGGACACATTATTGTTTAGTTAGATTGTATTTCCCACTGTCTTTGCAACTAGATAAAGTTGCACAGCCTACTTCTTACCAATGGAAAGTGAGAAGAAGCAATATGTGCTGCTTCCAGGCCTGAGTCTGAATATATTGGGTATGCCTCTTTTGTATTCTCTTCACATTATCCACTGGTTGGAACCCAGATATTTAGTGACCACCTTTGACAATGGTATCAGATAGTGACTGTGCCTTAGAAAGGGGAGAAGTAAAGACTTGAAAGAAATTCAAGTCCATAATTGACAATGAGAAGAAGAGTTGTATTCATGAGCTAGGCATCATTTTTGAACTGTCTAGAAGAGAGAAAAAATTTCTTTGTCTCTTAAGTTATTGTATTATTGGGCCACTTAGACTTCAGGATTTAAAAATTAGTATAGACAAAGAATTTTTCCTTTTATCTTCTTTGAGTTTAGAAGTTTAGCTAATAACTATCCCATAAATGTCTTGGATAATACACCATTTGCTGCAAAAGTAATTTTGTGCCAGACAGATAATTCTAGCCTATTTCACATAAGTAGGCCTCCCTGAGATAGAAGAAAATTTCTGTCAGAAACTTGCCAGGACTCCCGGTGACAAAGTGAGAACACCTACTCAACTGGCTAGTATACTCCCTCTGATTTCAGAGAAACCCTGACAAAAGCAAAACAAGATTTTATAAAAACATATATATGGCTAGTCCTGAAATACAGAGTTTGAAATACTGTGTTTTATAGTCATTATTAGTAATTTGGAGTCTTGGCTGATGGAGTCTTCCCTGTCTAAAGAATTTGGTCTGTTTATCCAGTTAGACTTCTCATCTCTTTCTGGTAGAAATGAGACTATCAGCAGTTACTCCTAGGTTAGCAATCAGTACCTTTGATGACCTGGGAGACAGGTCATCTATCACCACCATTTTCAGAGGGAGAGTGCTTACTTACATAATTGCTATAATTCATGGTAGTTGATCAGACAAATACTAACAATCTAAGTTGATTAAAGTGGCAGATAGTAAATAAGTTATATAGCAATGCTTTATTGTACATGTTTTAATTTTAAAAAATCAATTATATAAGTTCCTTTTCCTGCAAAGAAATCTATTTAGTTCCAAATTCTTAGAATGGCAGAATCACTAATCTAGGAAAGACAGAGATCAGTACTACTCTACATAAGGTTCATGGACTGTCACTGGTCAGAAAATTGTTGACTATTGGCCCATGATGACATAAATATAGTTTTCTATTTCAGAAAAGATTGAGAAGAATCAGCTAGTCTTTCACCATAGAGAATCTGAGTAGAACTGCTCTATATTATATACATATATTTATTTAATCATTTATTCTTCAAATAAAAAATATTTTAAACAGCCACCATGTACCAGTCATTATATTAGAAACTAGAGGCAGATTGATGAACAAAACCAGATCGAGCCCTCAATAAAGTTCAGAGTCTAATTGAAGGGATACATATTAATTATGATTTCTACATAGATATGAAATTTTAATTCTGGATAGAAGACATGAAAGGATTTTCTAAAAAATAATCTGAGGACATATATGAGTAAACTTGGCAAAAGACGAAAAGTGAGTATTCCACACAGAAGATACAGTATATGAAAGACTCTTGGGGCAAGAAGGAACATAACAGACAAGAAGAGGCAATATAACTTTTTGGTTTAAACACAGAGCTGGTAGGGACCAGAGCATGGTATAAAAGGTATGCTAGAGCAGAGTAACACATTCCCTGTGGGCCATGTTAAAGGAGTTTTGATTTTGCCTAAGGCCAGTAGAATAGCATGAAAGAATTTTAAGCAGAGAAATGAATTGATCATATTGAATTTTGAAAAATTTACTCTTGTTACAGAGCAGAAAATGGATTCTGGGACAAACAGAGAGAATCAAGTAGACCAGTTGCAATTCTGTCATGAGTTGAATTGTGCCCCTGCCCAAAAGATATGTTGGAGTCCTATCCTCTGGAATCTGTACCTCAGAATGTGACCTTACTTGGAAGTAAGGCTTTGCAGAAGTAATCAAGTTAGAATAAGGTCCTTAGGTTGGGCCCTAATACAGTATGACTGGTGCTCTTATTAAAAAGGGAAATTTGGACACAGAGAAAGACATTTACGGAGGGGATATAATGTGAAGACACAAGGAAAAGACAGCCACATGACTGGAGTGATGCATCTACAAGACAAAGAATACCAGGGGTTACCAGAAAACACCAGAAGCTAGAACAGCAAGAAAGAATTCTTTTCTAGAGCCATCAGAGAGAGCACAGTCCTACAAACACATACATATTAGACTTCAGGCCTCCAGAATGATGAGACAATACATTTCAGTAGTTTCTATGCTACCCAGTTTTGGGTTCTTCATTAGAGCAGCCTTAGAAAACCAATGTAGATGCTATTGCAGAAGATCAGGTACAAGGTGAAAGTAGCTCAGACTAGGATGAAAATGACAATGAAGCAGAGAAATAGTTCTTAATTCTCAGAATACTAATGGGCATTTAAAAGGTAAAATTGACAAGGATCGATAACTAAATGTGATATAGAGGATAAGAAAAGAAGAAGGTATCAGTGATGACACCTAGGACTCTAGCTTGCTCAACTAGGTGAAGAGTGGTGCCATTCACTGACATCAGAAATGTTGGGGAAATGCTGGGTGTGTGGAGGAAGATCACCTATCCATATGCAGTTGGTAGTATTCATCGTCATAGAAGTACAGTAATGGAGAAAGAAAATATAGAGAGGAAAAGACAGCAGAGCTTAGGACTGAGCCTGTGAGGAATACAAACTATTAACAGTTATGTGCAAAAGTGTGCATTATCTCAATTCGACCAAATCTTAAGGAAAATTTTCAATAGGTAACACACAGACATGCACATTTCATATGTATTTATTGATATATATATTAATAAACTTAAGGGTAATTTATTCCAGTGGAAGCCAAATATATTTCACTATTTCAAAAAGACATCTGGAAATAAACAAAGATTAGTCAAATGGGAAAAGCAAAGGATATTTAAGAGCTTGCTATAGCAAGAGAGTCAGCCACTGTCACTTGTGTTTTGGCAGAGACTCAAGGCAGTGGTCAGAGTTCAGATATATTTATCATTAACATATGAATGCTTCTCTAATATTCTATCTTACCTTTCTACTCTTTTAAGACTAGGAGAGGAGGCAAGAACCCAATCCTACATAGATCAGGTATAAGTTAGGTGGAGAGTCATCTGTTACAGGTATTTCACTTGTTTGTACACTGAATAGGACTCTTTAAGCCAGCTGCGCTGCATCATAGACAAGCTCCCCTGGATATTATTAATGAACTTATAAATTCTACACTTCTATTTAAATATCTGTATCTAAAATAAGATCTGTTAAAATCAGATTTATATGCCAGATACTATTTGAATAGTATAACATAAGACCACTCCCTTTTGTTTTTCCATCCTTGAGCCCTTAAGATGTAGGACTTGTGTGAACTCTCCATGGTATGGACAACTTGTCTTTATCAATTATATTTAAATTTTTTTGCTTCTTGTTGTTGGCTTCCAAAATTCTACACAGGAAGAACTGAGTGATATCGTTCAGGTTAGAGGATGTGGTGCAGGGAGCAGGAATTAGAGACTGAATCTGCATTTGTACACATATACACTGTTTTGGAATAAAAAGTGATTCTAGACTTTTAAAATACACATTTTGCATAAGATTTCATAAATATTAATCATCCCCACCAAAGATTATGTAACATTATCTTTTTAGGTGAAGTCACAATGGAGGCTGATGGATTCACAACCATAAATTGTCCGACACTGACTCCATCTTTTGACTTCTAATACTCCCCTCAGAGATGACTACCTATATCCTGCCTATAATTAGGTAGAATTTAAAATAATCTTAGGCCAGGTCTCTTACCAATAATAATACACTTTATTAATCAACACAAAGTGATTTAAGCGTTACCAACAAAAAAGTCACTATGTAGGAGACACTTGTGCACTGAAAAAGGTTAAGACTATCTTTGGTTAGGAAAAGTTATTAATAAATTTATGAATTCTACACTGCTACTTAAATATCTATATCTAAAAATATTATCTGTTAAAATTGCTTTTTCTTGTCTGTAATAAAGCAGAATTTGCTGAACCAGGATCCTTGGTATGGAATGTAAAATCTGTGGAGATGCAAATATACTTTCATTTACTAGTGGCCTTTTGATATAAATGCCAACACAGTGCCAGTTCCTAGGTTCATTATATGCTCAACTCTGAACAGAATATTTTCTTTGGCCACATTAAAACCATATTCTATAGCTATTTTTTCCTGTTATTAACTAGATGTCAAAAGTATTCTGAAATTATATCAAGTATGTACTGATAAAATAGACCTTATTTTTCTATAAAGATGTGAATTGGAATGTTTAAGCTGTCAGTCTGTCTTCACTTTAAGGACAGGATAAAATAGATAGGTGGAGGGAATATATACAGAGAGAACCATAATAGATAGATAGATAGATAGATAGATAGATAGATAGATAGATAGATGGATGAATGGATGGATATAGATTTTAGGAAATATATTTAAGCTTAAGAAAGCACTTTTTCATAAATTTTACATTTGATGTCCACAAAAACCTCTAAAAGTAGTAATTTCCCATTTCAAAAGTAAGGAAACTGTAATTAAAATAAATTAATCATGTTATCCAACTCATAGAACTGAAATGTTTCCCCCAGAAATCAAGTCCACTTCTTCTCTCACACTATTGATTCCTCTGCCCATCCTAATACCAGATACTGTGTCAGGATGAGAAGAGACGAACTCGACAGTGGGTCAAGCGAAACAAAGAGTCAATGCACAAGGTTATGTAAGAGTAGATAAAAGATGTAAGGACCATGGTTTCACAACTCTGATGGGACACTTACGGAAAACTAAGTAGTATCAAATTTTCTAGCAAAATCTAGGATGAACGCTCATCTTTAATAATAATTAAAACCATGGGGGGTATATTATATGACATCAAAATATGACATATTCCAATATATCATATTATAGAATGTCATGTTATTACATTGTATTACAATCCAGTTTTGCAGACCCACTGCTCATGAAATGTTTGCCTACTACCTTCCACCTTTTCCTCCACTCCTACCCCCGAAACTGCTCCTTCTAAGAACCAGTTTCCTTTAGTGAGGATTTATGGTCATTGCTCTAAAGTGGTCCAGAGGGGAGTCCTGGAAGCTCATTTTCCCCAACACATCAGATATGTACACACCACCAAATCAGCTACCCAGTGAGTTAAAACCCCATAATTGCAATAGTGAAAGGAAAATTACTCAGGCAGATTTGGTTAGCCACAGTAACAAGACTTATAACCTTTATGAAGGCCTTTGGGCCCTAATTATTCAGCAGCTGCTGCCAGGCCTAACACATACCCTGTCTACAGTAGTTAATTTGCATTTCCCTTCCCCTTAAGCAGGCTGTCTCTTTCCCCTGTTGTACCTGACCTATTTTTGAAGCCCTCAGCCCCTATCAATAGCAAAAGTCCCTCTCTTACTCTCCATTTGAAGAAGAAAAATTGTGCTAAATAAAATTTAGCAAATCCAAGGCCCTTTAAAAATAAGATTAAAGAATCATGTAGAAGGATAAGCTCTGGCTACTTTCTAGCTGAGTAGTATATATATTATGTCATCAAACAATTCCTTAATGTGCTAGGTTTTTAGAGAATTCTAAAGAAGTCACAGCCATAAGAGAAGCTTCCATGATAAATGATTCATCAAAGATGATTATTCAAACATTTTGCTTACAATCCTGACCATCTGTTAGTTACTTCTTATTGTGGGAATGTCAGAGCCAAGAGTAGTTTTCTGTCTTTTGTCATTACCTTGATTAGTCATCAAAGAATTAGGTTTTGAATTGAGCTCTTCTATAACCACTTCTATTTATTTATTTATTTATTTATTTATTTATTTATTTATTTGCATAGATGTGGTCTGCAGGCTAGATCATTACTCAAAGTATTGTACAGATGTTTTCTAGAATGATACAAACTCCCACCCAAGGTTAAAGTCGTTGTTAACTCCCATTGTCACTAAATCAATGATCAGTGTATTTTGGACTATAGGAAAGTATCCATAGGCAAGAGACAATTGGAGTACAATTATAGCACTTTTCTTTCCTCTCAAATGTTTCCTCAAAAAACAGATGCTCTGTTCCACTCAATAACACCACTTTCTTTTTTAATTGTCCAGGGAAAAGAAGGAAAAAAAATGAAAGCTTACTTGATGTTTGTTTTTGTTTCCTTTGAGGGAGATTCAACAATGAGTAAGCTTCTGAATATCTTCACTGATAGATATTTCAGTGTGTACAAACACAGGCACACACAGCGAGAGATTATGTTATTATATTAATATTTTTCATCTATTGGCAGGATAAGGTACATAATTTATGAGGTCTAGTACAAAATTAAAATGTAGGACCTCTTATTAAAAAACCATAAGGGGATGGGGGAAGGGTGAAGTGAGTAAAGAGGATCAAATATATGGTAGCTGAAGGAAGCTGGACTTTGGGTGGTAAGCACACAATAGAATATACA
Organism: Eidolon dupreanum; assembly: GCA_028627145.1. Taxonomy (NCBI): domain Eukaryota; kingdom Metazoa; phylum Chordata; class Mammalia; order Chiroptera; family Pteropodidae; genus Eidolon; species Eidolon dupreanum. The sequence continues at coordinate 12,589,173 of CM053510.1, forward strand.
GATGTCGAACGATAATGTACACCTGAAAATTATATAATTGTATTAACTAATGTTACCCCAATAAACTTAATAAAAATTACTAATAATTTCAAGATATGACAACAGAGCATTTAAGCATCTGTGGGACTACACTAGACCCACATCCATACAGCTGGGCTGTCTGTTGGGTTCTCAGTAGTATCGTAAGTCAAGGAGAATGGATCAGGTTAACCCCTCTCTCTTCTTTAGCTCGCTGAGGTAAATGGTAAAAGAAGGTTGAACAAAGTGAGATCTGTTAGCAATCTGGCTCATTACTAACATGAAACTAGAGCATTAAAAGATAGGGGGAAAATGAAGGCCCTTTTCTAATTTGCAATGAGAATTGTTGTATTTGGTGACTGTAAGCTGAATGTAAGAAAAGGGAAAATAAAGCTGGTGCCACCTTGTCAGTGATTTAATTATTTTCCCATCTACACTTGTTTTTGAAGCTTATCAGAGCGAAGTACTGTGGGCAACCCAGCTGTCACTGTTATCATTGTGGCTCCGAGTCTTGGAGTCCTGATTCCCATTGTAATGCAATTAATCTTTTGCTTTGCGCTAATGGATGAACAAGCATATTTACTGCAGCATAAAATCCTAATTATTTTTTGAACAGATGCATAAAGGGAATGCAAATTAGTGGCAAGTGACAATAATGATAAATGTGCACTATATCTTTAAATGTCAGAGTTCCTTTGATATAGACTGAGCCCTTGCGTGGATATAGAATCTCTCTCTTGCATTTATCTATTAAGGAGGCACAGTTACCATGTTCGAAATCTATTCTTAGAGGGTGACTTGTGCTTTTAGACCACACTGAGTAGGAATCACAGCACGTATATTGGCCAGGCTGTCTGTCCTTAATAAAGTGTTGTTCCTTGAGCTATTGCTAATACTCCTGCTTTTAAAAATTATTTTTTTATTACTTGTTGTAATCTAATACCTATAACAAGAGCAAAAACTATTAATTCTGTTTTTTTTTCTGTATCTAGCATTACCCTATTTTCACAAAAATTCTCATTAAAAACCTTCAGAGTTGCAACAATGTAGAGAAATTTGACAAAAATAATTTCAGCCAAAGAAGTCAAGTAAAAAATAGTACACACTGAAGGATTCAATTTACATAGAGTTCAGTTACAGTAACAACTAGTTTGTTCTGTGTGGAGTTAGTAAAAGTTTCTCTTGGACTGGGGAGTGATTGAGAACCTGCTTTTAGGATCCTGGTAATGATCTATGTCTTGATCTGGACACTGGTTACACAGATGCTTTCAGTTTGCAAACATTTATTGAGTAGTATAACTGAATATGTGCACTTTTCCTTATGAATATTGTACTTCAATAACAACTTTAAAGTAAAGCCTTTTCATGTTTTAGCAATGGTATTGATTTCAAAACTGAGTTGCAGAGTGGTTAAACAACAGACCAAGGTGAAAAAGATAAAATGAACAGAGGGATGCTTTGAATTAATGCCTCCTTCGATCTCAAGGATAACCCCCTCCACTATAAGGTTGAACTCTGGGCTTTTCTGTCTCTTTGCAGGCAATGATATGCAGTCCCCAGAGTTTAACACAGCATTGTGTGCTTTGCATGAAAAAAGTAATCACATAGCTGTGGGGTAATGGAGTCTGCAACTCCACTGCCCCCCGCAAAATTCACCTTTTAAGTTCTATTTGCAATATTATTTTCAACACAAGAAAAACAAATGGATTTGTGAAGGGAAAAGCCGCTACCATTTGCAAGATCACTTTGTTGATTCATCATTACTGAGGTGAAAGGCTTTCCATCTGTTATTGCTCTTTCTGGTATAGATGGTAGTTTGTGGCTAAATAGTCATGATGTTACTACTTTCGTGATGTACTAGTAGATTCATAAAAAGATTTTGTTGAGAGAAACCCAATTAAATTGTTAGGTCCTTTTGTGCATTTTTACTAGATCAAATTTTTGTAATGTGCCTCAAATTCTTATTTCACGCTGATGTGTTCAGGTTTCTGCCATATTTAGTCAGCTCATGCCTTTCTTGTTGTTTTTTGCCCTTCTACATGCCTCCATTACCTTTTGATGGCCTTTTTCAGTCCCAGCTTAATCTGGAGTCATGATAGGGATAACCCATGGATTGGCCATCATGTTAACCAGAGCCCTGAGGAACCGTGAACAAACCTGCCTCGACGAACTTACCCTAAGATTCCAAAAGTTCCTCCTGGCTAACGTTCCTTCTACCTACCCGCATTCTCCTTTCCTGCTTTCTCCCTCAGTCCCTGACACTCAGCATCCTGTTTTTTCCCTTCTTCCTTTTAATTTTGTTTCGCTTGCATTTAGAGATTTAGATTGCACAGCGTTACTTCATCTGAATAGTGCTGCTTCTACAACACCACATTGCAAACTGGGGTGCGGGGGCGGGGCAAGGAAGGACACCTCTCTTTCCCCCCAACAGACGCAAAAACAAATGAAATAACACAAGTGAGAACGTCTGGCATGACAATGGAGACAGTCTCAGTAATTTTTTCCCTTCATTTCAGGTGATCAACTTTAGTCGTAAAGAATCCTAGCATGATAAAAGTGGATCAGGCTCTGTTTGTGAAAAACCACAGAATTTTAAAGAGAAACTGGATCCTACTCCTGCTTCGGTACTAAGCAGAAATCACCAAAAACAACTGCTTCTTCCATATGGATACGCCATTCCAAATTCAGAGAAATGAGCCAGGCAGTCAAGTGGGTTGCAAAAATGCCCAATAACGCTCTGAAAAAATGCAAAATAAAGTACTACACTGGAATGGAAGTTATTTCACAAATAAAATGGCCGTATTACTTTTCAGTGAGTTCTTGACTTCAGTCTTTCTACTAAAAACTCATCAGAGTGAAAAATAAATTATTTCACCTGCTACCTTTTAACATTTCAAATGAATTTAGAACCATTGAGGAAAAATGAAAAATCGTCAGTCAGAAAAACCTCAAATTTCAACTTTTTATTGCTCTATCACATAGATAAATAAACACAACTAATATGTATATCGTATATTCTTTGATATATCTGTATGTTGATAGTGTGACTTAAAATTTAAAACACTGATATTTTAGTTAACACTATAATTTATATGTAATAGTATTCAAAATATTAAAATACTAATATAGTTCTAAATTAGAGAAATGATACATTTCAAGAAATACTTATAGAACTTTTAATAACAACAAAAATACTAAAAATATAAATAAAAAAGCAAGCTAAAATATTGTATATACAATTTCATTTTATGTCAACATATGTACACGACATACTCTTACAGATGCCATACCACATGTTACCTTGTGTGGTGTAATTATAAAGTGAGATTTCTTTTCAACATTCCTGTGCTTTTCTGTACTTTCTAAACTTCTACAATAAGTATATATTATATTAATAGTTTAAAGAAAGGGGGAAAACAGGCAAAAATTATTGCTTTTATGTATAGAAATAAAAATGTTTATTGCTAATTCTTAGTTACTCTGTCACACAAAAAGGTCAGACTGTGTTTTGACATTAAACTGGGTATTTTAGATTTTGCAAATAATTTATGGGTACACATATTGATGCTAATCCCCCATTTTGCACTGTCCTCTTAAAATAGACCTCAAAGTAATAAATTAACCCTTTGTTACCACACCTGGACACAGGCTCTCTTGATACTCAATTAAGGAACGAGGACTCAGTGGAGAATACAGAGCTTTCTCATATGAAGTCACATAAATAAATACTCCATGTATTTTAGAAACATAAATCACTGTTTCTAGGACTTAAATGCTTATCAGCCACATTTAGCTGGAGTCTAACTGCGACTCAAGTTTAGAAAGAAGGAGCTGAGAAATGAATGTCATACAACTCTGGACAGAAATAGTTGAATTTCTTGTATTTCTTAAGAACTCAGGCAAAATAAGTGGTTATTCTTTGAGGGGGTGGTTTGATGGTTATACTAGGATGAAGTCTTCCAAGAGCTTCACCTGAAGGGACCCTGTGCTCTTCTAGTCAGGTAGCTCCCTGAGATAGGTGATTTGCAGAAATTAGACATAAGTGAAACTTCAAGGTCGGATTTTAGTTTTATGTTTGAATGCTAAGTGCTTGCACCTCCACAGAAGGGCCTTCCACCAGTGGTTAAACTGATCGGCCATTTCCACCAGTGGTTAAACTGGCCCTTCTGTGTGGAAGGGATACTCATGTCTTTTTCTTTCTGTTTGACTGGAATGATCAGTTTTGAAAGAAGAGGATGGATATTACCAAGTTTAGTAAGAAAGAGTCTCATTGAATAAACATTGTTCAATCATTCTGTGTCTGGTTTTCTTTTGCAGGATGAACCCTTTGTTATAGTAAAGATTAATTATTACTGAGATTTTTATACAGGTGACTCACAGATTTGGTTATTGCCAGGCTTAATTTGGAGGCCTCAGTGCTTTCTTCACAGTAATAGATAAACTATGCCCAGTAGTAGGCAATAAAAGGTATTTTAGTTCCAAGAACTACATGTAAAACAATGACTGAGAAGATACAGTGTGGACGGTGGCCTTCCTGAGACATCTTGCAGGGCCAAGTGTGTCAGAATGATATGGCTGCATGAATAGTTTCTACATTAGAGACTAGGTGCTTACCTATGATAGTCTGATTATTTAGAAATCAAGAGGAAACTGAGAGATGATGGTCCGTAGGTAATTAAAAACAAAAACAAACAAACAAAAAACAGAATAAGTCGTCTCATATAATCTGAAGGAATTTATAATTGAGGCTAGAAAAATGAGTAGTAAGTGGGAAAATATAGTTTTAGTATCTTTTATGACTGAATGGGAAGTCCTAAGCATTTTTTCCTAGTTAATGCCTGTTACTTGACTTGAAATTGCTGACATGTGCTTGGTATGAAAACCAGGTAGAGTAGTGCCTAAATGGATCAGCTGTGCAGTGGTTACTTGTTTTATACATATAGGCTGACTTCTAGGTTTTTAAATACATCAACCTTTATTAAACAAATACCTAGTTTCAAAGTCTCAAATAAAATCCTTACAAGTACTAGAGGATAATAGATTTATTGACTACTGTGATTTGCCAAATGAGATAAACAATTTTCTCCAGAAACACAAAAGAAAGTAGAGAAAGGCATTCTCTATGAATTCAGTAAAAAGATAATTCGTTGTATAACACTAACTTCTTTAATTTTGTAGATGCCTGCATAAGCCCATGACAAATTCAGAGGGTCATACATGACAATTTGGTTAGACTAAATAGATCATTTTCATTGAGCATCAACATTTTTCCAGGTTCTATGTCAGGTGCCAGGGATCCTATTAATGAGTAAAGTGTGGCTCTCTATCTTGTGGAGTTTACAGCCTGACATTGTGCTAAAACCTTGAGCCGAGGCTTGAGAATAATGTATGTACCTGATTGTTTCTGACTTGACCTAAGCTGCATTCCCAAAATCATAAATATACAGTGAATATATTGTAAGCCACTTGTAAATATTCACTATACTAATTTATAGAAAGGTACAGTTATCTTTGAATGAGCAGCTATCAATAGATAAGGCCATATTATAACATGAATTATAAAAAGAATATTTACTACATCTTTAGGGCCTTTCAGTCACTAGTTGATACTTGTAAGTAGATGCAGTTATGATCCACTGAAAAACAAAGATAAACAGCATGAATTTTTTGCCTAAGAATAGGTTACTGTTAGATACTATTTTCTTGATTACATAATATAGACTAAGCCCATAGTTTCTGATTATTAAATGCTAACAGTCTCATTAATTCTTTTACAAATAAGCCCTCATGAAATATAAATTTCAGCATAATTCTTCTTTCTCTCCTTTTTCCTATATTTTTTTAAAAATTAGGTATAGAGTGTTACATCTATATAAACGAGCCTTTGGGAGGATGTCATGTTACTTTATCACATATTGATTTATATGTTCCAACTTCATGAAACCCTTTAGGATATCCACTTTATAAAGATTATAGCGATATCAAAACACTTATATTTCATCTATCCTATGAGTTTAAGATTGAGCTTCTAAAATATAACCTCCAGAGCAGATGTCAAACACCAAGGCCTAACCTCAATTTCATATAATAAAATGACTGTCAACGGATTCTGTTAGGGGAACAGAATCTGTCTCTACTTTTGTGACACTGTGATTTCAGAGGAATCTTTTTCCTTTCCTTCTGCAACATTTTGTCATTCACTGTCTCCCCTTGGAGCTGTGTGCACAGAAAAAAACGTTTTGCCTTACAGCACTTTTCGTTTGCCTCACTCTCAGCAATACTTAACCAACTGGCATGCAAAGAAGAGGTTAAATAATTTAACTATGAAAGATGAGTGGTCGTAACGGAAATTTACAACACTTAAAATAACTCTTCTTGAAGATTTGTACTAATATGGGTTTTGGAGCATTAGATGTGAATTTCAGACTTTGAAATAAAGTACTAAGAAATCATTTATGAAGTGTTAGTGAATTATTGAGGGAACAACAATAGATTTGGACATTTATGTGACTAGTAAGTAAAGTCGTATACCAGACTGGGCTCCAATAGAGCCCTTCAGGCACGATTTACTAACATTTACCTATAAAAAGCTATTTCCCTTTCTACTCCTCGCTGTCTCATAAACTATTAAAGGTACACAATAAAATTCTTTAAGGCATTTGAAAAAAACTTATGTAGATAACTCACAAACAAGTTCATCGTTCAGTTTCTAAAATAGTTCAGGAAGAAGAGTTTATATAGCAAAACTTATGTGAATATAATTAGACAAATGTGTAATTCATAAATTTTGAAATCAAAAGAGACAAATTCGACATTTCTGGAAAGGCAAATTGGATAGATTTTTCATGTAACATATGCAACAGATATATGGAATCACTCATAAGGTGTTGAATTCCTATTTTCATTCATCCATTTTTTAAAAAAAAATTTCACTCATTTATACAACAAAAACTTTTGCACATCTACTATGGACTGAGGTCTGCGCTAAGTTCTGGAGTACCCGTGAGCCATGAGCCAATACTAACATGGTCCCTGACTTCATACATTTTATAATCTATAACCAAGAGTCTTCACCAAAAACTCCAGAGAGAAAGTCAAATATATGGTTCTTGTTGTAGTAGTGGACATAGATACAATAATGACAATGCAATGAAATGTTTCTGGGACGTAAGAGATAGTATGAGAGTATAAGATAGGTATTTTCTCAGCCTAGAGATTTTGTAGGAGACTCTCTGGAAGAAGTAGTCTGCATCTTTAAAAAATTTTAAGAGACAATACCATATATTTACCTTTTCATTAATTTAATGATCACTGATTGTTATGTTCAAATTATTGTGCTAATAATAGGAGAACGTAGGAACGAATAAGACAAAGCGTGCACCCTGAGGAGTTTCGTAGTCCAATACACCCAGTTTAAGGAGACAGTCATGAAAGGAAAATAAATTACAATAAAAATGCCCAGGGACCTACAGAGAAAGAAGTGTCACCATCAGGGGAAATGAAGTGTTTGGGAGATTTACAAAGGGAATTTCTTCCATTCAAGTTTTAAAAGATAAAGAAAACAGAGACTTTTTATTTTGGAAAGATGGTGAGATGGAGTAAATGTCTTTGCATTTTGAAATATTCCTGCAAGAGATGAAAAGACAAACCGTAGCCTCAGAGAAAATAATTGCAAACTTCACATCTAACAAAAAGTCAGTATATAGAATGTATTAAGAATTCTAAGAACCCAAGAGTAAAAAAATTCAAACAGTCCAATCAGAAAATATACAAATGACACAGATATACATTTCTCACCAATTCACCAGATGGCAGAAAGATGGCATGGATCACATGAAAAGATGTTCAACATCCTTAGATGTTAGAGAAATGTAAATTAAAACCACAATAGATATTATTAAATACCTACCAGAATGACCAAAATAAATAAAAAAGAAATACTGGCCACAAATGCTAGTGAGGATGCAAAGGAACTAGATACTCATACATTTGCTAATAGAAATGTAAAATGATAAGGCACCCTATTAGCCTATTAAATGAGATGCCCTATCAAAATACAATAGACTGGGTGGCTTAAACAATAGAAATTTGTTTCATATAGTTCTGGAGGCTGGGAAGTACAGATCAAGATACTGACTAATTCAGTTTCTGGTTAGAGTTCTCTTGGCTTGCAGGTAGCTACCATCTCATCAAGTCCTCACCTAATGGCAAGAGATCTCTGGTGTCTCTTCCTCTTCATATAAAGGCACCAGCCTATAGGATTAACGCCTCACTCTTGTGACCTCATTTAACTTTTATCTCCTCCTTATAGGTTCTATCTCCAACTCTTTGGGGATTAGGACTTCAATATATGAATTTTGAGGGGACATGATTCAACCCACAGCAGACATTCTGCAAAACAATTCAGCAGTCTCTTTAAAAACTAAACACGCATCTGCTATATGATCCATCAATTATGATCATGAGCATACATTCCAGAGACAGGAAAACTTATATTCACACAAAAACCTATACATAAAATGTTGGTAGCAGCTTTGTTCATAATAGCCCCGAAATGCAAACAAATCAGAAGTGTTTCAATGGGTGAAAGACTCAGTGACAAGTGGCGACACACCAGCAGTATTACTCAGCAATAAAATGGCATGTAGGAACAAGCTATTGATACATATGACAACTTGTATGAGTCTCTAAATTATTTTGAGTGAAAAAAGCCAATCTCCAAAGTTTACAAACTGTATAATTCTATTTATATAAGATTTTCGAAATGATAAAATTATAGAAATGGAGAACAGGTAAGTGGTTTCTTTTAATGAGGAAGCAGGGGAGAAGTGTGATTATGGCTGTAAAAGGCAACATAAAGGATCCTCATGGTGATGAAACTGTTTTCTGTCTTGACTGTATCCACATCAGCTCCCCATTGTTATTCTATAATATAGTTTTGCAAGATGTTATCATTGGCAGAAGCTGTCAAAGGGTGCATAAGATCTTTCTTATTATTTCATATAATTGCATGTGATTTTACAATTATGTCAAAATAAAATGGTTAATTTAAAAGAAGTTAAAGAAGATAAGAAAAACATGTCTAGCAGAGAAGGACATTCTAAATAGAGGTAAAACAGAAGTTAATAACATTTTAGAAAGGATTTGAAAGGCATGATGGAATAAATAGATGATTGCTCAATATATGATATTGGGGGATGATTCTAGATTCAAACTGAGAGATCGTGGCATAGCTTCTTCTCTGAAATAATACACTGTCTAGCAGTGAGCATGGAGTAGCAGAACTAGAAGAAATGACTTTAATACCTGAGTTAGTTTTGTTTAGGAAATATAAATCTGAAAATTAGAATCAAGGTCAGTAAAGTGTTCTGGCATTATATTGACAGCCTTCAAATTGATTAATCTTAGAACGATCGAATATTGGTGAATCTCTTGTGCTAAAATTAATGCTTAGTCCTCTCTATTATTTACAGCTATACAAGTACATAACAGTTTGATAACATTTTGTATCATTCTGAACCATAAAATAGAGCATAAACCAATTATCTAATCTTTTTATAGTACTAGCAGTTATATTAATGGTGCGTACAAAGAAGGTACTAATTTATTTACACAAAATTATGATAAACAAAGATAGTGACTGATGGCTTCTTAAAATGTGCTTTTAAGTGCATTTTTTGGCTTTTAAAAAGTCCAAATAAAAATGACAATATTGGCTCTGTCTGTATCTAAGCTGAAGCATCCATCCATCCTTAAGAAGCTGAGTTTGCAATCCAAAAATTAGTCTTTCTAAGCCACAAGGCTCCCTAGTTCACAGTGAAGCTGGACAACAAGCTACCTTTGGTCCAGTTGCAGAGATTCAGCCATCAGAACTGTGCTGACAATTCTAATGCAGAATGGAATTTGGTGTAACCAGCTCATTGCTCTTTAGAATTTGCAATGCTAGCAGGAGCACAATGTCTTTTTGTAGATAAAGTCAGCAATTGTAGCACTAAAGTGCATTTGGAATGAATAGGAAAGTGGCACTTTTGAGACCATAACTGCATTTTAATGATATAACTTTCTGCTCTCGAAGCAAAGGTCAAATCTAAGAATCAAAACCAGAGGGAAATATTAGAAGAGATGGTGGGATCCGTAAATCTTACTTTAGCTATAAAAGAAGGACTTAGGAATTGTATATATATATATATAATATCATAAGCTCCAATATTATAATATATATTATATACATATTTTATGTCTAATGTCATAAGTTCATATATATTATCAGAGCTCTACTATGTAAGAGACATGCTCTGCTCATACTTTTATACTCAATTATACTTATAATAAATATATAAAGCAATCTAAAAATGATAGAGAATTATTACTTTAATGAAAGTTGTGGTATCTATAAATAAGTGAACTGAATTGTGATTTGTTGTGAGGAGCACACGATACATGTTAACAGAGTATCTGAGAGTGATTTGTGTATCTTCTTAACGAATATTACATACAAAGTGTGGTCCCTGGGCCAGCAGCCTCTGTGTTGGTGGGAGTGCATTAAAGACTCAAATTCTCAGATCCAATCTCAGATGCACTGAATCTTAATCTTCATATTAAGATCTCCAGTTTGTTTATACGTTAAGTTTTAGAAGCACTGCTCTGTGTTGCATATTCTTGATCCATAAACTGGAGAGAATACTTTTTTTTTTTTTACTAAAAGTTATTAGGGTGACATTGGTTAACAAAATCAAATGTTTCAAGTGTATCATTCAACAGAAAGTGGTATGTATATTGCATTGTGTGTTCACCACCCACAGTTAGATTTCCTTCCATCACCAAATATTTGACACCTTTTACACCTACCTTTCCCCTCCCCTCTTTGCTCTGGTATCCACTTTCTGTGTCCATGAGTCTCTGTTTGTCATGACTGTTGCTTTCAGTTTTACATCCCACATTTAAGTGAAAATATCTCTATTTCAGGATGCTTATGAGTGACATTATGGTAAAATATGTGGAAGTAGCTTTTCAGTTTAAAGGGAAAAAATGAGCAATGGGGAGCAAAGAAAAGATAAGCCATTTGTCTCTGTTAAAAATAGAAAAAGTAGAGAATGTGTAAGGTTGGATCAGTCTCTAAATCATCGTCATTCGGCTCCAAATCTCTGTGGTGCTGGCCATTTCCGGGGCCAGCTATCTTATTCTAAGTTTCTCCCAATGCAGAGCACTCTCAGGATGTTGGAAGGTTGGATGAGGGCAGAAAGAATGAATTCTTTTTTTGTTTTCATTCCTGTCAACATCATCTCTGTACCCTTTGCCTCAGTATCAGCTATGGTTTCCGGCCTCCAGCTTTGTCTTCTTTTGTTTTGATTTTTTTTAAAAAAATTGCCTTCTTCAAGTGTTCATAACCCCAACCTCTGCCCTTTTACTCCCAGCCTTAGGGATATTAGCTGCTTCTTGTTGTTATTATCTCTGGTTAAACTTAATGCTTTCTTTTGCTTTTTAGCCCTGCAACACAAACATATGAAACTGCCTAGATTAATCATATCTATTGAAATGCTTCGTGTGGTTTTAGTTTTCTTGAATAAATTCTAACTGATATAAAGGTCAACAGGCTGGAATAGCTCATTATAATACCTGGTGTGTAAACATATTTTTTTCAGAATGCCTTTAAATGTATGATGATTCTTTACTTTGGTAGGATTTGTGGGTTTTTTCAGAATTGTAAATTTTCTCAGTCATAACACATATTTTAAAACATTTTGGTACCTTTTAATATACTCTTTACTAACAACTCATTAATAAAATAATGATAATAACAAGAATAAAAAGAATAACTGACATTTATTAAGCACTTATCTTATTCCAAGTACTTTAAATAGATGTCACATTTAATCCTCTCCACAGTCCTATAAAGTAGATTCCATTATAACCCCAATTTAATAAACTGAAGCTTCTACAGATTAAATAACTTGCCCAAAATCACACAGCAAGAAAATTATGAAATTAAGATTTGATCCATTTGTCTGACTACGAACCCATGAGCTCCCACAGTCTTTTCTTTCAGCCTTGCCATCTTGATTTTTGTTACTTAGACTTATTTATTCTGCATTTCAACAAACCACCCAACCCATATTAAAGCTGTGACTATTATGCTTCAGGCATTGGAGATACAGAGGTAAATTAAACATGGTCTCTGCCCTTAAGAATTTACTGTTTATTTGGAAGAGATTTTAATTTAAAGAAAGAAGTATAAGAGAGCAGTAGAATGGCTTATATATGTCGCTATGGGGTGTATAGTGGGAACAGACTGGCCCATATGAACCACGCTTTGTGAGAAGGTTGAGCATTCTTGCAGGGGAATGGGCTTTCCTGAGGATATAAAGACAGTGGCAGAAATATTCCTCAGGAATTGCTGGGTTTGGACTCTGTCCCTCCACATAAAGAAATAGCCTCACCAATGTGGTATTTTTGGCTTGCAAACCAAGAGAACCCAATGTTAGTAAATCTTTTCTTAGATAGAAATTTATAAATTTTTGGTGTAATTATAATATAAATATTCATAGCATACTTATTATATTCCAGACATTATTCTACTTATATGTACTCATTTATATATTTTAAATTATTGTTATATAAAAAATGTTTTCCTTATTTGGTAGATGAAGAAATGGAGGCACACATAGACTGAGAAATAAACATAGTCACACAGTTAATAAGGGCTAGTAAAGCCCCAGCTCTTAATCACTGCTAACTTTCCAGAGCAGTGATATCCTTAGGTATAAAAGAATAAGGTCGCAATTAGTATTAAATAATGCAGGAGTGGCAAGATCTTATCCGTCCCAGACAGTGTTACCGGCAGCTGCATGTCTCCTTTTGGAACTTTGGGGAACCAGAGAAGCTTTCTCAAGATATTCCTTCAACTGCTTCTCATCTGTCTTTTTAGTCTTTTCACTTCCAACAATTTCGTATGCTTGCTTAATTAAATCCAGAACTAAATCTAACCTTAAAAGGTCTTGCTGTGAATTTCTGTGCATGTGTGTGCACATGCGCATGTGTGAGTGGAACCCACACCTATGAGGAATACTGCACTCCTATCCATCTCTTAGGCTGAGCTACATGCTTTTGCCTTTCTTAGCCTTGTAGCACTGTTCTCCTCTTCTTTGAGTCTCTTTCCCTTATAGAAATCAGCAATCTTAGCCATTTTATGAAAAGGAGGTTACTTGGATGGATTCAGTAAGATGGAAAAGCCATTATAAACGAAGCTGCTTTCTCCATCTCTGCTTCTCTTCTATTTTCTGGATCCACCATTGTATCATCTCATTGCCAATGGTACAATCTATATTTGATGAACCAGCTCTGAGAGGAAGCTAGAGAAAGATGCATGTTTCATTTCTGTCACCCCCATTCGACAGACCCTTTTTATGCAGGCCATCTCATGGGTCACCTAGATGATGAGCCTTTGAAAAACAGGTCCAGCACTCATTAACTGGGTGGATGTGCAGGCCTCTGAGAGCCCCCTTGGTGGCATAGCTCCCAGTTTTCTAATAGTTACTCAAGGAACTAGAGCAAATGCAAACCCCTAACTAGGTAACAGTCTTTCCCTTTGACCCAGCTTCTAATACTGGTTAGACCTTGTCACTTCATTCTTAGCCCTGCAGGCTCTAATAGCCAACAGGCTCTGGTAAGCATCTCCTTCCTACGAAAGGAAAACACCATGATTAGTATGAGTAGTACAACCTGAACTGTCCTCCCAGCTCCACATAAGGGAACCTTATTATTTTGTATGACCCAACTCAAATGCCACTTCTTCCATGAAGATGCTTGGTGAAAGAGACAAAGTGAAATTTTTCTATTCCACAGAAGAGGCCCACACACAATGAGAGGAAGCATGGTTTGTATTCTCAGAGTGTTAGGACAGGGACCAGCATGGCTTAGGAGCTCAAAACATGTTTGTTGATTGAAAAAAATGAGTGAGTGCAACTTTTTGATTTGGTTTAGTTAATTTATCTTAATGTGTTTTAGGATTTAGAGAGCAATGTTTCATCCTGACTTCTATTACCTTATTAGAGAATCTAACTTTAGTATTCTTATTTAAATGTTAAAACAAAAGGAAAACAACATTCATTTGGGAGTTTGTATCCATTAAAGCATGTTGAGCTTTAATGATTATTCTTTTATTTTCCAGTTACATGCAAACTATGGAATTAATAATCCATTCAGAAGTTTCCAGGGACCAATTTTAGGGTGTCATTTATGGCAGAGTTAAGCACCTTTTTTCGCCATCACAGAACATCATAAATAATAATGTGCATAAGGTACACTGGGGTTAACAGAAGACTCTGCCCCAGTCCCTTGGCTGCCCCAGGAGATGAGGAAAGAGTATATCAATATGCCCATCACCCACTGCGGTAGCATGCTGGGCACCCAATTGGCGAGATTTGATTACATTATGGACAATTTAGAACCCTGCCTTCTCATATTTTTTTTAAAAACCAGGAACTATTATTCAGCCACCTTTAAATAATATTAAGTGTCAAAGTGAGATGCATCTTCTCTACATATAGTAAATGTGTTTCAGTAAATCGAGAGCAGCAGAGAAGCCAAAATCTGGAGGAAGACAAATTTCTGAATGATGCCCAATCCCCAGCAAAAACCTTTACAGGTAATAGATGCTCAATAAACACTGGTCGACTTAAAGTGCATCATCTGTCCTAGTGATTTCCCATCCTGTTCTTTTCTCTTTTCATGCTGATAGAATTGGATATACCCTTTGTATCAGCCCTAGTACATTGCAGATATCTTCAGGTGTGGACCACTTATCCATCGTAGGGTGCTTCAGTCTTGCCATTTATACCTGCCATTCTCAAGTTGTTTATCAGACATGCATGGTCTCATTGTTTCTGTACTCAGCTCCTTTTCCTTTTACTCAGGATCTGTGGCAGGCACTAATTGTTTCATATCCCACAAAATTCCCCCTTCTACCTTCTTCCTTAAAACAGTCACCTGATATTTCTCTCAGAAGAGGTGGGCTTGATTATTGGTCTGAAATCAATCATCACTATAATTAGGGGAGAAGGTCTCTTGGGAAAGACTATTGTTCAAAGAAGGTAAGAAGGACATGCCTCTATAATTTGAACCATCCTGTGCTTCCTGCTTTTGAATACAATGTGAAGATGAGATGTTCAGATGCTGTTTCTGCAATCATTTTGCAGTTATGAGGGAAAGGCCAAACAAATTGCAAATATACCATTGGAGGCTCCAACTTTGTTGAACCAATAAAACTTTATAAGCAGTTGTCAATCTCCAAATGTTATGTTAGATGAGAAAAAGAAACCACTATTTTTTAAGTCCTCTTAGTCAGATTTTATGTTATTTGAAGCCAAATCACATGATGATTAATAGATGATGTATGGTTTATATAGTCAATATACTATTTCCCTACAATCTTTCATGATATTTTCGATTTTAGAATTCTTCATATTGAGATTTCTTGATAGGGATTGACCACAAATTTTTTAATTTAATTTAACAAATCTTTATTAAAATTTTAATATTTAGTTCAATTGTTTGCTATATCATTCCTTCATGAGACTGTGAGGTGATCAAGAACGATGTCTTACTTATCTTTTCATGTCCAGTATTTTGATGAAATATATAATAAATATTCAGTAAGTTCTTCTTGAATTAACTTGTTTTTCTTTCTGTGTGCCAGACATTGTATTAGATGCCACAGACACAAATATGAGTATAACATGCTGACTCTCTTTAAAAAGAAGTATTTCATAACTTAGATGATACTTGCACTTTTTTCCCCGTTCCTAAATGTTATAAAAATAATTTGAGAGCAGAGTCTGTATCTTCTTCATTGTTATAGATCATAAAATTCCTAGCACACATAGGGTCTTATATCTCTAAAGTTCTAAAAATATCTAATGAAACTTAATAAATATGGGTCAAATATCTCCATACTTGCCCACACCATTATTATAACAAGTTTTATTTGGTTGAGTTACTTTTATCATACTTCTCCAATGTTTTATTGTCATATTTTCTTTCCTCTTACATTCATTTAAAAGCTTATCGGTCTATTCCATATACAGTTTCAATTTCTCTCTCTCTCTGACAAGGATAAACATTTCTATGCATAGTCTACATCTATTATTTAAAGTCTTGGCAATGTCTCATCACATAACATTTCACAAGTGTTTTTTATAGCTGTCCTTTGAAATCAGTATAGGTAAGTTAGAGAACATAATTTTATTTCCAGTCTTCTTCCTTGGATTTTTACATGAACTGAACACCTTTTTTATTATTTTGTTCTTTTGCCAAACCTATTGCGCTTTACAATTGGTAAGAAGTAAGGCTAGTAGTTGTCAGTTCTATGCTGGAAAATGACCAGAGTGCTTTGAAATGACATTTGATTGTACTAGTCAATGATAATAAAAATAAAAATAAAAATAAGTTGTCCTTACCAAAAGATGATTGTACCTGACAAGTAAAGCTTGTGGCTTATTAATAATTAAAAATATTTCTGTGTTCTGCTACTGATGGAATATTTAATCGCTTGTTCAGTCAATACCAATGTACCATTTATTATTCATTAAAGATAAATGTAGTGTAATGGTCCTGAATTGCAATGCGTTACAATGAGATTACGAAGGACATAAAGTTGATTTATTATTTAGGAATTGATTAAAATTCTCTACTGATCTCAATGACTAGGATAAGCCACCAGCTATCAATAGTGACAAAGAATTTTAATTTAAAAATGATATTTAACTACCTGGGGGCTAGTTTTAACTAGGACAGGAACTCCAAGGCAGTGAATAAAGTAAAGACTCCGCTTCAAGGGTTAATGTGAGTTTCTTAGGGAAGATGCGACACCCGGGAATGAAGCCTGCATTTTCCCTTCATGCTTCATTTTCAACGTGAGACTGTCTTAGGCTCTTTTTCTTAGCGCATACTGTGCTGGGTCGTTATAGTTCAGCCAAGTTTCATTCAAGAGCTTTGTGTTCACATGACATTTTCCCATCTCAGGTAAAGTTGGTTGAATTTTTTTAAGGGCCTTATGAATGATTCATTTCCTTTTCTCTGTAGTTCTTTTGACTCTTTATACGCAGATTATGGTCAAGTATCAGGAATGGATGGGTTTTTCTTCGATTCTGTTTTTTTCTCCTGTCTTCGGTGCTACTGGAAGTAGAGACTTGCAGCTGAGAAGTCACTTCTTCCCTCTTTTCAGGACCTAAACAGTCGTTTCATTACAGACTATGTCAGGTAGCTAGTCAGACATGAGTAACAGGGGGAGCAAAGGAATAGGGGCCCAGCCTAGAGACCTTCCAATGGTAGTAGAATTCTGAGTAAGTGCATGCATACTAGACAAAGAGTTATATAGCAGCCAAGTGTCAATCGAAATGACCTCACCTGACAATCACCTAGGAATGCCTTTGGTAACACTCATCATGGCTCAAATATAATGCAGATATTCTCACTTCTGGGGGAATGTTGTGGTGATGGTTTTTGTTGGTTGTTGTTACAGTGCTCTTTTACAGCTCTTTGCTAAAATCACGTGCCTCCTTGGGGCATGCTTTGGATTTCTGAAATATACTTTTAATAAATCTTTTCTAAATCTCACTGACCTTTAATTCTTCACTGCGTCAATAAGGAAGAACCAAGGAAAATGCTCACTACGCTTCTGCGCCAATATCCCTAACCCCGTAGCCATTGGGGTGACACCCGAGTTCAAATTGGCCCCGATGGTAACAACTATACCATCTGCATACTTTAAAGGCTTTTTACTCTTTCTAGTAAAGTGATGTCAGAAGACGTAGGGAGAGAGACGAAGACAAAATGTCTATTCTAAATAAGGACAGTCTCCAGAATTTCTCCACTGGATTCATGTCCTATTTATGGCTGATCTAATAAGACTGGGTTTTGATTTAGGTCAAGTTCTATTGTCTTTGAGAACAGATGGACTTGAGCCTTAGTATGTAATAAAGAGGACTTCTCAGTATCCCAGGGCATTGAAAATTCATAGTAACAGCTGCAATCAAGAAGCTTATGTTCCGGTGCATAAATAATCATATGCTTGTTCCTTGCTATGGGGAATCATTTGTGTGTCTTTGGAAAAGAGCTCGAATAGCATCCTGATACATAAGAATGATATTATGGGAGAGGATTCACATGCCAATCCCCAAACAATCTCTTGGTAGCAGTAATATATTAAATCCAAGGCTGGATAAGAAATTCCTGATTTTAGAATTATTTATTGAGTGACTACTGTATGCCAGATACAGTGTTAGACTTGAAGCCAATTATGTGATGCCAATATGATTTAAGGGAAATAAGAAAGCAAGGAAAATAAAGGAATACTCTCACTGATAAGGGAACAGATTTTATGTGACAATTCTCTAGTGTTAGAATAGAAACTATTTTAAAATGTGACTGTTTAAAGATATTGATGTTCACTAAATATTTATTTTGTTAGATTTAGGATGTCATATGTAATCTCTGCTCTGTCTTACCCTAAGTCTTGAATACATTTTGGGGCCCTGTAGCAGATTTGGGGAAAAGCGTCCTTATGCTATTCTGGGTTGCAACTAATTATCTTCATTTTTCTAAAACTTCGCTTCTCAAAGCAATTGCAGGTGCATGCTTATAACTCAGCTCTTGTCAATGTTAAGAGGAAAATGTACTTGCAATGCAGTAAATTCTTGCAATAATTCCCTGAAAGAGATCAAATGTTTGGGTTTATTTCACAGCGATTTATCTAATATTCTCAGGTGTGAATCAGGATGCATTTAATTGATTCAGAGAGCTTTAATACATTACATTTTAAGCTGCTTCTCCTGCCCCCTGTGTTCATTTATTCATTCCAGTCCAAAAGAGTTGACACAGTTGGTTAGCTTTCTATTGTGAAGATTACCAATTAGATGCTTAAATTGATGACTCAGATTCTTTTAAAGCCATTTTTAAAACTTTTGTATCATTTAAGGTTCCAAATATTCTCTGGAGATTGTGTGGGGACTCAGCGTAGGTCTCGCTGTACCTGTGCTAGTCTCAGGGACAATGGATCTGCTTTCCAAAGATAAACTTTATTTTCCACCTATTTTATGTTCTTTCTTTGACTAAGATTCTCAGAGTTTTTAATAAAGTGGGATTTAAAATTACAGCCCTTCCCCATAGTTTAGATTATACCCATTCATTAAATAATATGTACCGTATTCCTTTAAGGTGCCAGATAGTGTAGTAGGTACAGTCGTATAGCTGTACGCATGGAGGAAAAGTGTTCCATTCTTACAGAGATAATCATCCACTGGGAGAAGACCAGAAGCAGTAGGAAAAGCAATCAGATGCAGCAATTAGAATTTTTCATAGAGTGATAAATCCTATGAAAATAATTAAACCAGAAAGTGTAGTGCAGAGTTGTAGGGTATTCACTTAGATTTAGTAGTGAGGGGAAGCTTTTATGAGGTGGTAATACTCGGAGAAGTCAGAATGACATGAAAGAGCCCTTCCTGCAAAGATCTGGGAGCAGATAGGACAACATGTGCAAATGCCCTAGGATAAGAACAAGTTTGCACATTCCAATGCCAAATAAAGGGACAGTGTGGTTAGGAAAGCATGAGTGAGATGGAGTGTTTCAGCTTTGCTTCCAGTATCAGGCCCTGAGCCAAAGGCTCTGTGCATGCACTTATTAGAAAGTGAAAACCCAGGGAGCAGAAGTCAGTTACAAGGAGAATGGAGCGTGGAAGGCAGGAGAGCCAATGTAAGGATGTGTTATTGAAGGTGACTGCTAAGAGTGACTGTTTGCTTGATCTTGAGAAATCATATGACATATGACATCAAAGAGAGAAAAGAAGAAAAATGATCCACCAGCAATTGATCCAGGGTTTGCACCCTGGCATTACTCTCCTCATTTCTGCGATGTACATGCAGAAATTCACACTTCAGAATTCATAGAGAAGTCCTGAGGCAGGAGGTGTGAGGCATACTGCGGGGCATGAAGGAAGTTGCTGTCAAGTTGCTCCTGTGCAAATTCCATCAGGGCCCACCGAGAGCTGGTGTCCACAATGGCAGCTTGAACACGAGACAGAAAGGAACAGAAATGGCATACTTGTCATTTATTTCAGAGAGTGACATTTAGATGACTCAGTAAAATTAATCAAGTGCCAGCAACTTAGAGTCATGGTACAAAGTCTTAGAAGTCTAAGATGTTATGGTATGAACTGTAGATTTTATCCTAAGTATGTTAGGTAGAAACTGGAGGTTATTAATTTGGGTAGTGGCACAATCTGTTCTGTATTTTAAGCAGCTTACTCTGGCTTTCATGTGGAGAATTACTTGTCAAAGGGTAAGAATGGAACAGTTCAGAGCAGTAGTCAGCAAACTATGAACCATGGGTCAAATCCTGCCCATCTCCTGTTTTTGAAAATAGATATTGGGACACAGCCACATTTACTTATTTCCATATTATCTATGGTGTGTGTTCTTTTTTGCACTATTTCAAGAGTTCAGTAAGTGCAACAGAGATCATATGTCCTGCAAAGCCTAAAATACTCATTATTTGAACACTCACAGAAAGTTTGTGCACACTGAATTATAGAAATCTTCCTACAGCAGAGTCTGCTTGTGCTACTCTCCTGCCCAGGATCCCTCAGTGGTTATCTGCTCTTTAGTTTGCCTTTAGGATGTATTACTACAATGACATTGATTAGTATATAATAAAACTTTGCGTGAAATGCAAATCTTTCTTTTTCAAAATACGTATAGTTTTCTACCTACCATGTTATTTATCTTATCTAAAGTTCAACAGCGTAATAGGTAGTATAACCAGTGTTTTGTATGTTAAGTGTATGAGTCAACTTTCTTACTGTTAAAAAAAATCTCAGTCTCTTATAAGAACAAACATCTCCTTTCTCTCACAACAATTGTCAACAGTCATGGCTGATATGCTGAAACTCTGACCCACGCACATTCTCATTTTGGGATCCAAGCCGAAGAAATAGTCACTATTTGGGATATACTGCTTTTCTGGCTGACAGGAAGAATAATGACTTGTGGAACCTCACAAGGCTTTTTAAAGCATTTGTTCTAATGATGCACACATTACATCCACTTATATTCCATTGGCCAATGTATACCACAGGACCAAACCCAGCATGAATGGGGAGAGATGTGCACTGTTTTGTGGTGAAGTGGACACTGCACATCATCACATTTTAACATACTCCTTCAACAGGAAAGGTTTGAGGAGGGGAATTGTTAATGTTCCTGTTATCAATGTATTGTCTTAGCTCTAAATCTACACTTTATTGCTTTACTTCGTGCTTGATGCTTGAGCTGAATGAACCCTGCAAACATTTCTCTTTGGCCGGCGAGCTCAGTGTTAGGCTTTGTCGATAGAGGGCGCTGGAGGGATACTGCAAAGCCATAGCGGGAGGAAAGGGTTTTTCTTCCTGCGTAAGGCGGCCAGATTTAGCAAACAAAATAAAGGATGCCTGGTAAATTTGAATTTCGGATAAATAATGAATGACTTCGTTTGTAGTATAAGTATGTAATACATACTGCATGGCATATACTTACACCCAAATTTTATCCATTGTTTATTTGTCTATTTCACTGGACGTCCTGTGTTTTAACTGGCAACTCTATCCCGGTTCCAGTGAGCTGGTTTTATTTTGTTTTGTTTTGTTTTGTTTTTGGTGTAGCAGACAGAGGATGAGTATGTTGGAGGCATGGCAGCAATCACAGCAAAGGCTCATAGGTCAATTGTTACCCTCACCCTCCAGCTACTTAATCGCCTGCAGGATTCCTGGTGGGGCAGCCGCATCCTCTTCAAAACATTTGATCCCAGTCTTGAGGTGAATGACTCTTCTAAGTAGTTCCTTCCTTGTCGCTCTCCCCCAGCCTAAGAAATAGTCGATGCTGCCTGCTTGTGCTACTTGTATGCCCCTTAGAGTCCTCTTTAATCCTTTTTCATTTAAGGTTAACTACTTTTGCTAATTTACAGTTACTTATACTAAAATTTCCCTGTTCAAATTACTGGTGTGGTTTCTCTGTCCTGGAAAGACCCTGACTAATACAACTGGAGACAATAATGAAATCTACCACAGAAGATGCTTTAATGACCAACCAGTCTATGAGGAAATATTTTATCCCATTTTACAGATAAAGAATCTGAGCCTTAAGGAGTTCAATGAAAGTCGCAGACCCATTGAGTAATGGAGGTTTGATGCTAACGTGTGGCTCGTGGTTATTCTTTTACACCTTTAATTTGCCCTGTCTTTTGAGCCACTAAATGGAAGGTTATTTCAACAATTACTCCAAATAATTAATATGCATCTTTGAAGGTATTAGCTGGTGAAATGATGCCTGTTTCTGTGTCCATGTCTAGTAAATGTGATTAGTCATTGTTTCAGTAGTATAATTTTCTCATTTTATAGGTGGAAGGTTTGAGTATAAAAGAATTGATAATTGAGGGAAAATTGCCGTTATGGGTTGTATTGTGCTCACTCCAAATTTCATAGGTTGAAGTTCTTTTCCCCGGTATTTCAAAAGGTAACCTAGTTTGGAGATAGGACCTTGTCACAGGTCATCAAGTTAATGGGAAGTCATTAGCATGGGCCCTCATCCAAGATGGCTGGAGTTCTGAAATAAAGGAGAAATCTGGACACAAATATATACATAGAGGTATATGATGTCAGGAGACATAGGAAGAAAAGAACCATCAATAAGCGATGGAGAGAGACCTGGAGAATTCTTCTCTCAGGACCCTTACAAGGAGTCAATTCTGCCAATCCCCTGATTTTGGGTTTCTAGCCTACAGAACTATAAGGTAATACATGTCCATTGTATAAGCCACCCAGTCTATGAGGCTTTGTTATGGTAGCCTCAGCAAACTAAAATAATTACTATCAAGTATTATCCTTTTTTATAGGAAGATGTTGTTGAATTTTCTCTTCTGATATTTTTTTAATAATGGAAAATATATCCATGTTGTTTTACTTTTTCTTTTCTTTTTTTTTTTTATGAAAATGGCACAGATTATAACAGAACTGGCTGGAGATGTGTGCGGTAAGTCTGCATAACCCCACAGTAAATTCGGAGTCTGATACAGGAATTAAATTTTACTAAGTCAAGTCATAATTCTTTTCTTGACACCTTTGCTATCATAAGTGGGGTCCCTAAAACTGCAGTATTAGCATCATTTGGGACTTCATTAAAAAGGCAGAATCTCAGGCCTCACCCCAGATTTACTGAATCAGAATCTTTATTTTATCAAAATTCTTAGATGATTATTATTAACATTCAAAATTCTGAACACCAGGCAAAAGAGAAAAAAAAATGCTGAAAATTTACTTTACTTTTTCTTTTCGAAAATTCCTAAAGTGACATTTTAGATTGCTGGAACTAGCTTGCTGGAAGCACTAGAAATGTTTAGCAGGTAACAAGTACTTCTATTTGATTCACAGCTGGTTTAAAATCAATTACCTGAAGCTGAAATGCCTCTCAAAACTCAATAATGTGATAATTGCTCTTAATTGTTTCACTGTGACTTTCTCGTGCCTACTTGTAACATGCTTGGATCTTAATAAATGGGCTCTCAAAAATAGGAAGAGCCTTTCACTTTCCCACCGTCAGATGCAAAAAGGCATATGTGACATCAAATTAGCTTGTAGCTGTAATATATGGATATTTTGACATTGTTGATAAATAAACATCAATTAAAAATGATGCAAAAAAAAAAAACTAAGGAACTTCTGGCTCCATTAACCTGTATTGTCACCCTAAGATTCACCTTTAATAATACTCATCAGCAGAATTCTCACAAAAGACTTAATTATTTTCTGCTGAAAGTAAAATTTTGAGTCCATTTCATCTGTGTCTTTATTTTAGATTATTTTTTTCTGATGTAAGAGGAAGCTTACTTCCTTTTTGTCATTGAAGTTGTATGTTTTTGCTGGAATTGGGAACATGGAGGGTTGTCCTTTATCCTCTGGTTGAAAAATATATTCAGAAAAAGAATTAAAACCTCAACATTTTTATCTATCGGATTTAGGGACACAAAATGTTAAGAAGAAGACATTCTCATTCATTATTACTTGGGGTGTAAATTTGTAACAAGAAAAAGGAATCTGACAATATTTACTAAATTTATAATTGTACGTGTCTTTTGATACTGCAACTAGATTTCTAAATGTATTTTGTAGATGTACTCGCATAGTCAAAATTACATTTGAACAAAGTTATTCATTGCAGCATTATTTGTAAAGTCAAACATTTAGAAAATCCTAAATGATTATAAATAAGAACTGGTTAAATAAATTTTAGTAAACTAAAAAAATAAAATACTCTACAGTTATATAAAATGACAAAGTTCAGTACATAGTGTTTACTGGTTGTATGAATTTTTGAGTGAAAAAAATCATAAAATCTGTTTTGTATATAACTATTTTTATATAAAAAAAGATTGTGTAATTTTAGCTGCTCATATATGCATAGAATATCTGGAAGGATACAGAAGCAACAAAAACAGGTAGGGAGAAGATATAAATAAGGTTGAGAATATTATCTTATACTCTAATTTCCTTTTTGGTTTTGGAAACATTCTAAGAGAAATTTAAAAACAACAACAACAACAACAACAAAGATTACATCCCACAGCAATAGCTACAAAACCAATTGTAACATTTTATAATATTGGATCAGGATTGGAAGGCTGTAGAATAATAGTCTAGTTGCTGCTATACGGTCTGCTAAAGCCGATGCCAAAATTCCTCTAACTTAAGTTTAATATTGAACCTAAGCAAGGTGTTTGTTTTAAGCTTTCCATGGAGTAGGTACACATCGCAAAATATTCTGGGATGACTTTACACTTGTTCTGAATTATAATGAACATAGCCATCTTAATCTTATTTTGCTTGTTCGGTTCCTACAGTGTTCGACGGCTGCACTACCAAGCTGGGCAAATTCCGGTGTCTCAAAGAACTTATATGTGGCTCTGTTTTGTGCCTCAAGGCCCCTTGGCCAGTCCCTACCCTCTAGTAATTAAATGCGCAACATGCTTCCTTTTCAGTATGGCAAGCTGCTGGTGTTAGCCACCCACGGAACACCCTCCTGCTGATGATTAGCCAGCACTAGTTTCCTGCAAGAATATTCTCCATAGATAATGCAGGTTATTAATTCAGATGGAAATATTAGACTCTCACTTGAAAAAAAAATGCTTTCTAATCATTTCTGAGTACTTGGAGAAACAAATCAAAACAGAGTAGAGAGATAATGTAATAACTAAGCTTCTGTGAAGGTGCTGTATACAATCTTGGGTTTATTCACTGATAGAACTATATAAATCCCTTTCCTCCCTCCTTACATTTATGAAGACATAAGTTCATACAGACCGACTATTTTCTCTCACTCAAACGTACCATGCTGTTTTGCCTTTCTGTGTATGCCTTTGAGCATTTCATTTCCTCTGACTAGAAAGCCTTCCTCCCGCTCCCCCACCCCCATCTGTTTTCCGAACGCCTACTTATCCTGTAAAATAGATAGAGCCTTCTCAGCGACACCTTCTGTGATCGGCTCCTCCGTGTCGCCCATAGAATCCGTCCCCCTTTCATCTGTGCTGTTGCTATTTGAACATACCCTCTTGCAATGATGGCCCAATATTGAAATTATTTGTTTCTATACCTCGAGAACACATTTTCATAAATCCTTATATGTGTTTTAATAAGAGACACATAATTTTCAGATTTGTACATTTGATTCTTAGAAAAAAAAGAATGGGCTACAAATATGAAATCACAGTGTTACACAGTTCATGATCCACTCTTACTAAAAAGTACACTTATTTGATACTGAGACTGTCCCATAAAATATAAATTATATCTTATTGTAGCTTAGAGAGCCTACAAAGGGGTGTTCATATCTAAGAAAGAGTGTGCTTTCAAGAGCTCCCATAGATGCTCCCATCTCCACTTCTCTCCAAGAAGAAGGAGCACTGTTTTGATTGGGGAGACTCCAGAACATACATTGGGCCGTGCATATGACAGTGTGGATCACTAGGCTGCAGAGGGTCAGCACATAACAGTAGATTTCTGTTTCTGCCTCTTTTCTGTTTGAACTGGCATGTGGTGCATGCCTACATTCTAATTTAGATTTAGTCCCTAGGCTCATTAATTAGTCTAATCTGACTCACCAGAGATTTTCATGGATTAGTGAGGCTGAAAAGTAACTTGGGAATTGACATTAATTTACTCTAATTTTTTGTGTTTTATATTCTTTGAGAACCTTGTGAGGCTGAGGAGCAAAACAGCCTGAGACAAGAATCTGAAACTTCTGGCTTCCTTACATTATATACTCTGATAGTATCCCATTCTCAACCTTCCTTCTGAAATATGGATAATTCTTTAGTCTCTTAAACGAGTATTATAGAAGATTTCTATTAGATTTGTTTCTTCTTTAAAATATTTTCATGCCATCAATTCAGATATATATTTGGAAACTTCTTAAAAGTTTGAGTTGGCATGGGCACCTTCAGGCTAGGATTGTCTATGGAGCCTACCACTTTTCAATGGTATATGAGTAGAAATTCAGGATCTGCAAGTATAGGAATTCTGTGATAGCGTATTAGTGTGGTCAGAACGTTGATGCCTGGGTTAGGAATAACAATGGGTGAACATAGAGACCTCTCAAGTATACATTATCCACCAAGGAAATTCTCAAATTCTTTCTCCAGGCTTCAAGGCCTGAGAGTTGACAACAAAAGTGATGTCTTCAATTCTAGCAAAAAACTGAGCACAGATTAATCATTCAATAAAACCTTGATGTTGATGGATTGCAGAATTGAATGCTTTGTCTTTTTAATCGCTGACACAAGTGTAAGAAGGTACTTTAATTTATGAAGTTTGAAGGGTTTTGTTTTTTTTCCTTTACATTCTCAAGGAACTTTACTGAGGAATCTAGAAAATTTTATTCTAAAAACTTGGAGACAATTTGTACCTCCAAAATTCAGGTCGACTAATCTTCAAAGAGATGTATAGCACTGGTGAAACCTTGAAAAGAATATGAAACCTGGAAGTGTGAAACAAAGATGTGTTTAAAACTTAATCTTGTACTTATTCCCAGGAGCTTTGACAATAGCATCATTTTATAATCAAACATACAAAGTTTTTAAAAAGCCCCTACAATTGACTTTACACCTAGGCTGATCCATGTAGCTCATTTTAATATCAAATTTCAGATGTAAAAAAGTTTTAAGCAAATATCTAACAAGAAGGCACTTATAAACAAGTCAACATGCAGGATCATATAATAAAAATATTTCTTCAGCAAGAAATGGCCTTTTTATGTAGAACTCAAAAAGGCACACATGCCACAGATTTTTAAAAACAGGGATGGCTTTGCCTCCTCGACATGCATGTGTCTAGATTAATAATTTGGAATTATGATGTTTTTCCAGAACCATATATCTGTGTGTATTTACCTGTAAGTGGGTATGCAAAGGCTATAAACTGAATTTTCTCCCACACCATTTTTGCTTTGTCTTCATAGAATTGATCTGCTCAATGATTGTTACAATGGAAAATATTTCTAATTTGTTGCCAATATTTTAGAACTGAGAATCATTCCCTTATTTATAAAACCTGAATTTTTGGCTACATTAAAAAAATATTTACAAGATCTGGTCACCTAGTGTCTTCACCCGTTTAGGACAGGAATCAAGAGGAACTGAGTCATGCTTGTCCCTTTGGAACAGGCACATTTTTCTCTAGTTTGTCATAGTCTCATCAATTCTCCATTGACTCCACGGCACTAACATTTAGGATCAGTTGTCATTTTCCATGGAACCTGGTCATTGCTTTTCTTATGTTTCAATTAAAATAAAAATAATTATTGAATTCATGCCTTCTATCAGAAAAACAAAAGCAAGAACAACAACAAACAACTGAAGTTAACTGGAGAGAGCAAGAGTTTTTTACACAAAGCTTATTTTATTGGCCCCTTTAAACAAATGTGTTTGCAAACTCCTGGTATAAAACTTCCCAAGAATGTGTCAGTTATGAAGAAAAATACAACCAAAATATTAACTATATTTCCTTAGTTATTTCCATCAAAGCAGTTTTTGAATTAGAGTAATATCATGAAGGGGCCATACCGTGCTGGAGTTGATGCTTTCTTGAAAGAAAAAATAATAATAATTATCACTGACAAAAAAGTATGTTTACAGATTCTGTTTGGTCTAGCACAAAGTAAAAAACTAAGCTAATGGTGAATAGCTGGGCCTTAGTTTCTTTGGGAAACCAGATAAATATACTCTTTGCTTACAGGAGTCAGATAAATGGTGGAGTCACTGGATATTACTTATCAATGGACTCATGCCATGTTTTCTCTTTGGCATTACCCCTACTGTATTCTAGTCCGAGCTATCAATATCCTGAGACTCTATGCATCTGATCTTCCTTCCTTTTCACTCTGTCTTTTGTTGTGTAGTGGGTTGAATAGTGGCCTTGAAAAGATAAGTCCAAGTACTCATTCCTGGTACCAGTGAATGTGAGCTTTTTTGGAAATAAGGTCCATGTAGGTGTAATTAAGTTAAGGGTCTCTAGATAAGATCATCTGGTAATTAAAGTGGACTCTAAATACAATGATTAGTGTCCTTACAAGAGACAGAAAAGGAGAAGACACATAGAGACACAGAGGGAAAGGCCAGATGAAGACAAGCAGAGATTGAAGTGATGTGTCTACAAGCCACAGAAGGCCAAGGATTGCCAGACACCACCAGAAACTAGGAGACAAACATGGAACAAACTCTTCTTCAGAGGCTCCAGAAGGAAGCAACCCTTGATTTTGATCTTTTGGCCTTTAGAAATGTGACAAAATAAATTTCTGTTGTTTTAATTCACCCTGTTTGTGGTACTTTATTATAGCAGCCCTTGGAAACTGATACAAGATGCTTAGGGACTTTATCATGATTGATGCACTTTTTTTTCTTTTTTATACAACTTTTCACCTCCACAAACTAGGTGAACTATATCCCACCTTGCCCATTTACCCAGTTCTTTTGCCTACTTTTGAAATATCTTTGCTAACATCACTTTATAGTTTTATGGAGCAGAGTCTGAATTAAAATATTTTTAATCTATAAAGATGCATAAAAAAGTCATTGATTAAAAAATTGACTTTGCATTTTTAAGGCTACTTATACATTTTATGTAACATTCCTGCTGCTCACTTTAGAGAGACACTGACTGGCAATCAGCACTGAAACTAATTCCTTTGACCTTGAGTGGAAAAGAATGTTCATTGCTTGTCTAATAACCATTCTCTCACTTACTCATGAAACCATTCATTTTGCCCATGTAACAAAGTTTTGATTAATAAAATGCAATCATTTGTCTGGACTTCTGAGAAATCTTAAAAGTGAGACATGCTGAACTGTCATACCCAGTTCTTTGCCACTTCCCCTCTTCCTTTCTGGAGTAAGAATTTGATGGCTGGAATCATAGCAGACATTCTGTGATCATAAGCTGACAAGCACACTCTTAAACAAGTATAACAGGACCCTAGTTTTCTCACTTTATGTCAGCTCTGAAATGACTGTCTCTTGTTCCCTCATTATATAAGAGGAAAAAACAAAACTTCTAAAAGCTACTGTTAATTATAGCTATCTGTTTCTAGGAGCTAAACTCAATCCTTGATTGGTACTCTCATCTTGCCTCTGGTTACTTTTATGATCTTAAGAATTTGTATTAAGAATTAATACTATTAAATTTTTACTATATATTACACAATTTAAATACAGACTCACATTTAAAATTTGAGATTGTTATACCTGGTTCACAGAGGCAGAAACAGACATCAGTGTAATGACTGGTCTTAGGATATTGAGAAAATTATTTTAGCTCTTTGTGACTCAGTTTCCTCTGTCTATAAAAGGAAGATTATAATACTAAGCTGTTTTATATGATTGTGGTGAGGATTAAATGGGCTTATCTATGTAAAGTCCTTAGAACACTGAGCTAATGAGGACTGTGTGTCAGACATTAAGTTTTCAAATATGTCTGACTACAAATCATTTTGACCATTATACTACACAATATGTTACCTTTTCCAAAGTTTTCATAAAAAAAAATTATCTTGATTCATAATGAATATTTGCCCTCATTTTTCAAGGGAAAAATGTGGAAGCTACTATTGCAATGAACCAAGTACAACATTCAGTACTTTTATACATTTCATATCATTATATTTTTCAGAACAACAAACTAGGAGTTATGATCTCCATTTGATACAAAGCAAGGTCTATGTAATTAAGTGATTTTTCTAAGTACTAATAAGAAGGAGTAAAACTGGTTCTCAAACTAAGGTCTGCTAATTTTGTGTTCAATAGTTTTTCCCACTGCACCATAGTTGCCTCAGATTCTATATATTGAACTTGGGTGTACATGGATGTGTGTGTGTGTGTGCGTGCACAAACTCACACTACAGATTTATTAAGAATACCACATTTTAGAAATAATTCTTTTGTACCAATTTTTAAGGCAACCAGTATCTTAATTACCTAACTAAAATTTCTGCAACCATAAAATTGTTTTAGGTTTAAATTCATGTTGGTACTATCCTCACGACTCTTTACAGTCGTAATTCCTAATTCTTTTATAATCCTTGAATGTCTTATATCACCCTACCATTTTAAATTTCTATTTATCTTATTTTGTATTTAGTGTATGCATGAGAAATCTCTCATTTGATCTGTTAGACATATGACACAATAATATGAATGCATCTTCTACATTTTTTTCCGGTGAACTTATGTAGCTTATAAGAGAAATACTAGGGCTTTTTTTTTTTTTTTTTGGTTTAGAAAGCCAGGATATTATAATTTATTAAGAACAGACCCAGGGATTTGCTGTGGTCTGATCAACACGTATTGGTGCTGGTAGCACAGATAAGAAACCATGCAGAAAAGAATGCCTTCTTACTCATAACCCCTACTTCCCCAGAAGGATCATGTGGGTTTTTTTTTCCCCTGGAAAAAAGGCCAAGAGACCAACCTAAGTTTCAATGTCAGTATAATCTTATGAGTCCTCTGATATTTCACTGACAGCTAGCTTCCCATTTGTAATTGGAGTGAGATCTATCTCTGTCATTGCTCCGTAGGCAGAATCCATGGAGAATTGTTGTTCAAATTGGAAAAGAGTTTCCTCTCATTAAAAGCAAAACAAACCAACTGTAAATAGCATGGCTGCCAGGAACAACTACATGCATGGTTCCTCTGATCCTAAGGGCTATTTTCTAATTCCAAGGAGGGCAGAGGATGGAGCAGAATGAATATCTCTTTTCTTTGGCTATTAATATTCAACTCATAGGACTCCCTAAAGATGCAATGATCAAAACAGAAGTCTTTTGATGACGAGAAAAGAACACTG
Source organism: Eidolon dupreanum (assembly GCA_028627145.1). Taxonomy (NCBI): domain Eukaryota; kingdom Metazoa; phylum Chordata; class Mammalia; order Chiroptera; family Pteropodidae; genus Eidolon; species Eidolon dupreanum. The sequence goes on from CM053510.1 coordinate 12,620,600, forward strand.
GTGTGAAAAATATTTGGATAAGATAACATGGGAATTAAATCAATAGTCACTTTCCCTTTAAAATAACTCTCCAGTCTCTATATTTTCCTGTGTTTAAATAGTATTATTCTGATTCATAAGTATAGCTATTAATTGAGAACCTTTTATGTTCTTGTTACTTTATAAGCATTATCATATTTAATCATAGCCATAAAAGGTGAGGAACATGTTAAAATATTTAAGATCTTGGACTTTAGAAGCAAATTTCTGAGGTCCAAATATCTGTGAGATCTTAAAAACTACTTATTTATTCATTTTAATCTTTGTTTTCCTCATTGGCAAAGCCGATGTAATGATGGTATTATTTACCTTATAGGTTATTATTAGTTTTAAATGAAATAGTCTGTGTAAAATATATAGAGGAGTGCCTGGAATAGATTAATTAATTAGTTATTTTCATTATCTTCATTATACAGATGAAGAAATTGTATAGGTAAGTATATAAGAGGCTCAACCCTTTCCCTAGATCAGACAATGAGTTGTGTTAGTAGAGGATTTAAACATGGTCATTCTTACTTAGTTATTTTAAATTCTATTTTAAATTTTTACAGGATTGTTGTGAGGTTTAAAAGATGTAGTATATAATCTAAGTGCTCAATAGAGGCTAATTTAATCACGTGTCTAGCTGAATCCATATAGACTCTCTCCTCTAACTTTAAATAATTCTTCATGAAAGAACTTTCCATATTTTCATATGTATCTCTATTGCATTAATATGATGGTAAATACAACTCTTCCTGACTCTTCCTGTGGTTTTAGCTGATGCGCCAAAGGTCAATAAAGCAATAGGTACTGAGTTTCCCCACATTCCACAGTGATATGATATGAGAACTTGCAAAGAAGGTAGGCCAAAACTAGATCTACCAGCATTAGGCTTTTATACATTTCCAGTATATATGCAAAGTAAAAAGATGAGTTACCTGTTAGCTGAACACCAGAAAGGCTTGGGGACCACTCAAATATTTTATATACTAGGACGAAAATAATTAGTCAACAGGATGAATTTATATAAATAGTGAGAGAAAGAATGAAGCTGTTTTCTGTTAAAATTCTTCTGAAGTCAGCCTATGTGACAAACTGGCTACTTATGCATAGTTGTTTGTCCTCTATTCATTGTCTCCACTAAAGTGTTAGCTTTCTGGGAGTAAGAACAGGCCTTCTTTCCCTACTGATCCTCCAAGTTTATGACAGAATCTGTGTTCTATTAATATTGGTGAGAGGTTTGACATGTGATTTGGTATTCAGAGTCGTCTAGACAATGATCAACTCACCAATTAGACTATCTTGGTCATCACTGAGAAAAAAGTAAAACTTTGACATGGGTTATAAACTACTGTGAACATATCATGATTTCTGCTTTAGCATCTCTTTGGATCAACTGTATATATTCACAAGCAACTCTGCCTGACTTTGCAAGTATGTGCATAAAACTAATTGAGGACAGAGTCTTGCCCTCATATCGTTAACTCAATATTATGCATTCCATGTATTTTTTCCTTAGATATTCATTCTACCGCTTAATTATATAAGCTTAGAGAAAAATTAAGTTGATGGATGATTACATCATAATTGCCTTTCATCTGGGTAGAAAGGGAACAACATCAGTAACTTCAATATTGTATAATTGGTCAAACTGTGAACTCTGTGGAGAAAATACATCAGTAACAGCCTGGGGTTCAATAATAATGCAACTAACATGGTGAGAAAAATTAATGTAATAGTTGTGCATAAAAATTAGTTAATGTTTAAAAAGTGGGAAATTTCACACATTGAGATATTCAGCATGGATCTTGAGTCAAGAGTTGATGTGTCAAAACATTTCACTTGTTTTTTTCTGGTCTCTCAGAGCGTAAATTAGAATAGGATGAATTACAAGTGACAGGTGTACTACTTCTCATAAATATGCTCACTGAAAACATCACCAATACCTTACAGCACTTATTCTTGTTGAGTCTAAAGATGGCTTCAGAATTCTTCTTAACCTTAGTGATCCAGGAAGTTTAACTAAATGCCCAGAGTTGACATGTGCTATACATGAATTATATTTTGGCATGTAAACATATTATCACAAACTTAATGACTTAAAACAACACATATTATCTCACAGTTTTTGTAAGTCAGGAGCCTGGATACAATTTAGCTGGGTTTTCTTCTTCAATATTTTATAAGGTTTCAATCAAGATATCAGCTGGGGCTAGGTTCTTATCAGATTCTGGACTGAAAGAGAATTTGTTTCTGAGCTCAAGTGGTTTTGGCAGCAGTCCACTCCTTGTGGATTGTTAGACTGAGGTTCCCAATTTCTTGCTATCTTTTTGCTTGAGGTCACCATCAGTTCTTTGACATATGGACCTTCTCAACATGGCCATTCATTTCCTCGAAGCCAGCAAAAGAGACTCTTCACAAGATGGGTGTTACAATCTTATGTAATGTAATCATGTGTACATAATCATGTATATTCTGTCACTTTTACCACATTCTATTGGTTAGAAGCAAGTTGCAGGCCCTACTAGGCTTAAGGAGATTACACACAAGGGTAAATATCAGGAGACAAGCATTGCAGGGACCACCTTGGAATCTGTTCACCACATAAGGTGAAACTACTTACCATATTTGATTATAATTCATAAATAATAGTCATAAAGAGGCAGGTTTTGAGTTGGGTTGAGACAAACATTATGAACAATTAAAGCCACTCATGAATTAAATGTACAACATGGGGACAGTTCAAATATAGAAACGTGAAGCAAGGGGATCTAAGCATTTAATGAAGTACAATGGGGCTGAGATTTGGTTACTCGAAGTTTGCTTCAAGGCCCAAAATTCTTTGTTACTTATGAGCATTGTAAAAGTCATGCATACTGTGTGTTTAGCATGGGGAAAGGGAAATATTTTGTAAGCATTTGATATTCATAGCTTCCTGTTTATTCTTTCATAATGTTGAATATGACCACAAACCAAATTAATGCATTTGATAAAATCTTCATAATTACGAAACCTAAGAATTGCCAAGTGGAAAATATCACTTTCCAAAAGTATTTATTGGATATCTACTGTATGAAGCCGTTCTTACAATGAGGAATAGAAAAATAGTGAAAGAAACATTTTCTTGCCTTCACAGAGCTAACTCTTGGAACTAGAGAAATAGTGCTCACAGGTAACATTAATATAGACTAAAATATAAGAAAAATTAAACCAAATGTCATGTTGTAATAGATGCACATTTGTCTGTCTCAGTTTTTCTTTTCTGCCTGGAGAAGTCAAAGACTATATAAATATCAAATTTCAAATCTATTAATATTTTCCACTACTGCTAATGCCTTAAACAGGACATCACTAAAATAGTTGGGAGAGCTATTCCTCAGGAAGAGAGCATTCCATTGAGATTTGATGGAAAATTCCAGGAAGAAAATAAAGATTTTATTTCTTTTCCATAACCAATTTATCTTGTTATAACACACATAACTTTTGAGATTTAAAAGGCAGAAGAAGAAGAAGAAGAAGAAGAAGAAGAAGAAGAAGAAGAAGAAGAAGAAGGAGGAGGAGGAGGAGGAGGAGGAGGAGGAGGAGGAGGAGGAGGAGGAGGAGGAGGAGGAGAAAAGGTATTAGTGTTTTCTAGCATGAGACATTTTGTTCCTTATGCATTTTGATTTCTGTTAAAAATTCAACTAAGCACAAATAGTTGGCATCCAAAATGAACTGCAAAAATAGAAAAATAAAAGAATAATCAGTGAAGATTTACATGGGATGCAAGCTTCATGAAGGCAAGGACCTTTACGTGCTCTCTGTTTTATTTTATTATTTATTTATTTTTATTTGTTTGTTTGTTTGTTCCTTTATTTATTTAATACCGATGTATTTCAAGAACCCAGAATGTGGCTAGGCATATAGCTGTTGCTCAGCAAAATTTGTTGATAAAAGAAAAGACTGAAATGCTCTGACTTCTCTTTGTCAGCTGTTGGCAGTGCTAACCTCTGTGTGGGAAGAAAGACCTAGATTAGTGAAATGGAAAATCTGAGGTGGTTTTACTCTAAGAGTATTATCTTGAGTCTAATTTAGAATCTACATTTCTATTGAAAGGTACAGAAAATGCCATTTGCTCCCTCACATAATGTACTGAAACCTGTGTTTCTGAGTCTATAATTAAATGTGCCACTTATATTAATGAGCACATGCCACTCTTCTCTTTGTACAACTGAACTAGTGCAGTGATTGCAAAGAGCGGGCTGCAGAATCCTGTCGCATCCCTAGATACAATTAGTTTCTGAGACAATGTAGATATATACATGTTTTAAATTGTGTTTTTATCTTCATGATGCAGAGATTGGCAGTGGCAAGTGGCTCCAGTTCACAGAAAATGTTTCCAATCCCGAATGTCATTTGGAGGGGGATCAATGGTCACAAGGACATAAGGTCCCGTATGAAACTAAAGAAGGCCGGGTTAACCTCATGGATTCTTGGACTTCTCTTAAGAACAGCCCCAAACTTAGGTACCCACTTTCATCTCAGAATTCAATTGATACCTGATGGGAGATAAATTATGTTCCCCAAAAATATATATTCAATTCTTAACCCCTCACTCCTGTCAGTATAATATTTGCAAATAGGGTCTTTGCAGATGTAATCAAATTAAAATGAGGTCATGCAGGATTAGGGTGGGCCCTAAATCTGACGACTGATGCTCTCATAAAGAGAGAGATATTTGAAGACATGGAGGACACAGAGGGAAGTCGTTCATGTTATGATGGAAGCAGAGATTGGAGCGATGCAGCCACAAGCCAAAGAATGCCAAGGCTTGTAGGCAACCATCAAAGGCTAGGAAGAGGCAGTGAAGCATTCTTCCTTAGATCCTTCAGAGGGAGCATGGCCCTGCCACTGCCTTGATTTTGGATCTTGGCCTTCATACCTGTGAGACAATAAATTTCTCTTGTTTTCAGCCACTTCGTGGTAATTTGTTGCAACCCTAGAAAATGAATACAGCATGTCAGTTGGATAAAATGAATCCTAAGCTTTAGGTACTTTCTCTGCCTAATCCCCTTCCTCTCAATGCTTCAAACCTACTTTTTTTTTTTTTAAGTGTGACTCTGGGGTATGTTATTTCGGGCATGCTTGCAGTACCAAGGGTTTTCTTCCATTTAAAAAATAATTTAGAACAAAACAACCCCATTTTGAAATACAATATTCTGTGATAATGGCCAGCTAAACCTAAAAGTATGTGGTATGAAGCTGGAAAAAAATTAATTGGGAGAACTTTTTTGTTTTTCTGAGAGGATGCAAAACAGCATAATGTGCTAACATACTTAATTACTTAAAAACCTTTTCATTTTTAGGAAATATCACTACCAAATTATCAATAATGCACCCGAAAACGTAGCTACACAGTTGCTTAGCACCATGTTGTTTCTAAGAGTGAAAAAGTATAAACAATAGACAAGTTCAGGAATATCAAATTATTAAAATGGTTTAGCATACTGCTAAAATGAGCTATCCAACAGCCATTTTAAAATTGTGCTTTGAGGAAGATGAAAGTGTCTTAGGTGTATTTCAGTGGCTATTTAAGGAGGTGAGGTGAAGTTAGGGTCAGCTATTGTTTGCCTCCACCCTCACTTAACCAGATCTCAGTTTTCTCTCTTTTAAATATTGAGTTTCTGAGTAAGATGCCATTTAAAACAAAACAAAACGAAAACCAGTTCTTGTTATGGGTTGAATTTTGTCTCCCCTAAAAGCTGTTAAAGTCCAGTACCTGCGAATAGGACCTTATTTGGATAACTTGCAGATTATCAAGTTAAGATGAGGTCATTAGAGTAAGCCCTACTCCAATATGACTGTGTCCTTTTAAAAATGAGAAATTTGAATAGAGGCAGATACACAAATAATGAGACCACTGTGTGAAGATGAAGGCAAATTTTGGAGTGATGTATCTACAAGACAAGGAATGCCAAAGATTGCCAGCAAGCCACCAGAAGCTAGGGGAGAGGCATAGAACAGATTCTTTGTCCCAGCTTGATGAAAGGAACAACGCTGCCAACACCTTGGTCTTGAACTCACAGCTTCCAGAACTGTCAGAGAATAAATTTTTATTGTTTAAGCTACTCATTTTGTGATATTTTGTCATGGCAGCCCCAGGAAGTTAATATAGTTCTATCGCTGAAAGAAAGTTTGACACTCACGTGTTAGAAAGCAATACATACTTTTAATATACTCTGCTTTAGAATAAGTTTATAAGGTTCTCCCTGGCTCCAAGACTCAAGGAAATGTTAAGTCCTCCTTAACCATGAGATTCAGAAAGAAAGGGAACTTGAGGGATCATGTCACCCAGAAAAAGGATTTTAACTCTGTTCCTATTAATCCAGCCTACCCTTGAGGAAAGCACTACCACACAACGTATAACAATAAGCAAATGTACCCCAAATGAGCCAATGCTAAAAGATGATGATATGTCATTAGAGAAGCAGATGAAGCAGAGGAGTTAAACAAATAGAAAGAGTGAAATAGAACTGCTGAACAAGAGAAGTGGCAAATGAAACAACAAAATGCATAGCGATATTCATGTGCTACAAAAACATAACATTTGGGGGAAAAAACATGATAAATACACTTATGGCCCAGAAGATGAAATGAAAAAAAAATCTTAATATATAAAGCAAAATTGAATAAAGACATAAAAACATGTAAGATACCTGTAGGGTACATCTAGGAGACCCAGAAGACCAAGCATATAAGTTCAAGGACATCCAGAAGGAGAGTGCTCCCAGAAAGAAAGAGACGGGATGTAGTCTTGAAATATATAAAAATAACCCTAAGCTCAAATTATTATCACATTGTTAAAATTTATCTTAAGTTAAAAAAATGATTCGTCAGAATAAAAAAGCTCACATGGCAGGCCGAGTTGATAAAAAAGATACATCTAATCATAACTTTATACATTTCCTGAACTATAAGGATAAAGAACAACTCTTGAAAGTGCCAAGAACACCACTAAAGGCCAAATTCCACTAGGCATATAGGCGTATGTTAAAATTTAAAAAGAATGTAGCTTAAAGGAGAGAATAAGAGAAAATTTCTGAAAAATAAATCTTTCAGAATTAGAAGCAAATTTAGTTCATTTTTAAATCTACAGACTCCTTTCTACACCTCACCAAACACACACAAACATACACACCACATACACGTACACACACACAGGCATAGTTACACAGATACTCTGTTATGGGGTCTGAGATATTTATAAAATGTGTGTAAAAGACATTTCTGCTTACATGAGTCCTGCTCTGTGATACATTCTGCTTTGTGATAAGATTGGGATTTCCTATTGTTGTGCCACCATATGGCATATTAATTTTACAAGGCTAATAAATTCAAGTTCCACCTGCCAATGGCCATCATCATCACAATATCTATTGATTTCAGGAGCATAGCTACCAAAAGGGAGTCCTGATGTAAATGGAAAATACCTCGGCCAATAGGCTCTTGGCAATTCTAAAATTTTCAAATATTTTTAAAGTTCAAATCCAGGATGCTTGCATGTATTCATGTTTAATTTTGATGTCTTGAACCGGCTGTTTTATTAATTTAAATCTTGATTCAGTCTTCTTTGTCAAAACTTAGTGTCATTCAAAGCATTGTTTATTATTCTGCATCTAGTTCTGAATTCATTCCAGAATATTTTAAACAGAATAAGCCAAGGACAAAATTGTAGGATAACTCACATGAGACTTTCCATTGATTGACATTCACTACTCTCTAAAATAGCAGTTATTAAACTTTATCTTTCAAAAGTTTCATGCAGAATCTTGCTAACACCTGAGATTCCCAGTCTAAAGTCAGATTATCAAATTATGAACAAGACTTGAAAACATGCATTTTTAAGCAACTGTTTCCTTGTAAATGCTTTGCGTACATAAATGTGTGATTTATTCCTCAAAGGGAAGTGCTATATTTTTACATTATTTTTTAAAATTTTTTCAATTACAGTTGACATTTATTATTATTCTATATTAGTTTCAGGTGAACAGCATAGTGGCTAGAGAGTTATATAACTTATAAAGTAATTCTTCTGTTACGTCTAGTACCCGTCTGGCACTACCCATAGTTATTACAATATTATTGACTATATTCCCTATGCTGTACTTTACATCCCCATGATTATTTTGTAACTACCTATTTGTACTTCTTTAGTCCCCTCCCCTTTTTCACCTAACCCCTCTAACCCTCCTCCCATATGGCAACTCTCAGTTTGTTCTGAGTCTGTTTATTTTGTTTCTTAGATTCCACATATAAATAAAATCATATAGCATTTGTCTTTCTCTGACTACTTATTTCACTTAGCATAATACCCTCTAGGTACACCATGTCACAAATGATAAATTTCATTCTTCTTTATACCCAAGTAATATTCCACTATATATATATGTACCACAACTTCTTTCTTTATCCAATTGTCTATTGATGGGAATTTAGATTGCTTCCATATCTTTGCTAGTGTAAATAATGCTGCAATGAACATAGGGGTGCATATATCTTTTCAAATTAGTGTTTTGTATTACTTCAGATAAATTCCCAGAAGTGGAATTGTTGGGTCATAAGGTAATTCTATTTTTAATGTTTTGAGTAACCTACATACTGTTTTCCGTAGTGGCTGCACCAATTTGCGATCCCACCAACAATGAATAAGATCTTTCTTTTCTCCACATCCTCAACAACTCTTGTTGATTTATTGATAATAGCGATTCTGACAGGTGTGAGGTGATATCTCTTTGTGGTTTTAATTTGCATTTCTCTGATGATTAGTGACATTGAACATCCTTTCATACTCATTCTTTAATTGGATTGTTTGGTTGTTTTTTTTTTTTTGGTGTTAAGTTGTATGAATTCTTTATCAATTTTAGATAACTCCTTATTTGATGTATCATTGGCTAATACCTTCTCCCACTCAGTAGACTGTATTTTTATTTTATTAATGGTTTCTTTTGCTGTGCAAAAACTTTTTAGTTTGATGGATTCCCATTTGTTTATCTTCCCTTTTGTCAAAGGGAAGTGCTTTAGACCTAATGTGTCAATTTAATGAGGCAGACATCCTTCTCATTCACATCATCATACTCCACTGCTAATTCTATCCACTACCCAAATTTTTGACAAAGTTTTCCTGTTTCCTCCGCCCCTTTGGAATCTTGTTGTTCATTTTCTTGTCTTTTTTTTTTTAGCTTGCTTTCTTCCTTTCTTTTGAGTCTCTATAGCTCAAGTATCTACTAGAATAGGCTGATGGTTGAGATACATTTCTTTATGTCTTTATTAATCCTGGGCTGCCATAACAAGATATCATAGACTAGGTCGCTTAAACAACAGAAATTCATTTTCTCACAGTTCTGGAGGCTAAAAGGTCCAGATCAAGCTCAGCTTCTGGTGAGGGCTTTCTCTGGCTCTCTGCCATGTCCTCACATGGCCATTCCTCAGAATGCATGAGTGGAGAGCACACGGTCTCTGGTGCCAATATGGACACACATTTTTTTTAGGCTCGGGCCCCATCTTTATGATCTCATTAACCTTAACTTCCTTAGAGGCCCCATCTCCAAATATAGCCACTCCGAGGATTAGGGCTTCAACACATGAATGTCAGGGGACACAAACATTCAGTCTTAACCATGCCATTCATCTTTTCTTCTATTATCTTCTAGCATGGAGTCCTCTTCTATCCATGGAATCCACAATAAAGGCAAAAAGTAAGCATATTGTATGCCATGCAGGCCCTTAGCTCTCCCTTACAGAACAGACTTTCCTCGTCTTACAATCTTTTTGTGCATTCAAAATCCTTTTGGATATTTATTATGCTTTGAACCTCTTGAAAAAATTTGACATCTGCCATTACCCTAACAATTACTTTGATTTGCTTCTGTACACTTCAAAAGTATTTTAATTTCAGGAAACATATTTGATCTCTAGTATTTCTATCAGTTTTCAGTGGCTTGCAAGCCCTTGGCAGATCTCCAGCAATTATATTTATTCTGCCAGATGTGAGTTTTAATAAGAGAGTTCCTAATTAACTAAATATTAAATTGACTAAATATATACCTCAGCTGCTCCATTTAACCAAACGTGATATTTATTTGCATATATGTGAGGGTATTTATAAACAGCGATGCTTTATTTTTATTTTTCACAAGTGTTGTCATGCCAAATCCCCCAAAAAAGTACATGACTAGGAAATTAATGTCATATATAGTGAGGCAATCATATAAATAGGTTGGTAGGCAAAAAAAAGTCAAAGCCTAATTTGTCATATGAGGATCTGAGGACATTTAGAGCCTGGTTAAATTATTTTCAAAAAATGTTTCTGACACCAGGAAGATTCCAGAGACCTACATTCTTCTCTCTGGGGTGCTAGTCGTCAGAAGAGTGATCTGGGATAAATAAAAAATTAAATTCTTGACTTTCCTCATCTGTAAAATAAGGACATTAGATTAGATAGTCTCTGAATTCTTTTAAGCTTTCAATTCTATGCTTCTGTGATTTTATGAACTATGTATCTATTCTAACTGACCAAAGAGAAATCCATAGGTGGATTTCTATGCACCCAACAGAATTTGCCAACCTGCCTTACATCATAAAAGAAGTAAAGAGTCAATTTTAATCTTTCTAGTAGTTTTTATGCATATGGTAGAAAGAGAAAAAGTGAAATGTTAGAACAACTCTTAAGCTTCATTTTGAGGGATTTCATTCCCATAGATCATAGCCACAAGCTTTTCTGACCTGCAGCCCCAGTGATTGGACATGCACTTTGTAGTAGAGGAACTCTATTCTGAGGGGTGCAGTGCAGAAACTGGAGGGGATGAGAAAGACAGGGTTAGCAGAGAAGACACTTTGGGCTCCATATAGAGGCTCTGGGTCTGTCTGATCATTACACAATGCTATAGTGATTTTGCTATGTACAGAGGGACCACTTGTTTTTATTTTTTAATGAATTATTAGTGAAGTTTGTTCCTATAAAGGAGTGGAGTTGTCCATATGCTTGCGTACTGTGGTTTTGTGTGTCATCAAAAGAACTACCATAAAAATTACCTTCCATGGAGCACATTTAGGCTTTGATTATTTCTTGCCTTGAAATTTGCAGCAGTCTTTCTAACCAGTTTGTGTGACTCCGGTCTCTACTCTGGCAGGGGGAGCTTTCTGAAGCAAAGTTGTGATCATTTTAAGAGCTACAGAGAAATCCCACTGTCTGATGGTGATAGTAGGAAGTCCAAACTGGCCAAACAACATTTTTGACTGTTTATTAATCTATTCACGAAATTGTTATTAAGTGCTTGATATATTTAGGTTGGGCCTAATCTAGGCTTCTAGCCACAACAAAACAACTTGAGTATATTTAGTGTTTTTTTTTTATTTTGTAATTTTTCTTTCCTTACACTGCCCATCTTTTGACAAATTTTCTTTCATCTCCACAGCAGATGCATACCTACTTATCTATAAAGTTCAATATAAATGGAATGTATGTATATTTGAATCATTTTCTTTGGTTCACCAAACAATAAGTAAATTGGTCTTTCTAATTAATTTTGTTTTTAAATTATAAGGTGATAATACATTTTTTTTTCGCAACACAAGGGGTGGTAGCATGTGAAAGAAAAGTAGAATGTCCTCCCTCATTAATCTTCCCACAGAACTTTTAATGTGGATTTTGTTATGAATACCACACTTACAGAAAATATATAAATCACAAGTTTCAGATTTGGTAATTTTCACGAAATGAATACATCTAGAAATCAGGTCCCAGATCAAGAAACAGTGTATTGGCAGCAAACCAACAGTCTTTTATTTTGTCTATTGTTATTTTTCACCAAGGGTAATCTCTACTCTAATTTTATTATCTTAGATTAGTTTTGTCTCTTTTGAGCTTTTGGAACCATATATTGTTAATTGTCCTGAGTCTGGTTTCTTCTGCTCAACATTGTGCTTGTGAGATTTATCATTTTTGTATATACACATACATGCATTTTTGTATATACACATACATGCATGCCTGTATATGTGTATACATACATGCATACACATGTACACATTTCTTTGGGGTCTAGACCAAGAAATCGAAATGCTAGTTACACAAATGGTGAATTGTAGTGGATACTACCACTACAGTGATTGAACAATTTACATTCACAGCATCAGTTTTGTGAGTTTTCAGTTGCCCAAGTTGGTTGGTTGCAGGTTTGTGATACATATTTCTCATCCTTACTGGATCAGTGGGCTACCCAGGACATTTTCTTCTTATGGTTATGGAAGCATTGCCCGAGGAATGAGTGGAAACATACATTATTCTTTAGGCCTTGGTTGAGAATAAGACTACTGACTTTTGTACATATTTCATTGGCCAAATATTTATAGCCAAGCCTAATGTTAATATATGTCCCCTATTTAGTGGAGAGAGCTGAAAAAATCATATAACAAATATGTGGATTTAGAGAAAGTGAACATTGGAAATACCAATGCAGTCTATCCCAGTTTGCACTCTTAATGACATTTATTATATTCCTTCAACACTCAATATGTACTCACTTCCCAAGACACTCCAAAGGTATTATTTGATGTTGGTACTAGGCTCAAAGACCAGATTTTATGTTTATGTCAGGTTAGAATTTTTCTCCTATTTTAAATTTTTGGGAAACAGCAACAATAAAAAACAAGTCGGCCCTATACATGACTAACACAGGGATAGGATAAACCAATAAACACTCACATTTAGCAGAGTGATAGATAGGGAACACATAACAGTTACTGTTTCTTAGAAAATCTGGAATCTTAATGGACAAATACTGCTTCAGCTGGCTATCCTTGGGACATGAAATATTCCTTGATTAGGCTCTGGATCTGCTAATCAGGTTGGTCCCCAAGTCCACTGGTTTCTATGACTCTTGAATCTGACTCTGGGAGATCCTTTTTCCTCCACCATTTTTGTTAATCATCTCTAAAGAAACATTATAAAATATATCAATCACTCTTGGAGATTGAGATGGTTTCTTAGACTATTGCCTGGCTATAGAAATTTTTATTCCAGAAGATATTTGAACTTGAAAAGTTTTAGTTTTTACTTAAAATTAGAAATGCTTTGCCAAAACAATTTTTCAAAATCTTGTGGGTTATGTATAAATCAAAATTCAGTTAATTCTATGTGACAATACCACATCTACAAATATTATCAAAGCACGTCTCTCTTTTTAGATTAATTTATGATTTGTTTCTTTTAATTTTTTTAGGACTTCTATTATCTCTATTGAGAAGTCAACTCTCAGTCTTATTTTTGATCCTTTAATAGTGATACATCTTTTAAATTTTTTCTGGAGGCTTTTAAGTTATTTGTCTTGGATTTTTATTATTTGTCTTAGATTTTTAACAGTCTTCTTATGATAAGCCTATGGTTTAGTTTTGGTTCACTTTTGGTTTCTGTTTTTTGTTCTTATATTTATTCACTTTGGTTTTTTCAAAGCTTCTTGAATTTGTACATTGACTTATGTAATAAGTTTTAAAAAAATTCTTGGCTGTTATCTTTCCAAATGCTATTTGATACCCATTCTTTCTGTATTCTTTCTGGAACTCCAGTTATGTATATATTTGGAATTTTCTCTAAGTTTCATGGGTCTCCAAAGTTCTTTCTCTTATTTTTCCTATATTTTCTAAGTTTGTATTGTGTAATATAAACCTGTGCTCCAATTCATTTATTCTGGAACTAATTATTCCATTTACTACTAAATCATCTAACAAAATAAATTTCAGATATTATTTATCAATTCTACACTTTCCATTTGATTCTTTTTTAACGATTACAGTACTATGGTAGAATTATTTATTTCTTCATCTATTTTCTCCATCTTTTTCTTGATTTCCTTAAACATATGATTCTAAAGTCCTTGTTAATTAAATTCAATATCTTGGTCATCTATGGGTCTACTTTTATAACTTCTTTTTTTCTTCTGATTTTAGTACTGATTTTCTGTCTGTTGCTGTGCTCAGTACTTTTTTGTTTGTTTGCTTAATTGAAAGGCAGACACTAGTTTAAAAAACTATAGAGGTTGGAAATGATTTCATCTCTCTCAAGAGTAGTTTCACCCATTTCTACACAAGGAGATAGGGTGATTATTGATTATGCTAATCAAGTATCTAGCAGTGCTGAGTCAAGACTAGGTTGAAGCCTTGGTAACACTGAGTCACCTTTGGTTTTACAGGAGTTTTCATTAAGAACCTGATTTATTCTGTGGAACCTAGCCCTGTGATGGATCACAAGCTCTAACCTTTCTCTGCTCTGTTTTTTAGTTGGTTTCTTCTTACATTATACCTTTCCCCTACAAGCAAAACTTGAGCTCAGCAAATATACTGAGGGACAGATAATTAGCCATGTGTTCTGATCCCTTTCATATCTGCCATAGCTTATTGTTTTTCTCTGGCTCAGCAAAGGCCTTCTGGGCTCTAACTTTTAGATTCCTGGCCTCCTGCTCATAGCCAGAATCATTAAATGTCTCTGGGGTAAAAATGGTTTCGGGGGGTCAGTTTATTTCCATAGTTTTTTTCTTTACTGAGTCTTAGTCATTCTTTATTACATTCAAACAGATGATTTCTGTACTTTGTTCAACTTTATTTTTGTTATAGATGCATGGACTGGTCTATTACCAGTTACTCCATCATATACACAAGTAGAAAGCTTTTTTCTATAGCATTTATTTTAAAAAACTATTTTGTTATATTATGTGGTAATCTTTCTATATGTAGCTATTTCCTTAAAGAGCTCTTTGAGTCCATGAACCTCTTGGGGGCTGAAATTGTTGTTAATTAAATATTTTATGGTATACATGGCTCAATAAATTAGATATTTTATATCTTTAGTGTTGAATTATAACTCAGATTCCTTTGGGAATATAACAAAGCATATGAACTGTGACAAGGAAAAAAAATAGCACATGCAAACATATACTCAAATATTTTGATACAATTAGTGTAGATTCAGACAACCTTGGGATTTGTCTAATCCATGGGATACTTAGGCTTTAGGGATCACAGGCTAAAACCCCTACAAATGAAGTTACTGACAAATCGGTGACTTTCCTAGTTCTTGTCATCACAGTATGAGAGCCCAGTATCCTTATGCTAAAATATATGTTTTTGCAACTATTATTTTTAAATGAAAACCAAGTGACTTGTAACATAATACACTAATGGACATTGTGGATTCAATATTCCATACTGATGTCAGCTTAATATGCTTTGGGGTATTTTTTATTTTACTTTATAGTGAATCAAGATGCCCATGCCACCATTATAAAAGTCAACAGGTATCCTGGTGACTCCTTTTGCTATGGTGGTCCTTTCTCCAGCTAGTACTTTTAAAAAGTTGGACCACAGCCTTAGTTTTAGCAATTGAATGTTGCTGATTTTTTCCAGGACTCTGATACTTGACCTGAACAGGCAAGAATAGGATTAATGGTTGGCATTTGTTCATTTTGACATTGGTGCGAGGAAAAGATATAAGAACAGTTTCTGGTACTGAATCTTTCTAGAATTTCCCACTGGAATTTGTTCTGTGGTTTCTCCTCTGTATTGGAAAGTTCCCCTCTATATCTTTTCAATAAGTTTTCCTTTTTGTTTAACTTTGTTAAAGAGTCAAGCAATCTGCTCAGATACACACAGTAACACATCATTGGTCATTAAGCTCCATCCAACCATAAACATAATTGCACATTATCTTCTTCCCTTCCAGAGCAAGCAGAAGGAATCACAGAACACAGGTAATAGGACAGGAATATTCTAATCACTGGAAGGGAAAATGACAACTTCAGTAGCATCATCATTCTTCATCATCTTTATTTTTATAATCTCCATCCTTCATATCTGAATAGGGCATAAGAGTTTTTAAACAATTTATTGTAATTAGCACATTTCTTCTAATTTGTTAGCATGGAAATCAGTATTTATTTATAATGTACAGATGTTAAGACATGAATTTTACAGTCCAGCAGATATGTAAAGATTGAGGGTCTTTGTGATCTTGAGTTTTCCTTCTTTTTGAAACTTTAGAGTCTTTATCTTTGAAAAGAGGATTCTTATTTAATAGTATTATGAAGACGAATGAAATGGTATACATAAGATGTTTGTCAGAGAGCCTGCCATGTGGTTAAAACTCAAAAGTGCTTGGTATTACTATTTTTTTATTCTCTCCATTTGACAGTTAAATAAGCCAAAGCTTTAGAATGTGAAAGACCTATCCAAATTCATAAGTGAGGTATGTAAAAGAATAAGACTTTATTTTGACTCTGAGTTAAGAATTCCACTCCTATTCTTCTTAATATATTTATCAATTAATGGACTATCTTTAGTGCATGGGAGAAGCTATAAAATTATATTAAAGAGTGAAATAGTTTCCCATGACAATTATCCATTATTCCATGTAGGAAATAATCTGAGAGAAATGAATTTTAAGAGAGACACTGGTCCCTACATCTTCACTCTGATTGTTC
This sequence comes from Eidolon dupreanum, assembly GCA_028627145.1. Classification (NCBI taxonomy): domain Eukaryota; kingdom Metazoa; phylum Chordata; class Mammalia; order Chiroptera; family Pteropodidae; genus Eidolon; species Eidolon dupreanum. Next base: position 12,637,129 of record CM053510.1, read on the forward strand.
TCCAAGGAAAAAACATTATTGAGTTCTGCTGAATAGATTTGGAAATCCCTGTAAATAAAATCAAAGCCTTCTAGAACAACTATATATTTTGAAATATGAGACAAACCAGAACAGTCCCACTTTGAATGAATGGTTTTTAAAATGCTTGAAAGCGGGGAGGAGAAAAGGGGAAGGCGAAAATAAAATAATAAAATAATAAAAAAATAAAATGTTAAAAAATATATATCTATTTTGCATTAGTAACGATCTCAGCAGGAAAGTGGTAAAATATTCATTTGTATAATTTGAAAAAGGTTTAATAAATGAATTGTTATCAAAGTAAAATTAAATAAATACTTGAGAAACCACAAAACTTAAAAGTACATCTAAGTATGAGGAGGGAGATGTATCTAGTGCATAAAAACCATATATTCAATTTACTGTAGAGGAGAAAAAATTTAAAGATTATAAATTTGTAATTTGAATTGACTTTTTAATTTATTTCAGAGAAGCCACTGAAAAAATAATAAGCCCTTCTAATAAAAATAGAAAAACAACATGAATAGGTGAGATACAGGCTGTGGTTAAGAAAAAGGGACAGGATAAGCTCTGAATTTACGGAAAATGAATAATATCTTCATAAAATCTTAGAAGCAGAAAAATTTAGAGGTGTTATTCCTATAAGAGATGAGAAAATGGATAATCTGAGAGGTTCAATATTTTCAAGTTAGAGGCAAAACCAAGGCAAGACCTTATTCTCATACTATTATTTTTTTCATTTTTCAACAGTGCTTCCTCTTTTAAAATGCTTATCTGTTAACTTTGAATTCCAGCTATAAAAACCCAATGACTTTTAAATAGCTTCTTCATGAATTTTAAGAAGCTTAGTGAATATTCGTTCATATCTGGTCCCAAATATGGTAGAACAGGCATCACATATCCAGATGTTGTATATTTTCAGCAGATAAAAACAGTTGTAATAGGAGATTCAAGTATATTTGAAAACACATGCACAATATTTAGAAGATCACAAATGTAGTTTAACAAAGTATAAAATGAAAAATTTTAAATTTCAAGGATAAAGAAAGTGACACTTACTGGTAACAGTTAATGTCTAGTGACACCTGAATTCATTTACCCAGTCTTCTCTTCTGCACAAAGTGACAGTGAACTTATTGAAAGGTCTATATCTAAAATCTGTATGCCCCCTCCCACTGATGAGCTCTGACAATGTATGCTAGGCGACTTGAGAAATGAAGATTGATCTCTCACAACCCCTGTGGAGTCCAAGCCACCACGACATTTCATCTGGCCTGGTTACTCTTTTTCCCCTGCCCCATCATCTCCCTGTAGCTAGTCATCATTTAATTATTCACATTTGAACATATCTTCCCTTGGTAAAAACAAAAACAAAAACAAAAACAAAAACAAATACAAAAAAAATACAAAAACAAACAAAAAAACATTTAAAGGCTCCTGTTGTTTTTTAGTTGTGCATTGGCTGCTCCTACTGCCTAGAACATCGTATCGTTTGATTAATACATGGCTCGATTTTCCTTTTTGTTCAAGTCTCAACTCAAATGTCTCTCCGACCATCTAACACCACCAGACATTTTCTACCTCATAGCTTGTTTTATTTTCTATTTCACTTACTGCTCTCTGAGATGGTCTTATTGACTTCTAAATTTGTGTATATTTTACCTTTCCTGCTCAGGAAAGTATAATGTTTCATGAAGCAAGAAACTATCTGCAGTTTTTTCCCCATTGCTACATGCTTTGTACCGCAATATGTCATTTACATGGCAGGAGGCTCAATAATATTTGTTGCAAGAATAAATTAATTAATACATATTTGAGATATCTGCTGTTGCCTTATCTTTCCAGTTTCTTCTTTGGATATTTAATTTACAATATTTTTTACCTTTTTAGAGTATTGACTGACTTACTTAAAGAACCAGTAGGTGTGTGATTAGTAGTTGCCTAAGGAGAAATTCTTCCCCGTAGGCACTATATATTTTAAGAGAAAATTGAGAATACAACATGGTTTAACTACCTCCTGTAATTTCCCTGATTACATAATTATCAGCTCTTTGGATTTTTCATTTTGTTAAATTTATTCCCTTTGAACATCTACTGGCAATTAGACTAAGGGACATTTTAGGTAAGACAATATTTATGAGGAAATACAGAAAATAAAAAAGTAAATAGTATTTGATTGAGGTTTCTCTATCTTTAGTTAGATAATCCATATCTCTATTTGTCTCCCAATATTCTGGAAACAGAGTGTTTTAGTTTCCTGTGGCTGCTATATCAAATTACCAAGAACTGGGTAGCTTAAAACAACAGCAAGTTATTCTCTCTCTCACAATTCATCTACAATAAAGGTGCAGGCAGAGCTCTGTTCTCTCTGGGGAGAACTCATTTCTGGCTTCTTCCAGCTTCTGGTGGCTATTGGCATTCTCTGCTTTCCATATCACCTTGCGCGCGCGCGCGCGCGCGTGTGTGTGTGTGTGTGTGTGTGTGTGTGTCTAATACCCCCGTGTCTTCTTATAAGGATACATATGATAGTAGTACTTAGGGCCTACTCAGATAACACAAAATAATCTCATCTCAAGATCCTTAACTTAATTACATCTGTAAAACTTTACCATATAACAGTCACATATTTCAGAAAGTAAGATCTTTGAAGACTACCATTCAGCCCACTACATGGAATTAGAAGGTATAGTATTAGAAGTCTACTAGAATCCCTTCCCTGATGTACGAATATTCACAATGACCTCCTCAGTAAGTGGCTTATTGAGAGTTTAACTAAGATCATCCATGGTATTGCTGCTTTGCATCCATTTTGTTTGGCCATGTGGCCTGTGGGAGCCTTAATCTGACACTAGACTTCTCATGCAAATTCATGGCCTAGATAAGAGCCCACAGAGTCAGAAGCAAATGTAAGTTCCTGATGTGACTTCCCCAATAGCCCTGTGATCAACATTCTCCCCTGCCTTCTGGGGCCTCCTCCTTGTGTGCCCCTTAGATAAGACCCCCACGAAGTCTACCAAGTCCCAACTCTTCTTGGTTCAAATTGGCCAAACTGGCCTTAGTTCAGGAACACCAAAGGACTTCACCCACAGACACTAATAGACATGTGCCCCAGGTCCTACTGCTCTATCTGCACACTACCTTGGCCTCCCTGTGTGGCCCCAATAGGCATGTGGTATACCTCCTGCAGGACCTGCAAGTGATAAACTTCTCTATTTCAATTTCTCTTGCAGTCATTTGTTGAACGATGCACACCATCTCACACCCTGTGCCCTACTTAACAAATGCTAATTTGATAGTTATAACATTGTTATGTCAAGCTTCTGTTTTGACACTGTACAACACTATCACAATATTATTGACCATATTCTCTATGCCATACACCACATTCCTATGACTTATTTGTTTTATACCTGGAAATTTGAATTCTTATTTCCTTTTTCATCCCCCCACCTTTTTTTTGATTTTTCAATTACAGTAACAGTCAATATTATTTTATATTAGTTTCTAGTATACAGTGTAGTGATTAGATATTTATTTAAGTTATGAAGTGATCCCCTTGACTTGTTCATTCTTACTGTTAAAAAAATAAATCCTAAGCAATGAGGCCGGCTTTCCCTGGTCTCCCTGCCAGTTCAGCTGTAAATAACCTTCAATGTGTATCTTCTGCTATCCAAAGCCAGCAGTCCATTTAGTTAGCAATGGGAGACCTGAGTGTCCTTAATACCACATTACAACGAGATCTAAATAGCACTGAAAAATGTCTGAAAGCCAATACGGCAAGGGAGTCTGCCCTGACTACAGTGTGTTGGGCCAAGCCATGTGGGTTTCTGCCTTACTTCTTCCATTTAGGACTAACGTTGGACTTGAACCTTAGCTCACTTGACACCTTTCTGAGCTTGTATCTTTAATCTTTGTCCAGAGAATTGAATCTTTATCCTCATATGTGCCTTCTCACATGCTTCTAAGCTGCTGACTTGACTCTTGCTCTGAACAGACAATTCATATGATAATACTCACTCCCCACCTTTCTCTCTTTACTGCTCTCCTCTCCTGCTCTTGCCTCTCCTCTCATCTTTTCTCTCTCTCTTGCCCTCCCCACACACAAAAAAAGAGGATCGTGTCTAACTTTGATGCCTCTGATCTGTCTGAACACAAAACCAAATCCTATCTTAGATTTTCTTATATCTCTATCATTTCTGTTATTTAACTGCTGGAATGCTCTGTTCTCTTTTGAGAAGTGTCATCTCATCATAGCACTACAAAACATGCCAAACTGAGCATCTTTGGAGGTGAATTAATTTTGAGAAAGAAGTCAACATGAGTTGCTATCCTCTTCTACAGCAATATTTCTCATTTATGATAGAAACCCACTCTTCTTTTTTCATAGTACTTCCCAATCTTTTCTAACTAACATAATTTCATTCTAATCATTCTAACTAAACTAGCAAGTTAGATATTTGTGTATCTATTTGTATGATTAAGAAAACTCTTCACTTTAATTTTTGATAGACGGTTTTCCTTAAAATCCAGTGACAACACTTCTTTTACAGGTCTCCAGAGGAACCTAATACAGTTAGGTAAGTGAAAGTCAGTAGTCCTGATATAAGAGGGATTGAGACGAAAAAGATTAGCAAGAGATGGAGACAGCATGCAGCCGAACTTGTCTTCATTCATGTGTTTAGTATCTCCAGCCTGACCTCTAGACCTTTATGTCCAACATGATTTAGAAGCCTACTAAGCATCTCAAACATGACTAAACTCTCGATTCTCCTCACATAATGTCAGTCCAGCTTTCCCCATCCCAGTAATAAAGAATCCATTCTTCTTGTTGTCTAAACAAAAATTTTGAAGTTAACTTGATTCCTCTCTTTCTCTCACACCACACATACAATTTGTCCATAAGGTCTGTATATTCTAAGTACATCCTGGTTTTAAGCGTATCTCATAATCCCAACTACTACAATCCTGATGCACTCTACCACCATCTCTCACATAGACTATTTTATTTGTCTCTCAATTGATGTTTCTGCTTTCACCCCTGATATCCCCCTATCGTTTATTCTCTGTACAGTAGCAGTAAACATTTGCAATACACAGCCTCATAGAGTCTTTGTATTTGTTGTTTCTCCTGCATAAAATACTCTTATTATGCACAAATTGGCATGGCTCATGTATATTTCTAGAAGCGCATCTTTCCACTCTCCCCTTGGTGCTACCCTATTAGGGGTCTACCATGACAACCTTATTGAAAATAGAGTGTCCTGTCACTCTCCATGCACCAGACTTTGTTTTATTTTTTTTCATGGCAGTTATTACCACCTGACAAATTACATGTTGATTTTTTGTTTGTTTTCCACCCTTCCCATGATGATAAGAACCATGTCTGTTTTGTTTTCTGTTGGACCTCCAGTTTCTAGAATAGTTCTGTAATCTATTCAATACAGAATCATTTTTGTCTAATGAATGAATGACAATGTAATAAAAATTTATAAATGCCATTGTCTGCAATTGGAGTGTGGTAGGATGAGAATAGTTTACAGAAAGGGTCCCCAAACCCCGGCCTGTGGACCAGTACTGTTCCATGGCCTGTTAGGAACCAGGCCACAGAACAGGAGGTGGGCACATGAGTGAGCGAAGCTTTATCTGTATTTGCAGCTGCTCCCCAGCACTAGCATCACCGCCTCAGCTCCACCTCACATCAGCAGGTATTAGATTCTCATAGGAACACTGGTCCCTGATAGTGAAAAGATTGGGGACCTCTGGTTTACAAAATCGAGAACTTGAGTCTGAATCCTGCCCACCTTATCTCTGGCAAGTTCATTAACAGTTGTGAGCCTCATTTTTGTAACAAAAAAATATATATATATTATACATACATATATACATACATACATATATACACATATACATATATACATATATACATATATACATATATACATATATAGAGACAAAACTATAGATGAGTTCTACTTTTGGGTACTGCTGCACAGAAACATGTGGCTTGTGCTTCTCAGGGACTGGTGGTCACTCGCAGTTCTCATCAGGGCCCTACGCTGTAAAGCTATTTATTGGATTTTTTTGGAGTAGTGGGAAAATTATATATAGAAAAATATCTTGCTCTGATAATTGAATATATTCAAGGAAATTAAATACACACATACATACTCGTTTGTGCATGTGGGTGTGTGCATGTGTGCATGCGTGTGTGTGTGAGAGAAAGAAAGGAGAGAGGGAGAAATTAATAATAACGACACACATAAACCACCTGACACAGTGCAAAGTCCCTGGAATGCAATAAGAGTTATTTTTAGTTCTGCCCTGTTTGGCCCTTCCATCTCTCTGCACCCACCCACCTTGCCTAGATGAGGTCCGCTGAAGAGCTTCCTTGCTATATGAACAACACAAAAACTAGTTGATACCATAAGGCTCCCACTGCGGAGGTAATTGGGGTGTCTGTGCCTGTGCTTGTTTGTAAGCTTGGCTTGTCACAATCTGTAGACATGCTTTTCAGCAGATGTTTGACATCATTTGTCTCCCAGCACAGACGATATCCACCTTGATTTGTGGTGAGATGTAGATTTGGGTTAGGAACTGCCATCCAAATTAGTGCTGCATGAGGTAGTTTACCGGCAGCCTCATGCTGCCGCTAGTAAAGGGTGACTCAGATCCTTGCACTGTGTGTGGGAGGGAACATGACAGCTTAATTTAAACACCTCTGCGGATGCACTCAGTTCTGAGAGACATTCGCTGCGCGCTGGTGTTCCTAAGCCGGCTCTCTACCTGTGCAGTCTCGGTTGCATTCTGACAGGGAAAGAGATGGCCTGTGTTCTAAATCAACATGCTGTGTCACCCAAAGAGTGGTTAAGAGCTGGTCTTCTGAAAGCAGTCTGCCTGAGTTTGAATTCTGACTCCTCTGTGGCTGTGGGCTATTGACTTAACCTCATTTTCCACATCTGTAAAATTCATGCATCCCCTTGAGTCATTGTGAAGATTAAATGATATCTTTCCCATAAAACACTTAGAACACTTCCTAGACTGTAGTAAGTTTTAATAAGTACTGATGATTGTTATCAGGCATAGGATTAGGTTTAAGAGAGACAGTAGTTTAAAGAGTAATTTGAAAAGGCTATTCTAAGAATGTAAATAACTAGTTTAGAGCAAGGTGGAATCAGAAAACATGTACATAAGCAAACACCATGGACTACAAAAGAAGAAATACTTCATGAGTGTTTGAAGATGGATACAAGGACTGTTTCATAGAGGAGGAGCTGATTTAGTTGAGATCTAGAAACTAAGTCAGGAAGTAATAGCTGACATTCTAAGAAAAGAATGTGTCTTTTTATCTCATTTGAAGGGTCTCAAAAGCTTATAAGTAAGGAAATAGTGTTCACATGCAGCCATGGTCACAGTGAGCTAAGGTCAGGGAGTAAAAATGGTATTTGTTGAGCACTTACTATGCACCGAGTGCTGAGCCAAGCAATTCATTCTTAACCCTGTCATAAGTGCCCAGGAAAGGGCGGGGTGCGGATGCTGTTTCCATTTTATAGATAGAAAACAGAAACCCAAGAGGGTTTAATAAACCAAATTTCCCTTAGCCAGTGGAATCTGGATACACACCCAGATTTTCATTGCTATAGATACTATATTATTTCTACGTGGCCTTGCTACCTGTTGCTATTAGAGATTCATTCTTTCTGAATGGATGTACATTTTAGATTCCCTCTTACTAATTAGCTCTGTGCATCACATCTTTTTTTCATGTCATAGTGTGCAAAAAAATATGGCAATGTTTCTTATGCACACTGATAAAGCCAGATGAAGCTGCCTCTGGTCCCTGGCTCCCTGAAGCCCTGCCTGGGCTGAAGAAATGTGTACCTAAGAACACCTTTGACCTTGTTATACTTGTATGTTACAATTCTGGGTAGAGAAAAAGACATTAAATTGAACCTTTTTGCTGCTTCTACCCCTATCACTTCCTTTGGGTTTCACTCAACCACAGGAGAACCAGTGGCACGTGAAGGTCAATGGCACAAAGAGCCCCACCACCAGTCTTGCTTAGGAAGCCGCCAGCAATTCTCTTTTACCACATGCCACATGAGTGACAGCTCTCTGCAAAATGCATTTCAGGAAACGAGCATTCTCTACAATGCATTCTACATTTTGACTGTGCCATGAAATACCATATGTATTTATATCACACCAGTGGTAATGTTTAAAAGAAAAAACTTTTAAGTCAGTTTTCACATTATTCAAAATGATGGGAAAAGATCATTTTGTTTCTTTCTTAGGTCTAGGAAGGCAGTCTTGTTATTCTTCACCAGTCATCAAAAGAACCTGGTGTTGCTACAGTTGCGACAAGTATCCTTTAGGATGTGCAAAATGTCTGGGACACATCTGGTTAGATCAGCAATCCTTATGCAACTGACTCAAAATGGTGTGGCTTTCTTCTTTCTGGCTTAACAAACTTAGCATTCCTCCCACTTTTCATTTGAGTATATTTATAATCCTGTATCCAATTGCTTCTGGGAATTGTTCCATGATCTGTTCCTTGAGCCTGCTTATTTCATCAGGCCTGTTCTGTAGGGTCAGTTTTTTTATTTCAATCCAATTATTAGTCTTTGACACTTATCTGCACTTCAAACTAAATCTTATGTTCTAAGCCTTCTTTCATCCTAAACTTTTAGAAATTTGTTCTCTTCTAGGACCTTCAGACATGTGCAGGCACATGCTAACATACAGACATGCATGGCCAGCAAGATTCCTTGAAATCCAGCCTGGACAGAGCTCCATGGTCCTCTGACTACCCAGGCAAGTAGAAGAGTATATTTAACACTCTCTCTCTCTCTCTCACTCTCTCTCTCTCTCTCTCTCTCTCTCTCTCTCTCTCTCTCTCTCTCTCATTTATATATAATCCTATTGTGTTTTATATATAAATGCATTGTGTTTACCTATAATCAGTTTTACTGTTGAGATTAATGAGGCTCAGAAAAGTTAAGAAACTTGCCAAAGGTAAGAACAGAGAGGACAAGAGCCATTTCAGTATTGGCAGCTGGGTAAAAATTGTGGGAGGTATGTGGGCTGATTCCCTATATATCACGGCTTCTGACTCAAAAAGAAAAGATAATGTAACTTTTATACAATATGCTAAAATTTGTACAGTGACTCTTACATCCTACTATCTCTCCCTTTTGAACATTAAAAACTGGGTTGTAGATATCATGGGGATTCAAGAAGAATACTCTCTCCATGGTACTGATTCCATGAATTGTAAATACCCAAAGTTGGCCAATATTTCAAGAGGCCAAAATTCTAGAACTACTGCTGTTTCATGCATTATCATAAGCTTTCGAGAAGGGGAGTTATTGTCTAAACTAAGAGAATTCAGACAATATCTGAGAAGGCTATATGGCAAATTTAAGTTGCCGGAAATGCTAAAAGAATATTCTAGTGATAGTTGAGAAACGGAAAGGGAACAGGGGTCCAAAGGGATTATGAAAGAGGGTGAAATGCAATTTAGTTGGACACTGAATGGGGAAAGTGCAAAAATCCTTTGGTGTTCTTGTCAAGAAAATTGACAATGGGTTAAGTGGAAACTGCCTATTAATAAAAGACATATAAAGGGATCAAATGTTTGTGATTATAGCCTGCAACATATTAGGTTATGGAATTAAAAACAATATTTTGATATCCAAAATTGACTAATAATTTGGTAAGTGGCAGAATTCTACATGGAGGAAAGAAATACTAGCTATGCTTGATAACCATTCCTCCATACCCTTTCTGAGTGAGAAGGAAGAATACAAAAGACATTTACAGAACACAAGCCATTGCTATCTTCATTCTATGCATCCCAGGAGGCTCTGTGGAGTATAGAAGGTGTAGACATGCAAAGAAGATTCATTATTATCAGCTATTTTGGGCTGGAAGACTAAAAACTGTTAGCTTTTAGTCTTTTTAGGAGAAAGCCTCTCCTTTCACACAACTCCTCATCACCTGAGTAGCAAAATAGTAGTCTTTCGATAATATATTTTCTGGTTTCCTATTTCAATGAATCCACACAGAAATGCAACACACACACACACACACACACACACACACACACACACACACACACCCTTCTTTCTCCCATAGACATCTGTAGATTTCCTTCTATTTATAGAGGGAAAATTTTCAGTCCTTAGACCTTTCAACTTTTCAGTAATGAGAATTCAAAATGAGAGAAATAGGGGCTTCCATACCCACCCCAAACTTAGATTTGTTAAAACGAGGAAGAATGTGTAAAAGGTAGATGCTCTTCAGAATCAGAAGGCCTAGCCAGTTTTAAGCATCATAAATGTGAGCTCCACCACCCTGTCCCCAATATCAGGAGGCAAGAATTTGGGCTCTTAAGTAGAAAGAAGCCTCAGTCTATTTCTCTCACACTTTAAATCTCCATTAACTTTGCACATTCCCTATTATCCTATGATTTCCAGTTTCTAAAATCTTCTCCGTGTGTCCTCAGGAATTAATGGTCTATTATTAGCAAAACTTCCTGTATTCTCAAATTGTTCTGTGAACGTTCCTTTATGTTCTTGCTCTGAAGGAACTCTGAGTGTGCTCTGAGAACATTGCGTCCCCTGCCATTCTCATAAGTGTGGCTATTTCTCCTGCAACTCTCAAACCACAGGCCCTAGAGATGGAGCAGTTATTTTCCCCTCTCCACTTAAGCGTCCAGATCTTAAACCCCCAGTCTGAAATCTTGTGTCATCATAATATATAAGCTACTTACCATCCCTCACTAGTGTTCTTGTTCTTGCTTACCAATCTTTGAGCTATTTCCCTTGCTACATAAATGATTTTAGTTCTAGGTTGAATGATATGCCATCTTGTCATAGTCTCAGTGTCTTGACCTCCTCTTCTCCAATGATCTGTGTCTCTATGCTACCTTAGCTCATGCTACTATTTTAACTGCAACCCTCTTTTAATTTCAATTATGTGTGAACCACCACATAATAATGATCATCTTAATTTTTTCCAGATCAATCCCTCTATTACTGTAATTCCAACCATCATTAGATTCTACTGAGACTACTGTTCTTTGAGTCTACCAACTAATTACTGTCCCTTACGCTTCTCTCCTGGCTTAAATTTCATGGTTCGTCATTATAGTCACTTTGTTCCTGCTTTCATCTTCAATTCCCTTGCCTTTCCTTGTTTATTCATATTATTTGACAAAACAAACACTTTAGATAAATCCAACTCCCCACCTATCTGGTGCCTTGTCCATGCAGCTGACTGTACGTGGAACAAAATCTCTTAATCATACTGGCTGGTCTCACTTTAAATAATCACACACTTTAAGGGAGCCCTGAAAGGTACTCAGCAATCATACTATATGGTGTTAATGACGCACTCTCTTACCTCAATATTCTGCTGATGACTTTGCTTCTTATTTCACTTAGAAAGCTGAAGCAATCAGAACATAATTTTCCACACACTTACCACACATATGGACCCAAACAAATTATAAATCTTGTTGCTATAGCTGAGCTATCCATATCTCTATCTAAAAATCAATCCCTCTATTTGCTATTTACTAGATCCTATCCTTTTTTGCCTACTCAAAAGACAACATTCAAGTCATCATCCACTTTCTCTCCATTATAAGTGATTTTTCTCTCTCTACTGGACCATTCCCATTAACATTCAAGCATGCTACTATTTTCTCCCCTTTGAAGAAAAAAAACTCTTCTTAGGCCATTTCTCCAACCAGATTTTATACTATTTTCCTCTTCCCTTTGCAGTCTGTGTCCTTAAAAGAGTTGTCTGTTCTGTCTGCTTCTGATTCCTTTTTTCTTTTAAACCCACTACCTCAGGCATCTGTTCCCTTTAATGACAATGTTCTTATCAAGGTCATTATTGTGCTTAAGCCAATTGACTATTCTCAGTCTTCATCATATTTGACATAGAGTAGCACTTGCTCATGGTGGTCACTTCCTACTCCTTGACACGCTCTGATCACGTGGTTTTCATGATGTTATTTTCTTGGCTTTTCTACTATCTCACTTGTCATTCCTTCTCAAATTTGCTGATTCTTCTTCTTTTCTGGGATCTCTTACAGATGTTCTGTTCCAGGGTCACTCTTAGTCTGTTGTTTTCTCCACCTATGCTCACTCCGTTGGTGATCTCAGGCTGGTTTTCATGCTAGTGTCATGGTCTACCAGGTTTATACTTCCAGACAAGACCAAGATCCTGAACTCCAGGCTGACAAGTACAACTACCTGTTCAACATCATCAACTGGATGTGTAATGAACATCTGATACTTAATGTATCCAAAACTAAAATTCTGATTGTCCTCTGAAATTCAATGTCTTTTATAGACTTCATCAACTCAGTTATGAAAGTTTTAGACTTCTAGTATCTGAGAACAAAAATTTTGGACAATTCTGGATTTTACTTTTTCTTTCTTAAACTCTACATCTAATCTAAGTGGAAATTCTATTTGTTCTACCTTCACAATGTATCAAGAATTTTATCACTTGTTATCACCCTATGTGAGCCTTCTCACAGGTCTTTCGATTTCTGCTTTGCTCTCCTAAACTTTATTCTCAATATAACAGCCAGAGTGATTCTTTCTAAAAGTAAGTCGGATCATGTTATTTCTTTGCCCCCAAACCTCCAATGGCTCCCATCTTATGCAGGATAAAAGTTAAATGCCTCTGTTAGCCTATATGACTTCTCCAACCTCAAATCCACTATTCATCTCTTCACTCATTCTCTTCTAGACCTGTCTGCCTCCTTGCTGTTCTTTTTCTTCAAACATAAAACACATCCACCTGCCTAATTGTCTTTGCATGAGTGGTGTCATGTCTTGCAAGCACTCTTCCTCCAATTTCACCTATCAAACTCCCTTGTCTTCTTCAAATATTTGTTTAAATGTTACCTTTACATTTTGTCTTGCCCTCACCACTCAATTTAAAATTGTGTCCAGTCCCCACCCGCTATGCAAAGACGTTACACACTCCATCCCCTTTACTCTGCTCTTTTTTCCCCCCTCTGAGCACTTATTACTTTCTAACATGCCACATATTTTATTTTTAGAAAATTATACCAGTGTGGATGACATATCTCCCTTCTCTGTAATGTAAGCATCATAATAGCAGCTTTTTTTCAGTGATATATCTCAATTTACCATAATAATGTTTGACACATATTAAGTGCCCCAAAATATTTATAGAATAAATGAATGACTGAATGGATGGATGAGCTAGCTATATTTAGCTTTGTTCTAAGCCGTCTTCTATGTAGAGAGAGGATACAGTCTTTGTCATTTAAAATGACTACATTTGAGTCCCTCTGTTGACGTTTTTAATAGTGTGAGCTTGTATAAGTTATTTAACTTTATCAAGAAAGTTGGCACAATGGTATACACTTCTTAGGTTTGTTCTAAGGTAGGACAAAAAGAAATAAGTTGAGCATCTATCACAGACATAATAAATGTTCAATAAATTAGGCAATAGCTGTGTGCTTTGTAAATCGTAGCTGCTTTCATTTCGCATCTCCTTCTTGCTTCAGAGATAAGTAAATAGTAATTGTGTTCCTTTGTGACACACATTAGCATTTCTGAGGCATCTGGAGCTAAGAATGGCTTCTGATCAATGTATGAACACATTGTTTGCACCAAAAAAAAAAAAAAAAGCAGTTATCTCTGTGTGATATTTATGTCTGATTAGCAACAACAATTGCTTCTCCATTTTTAGGTTCTGGTTCATATCGAAGTACTGTTTCTACAGTATATATTATATGAAAATGAGGTCAGGTTTCCTTTCTCTGACAGGCTGAGTACAGGCCTTATAAAGGCAAGAGCAAAATACTCCTTCGTGGGACACGAGTTTCATTTCTTTTAACTGGGTTGTCATAATACAAAGGACATAAAGCAGCTCCAGTAAACAACATTTTTCAGAGTGTCATAGGATGGACAGAAGTGAAGAAAAGTGTTCTAGTAAATAGGAGTCAAGGTTAATGGTAGTAATCAGTGTTAAAAAAAAAAAAAGAAAAGAAAAGAAAAGAAAAGAAAAGTGTTCCAATTGGTCAGGCAAGACATTCAAAATGGAAAATGGGACAAATTGAGGGATCCTTGCTAGGATTTCAAGACAGTGTTGCTTCTAAGGCCTCTATTTTGTTTATTTATTTATTTTTAAATATCTAATTCTGAGAGATCAGTTAAAGAATAAATAAAAGAGACAGTAAGAAATTTCTTTTTCAGAAAATTATATGAACAAAAGTTTTCATTCCAGTCCTAGGTTTTGGTCATGTTAATGTGTGACAACAAATTATAAAGGTAATGAAAATTAGATAGAGATTTATATATATTTACTTCTCTGAGTTGGCAAAGACACTTTGGTGAAAATGACTGGCTACAGAATACAGAAAAAAATGATAATTAAGAAATATGTCCATAGAACAAAAACAATCAATAATTTTTAAAAAGCAAACAAACAAAACAATTGAAAAAAAAAAGAAATATGTTCTTTCATGGAATCAAAATATATTAGAATGGAAAAGGATCTATGAATCACCTTATTATTTTTTCCACCATTCTTAGGTGAGGAAATTGAATATCAGCAGTTTTAAATGTCTTATGCAAGGTCACATGACAGGTAGGGAAAGTGCCAATATCCCTAAACATCTAATCCAGCACATTGTGTTCCATTCATGCTTCCTTTGCTGGTGCATCACAGGAGAGGTGGTGACACCACCTTACTGACTTCTGAAATTGACAAAAAATGACTAAGCGGGAAAAGTGCTCTTGAGTTTGGAGGAACTCCTTAAGCATTGGTCATGAAACCTCAATGTTAAAGCTTACCAGGAGAAGCAAATTATACTCAGAAGGAATTTTGACATAGCGATACTAGAATCCAGGCCTTTAGAAGGGTTGTAGTGAGATGGTAGAAAACTTATCATGAAATGGAGAGAAAGATACGTAGCTGAGATGAGGGATGACGTGACTCATTTAACCTTGTACTTGATACACAGGACGTGCTTAACAGATGCACCCTGACCTTCGCTTGTATACTCTTTCCACTACATCACAACTTGTTTTTTTTTTTTTTTTTACTAAGGTATCCCTTGACAGCTTGAAGCCAAGCCAGGTAAAATCATGTTTACATTTGCATCATTCAGAGTCTTGGTAGCAAAGAGATGGAGTAATGCTTTAAAACAATGTATTATTAACAAAGATGGGGTCAAGGTTAATTGAAACCAATAAAGAATGCTTTAAAATGTCCAAGACTAACCTTAGCAAGCAATTGTTACCAGCAATAGACCTGGAGCAAAGGGAAGGAACAGTCATTGTAATCCAGAGAAAGAGGAGCTGGCGAATAGGTGTACTTTTTTAAATTAAACTTTTTATTTAAGGTATTTGTTGATTCACGTGCAGTTATCAGAAATAAGACATAGAAATCCCTTGTGCTTTGTACCCATTTTCTCTAATGGTAACATCTTGCAAAACTAGTACAATATCACAACCGGGGTGTTGCTATTGATACTGTTAAGATATGAGACATTTCCATCGCTATAAGGAACCCTCATGTTGAACTTTAACAGTGCTATCATTTCCTTCTGCCATCCCTTACCACATGTAACCACAGGCAACCATTAATATATCCCCATTTCTGTTATCTTGTCATTTCAAGAATGTTATCTAAATGGAATTTTGCAACATGTAAACTTTTGAGATTGACATTTTTCACTCAATGATTCTCCAGAGATTTATTTAGATAGTTGGGTATATCTATAATATGTTCCATTTTATTGCTGAGTAGTATACCATGGTATAGATAGAGCAAAGTTGTTTAACCATTCCTCTGTTGAAGGACACTTCTATCTTTCTAGTTTTTGGCTATTATGAATCAAACTACTGTGAACATTCATACTTAAGTTTTTGTGTGAACTATAGGTATGTATTCTATCTCATCTTTTAATATGCATTCCTTGAATGGATATTGACATCTTTTCCTGTGCTTATTTGGCATCTTTGCCTTTTCTTCATATATGTTTGCCTACTTTGTAATTAGATAGTTTATTTTTTAAATAGAATCTATATATGTTTGCACACTAAATCTTCAAGTCAACTGGAACTAGGTCAATTTGATTGCATAGCTATGTTGGACATTGACCCCAAAAGTGAGTTTGTCTATGTGAGAGTTTTTCTTATACTTTTATTTCCTGGAATACTCAATTTGACATTCTTGAGAGTTAAAGTCTGAATCAAGTTCTTTTCAATGCCAAGAGAGTACTAGCATAATTCACAGAAAGGGAGGTTCTCCCAGAAATAAAGCACCTGGGAAATTAGAGCTCCTTTTTAATTAGTACTTCAGTGAGAGTCTTACAAATGAAATATGAATTTCAAAATGTCCCTACTGAAAGAAAGAATGTTCCTTGCTATTGTTTAAGTCTATCTCAAATGTTGCTTACTCTTTTTTGATTAAGAAAGATGAAAAGAGTCTGTCAAATCTTTCGATTCATTTCCATTTTATTTTATATCGCATGAAGGACAGACATGGAGGAACACATCTAGTAAAATGTATGCTTAATCATGCAAGGCCATTGTCTCACTGCGGTAATTCTTTAGGTAAGAAGCTGTTTGGGGACCTACTTATAAGAAAGTTTGTTTTACTCGGTGCCAAAGAAAATACTGGACATTGATTGATTGATTGATTCATTCATTCATTTATTAAGTTTATTGGAGTAACATTGGTTAACACAATTATATAATTTTCAGGTGTACATTATCATTTGACATCTGTATATTCTATTGTATATTTACCATCCAAAGTCCAATTCCTTCCACTATCATATATTTGATCCTCTTTACCCACTTCACTCTTTCCTTATCCCCCCAAATTTGACCCTCTTTACCCTGTCCTCTTCCCTCCTCCTCCTTTACCCCACTAGTAACCACTATTCTATAGTCCTCTAGTAACCACTACTCTATAGTCCATGTCCAACAGTCTTTGTTTGTCCTGCTCATTCGTTGCTTTTAGATTTATATCCCACATATAATTGATATCATGTGATATTTAGCTTTTTCAGTCTGGCTTATTTCACTTAGCATTATTATCTTGAGATTCATTCATGTTGTTGCAAATGGCAGTATTTCATCTTTTCTAATGGCTGAATAATATTCCATCGTATATATGTACCACAGCTTCTTTAGCCAATCATCTGTCGTAGGACACTTTGGTTGCATCCGTGTCCTGGCCACTGTGAATAATGCTTCTATGAACATCGGTGTGCAAATATCTTTTTGGATATGGGTTTTCAAGTCTTTGGGGTAAATACACAGTAGAGGGATTGCTGGATCATATGGTAGATCAATTCTCAGTTTTTTGAGGAACTTCCATACGGTTTTTCATAGCGGCAGTACCAATTTGCAGTCCTACCAGCAGTGTATGAGGGTTCCTCTTTTCTCCACATCCTCTCCAACATTTGTTACTACTTTTTCTGTTGAGTATAGCTATTCTAACAGGTGTGAGATAGCATCTCATTGTGGTTTTGATTTGCATTTCCCTAATATTTAGCAATGTTGAGCATCTTTTCATATATTTGTTGATTATTTGTATGTCCTTTAGGGAGAAGTGTCTGTTCAGGTCCTCTGCCTATTTTTTGACTGGATCATTTGTTTTTTTGTTGTTATTGAGGCATATAAATTCTTTGTATATTTTAGATATTAGGCCTTTATCAGAGGCATTGCCTGAAAATATATTTTCCCATTTGGGTGGTTGTCTCTTTACCTTGCTGATGATTTCTTTTGCTGAGCAGAAGCTTTTAGTTTGATGTAATCCCATTCATTTATTTCAGCTTTTACTTCCCTTGCTTTTGAGGTCAAATTCATAAAATCCTCTTTAAGTCCAAGGTCCTTGAGTTTAGTTCCTATGTTTTCTTCTATGCATTTTATTGTTTCAGGTCTTATATTCAGATCCTCAATCCATTTTGAATTAATTTTGGTGTGTGGTGATAGACAGCAGTCTAGTTGCATTCTTGTGCAGGTGGCTTTCTAATACTGGACATATAAAAGGAGGTTCTCTCTGCCTTAATCTCTCTCCTCCTTCCTCCCTTCCTCCCCCTACCCGACCCTCAAGACATATATCTCCAAGAGAAGGCTAGGGTAATTTTCCTTCTTGCTAAGAAGAAAACTAACACTGAAAAATATTTTGTAACTTGCCTGCGCAATCCATCCTGACTACAGGTGATTCAGTTATTATTCTAATTTATAAAAATAGGAAAAAAAAATGATGAAATTTTTCTTCTCAAAACTTCAATGATTGTAATTTGCCTATAGGGTGGAATCAATGCTCTCTAGCAGGGCACTCAGAGGCTGCAAATTGAGCCCATCCTACCTTTCAAGTGTCTGCTCAAACGGCATCTGTCGGTATTCCCTATGTATGAGCACACTGTGACACTTCTCATCTACATCTCTGTGCATTTGTTCTCTTCCCTCTGTATGCTCAGGAGCATCCCTAACACCCAGGGGTCCATGGCCACAAGGACAGATCCTGCCATTTTAATTTTTCATTCCATTATTAAAATGGACTTTGGACACTTAGATTATTTTATATTTCCATCCATATCTTGCAAATGCCTAAACTAAATTCTAAGAGAATAACAATCAGGGCCATAAAGTAACTATGTTCCCTTCTTGTTTGTCACTGCCTAAATCTCCACTGTTATAAAGTATCAAGAAGGATATTTTGTTGGACTGTGGGATATTTATCCATAGGGAAGGTAGCACAGTTTGTAAAGAAAGACTATTTTTTTTCTTTGTCAGGTAATGTCTTCCTTGAAAAAGCTGATACATCTGTCTCATCTGAGTTTTCATCTAGAGATAGCCATTGTAATAGAAAGGCAGAAAAAGTGTGTAGCAGGGATGCTTTGTAATTGAGGATTCATAGGCAAGTACTTTTCTTCCTTAATTAGTCATTTTCTTGAATTTTGTTGAGGAAAAGAGGTTCTGCATTAGTCCTTATTGTACAATAATTGAAGGCATGTTAAAAGTATATAGGTAAATATAAGAAATCCAAGAATATAATAAAACAAAAAATGACGATTGCTCATATGATTGTACAAAATAAACATAAAATACAAAAATCTATTTAGATGGTACATGAGTTAAGAAACAATGAAAACAAAAAATGATAAAGATTTTTTCTAAAATAATTTTCTATAATTACTATTAGATCTTCAGCAAAGTGATGAATATTTTTTTCCCAGTCCCAAATTCAGTTCCTGGATTTAAAATTACATGCTAAGTACTCTGTGCCTTTGTCTTCTCATTTGTAAAGTGGGAACAACAATAGTATCTAGCTAATAGAGTTATTGTGAATATTAAATGAGTTAATGTAGAACCATGCCTGGTATACAGTAAGTTCTACGTATGTGTTTAACATTACTAGTATTAGTGTTATTGAGACTTTTTGATCTCTTTAAGCAATTCAGTTATTTACTAGTCCCAGAAATTCCAGATTAATGAAAGTTTTTTTTTCAGTACAAGTATCCTGAATGTTGCATGAAATGTATTTATCCGAAATTCAAATTTAACTGGGAGTCCTATATTATTATTTGGTAAATGGGGAATCTTAGAATTAACTCAGCTTCCTGATCTGTAAAATGGGGAAATGATGCTAACTTCACTGGGTTGTTTTGCATTTAAAGTGCATGGTGCAAAACAACTACTCAATTTTTTAGGTCTTTGCTCGAATTCTATCCTCTTGCGATCACCCTTGGTTAACTTATCTAAAACTTAAAAAATCCTCCTGTGACCTCATATCCCCCCTTTTCACTTTTTTTTTCTTCTTAATTCTTATACTATCTAACATGCTATCTGTTTTTCTTCTTTGCAGGTGTATTATCTGTCTACCCCACTAGAACATGTTTCTACAAGGACGGAGTCTATTGTCCGTTTGGCTCACAGTTGCACCTCCAGTGTCCAGAAAGTACCCGATGCATAGTAGGCATTCAATAAATAATTGTTGCTTGAATGAATGAATGAATGAATGAGTCAATGAATCAATGTTAATTTTGCTCCCGTAAACTTTTTATGCCACACAGCAGAGAATGTAAAGAACTTGTTCAATGAATGTATTGATTCTGTGAGCCACCAAAATTTGTGGACAGAAAAGCAATGAGCTAATAGACATATTACAGATAGGTCTCTCTGACAGCACAGGCACAATGGCTTGGAGGGAAGGAACTGACAGAAACCAGAGTGACAGGTAAGGGAGGTGAAAGAATATGGGTATAATGTAGTAAATGTAAAAAGACTGAAATTACCATGGGAAAAACTAGCTACAATTTTAGACCTAGTCAATCAGTCAT
The DNA here is from genome assembly GCA_028627145.1 of Eidolon dupreanum. Lineage (NCBI taxonomy): Eukaryota > Metazoa > Chordata > Mammalia > Chiroptera > Pteropodidae > Eidolon > Eidolon dupreanum. The sequence continues at coordinate 12,657,506 of CM053510.1, forward strand.
ATGACTAGTCTCTAGAAGAAATGATTCAAATACACAAACTATTTTTCAGTTGACAAAATTGAAGGTAAGACTGATATAAGAGATTTGATAGAGTTCACAACCTCAACAGGCACTGAGTCCACCCTTCTTTCCATGACAGCACAGCTGCATAAACCCTACAAGGAGCTCTGGAACAAATTTTCCTCTGGCCTTGGGCAGATTCACAAGCCTACATTTTATAAGGTCCTTATCCATAAAATGGGATAATGCCACAATCTGCCTCCTAGGGGCCATTAAAGAGATTTATTGGTCCAGTTTGCTAAGTACTTTGGAAATGAAAAGCACATTATTGCTTAGTGGAAGTCATCATTTTGCATAACCTAATGCCTGAAATCCTCAAGTTCCTGTCATTTATTTTATGCTTGTTTGATCAATGAGCATTGAGCTCCACCCTTTCTGTCTCCTGGCAAAAACATGTCTCAGAAATGCAGAATTATTTATACCTGAAACTAAGCTTTCTGCATCCTTCAGTGTCATGAATCATTGTCATGTATAAATGATTATATATATTTATATATCCAACATACAGTAATTTCTTTGAGTTCTCAATTTGATTTATAATCTTCAGACAGTTTTATAAATGTCTCTGTCACTTTTCCAGAATGGATAGTCTCTTTGGAACCATTCCTTGTTCCTGAAATTTCCCACTAATCCAGGCCTCCCTTGTTTGTACCTAGTCCTGACCATTTTAATGTTCTATATTGAATCAGAATAAAGTTCTTTTTTATATAGGGCTACTACGAAATGTGCTATCCATATTGAATGAAGAGGCATAAAGGGTTCAAGATGCTGAGATGCGTGGTTAGACGATGGGAAAGTTAGGCCACATCTTTGTGTCTATGAATGATACGATTAAATAAGATGGACGATTTTTCACTTTAGGTCCATTTGACAGAATTATTTTCCCTCTTCTCTTCTCTTCTCTTCTCTTCTCTTCTCTTCTCTTCTCTTCTCTTCTCTTCTCTTCTCTTCTTCTCTTTTTTCTCTTCTTTCTCTTCTCTTTCAATATACTGAAATTTGGCTTCTACTTGAAAAAGAAAAAAAAAATATTAGATTTGCCTCTAAGAATGCCTATTCATACAAAAAAAAATGTCAGGGAACTTAACCCCTTACACGTCATAATCCAACAAGTAAATCTATTGTTAAAGAATTGCATGGCATAAATTCTATCATGAGGGTGGGAATGTATTAATCCTGAATAAATTTTATGTGCATCAGATGAACAGGCTTGGTAGACATAGTATTAGTAGCTAATTTTTATATATTGACTGTATGTCAAACTATGCCCCCCTGTTAATTCATTAAATCATTTAATCCTCTGAATCACTCCATAAGGTAGAAACTTAAAATTGCTTCCATTTTACAGATGAGAAAAGCTATGGCACAGAACAGTTAAGAAACTTGTCCAAAAGTATACAGCTACTCGGAGGTAGAGCTGGGGTTTGAATTCAGGCAATCTGGCTTTTCATTCACTGTGCTATATTGTTTAGGCTATACTAGCAGGTGAACTCCTTATTGCTCTACCAAAAGTCAGTCCGAAAGGTATCAGAGTATCTTTTCTGAGACCTTAACTCTCATTAGCCATCACCAGGTAAAATTCTGAGTTTTGGGCAACAACCCACTGATTTGATTACTCCTAGTTTTCTTTTTAAAGGAAATAAACTACAAATAAAATTAAGTCAATCTATTTGACTTGGCTTTAGTTATTTCTTTTTTATAATACAGCAATGGAAATAATTTTGTTAAATCGCTACTCTAAGTCAGAAAATCTACTAAGGGTCCTCATAAGAGTGTCAAATGGAATTGTTGTAAAAGACTTCAAAGTAACATAAATAAATCTGAATTAACTTGCTCAAAGTCACACACCAAATAAATGATAGGATTGGAACTTAAAATCATGTCTTTCTGGCTCCAAGCCCATGTTACTTATATTGTATGATGCTATTAAGAAAACAATATGAATATATATACACATACATATTTAAATATATATGTAATGTGTATGAGTGTGTATTTATGTTATGGAAACTAAAATACAGGACAAAATGTAACTCAAATATTGGCAGCCTTTTGGTATGCTTCTCTGCACTATAACTGCATATCAAGTATTTTTCCTCTTTCACCATTTGTTCATAGATATTTCCACTTTGAAGCAACAGGACAACTGACAACATGAAGGGTGGCCATTTTTTGTGCCTCCTTGTCCCAAGTATTCCATGTATGAAAATCTTTAAGTTTATGTTTTCTAATTAATTTCACTAGGACCTTTGTATTCTCATGGCTTATAGTCATAAGAACTTGTCAGGGATGACGGCTGTGAACTATCTTATAACCATTATTTTATTGTATTATGTCATGAATCCTATTTAGTTATTTTGCTATTACTTTGGAAGAGAATAAAAATGGAGAGTCATGAAATATAACCATTCCAATATCCCCCAAAGAACAGTCGCTATTCAAACTGGAGCATCTCTCAAAATTATGTTGGTGGATTTTGCATTTTCTCTATTAAATTTTCTTAAGCCCATGCTTATTCTTAGCCACGATAATCAATAAATGGTATATATCTACTTGAACTTACCTCTCATCTTGTTTGTTACTTTGCATTTTTCTCTAAAATCTCTTTAAAAGAGATTGTACCTCTTTTCTACTAAATATTTAAAAGAAAAAAAGATAACATTTTTTAATGTATTATGTAGTGATTTTTTTCCATCTGCTGAAGGTAGCATTCCTTAAAATCCATGTTCTCTCCCTGCCCACCCCTCACCTTCTGTCTCCCAGGATATCATGCGTGACAGGATTAGGCTTGTGATCTTTGGATTTGCCACTTCAGGAACTTTATTTTTGTAGTCCAGTTTTCTTGGAATATGTTATATTAAAAGGATGATGGAGTTTCACAAATGTGCTTTATTAAATCAGAGAAAATCATATTTAATAATAAAATACTGAATGCCAGTATCTATATCTGAGACTTCAGAGACCTCTTTGCAGGCCTAAAATAGTGACAGCTAAGTTTTTGTCTCATGTGCCTACCCTGATCTACTTGTACTATCCTATTGAAGCAAAACATTGAGAATAATTTTATGGCCAGGTCTGGGCTCAATGGGAGTTCCAAGATCAATTAGTGATGTCTGTCATAATTATGGAACTGGGGAATAGTGACACCAATGTCAGATAGTTACCCTATTCAGGCCTAAAGCTCTCTACACAGTGACTTTCTGTCAATTTATTCCTAATGGTGACCTGGATAATCCTATACTGTCATAACCTTTATCCACATTGAATAAGAATTTTATTATTTGAGAGTTCCTACTAATGTTCAACCTGCATAGATTTGGTATAATTCAGATCTACTTTATCTCGTTCAGCCCTATTCAGAAGTAGATTTGCCATACAATAACTCTTCCTGTAGGTTGTTATTAAAGAATGGTGCTGGCAATTGTCCAGAGAGGGATGGAGGCTGCAAATTGGGACAATTGCAATTGGGTTGTGCATTGTATTACATTTCCAGGCTGAGATACCCATCTGTTTTCAGGGAAAACAGATATTCCTGTTTCATCACAGCAGGAACAAGAGGAGCTTTCTAAACAGAATAGAGAAATACAATAGCACTGACTTACACAATGCAGATTCATAATGGAAAACAAATTTGACCCATTTTGTAACAAAGAACCCACTCCCCTTGATGCGTCTCTGGTCCCATTAGCTGTCACTGGGTTCACAGAAATTAGCTACACCATGTTGCCCGATTATTCTTCACTCTCTCTCTCATCAAGGTCTGTTCAGAGTGGTCAGAGTTCACAAAATGCTCATCATCAGTTGGACCCAGATTATGGAGAAGGACAGAGAGATGTAAAAAAGAAAACTCAAGGATTTTGCTGGGAGATAATTGATGCATTATTTTAGCCTGATCAAATGAAATATGATAGAAGTTGCAGAGAAGAGCATGATTTTTATCCAGCTGAATAGTCTTTAAATCATAGGCAAGGGGGAGGGGTATGGAAAAAAATGGTCTTTGAATCTGTATGATGGAGGTTTCAGCTTAAAATGGAAGAGAACTTAGATTTGTTAAATGCCTGCCCCATGCCAGGCACCATCACATATTTCCTCTACAGTACCATTGGTGCTGAAAGTGGCCTGATATACAGTATCCCTCTTTTTTTTCCACTTGAGTTCAGTAGCAAGTGAGAGTTAGATATAGGAGATTGACAGATGGAGATGAAAATACTATGTTTATGACTGATGAAGCTGTTGAAAATGTAATTTTATCTATCTATCTATCTATCTATCTATCTATCTATCTATCTGTCATCTATCTATCTATCTATCTATCTATCTATCTATCTATCTATCTTTTTGGAAAATGTTATTTAAACATAGCCAAGTATAGCTGCATATACACCCCAGGAAAATGGAACTCTTATTCCAAACTACAGGCCCATTCCATAGAGGGGAGAAATGAGAATCCAGAATATTCAAAGAGAGAGAAAAAAGAGTGAGAGGAAAGAGGTGAACTGTTTAAACCTAGGTGATTCTTACAAAATAACAGTCAGAAGACTAACCATGCTTTAGGTGGGTAAAAATAAGTGAGGAAGTATGTGGTTTCACTCTAATGGAAGTCCCTCCCCACGAAAACACACCAAGTGCAGGAAAGGTGTTCTCTGTTAATATTTTAAAATATTGTTACAATATTGAAAAATATTTGTTAGAGGCAAAAATTTATACTTTTTGAGCACCACACTTCCATATATGGAAGTGATTCTCTACCCCATGTAATGGAAGAAAAAATGTTAGAATATTTTTGGCCTCTCTTTACTTCATTCTATTCCCTAATTCTTCCCCAAAGGAGAAGAGGCGATTTACCTAATTGGTGAATTTAGCTTGATTTAACCTCTGTTTTGTTTGGACATGCTTGCCTTCAGAGGTGTGTATCTTGACAACAAACTTACAAGAGTATGTACATTCTGTTCAGGGAGTCCTCGGGCTGTTCTCTCAGGACTCCCCAAAGGACTAACTATGGGTGGGTTATGCTCAACAATTCAAGGGTGAATGTCAGAAAGCCCATTGTGCAATATGCCTAGTACACCCTCATTCTGCTTTATCAATAATCAAGCTGGTGTTTCTAGCATTTTAGCATCATTTTAACTAGAGCGTTTAACTTGTAATCAATTCTAACTCAGGAGGTGACGAAAGGATTATGTATGTTTGTATGTATGTATGTATGTTTGTATGGATCTGTGTATATACATCTTGGGCCTTTGTTTACAACATTAAGAAAATGACATTTGGGGACTGAAATGGTACCAATTTGAAAGCTGCTGATATAACTGAGAGTGGAGACTTCAGTTTTAGGATTTAGTCATGGATGACACAAGACCACCCACTTTGATATGTGAGAGCTGCTAATGGTGTCTCTTTTCTATAGATACAGAGATAACTTTTAATAGGAAACCAGGCTTTTGGGGCCTTAGTGGGAGGCAACAAGGCATTGGAGAAAAAGCTGCTGTATGTGATACTAACTGAACTGAGCAGGAGCAAATTTTACCTGAGCAAAGGAAATAAAGATTGGAATGAAGAATAAGACTTTTATCACTTGTTAAAAATTTCAAACTAGCAGAATTTTAGTATATAAGCCCTGGGTTTGCTCTCTTGGTATAAGGAAGATTGAGCAATATTTTGCTGTTTTTATTTGATATTTCAGCTGTGTCTGCAAGCCAGAATATGACACTACAAAGGCAGCTATCTGGCTTCCACAAAGAACCAGTGCGTGGTTCCTGGCAGGCATAGTAGACAAAACTAGATCCAATGTCCTAAGTGCTGGTTCTTTCTATGTTATTTTGGACATCATTTAGAGCTAACAGAAAGAAATGGAGAGAGGAGTTAAGCTCTTTGACTAAAGGACTTTGTCATAGCTCAAGGTTTAAATCTTCACCAAATAGTCTTAGATTGGCTCCAAGTAGGTTAATTCGATAGTCTTTGAATATGAATTAAAATATCAAGAGTCTTAGACTGTGGTTTTACTTACTAGAAGGTGAAAAATCTTGTAAAAATAAATGAGGGTCCTTATTATAAACAGACTCTGGCTGCTTTTTTTTTGTTTGTTTTCTTTTGTTTTTGAACTTTAGAAAAGCAACTTCATGTATTTTTATTTTGAATCCAGTGGCTAATAAGCCAATGAAGAGGATCAGAAAGGCCTAAAATTGGAAAATTCTCTCGAAGGATTCATTTTGTTCAGGAAATCAAAAGAAACTGTGTCTCTTAGAAAAAAAATGTAAATTTTATTCTAAGTATTAGAATCAGAGTAATGAGATGATAAAGGAAAAAGAAGACACATAGCATGATTAAGCTTAAAGAAGAGAGCTATTTCATAGGTGAAAGATTGACTAGTAGACTAGATAGATATATACAGGGAATTAGATATTAGAAACCTGGCTAGATGCATTTGAAAGAGAAAAAAAAAGATTCAATCCAGTTGAACTGCTTTCAATAGGGGGACTAGATAAAGGAAAAATATTCTAGTTGTCATTAGATAAGAAAAGACAGTTAGGATGAAAATAAATCTAACAGCAGAGGAGAGATAATATCTCAGTGAGAAACTGAGTTGACTCTCCCAAGGATCCTGAAGAAATCATTCAGAAGCATCTCTTAAAGTTGTAGTTAGAAACTACAAGAGCATCTAACCATTGCATGAAGAATAATTTAAAAATAAATAAAGGAAGGAAATGGAGAGATCTGAATCAAGAGGTTAAGTGTGGATGATCTCAAGCTCTAAGAGATGACCATGAAGTTGATATATATATTATAAGAAAAGATAAAGGTATTCCTTATGTCCTGAGGGAATATGTTTGAGAAATGTATAGAGTTACAACTCTGTGGAAATGCGGAAGAATGAAACATTATGAATGGGGGTCAGGCTAGACAAAAGTAGATCTTCCTGACTCCTGGGTTGTTTTTCTGCAGGGAGGATAACTTTCTGACTTATTCCACCTCAGAGAATTGAGCTTGGACAATATTTGTTTAAGCAGTGAATTCTTTTGGTAGAACTCAAATTATCGATATACCACCTCTTCAAAAAAGAGGATGAAACAGGACAAAATCTAGAGAAATAATCTCCTAAAAGATTTTTAAAAATTCAAAATGAAGGCAAGAAAGCAATGCAAAAGCAAGGAAAATCAAAACTTCTTAGACCCAGCAATTAATACTAGCCCTATCTGTGGGAAAGAAGGAAAGAGGCAAGATAATATGTGAAGGTCTCAACTCAAGTTCCCCACAAAGTAATAAAGGATTGACAGAAGTAAAAAGACCATTAGAACTATTTTCATAGTCTATTACTGTAGACAATAATGTTGAAAATATTTTGGCAGCCATTGAAGTAACATAAGTTTTTCAAATCCAGAACATTTAAAAGTTGAGGAAGGGAACAGTACTAGAAAAGAAAACGTAGCAAAGGTATTTATTGTTGTGATACCACAGAGTTTTAAGTATTGGAAGCATTAGCAGAATGTGTTAAGTGTTGTAGGGGTTCAGAACAAGTCTCCTCAGAATGTGCTAGCCTGACATGAGGATTATATTGATCTGAGGATAATTAAGGCCCAAAGAGCTCAGGAAGGAACTTTTATTTCCCTGTTAACTGCCTAAAAGAATTTAGATAAAGGATCTTGTACAGGAAAAGCACTATCACCAGAGATACCTACAAAGAATATGGGCTCGATATAGTGGGGGATCTTGACAGAGCTTGGAAACCAAAGTTCTCTCTGTGTCCTGTTGTCTCTGCATGGCATAGCAAACGTTTCTATTTCATCTCCATATGAATTGCCTTCCTCTCCTGTGAAGCCCCAGACTCCTACCCCTTCTCCTTAGTTCAGAATTGCATTTAAGCCCAATTGCCTGACTGCCTCTGGGCCCTTATATTTTTATGGAGCCCCCATACATATGAAATTAAATTTCTGTTTTTCACTTAATCTGCTTTATGTTAATTTATTAGATGAGCCAAAGGACTAAAAGGGTAGAAGGAAAATTTTTTCTCCCCAACAGGGGGATCCTTCAGCAAAACCTAAGGTAAGCATGAAGTGTAAACCTTTCCCATGAGGGAGGCTTCACAAGCTCAGGTTATGCATAGTAGAAAATAGTGGCAGCAGTCACATTAGCACCAGACCGACATTGCCTGCTTAAGTGATAGTGGAGACCTTGACCCCTCTGTTCAGTACTTAGGGTGGCAGAAATTACAGGGGTAAGGAATATTAGAGTTTTAGATATCCTGGGTAAGAAAGAAAGGCAACTCGAAAAGTAATTTTTTTGGATGAAGTGTGAATGCCACCATCACCAGTCTTTAAAATGTGTAAGAAGACAGTGGATAGTGTATAAGTAGAGTGCTGTTTGTGTGTGTGCTTTTTCTCCTTATAGAGTAAATGTAAAACTACCATTAATTTCTTGAAGAGAAGTTTCTGAAAATTAAGTTTAAACTCACAAATCAGGGATGGATGCCACAGATTGATTAGCACCTTGGAGAGAAAGAAGACAAGGTTTACTTCATCTACCCAACTTGCTTCAGGTAGAAACAAATCTCTACTTGATCTTTGGCAAAAAATGGGTTTGAATTATAAAATATTAGAGGGGTGATGGCATCATTTTTCTTGGAAACCTATATGAGTTTTTACTTATGTTTCTAAATACAGTAGATATAGGCCGGTGTTGTCTTAAACTTACGTTCCCTATTATAACTTTTTACTCTTAAAAAGTCAGGCACCTTGATATGATGCAATGAAAAAAATATGATGCAATGAGAAAAATATAACCTCACTTATTAGGATTTCTGTATAATGTATAATGTGAATGTAATCATTAATAATCTGTAAGGGACTTAAATATCAGAGACAGCCTACAAAATCACTGGCCTGTAATCTTCGGAGCTGCCAAGGTCATGAAGACAAAGGAAAACTTTGAAAGACAAAAAAACATGAAAGCCAAAAATACATAAAAAGCAAAGAGAGACTCTAACAGGCTGAAGGAGACTTAAAGAGACTGACAACTAAACAAATCCAGGAAAAAGGATATTGGTGAGACAACTGGTGAAGTCTGAATAAGGCCAATAGATTAGATAATACTATTGTATCGATATTAATTATGTGTGTGTGTGTGTGTGTGTGTGTGTGTGTGTGAGAGAGAGAGAGAGAGAGAGAGAGAGAGATGATAAAAGAAGTATGGTAAAATGTTAACATTTGGAGCATCTGGGAGAAGATTATGTAGGTAGAGTTATCAGATTTTGCACATAAAAATATATAACACACCCAGTTAAATTTGAATTTCATATAAACAATGGGTATTTTTATTACAGTTTTGACCTAAATATTGCATGGGATATATATTTAAAAATTGTTAAGTGTATACAATTTAAACTTATCTGAGTATCTTGTACTTTTCTGAAATATTCTAGACAGATGTATACTAAAGCAATTATTCATAAGTTATATGAAATTCAAATTTAACTGCATGTCCAGTGTTTTTCTGGCAGCCTTACATACAGCATTTCTTTTGTGCCATTTTTGCAACCTTCTTATAGGTCCTCAATTCTTTCAAAATAGAAAATAATTTTAAATGTAATGTATATAAGAGACTGGGAGTCAAATTCACTACGGTTTAGAGATTTTAAGGGACTTACATTCATTCCAGTAAAAATAAATCCAGGTTGCTACCCAGGAAGGAGCATCCTTCTACCTAGAAGTTTAAATAATTCTCCTAACTGAGGCTGGGCAAAATAGAAGTTGGAAAGGACTATAAGACATGCGAGATGTAATTAACTCGGGTCTTACTATACTGTTGTGTGTTTTTTAAATCCCCACTAGAAATGTGATAAGGGAGGGAGGTTATATTAAATTTGAGGGTGTTTTTATTTTGCTGGCATTGTATTACTGAAGTTTATTTATGCTATCACTTAAAGTCATTATATAACCTCTGGTAAAATATATTGGACAACCTGACTGTGCCTATGTTGAGATGAGAAATGGAATTGAGTATTACTTTTCAGCCTAGGGTACAGGATGGCCTTGGAGGTAAGTGGTGCACTGTTCTGAAATATTTCTGAGCTTTCTGGTGGCAGGTGGGGTACAGACTGCTGTCCACTAGAGATCCCAGAAGAGTCACCAAAGGAACAGTCGTTGGTATCAGACGAAGCCTGAAGTTGTTCAACGTTACAGGGCAGATGAATCTGTCTCGTTGCGGCTGAACTGTTAACAAGTCAATTGCAGCTTCTTGTATAAACTGCATCCTCCAATCAGCTCTATCAGTAACAAGTAAAACTTTCATCTTCGCTTTCCAACTTCTATGTTCTTTCACTTTTTCACAGCTTTATTGGAGTATAATTTATAACCAAAAAAGCTGCACATGTTAAATGCCTGTGATACTCTCAGCACAATCATGGTAATAAACATGTCCATCACTGCCAGAAGTTCCCTGTGTTCCCCCCTTTCTTTGAGGGAGTGGTAACAACACTTCACATGAAGTCTATACTTTCAACAGAATTTTCAGTACACAATACTGTGCTGTTAACTTTAAGCGTAGTACTCACAGCGGATCTCTAGAACGTGTTCGTCTTGCATAACTGAAACTTCAAACCCACTAAACAGCTCCCCTCTCCTCCCTCCCCTCCCCAGCTCCCCCACTCCCCATAGCCCCTGGCAACCACCATTCTGTTGTCTTACTTTCATAAACTTGACTGTTTTAGGTTCCTCATATTAGTGGAATCGTACAGTATTTGTCCTTCTGAGCCCGGCTTTTTTCGCTTAGCATAATGTCCTCCAGGTAGATTCTGTCTTTCAATCCTAAATTTTGGATGGGGAAGAAAGGGATATTACTTCATCTCCTTCCTGCTACCTGATCCTTAACAGTATCTATAGATGAGATAACAGTGAATGTTGTTAAATACCTTTCCCAGCTTACATTTGTAGAAACACAGATTTAAATCGTAGTTTACCTTACTCTATTGTTCATCCTATTTTCATCTCTGTGACCATAATTAATTAAGGATGTAATAATATTATCTAGCATTTATGTAATAATTATGACATTCACATTAGGCATTATATAATAATTTTACATCCAGCATCAATACCCATTCTCATTCTATGTCCCTATACTACATGGCCTCTCTTTAGTCAGTATATATTGGTTACAAATGTGCAATATTTAATGGGGAATCATAATTGAATGAGATACTAAGTGCTTAATAGTTTATGAACTGCTATTGTCTAATTCCATTGGTAGAGTGGAATTTATTTATTTTAAAGAATTATAATTTATCTCAACTTTACAAATTAGCAACACAAAAACCTCAGTTTACCCATCCTTCTTCCAATTATTTAATTCCTCTATGCCAAGTTATTCTAAGATTTTCCTTCAAGTTATGTACTAGAGGTCAGACTTCCCATCACTTACCAAATCAGTGTATTTTCTATGATAGATAACAGTACCATTCAGCACACACTCACCTACAGTCTGAGGCAAAGCCATCTCAACCAACTCAGTCTTTGGAGAGAGGAGGTGAAGTGCTTGTGGTGGGCCACTGAGCTTTTATGGTGATTTGTTATGCAGTATTATTGCATAGTTGACTCTTACAAATTACTCCCAATCTTGTTTGAGAAGCCACTAGGGAAAATGCCTTTTGTAAGGAGCTTGTATTAATACACTCTCTCTGTTGCTCTAATGTTTCCGACTGCTGTGTATCGCAGAAAGAGTGAGTGAGCGGAGGTATGTGCTGCGGTAGAGTGAGGGGGTGGCTTTCAACTGCCTTCCATGGAGAAGTACATGATGGATGGTGTTTACATGAATGGCACATTCCCATAAGGGTCCCTGGGAATTCTTGGCAAGGCAGCTGAAACTCTACCAGCCCTTTCTCTCTAACTCACAGTAGCGTATTGTAATAGATGTAAAAGTGAGAGTGATTTTTTTTCCAGTGGTACTATTGAATCTACTTTAAAATGTATTTTAAAATAATTATTCATAAGCATTAGTATTTTAATATTGATCTGCCTAATGGCCAATCATGACTTGAACTCTGTGTCATTATAGTAAAGAACTGTTTGTTGACTCCAAACCTCATTCCTCTCTTATTCAATGCAAGCCTGATATGTTCTACCTCAAGAGTTGACATCATGCATTATTTGTTAAATCACATACTGCTGAATCTGGTATACAGTATACACTCAATAATTTCCAATCTCTTTCCTGTCTTCTTGTTCTTCCCTTCAGTGAACTACCACCCATCTGATTTGAATGCAAGACATTGATTTTAACACCTGACTCTCTCTCTCTCTCTCTATATATATATATAGTTTTTTTTTTGGTATAATCTCATAACTTGGATTTTGTGAAGAAAAAAAGTAAAACTGGCTCTGTTTTGGCAGATTCCCTTTCTTTTTGCACAGTGTTTTTCTTAATGACATTTTATTTCAGTATCACAGCATCACAAGCACTTTTGGTTATTAAATCAGACATTTCAACTATCACAACTGACATAGTCTGGTCTATCTGAAAAATGTATCTTCCTTGGTTACCTACACATCTCTTATTCACCAAGGTATAGATTAGACTTGTGGTTCTAGTCCAGGACTTGGAATGGTGAAGGACCATGTACATTCCAATTTCTGTTCCTAGCTTTCATGACTCGACCTTCTTTTCTGTGTTTACTTCTCTGATGTCAAAATAAGGGAGAGAGAGAGGAAAAAATGGCATTACTTAATGGCAGGTGAGCTGTCTCCTTCTTTCTCAGTACTAATGCTGTTCACTTCAGTCGCCATTGTTTGCTTTTCGAGGCCTGTTGAAGTCACGCTAACACTGAAGGCTAAGCTTACTTTCCATTTATGCAAAAAGTACTCAACTTTTGGTTCTTTCTTGGGGATACATTTGTTGGTTCTTTTGCATAGGTCTTGTGATGGTCTTCTCCTTCTTAGTCCTTCAGCATGAAATATCTGACTGGAACTCAGATTTTTCACCCCAAATTAACCTTACCCTTGACTACAGTCGGTGTTTCTTTAAACCTTCGTTATTGCGGTCTTCTAATTTCAAAGATACCCCCTAGGGGAGGCAATACAGTGCAAGCCCCAGTTCCCTGCAGCTGTGGGCAACAGATCATGCCAAATGGTGGAAATATAATCTGCTTCTTTAGCTCTCTTTCTTAACTCTGCCATATCCCTTGTATGCTCTTCTGTCTGCTCCAGCCATGTGTGGGTAAGTCCACACACTCTGAGTCCTAATGGACATTGTGTCAGTGAGTGAAATCCTAGGCTCCTCTTCTTATAAGATTTACCACACTTTACTTGTTCATTTCTAAGATTCACCTTTTCTCAGCTTCAGAGCGGGTAACAAGTTGTGTGTTCTAGGACTGTACTCTCTCTTTCAAGTCTATTTTCTTCTCTTTCCCAATTCCTCTTTTTTAACTGCCCTAAGAATATACAGTGAAAGCAATCTGATGTCTTGAGCACTTGGGACAAATCTGGGATTTCAAGTGAAGAACCAAACCTTCTCCAAATACTGCCTAGATTAGTTAATGACTAGATTTTTAAGAGAGCACCATCTCAACCATGGTGAATTATATGATTGTTCAGCAAATACTCTTCTTTCCCACTTCCGTGAGAAGTATTCCTCATCCTCACTCCACCAACCTTAAGCTTGGTCCTATAATTTGAATAGATGTGACCCAGCAGAGACTTCAGTTGTGTAGATTGGCCCATACTCATGCTGTGGCCATGAGGAAACTGTGCCCAAGGAAGCTGTGCTCTTTCAGGCTTGGATTTAGAACAGAAGACACAGAGATCAGACTTGAACCCAAGCCCAGATAAGCCACCGTTGACTCATTGCCCAAGGAGTGAGACGTGACTATTGCTTTAAGCCACTGAGATTTGGGAGTTGTTTGCAGGTACAAATGAATCTGATTAATATGTCAAGTCAAATCTCTACACTGTTCTATAATCTCTAGCAGTACTCTACGCTAAATATTTTATCCACTCAAGGTCAACTTCTTGGATGTGTAATCTGTGTATTTGCACATGGCCTGAGACTTGGTTTAATGCTCTGCTGTCACCATTACAAAGTTATTAATTTTTGAGGACAGGCCCCATGTTCCTATTTTTCACTGGGCCCCATCAACTTGTGTAGCTGATTCTGTATCTGATTTAGTTGTTTCAATGAGAATTTGGTGGAGGGCAAACCACAGCCTTATCTAGCAACATGATAACCCTGGCTTATGTGTTTTGATATGATACACACATGTATGTGCGCACACACACATACACGCACAATATTAGTTTGGGGGGTATAATGTTTTTTGACTGTTTTATTTAGTAACTATAGAAGCTGGAAAAAGTTGCTTAACTTCTCTTATCGAAAGCTGATTTACTCGTAAGATGGTTTGTATAGCAATACCCATATTGTGGGGTCTTCAAGTGAAACAAAGCTCTTGAAGATCATTGACAGATGGACACAGCTAAGTCAACAAATAGAAGGCAGAGTGTAGCAAGATGGGCATAAAACAATTGGAAGAGAACAGAATTGCATTAACTCCTGCTATTCAAATGATGTGGAATGTTACCAGTTTATACATATAACGTAATTGTCTACTTGTCCTTGGGGGATTAACTCAATAATCAGGATGTTAAACATTATTATTATTGTGTTTTCTATGTTTTTTTATGTCTACTTTTGTCAAGTGAGGTTCAAATGTTCATATTCCATGGCTAAGAAATGTTTTATGTTAAAGAAGCCTAGGAAAAGGTGCCTAAGATTGAAACCAGCAGTGATGCCTTTATATGATCAAATAGATTAACTTTTTGTAAAGTAGGCAAAATCAAAGGCAAGGTATTTTGTTTCAAAATAAATGCAAAATTTAATGAAAAAAAAAATGAGTACAAAGTGAATAGAAATGAACAAAAGCATTCAATGAGTGAAGGAGCAAATTAATTTAAAGAGTGAAGTCTTTTTAGAAAAGCATGTTCATGTAACAAACTAACAGACCACACTTTCCTCAGACATCTTATCCAGTGACATGAGCCCCACTTAACAGGGAACCCACACACAGACATACAAACACACACACAGTCAGTGTTCACCATTACAAACCATCTAGGCTCCATTTACCCACAAATGGGTGACCATAGCTCCCAGTTTAAAAACATGAGATTTTAACTTTTGAATTTTCTCACTATTGTATTATAGTCAACAAAATGGATCAAAATATTCTTAAAATCTTTTTGAAAGATTTATTCCCACAACATTTTCCTAGGTTTAGATTATAACCTGTATAAGAAATAGGATTAAAATTTACTCTAATGCCTTCTTTAAAGGGCATGTTCATATATATATATATATATATATATATATATATATATATATATATATATATCTCAAGCAATAAATTTAGACTGGAACATTCAGGTTTTCCCAGTGATTGGGAAAAGTGGGTGCACATAAGTGCCTTTGCTTGTCCTAGTATTTAGTTGAGCCATTTTATTTATTTTAGAGCAGTTCACATTATTGTGAATGAGAGCCATTTTATGTCATTACTACTGTCAAGTGTCATTAAAGATTGCTGTGAAGTGAGAGTCTGTGAAAAACTTATTTAGAGCTAAATTCATCTTGCAATCACCTCCTCTAAGACATGTGTACCAATTGAGGAGAATGAATTGAGTGCAAGAATCAAGGAGTGAGCACTGGCTTAGAGACCAAGAAAAGGGTCTGCAGATACAAGCTTTATCTATATATACTACATTAAGAGGAATTTTGGTTCTGTCTTATGGGTTTATTCAATCTAGAGATATTTACTTTATGGCAAATACTGTTCTGAGCAGCAATGCTACGTGATGAGCAAAACTGAGCTTAATCTAGTAGCTGTTTTGGCAAGGAAGAGGAGGGCAGTGTTTAGCCTGGAATGTATAAAGAAAACATGTTTACAAACTGTAAGCTAATGCAAAAAATATTTATTGAGCTCCTGCTATAGTAATAAATAAACTATTTGCAATATTATAGTTTACATGTTACAATAACTGTTTATATACAATTGACCATGATCTTTTGTGAACCTCCTTTAAACCTTGAGAGATGAGAAAAATGATGGTAGGTGTGCAATAAATAAAGAGCTGTTATCTGGTAGGAAAATTTTAATTAAACCCCTAGGGCACAAGGATCAAGATGAAAGGTGGCAGCTACCCAGAAACAGAAGGGGCCATCCTAGAATGTTGTGAGTCGTCTGGTCCCAGGAGGGTGCCCAAACAGAGAGTGTATATTCGAACATCAGGGGAGCAGATACAGCTTCAGATTCCTTTCACGCTAGTCTTCTATGTGTCTTCACTGTCCTCATGGTTTTCAAATTTATGTGTGTTTCACAGATGACTTAAGAAGCTCAATGAAAATAGAGATACTTGGGCCCAACTGCAATGTAAGGAAGCAGAGTTTACAGCAGTAGGGGCCAGGGCTCAGTATTTTCATCAAATCCCTCAGGTCTTTCTGATATGAACCAGAGTTTGAAACAGTTGTACTGCACCAAATGTTTTTACCTGTGCTTTAAGAAGCACTTCAAAGCAGTGGATTTTAAACATATTTTTTTACCTTCTTAAAAATTATTTTTGAGCGTGGTAAGAATACTTAATAAGAGATTCTACCCTTTTAACAATTTTCAAAGTACAATACAGTATCTTTGACTATAGGCATCATGTTGTCCAGCAAATCCAGAGCTAATTTTCTGGCTGGGAAACATGATAAAAAGTAAAGTCCATAAGTAAGTAAATAATAATAGGATAATAATTTCCCATTACAATATTTATCTTTACTACATATAATGAAACCTAATATTTTCTTTTGCATTTTGTAAATGTACATTGTGATTCAATAAATTAATGTCACTCTACACTAATAGACTATGACCCACAATTTGAAAAATACACTTCTAGAGAAATGGCCTCAGAGGCACTTGAAGGTGGGATGAAAATCCACAGATTCCATTTAAACTAGAGCAGCGCTCTCTCTCTCTCTCTCTCTCTCTCTCTCTCACACACACACACACACACACACACACACACACACACAGAGTCATCTTTATTATACTTCATTATACATCAAAAATAGATATCTTCAATAAAAGACATCTAGGTTCTCATGAACTTCTATTTTCTGCTCATTTAAGTTATGTAGTTAGAAAACCCAGTTTACTTGAGAATGGAAAAAAAAGACCCAGTAACATATATTTTATTATGATACGTTTTCTCCAAAAACCATACTTTCTTAATAGACTCGCCATACTCAGTACCTTCTGCAATTCCTTATAAATTTCAATGGACATCTAGCCAATGGAACATTCTGTAATTTCATGGGTTATTAAAGTGCACTTCTGGGGCTACCCCTGAGAGTTTGCATTTTTAAACTCCTGTTCCCCTTTGATTTACTCTAAAGTGAAGTTTTTACAAAGTCAAATGTGTTTAAACTTCTAAAATGTTTATGCTTATCTTTGTAAAATAGGATGTCATTTACTTTACCGACTCTTCATGCCAAATAAAGGGTCCCAAAGCACTCCCAACTGACAAAAAGTTAGGTGAAGCTCCTCTTTCTAAATCAAGTCATTTGGAATCTTGAGCAAACACAATGCAAATGCAAAGCCATAGTCTTTTCCCACCAAAAAAAAAAAAAAGCTTAAAAAAGTTATATTGTGTTCTACCTAAAATTCTATACTAAAAAGTGTTTAAAAATACTTTTTAAAAACTCTATTAGCAATACCATACTGCCTATTATAGGCTTGGTCCTAAAGGAGATAAGAATGATGAATAAAACACTACTAACTCTGCCCTCAAGTTGCTTATCATATAATTGATGATCTGCAACTAATCCATGCAAAGCAAATAGTAGATAATTAAGTGCCAGAGAGATATGGTAGAATACCAGAAATATCTCGGGCTTGAGAGTTAAGGCATTTGATTTAAAATAGTCATTGAACTCTCACTGTGTGCCAGGTTTTGTTCTAGGCATTGGAGATATAACGATGAATAAAACATGGTTTTTACCTTCAAGAAGCTGATAATCCAGAGAGAAAAAGAATCAAACAGTCTTTTATACTCACATGTGATCAATACTATAAAAGAAATACATATGTACCCAAAAGAAGGACCCTAAGCCATTCATAAGAGTGAGAAGGAAGAGATTTCTGACCTTGGAAATGTAAACTAGAGCTACTGGGGAGAAGGTACTCAGGGAGAAAGAGCAAAGTACCAAGTGCAGAGGCTCAGGAGCAAGTGGTCCAGCTCCTGGGGGAACTGCAGGTAGTTCAGGAAGGCTGGAGGGTGGGGGCAATGGGAGAGGGCTGGTGGGGAAGAAGTTAGCAGGATGCATAGTCAGGGGGCCTTGAATGACATGTCAAATAATTTTAACTATATTTCGAGTACTTTGGGGAAGTCATTCAAGTGTTGCCATCAGCAAGAGTGTCAAGATTAGAAGTGTCCTTGTGGAAAAGTACTTGGACCTATGGGTGCAAGGTGGAAAAGGAGCAGTGAGATGCAGCAAGTTAACATAGGATTGTGTTGTGGTTTTGAAGAAAGAGGAAATTAAAACATAAACTGGGCCATGGGCAGTGTGAATAGAGCGAATGAGTGAAAAAATGAAACTAAAATTACTACAAGACCTAATGACTGAGTTATGTTTTAATTTCGATTTTGCTGCTAACTAGAAGTAATATCTTGAGTCAGTCATTTAACTTCAGTGTTTTCCCACATTTAAAATGAGGATGTTAGAAGTGTTATTTCTCAGCTTAAAACTTCTAAAATTATAAAATTTTCTAATTAATACTTCACCTCAGTTAAGGAGAAAGATAAATAGTGGTACCCAAGACTGGAACAATAAGTTGTTTGGTCCTGAAAAAGTTTGGCACATGTTTTAGACTTATGAAGATGGGTGTGAAACCTGAAAAAATGTCAGACTTAAAATATATTATATTTAATTCCTTAAATAAACCTTCAAGTGTCACTTTACATGTAGTTACAGGTAGGAATAAAAATATATTTCTCCCTAATCCCCAGCACCTTTTGCAGAGCTGTCTGAGTTCTGTCTTTTCCTAATTTCCTCACTGGAAGCTCATTGTATCTTGAGCCTTGCACCACTAAAATCTCATTTTCTGTACTCTGATATTTTCCTCTAAAAACATGTGTTGTGATTGTTGGATAATACGTAGCTCACTGTAGATATTAACACTACTTGTCTCTGGTAGTTGACTAATGTGCTTATTTTAGGTAGCTCATTCCTTTGATGGTAAAGATTATGTGCTGAGAGATATTGAGTGCCAATTTTATAGAGAGATATTGCTTATGTTAATTCCTATGCCTGGGCATTTAATTTTGGTGCATTTACAGTTCAGCAAAATTACTTGGTTTTTCTTTCGTGGTTCAAGGGGAAATAGATTTCTATAGAGTTTTGACTATTATTAAGGGTTATAGGAAGTAGAAACTAATAGTAATAATAATCACTACCATTTATCAAGTACTTACTGTGTGCCAGAAGTTATTCCAAGTTGTTCAAATAAATTTTTTGCACATATTTTCTTATGCAATCCTTTTAGCTGCTCAGAAGGGTAAGTACATTATTATTCCTATTTTAGAGCTGAAGATACTCAAGCCCATGAACTCATCTTCTAATCTAGAATAGATACAGCAAACCTCTCTACTGGGTATTGACCCCAAAGACTTGAAAACTTGTATCTGAAAAGATATTTGCACACCGATGTTCATAGCAGCATTATTCACAGTGGCCAGGACATGGAAGCAACTGAAGTGTCCTACGATAAATGATTGGCTAAAGAAGTTGTGGTACATATATACAATGGAATATTACTCAGCCATAAGAGATGAAATACTGCCATTTGTGACAACATGGATGGACCTCGAGATAATCATGCTAAGCGAAATAATCCAGACTGAAAAAGTTGAAAATCACATGATATCACTTATATGTGGGATATAAACCTAAAAGTAACAAATGAACAGGACAAACAGAGACTTATGGACTTGGACAATGGACTAGTGGTCCATTTAAAAAGGAATAGATATGGCAAAATATTTATGGTGAAATAATTGAAAGGCATAATTCAATTGCCCATTTAAGTGCCTTTGGCTTTCAGTATATATAGTGTAAATAAGCCCATAAGAGGGTTTTTCTTGTTTTCTTCTTGTCTCTCATTCTATCCCCTCTCCCATCCTCCACCTTCTCTCATTGCTGGCTTTGTCTTTAGGAGTGAACTCACTGCCTTATCCGTCATCCAAAAGGGCATTGTATAATGCCTATCACACAGAGCATTTGATTAATTAACTGTGATGCTGAGAATCTCAAGGTATTGAAGATGAAAGGGGTATTTTGGGTATCGAACACAATTTATAGAGTCTAATTTGGCAGAGTTTTACAAACAACTTTGACTTTTAATTTCCAACCTCTTTTATAGCCAGATGAAAATGTATCTTTTTACAGGCATCTAATAGCAAATAGATGGTTCTTATTTCTAGATCTCACTCCCAGATACTCTAGCAATGATCATCATCTCATTTCTAAGGTAGTAAAAAAAAAAAAAAAAAAAAAGGCTTAGATTTGGATATGTTGTTTCATTGGAAGAGACTGACAATGGTCAGAATATTTGTCTCCCACCCCCATCCCTGCCACCAACTAAAATTCTACCATCAGATAAGTTTGTTTGTCCTTAACTGTAAATGGGTTGGTCTTTCTTCAAATGCAAATATGCTAGAGATGAATGACAGCAAAAGCTGAGAATTAATGTATCAGGCCCAGGCAAGCCAAGGATTTAACTGAAATTCCTTCTAATACAAGGTAACAGAGAGGCAGCAGGAGGGCACAGTGTGCTGCTGCTAAGAACAGGATCCTCCTGGCAGAAGCAAGCGCTGTATTGCAGATGAGCTGAAAAAGAAAATAGCTCTCCTGTGAGCCAACAAACTTCCCAGTTACCCACATTAGGTTGTCCAGGGTTGACTCTAAATAAAGTTTTGTTTGCTTTTGAACATAGCTTTCTAAAGAATTACATTTGACTTACGTAAAAAAAAAAAAAAAAAAAAAAGAAGAAGAAAAAAGAAAATCATTGTATTTGTAGGACTGAGGTCCTGAAAAGTAGATAATCCTACTTGGTAATGTTGGAATGACCAGATAGCCATTTATAGAAAAAAGTATTTACAGTGGATGAGGACATAGACTTTGGAATCTGTCTTAGTTTGTTCAGGCTGCTGTAACAAAATACCACAGACTGGTAGTTTATAAATAAATGATAGGAATTTATTTCTCACAGTCCTGGGGGCTGAAAGTCTGATACTAGGGTGCTAGTATAGTTGGGTGAGAGCCCTCTTCTTGTTTAAGCAGGGAGCTCTGGATTCTTGTTTATAAGAGCACCAATCCCATTCACGAGGGCTATACCCTTAAAACCTAATCATCTACCAAAAACCCCACCTACTAATATCATCACCTTTGGCGGGTAGCCTTTCAACACATGAATTTCATCACAAGAACATAAACATTCAGACCATAGACGAGTCCAACTGTTTAAGTTTAAAATCAAGCAGTGTGATTTACAGCTACCGAACCCCAGGCCCATGACTGAACCTGTCCAAGCTTCAGTTTCTCCATCTGCGCAGTGGGAGCAATCACAGCATCTCACCAGCGTGGGTTTAACACAAGATTACTAATGTAAAGTAGCAGGTACGATGAGTGAATAAATGTTGATTTTTACTGTTTTCTTTAAGCTATTAGGTTCAGAATGAAAAAATTCAGGAAGATTGACCTGGAAAGAAAGCACAACTGTCTTGTTGTGTAATGAGCCTCATTCTGACTAAGCTGTGTCCCCTTAAAATGAGTTTCCCCAAAATATCTTCACATGCTTCTGAAATAGGATCTTGGATCTTTTTTTATTTTGTTTTAATAATGTGCTTTATTTTAAGTAATGTAAAGAAAGTAACTAATGGATATAAATTTGAAGGAAGTTTTATATGCAAATAGAGCCCTACATACAGCATCTTCTGCCCTCTTCTGGCTTCTCCAAGAAATTGAAGCATACATATAAACTAAATAGAAAGTGCATTGTTTTTATTTTATTTATTTTTAGTGGACACCCACAGTTCACCATCTCCCCAGTGCTAGGTGAGAAAGATACATCTGTAATATTTTGTGTATAGATGGGAGTTATCAGAAATCTTTCAGATTTTTCTCAGCAATTTGCTTCTGAAATGGAGATTTCATTCTGTTATTTTGTTCAGTTCTATTCTTCCGGTGCCAGTTCTACGTATCATAACTACTAAATAAATAATTAAACTGTGCCACAAATTATTGCAGGGACTAAAATCTGAGGTTATTATAATGCCTGAGATAATTAATCAGATGTTTTAAATAGAACTGGCATGAGAGAACCTTTGATTATAGAAAAAGCCTGGGGCTAACAGCCTCACTTCTATTACAGATAGTATTGAATTTTAACTCATTGTCCCCCAGCCTGTAAAAAATAAATAAAAGCATCGTTTTTAAAGGCAGGGCAATTCAAGCCAACTGACAACTGAGAGCCCTCTATTTTGCCTTTTAGATGTGTAGACAGGATATCAGTTTGCTGTGCCTTTGAATGGCAGCATTTGTCGTTATCTGCACAATCTCTCACCCAGTCAGAGAAGTCATGGCATGGCAAACGATTTTCTGTTAGAACGCAACCAAAACAGAAGTTTGTCTCGGTCAGCACGAGGGAGCCAGAGGACAAGTGCTGTGATGGGGAGGGCCACAGTCCTCCACAGAGATCAATTTGTTCAAAGATCTATTGCTAAGGGAGGTCTCACACATCTCAGGGCCTCCTGTAGTTGGAAGGGATTAGCCAAATGGAATGAAAGGGACATTGGATGGGAAGCCCAGGTGTCAAGAGCAGAAAAGGGGAACAAATAACTCAAGATGTCAGCTACTATTTTTCCTTAGAGTGTGTCATTCAGGTGTCACCAAAGTTGAAGAGTCATAATCCAGACTATTATTTTCCAACCAATTTTAAACTATTAATGTCTAGGATTTACATCTTGCTTAGGTTACCCTACCCACAAAGAACTAGAAGCATTTACAGTGAGAAACCTTACTTGGTTATTAAAACACATTACTATTCATAAGAATAAGCAGGTGCAAATACCTTATACAGTCTGGACAAAGGAGAATCATGAGAGCATTTCCTTTACTGAATTTTCAAACGTATTGGAAGGATAAAATTATTAAAAGTGTTGTACTGACTTCAAAAGCTACAGACAGAAAAATTGAATAAGACATAATGGGGAAGGACAAATGCTACTCTCTGACAAATATACATTTAGGAGAAAGAAGCATTTTTTCCATTAATGTGACTGAGATAATTACTGAAATATTTGGGAGAAAATAGTGAAGCTATAGCCAACATCACATACCAAAATAATTTTCAGGAAGATTAGAGAGTTAAATGAATTTTAGAAATGGAATAATGAAAAAAACACTTAAATGTACAAACATATATTGCTTTTTATATATACATATATGTGATGGCATATTTTATTGGCATTTTTATTGAAAATTTATTGACAAAGGAATATAGGTGTGTCATTCAGAATTTTTAGCTACATAAAACAGAAGCCTCTCTTAGCTATTTCAAGTACAAAAGAAATTTACTAAGGGGTATCAGCTCATAGCATCTCTAAGACAGTCAGATAATGACTTGAAACCATGTAGCCAAGCAAATGCCCAATGCATGCTGTGTCATTGGTGCAGACACAATCCTACCACCCCTAAAAATGATACCAGGTTTTCCCTTGGCCTGAGAGTGGGTCCTACCACTGAGCCACTACCACTGCTGCTTCCAAATGCTCCATGCCTCTTGGCTCTGCTATGCCAAGAAATGGATGGATTCCACATGGAGTCTCCTTCCTTATGTCGCCCTCTTCCAAATGGAAGATTGAAGCGTCCGATGGAGACTAGATCACCTAGGCCATGTCCTAATTGCTAAGAAGGCTGGGAAATTGAGTCAGCTTAAAATCCTGAGATCTTTCCAGTGTGTATACAAATCAGATTCATTTATTCTTTTAGCATGCATTATGGAGATCTTTCCAAGTCTCAGGCATTATGTTTCTATGGTTTCACCAGGGTTGCCAAGCAGTTGTAGATATTTACATTGTGTGGCATCCATGTGTGACCATGCAGACTGCCAAAGGCAGGCTGCTCAGCTTAAGCTTAAGGAATTACCTCTGAAACTCATTGTCCATACTCTATACTTTCGTAAAAGATAAAATTAAGGAAAGATCAGCTTTCAAATGACATAGAAGGTATTGGAGGCTTTTGAGATTGCTAAAACCTTTCTATATTAACCACTTATTGAGCTATTGTGTATATTTTAACTGGATCAGATGCTACTTGGTGTGATTTTGTTCCTGGTCTTCGGACAGAATATGGATGGGATTGTCAGTGGACTAGTAATGAGCCCCTGTTTTTAGATTTTTTAAATGGTGTCCTGAAGGAGATTTGACAAAGTGATAGTTCAGTAATGTCTCAAATTTCCTATTAAACCCAGAGAAGTTATGTAACTTTCTCAAGGTTACAGAGCTAGTTGGTTGCAGAGATGAGGCTTGCCAGCTAAAAATACACTGCCAACAGAAATCGTTTACAATAATTTATATTATTTTTTCTTTGTTCTTCCAAATAACAACACATTTCAATTAGATTCATGTCAGACCTATTGTGCATTCTACCCCCACAATCTGTCTTTCTCTGAATTAATGAAATGTAAAATGGGAAAATTATAGGTTTTATAGTTAGAATCTGTAGTGCTTAGGGTACAGTATAAAAGGCCCTATATTAATTACATTCATTCTGGCTAATTATATAATTCTGCCTTTTTGAAATAGGACTTAAAATTGTCATAAATGCTGAGAATTTAAAAAAACCACAATCATTAATGTCATTCTTCGATGTAATTATATTCTTAAAAAATAACGTGAGTCATGTCGTACACCCCAGTTTTTATAAGATTTATACCTTCTATCTTTTGTAACATATAAAATAGGCAATTAAAGCATAAACAATATGGCCTATGACTCTGGAACCAGAAATTACTTAGTTTGTTAATGCCCAAAAGAGCTTCTAGGCATAACAACCAAAACGGGGCATAACAACCAAAACGGGAAAAACTAACACTCATATAATACTCGCTGTAACCCAGGCAATGTTCTGAGTGCTTTACATGCATAATCTCAACCTTCACAACCACCTGTAGGGGCTCCTAATGCCTCATTTTACAAGTGAGGGAAATGAGGCACAGAGATTGCCACTTTATTTGGTCCTAGCATCCCTAAGCTACTTTATAGATATGGAGTTATGTCTGTCCCATCCATAGTTTTTAAATGCAGCCCATGTGTGTATAACACCTAAGTGGTTTAGCATTTTCTCTTCACCTAGGTTCAACTGTACTCGGCTTAGATTGTTTTCTACCTCTTTTTTTTCCAAGTGAGCTCCTATGGAAACTTCAAGGTTTATAAGAAATATATCCTCCTTTTAACGTTTTTCCTCCTAACAAACATTCATTGTTTCTTCATCCACGTTCCCCTGACCTTTGTGTCGTAACTCTGCCACTCTAATTTGGAACGTCACTGACTTCTTGACGAATCTAAAAGACAATTTTTATTTACTAAGTTGTTAATGCCTTTGTGATATCTGATGCTCTTAATGACCCCTCCTTCTTGAAACTTTTTTTCCCTGCACTTTCAAGCACCATTCACTATTGCTCCTTATCCTGGTTTTCTGGTCATTCTAGCTCAATCTTCATATGTTCCCCTTTCTCTGTTTGCCTATTAAATGATGGGAGTCCACGGCCTAGATCCTAAAACATCTATTCTGGGGATAACAACAGAATAGTATTTATTATATCGAAAGACTTCAATAAATATTAGCTGAATAATTTATTCTTATGAAATCTAACTCATGTCTATGGTTTCAATGATGACTTGTTAACCAGCGAATGTGAAATTCAGAACTCTTAAGGTTAGGAGTTTCCAGTCCAGATCTAATGTGATGCTTTCTGTTACTGTACGAATTTTTTCTTTCTCATCTTTTTTATCTGATGCTTCATTCTTGTACTGACTATTTCACATGTGCGTGCACACACACACAAAGGCCCATGGGATGCTGGGTAGTGGGCTAGGTGTTGGGGCTGTGGTGGTACCTTCATGACAATTATTGTCTATGTGAGGGTATATTGTTTTATTTGTCTTTTCTTCATCATCCTCCATTTATTTTTCACATTCATGCCAATGTATTCTTTGGAAAATATCTAGCTGTCCCTATTTAAATTTTTTCAATGGCTCCACATTGTATATACAATAGAGTTTCAACATCTTTGATATCTTAGAAGGTACTTTATAATTTTATCCCTGCCTATATATCTAGCATCTATTCCTCCACTCTCCCACTTGTATCTTGTATTCTAGACACAACAAACTCTTTAGTACTCAGTAATCATTCAATGGCTTTGCTCATCTAAGTGTCTTCATACATATCACCTTGTTGGGATTTGTTGGAGAGTAAAGGGAACAATAGATAACAGTCCCCTTACCTGCCTGAGTTTAGGTTTAATTAAACTAGATAGCAAAATGTCCCCTTTATCCTTCCCATGTTTATATTACAATATGCTGTTCATTCCATTAGGAAATCACACCTCCCTAAATCCAAGAATAGACAATCTTAAACTGTCTTCTGATCAAAGACAGCACAGGGAAATTTTAAAGTCACCATGTGGGGAAACAGTCTTTTCAGCTAAGCTCATTACATGGCCCAAATAGGGAACACCAGCCCTCTGAGGGCAGGTTAGCTCTAGAATGACAAGATAGTTCACAGTCAAGTTCTACTTCAAACTCATCAACAGATGAAGCAGCTCCATCCCTCCTGTGGGGAGTTAGTGAGGCAGCAGAGAAAGGGCAGGAGTGGCATGAATGTAGAGTTCTTCAAAACTTCATGCATTATTAAGTGAATAATTAACATATATCAAATGTAAGCTGAATTCATCGGGTCTTTTTCAATTTTAAGTATGGGGGGAAAAAAGCATCTCTTTTCCTTAAACCAGAGAATGGAATTGACTAGCTCACATAACTGAAAAGCATGACCATGGAATTTCCTTTGAGTGTGGTTGAGTCCAGGTACTCAGTGTCAAAGAACTTGGTCTGTGTTCATCTCTGTTTTCCTCGCTCTCGATTTCAGTTCAGGCAGACCCTTTCCTTGCTGATATTAAGATGGCCATCAGCATCTGGCAACTATCCTACAAGCTTAGCTATACCAATGAAAAGAGAGATTCACTTGCTTAATAATGATAACAAAAGGCCTAGAATGAATGTCATTGGATATATTAGACTGGCAAAATAAATAATATATATATTTTTTTCGGCTAGAAATGATCATGTGCCCCCATAGAACTCTGGTTAAAGTCAAGGTTATCTGAAGGACTGAGATGAGGAAGGGATGGATGTTTCACCAAAGGGATATCAGAGTGTTGGTCAGAAGAAAGAGGATCTATTTTGGGCAGGCGAAACAATGAATGTCTGCACATACATAGTTCTATAGGCGAATGGAGTGATGAACCAAGGTGGGCAGATTGTTTAGCATCAGGGACACTGAATCTAGGTAAAATAGTCTTTTCTAGATTATACTTATTGTTAAATTATACTTCTACATGGTGCTATTGCAGCCAGCCAGGAGATTGCACTCGTTTTTTGTTAGCCTAGAGATCGGACTTTTTTGAAATAGGTGAATTGGGAAATCTCTTTGCTAGACAGAAAATATTGTTGCTGTGACAGTTGTTGCAATAGAGGCCTATTGGAAATGAGTCCGGAAGTAGATAGAAGAAACAAACCCTAGTCTCTGCTGTCAAATGAAAGGAAGTTGCATGCAGCTATGAATTTTTCTATTCTAGTCTAGTTTCTCTTAGATTCAGACATCGCACACACACGAGCACACTCAAATAGGCCAAATCATCATCTCACCCAAAAATGATAAAATAAAAAATAAATATGCCTGCTTCTATCCAACAGAAATAAAAAATACCTCCAAAATTTCATCCTAATGGTACGTGTCAGACTGTATTGACTCACTTGTGAAAGAAAAACTGCAGTATTACTCATTCTGATTTAAAATATATTTAGAGGTTTCCATGATATGTGATGATCAGCAAAAATGGACCTTTTGTGCTCAGCTGAACACTGGCATGGATGTCTGTTTCAACTTAGCCAAAAGCCTTGTTGTGTTGTTCATTCCAGAATGTCTAATTTCCTTTCTCTCTCTCTCTCTCTCTCTCTCTCTCTCTCTCTCTCTCTCTCTCTCTCTCTCTCTCTCTCTCTCTCTCTCTCTCTTCCCCTTCTTCCTTTCCTCCCTCTCCCTTTCTCCCTCTCACTCTGTGTGTTTGAAAAATACAATAGAATTGTCTTCTCAGCATGGGGATATCTGCATGTGTTAAAATTACATTTTCTATTTTAAACTTGTAACTAATTCTTTTTAATTTAAAAGGACTTGTCATAACATGCAGTTTTGTTTTGTTTTGTTTTCCCTTCCTAGAAGAATAAGAAATATACAAACTTGAGATCTTGAAAGAGTAAAAAGCCAACTTGTAGGGGAAACAAGCAAACAAAAACAAAACAAACAAACAAAAAAAACACATGCAAAAATCTGGCTGATTCTATTTGAGCTGAAATCTCTCTGGGGTTTTGACAAGAACTGTAGCAGAAAGAAATAAGAGCGAGAACATACATGTTAGAAATAAAAAGATTTGTTCCTGTCTGGAAATTATTAGGCAAGGCATTAAGTTCTCTTTACCTCAGGTTCCTATATGCAGGTATACTGAGTAAAAATAATGATCATAGCTAATATTTTCAGAGAACTTTTGTGTGACATGATATGCTTCAAATATAAATATATCTCCCAACCCAGCCTCATAGTGTGGTTTATTTAGAGAGTACTCCCTCATACATAATTAACCTCCCTCAATTTTCTCCCCACCCCCAACTCCCAGTAAGAATAGGGTGGGTCCTTATGTCCATTTCACAGGTGAGAAGACTCGTGTTGGTTTAAGGTTCTGGACAGGGGTGATGTACCGCCCAGGAACCCCTTTGTGCTCATTCCCTGGCTGACTCATCAAGCTCACAGCTGAGTTGCCCTTGCAGAATGTCCTCTGCCAAAGAATGCTTCCTCGCCACAGGTTACGTTGAGTTCCCTCACGGCAATCCTCTTTCTCTGATTGGTCGGTATGTAAATAAAAAGGTCCAGTCCTTGCCTGAATTTGAGTGCATCTCTGGAAGTGTGCCTCAGCTGGAGAATTCTATGAAGGACTGGCAGATCTCTTGTTAAAATCGGATTGCTATTTCACTTCTCCCTCTGGCCAATCCTGTTTCCACCTCTAGTCGTGGGTATTGATCAAAAGTACCTCTCAATAAACTTTCTTCATACAAATCTTTGTCTCCTGGTCTGTTTCTAGAAACTCCAGCCTAAGGCAGGTACCCAGAATAGATGCCAATGAAATGTCTGATCTTACAGTTATCTATCAGAGACACCTATCGTAACAATATAGGCCATTCTAGAGTCAATTAAGCAAAAGAGAAAATGTAAAGTCTTTGCCTTTTTATGCTAATACTTAATGCATTGTTTGGTAGACATAGCTATCTATATATAATGCCTCACCACTTAATCTATAGCTGACTTATCCAAGAGATATGCACATGTACCATAAAATCAGCCCTGCCCCAAATACTGTTGGTTCACCAGTGACTTTATCGGTCTTTTTTCTTGTGTTATGCAATGTATAATAAGGGAATGTGTGGTCGTCAGTGCCTGAATGCCATTTTCAGTAATAGAAACGCCTTCTGGGGAAATAAGATTGGTGCCAAGACTAGAATATGGGAGCAAACTTGAAATTATTTCACTTCTATTTCAGAATGGTTTTTCAAAAAAGGAAAAGGCAGCAAGATCATTTTCGAGGGCTGCCAACCACACTGAGGCATTTGAATGAAAATACAGCTCTCTGTAACCTACTAAATAGAAATCAAGTGTTCTCAGATTGGCATGTCAGCCTGGGTTTAAACTAGGACCGAGTTACCTTTGCGTAGTGTCAGCCGCAATGCTCCTTCATGAGTCCTCCATATTTTTGCCAAAGCGGACTTATCAATTCCCTAAATAAAAATTTAAAAAAGCATGTAAAATAAAATAAAAAAAATAAAATGTCGTGAAAGTAAGCTCACTTTAGCTAGACTTTCTTGCTGATTACAACCCCAAACTTTAGATAAAACAAAATCGAAGTTAAAAAAAACAACTGGACAATCTGAAAATTAAATGAAAGCAGGTGGATTGGGCAGGGGAGTAAAAAATTGAA
>CM053510.1:12688444-12713231 GCA_028627145.1 Eidolon dupreanum
ACCCATATCTGAGGTAAATGGCAGCCACCCATAAGTAGCCTGGTTCCTATCTCTTCTGTACTTTCAGAGACTGTCACCTCTTCTCTCTTCCCACAGTTCTCAGGAGCATAATCGATCTTGAAAAACAATTTCTCTATTAACTTCTATTTTCTTGGTTTCTGCTGGTGTCCAAGTCTTCAACATCTTCCCCTCTACCCTGAGCAGCTTATCAAGACAACTTCCCAAAGTCAGGTTCTTCCCAGAAAGGGATTTTATTTAAGTTGTTTTGCTGGTTAAATGTACACTTTATTACAATCTATGGCAGCTCTTATCACTAAGTTGTAAATCTTTATCTCTTGTCCGTTTCTCTCGCTATTCCATGAAATCTTCAAGGGTAGGTTTCATCCTCTGTCTCCCTTTCCCCAAAGTTTAGCGTAGTGGTGGGTATATAGTAAAATTCAATAAGCAAGTGAAAGTGTCTCAGGTCATTTCGGCTGCTATCGTAAAGTTGCACAGACTGAGTGGCTTATTGTGAAATAATAGAAAATATATATATTGGTCTCTACCAAGTGTTTCTGGCACACAGCTCCTGGAGCCCTTGTAATTTTCTGGATAATAAGAATGTCTTTTGTTCTAAAGAGGCAACTCTTGGTGGGCTCTTGGATGAGAGCTGCTGGTCACCAATAAGTCCAAGCCATGATTAAAAGCTTGGAGATTTCAGCCCCACCCCTTCTATTTTCTAAAGAGAGAAGAGGAACTTGAAATGGAATAATAATCACTCATGCCTATGTGACGAAGCCTCCATAAAAATCCCAATAGTATGGGGTTCTAAGAGTTTCTAGACTAAACATGTGGAGGTGCTGAGAGAGTAGCATGATCTAAGGGGACACAGAAGCTTTGTTCCCCTTCCCACAAACCTTGCCCTGTGCATCCCCGCCATCTGTCTGCTCCTGGGTTATATCCTTTTATAATAAACTAGTAATCTGGTAAGTAAAATGTCTTCCTGAGTTCTGTGTGCAGCTTTAAGAAATTAACCAAATTCAAGAGGGGGTCCTGGGAACCTGCAATCTATAGCCAGTTTGTCAGAAGCACAGGTGACAACCTGTTGTTGAAATCAAGTAGGCTGACCTTTATTAGAGTGAATCAGGGCAAGTGGCAAGACCAAATAGCTCTCCCAAGTTCTCAGTCTAAAGAAGTATCTTCCCATTGCTGTCATATTACCTGATATCTTCTTTGTCTCAAAGACTGTTTTAAGTGCAAAAAATATCATTTACAATTTGATTTTTGGAAGGGGGGAATACCAAAAGTTATCAGGAGATTTGATTAAGGTGGGCTTTTGGATTACTGAGTAATAACACTTGAATTTCTATTTAATCAAAATGATAATAAAATATTTTTAAAGTGAACTTAGGAGGTAACATGATTGTAAAGAACCTTACTTCTATTAAAGCTGAGAGTCTTGGTTATCTTAAACAATCAAGGGCATAATAAAGTAAACATAAATTATGGAAACTTTTTGTTATAAGACGTAGAATTTTTGTCTCTAAGGCAGATTACTCAGAAAATAAAGTAAAACCTTTTACAACCTCTTAGAGAGACCAATACCTTAAGAAAAATGGAAACACAAATCCTTTTTGATAATCTTATAAATAAACTCATTTTATATACCTTAGCCAGAATTGACCAATACAAATAGAATTTCCTTTTTATGAACTTTTGACAACTTTCTGTGTCTATTCAGTTTTTTTCTTAAACTTCTCTTCTTCTTCTGAAACAATCAGCCATTTTACTTTAAGACAAAGCTACCTTCATTTTTAACTTAATGAAACCATATCTCTTACAATGCAATTTCTCAAAATGTCAAAAATGGACACATTAATTTATAGACACAAACATATGGAGGCTCTCTCTATCATCTAAATATGAGACAAAAAGTATATAAACTTAAAATTATGCTTCGAACCAATGTTATAATATTCCATTTTATTTAAAAAAATTTTAGTTAGCTAATAAATATCCATTAATTAGCTCAATTTAGTAGAAGTCCAAGATTTTGTATTACCTAAGGAAACTGGAATTTACCTTTAATCTTACATATGGTAAAATATAATTACTATTGAAATAAAGTTTTTCAGCTTGGTTGAAAATGATTCAGTTTGGTTAAAATTAAATTTAAATTTTGATAATCATAATAAGTAGAAAAATGTGAGCTGATTTGATCAGTAACCTATGTTTAGAAATAACATACTCCAGTAGAACAGAAATGTATACTTGCATTATACTTATAATACTGTTAACTCATATAAAACATAGTTCTTTGTAGTAAACTGAAATTATTAAGCTAGTTTTATTTGCAGAAGTTTTACCTAAGTATGTAAATACAAATTTTAAAAATTTTTCTGAATTAATTTCTATAAGAATACCTCTTTTTTCACATTGAGATTACTTGAGATTCAATTTCTTTAATTTCTGAAATATTGAGAATGGCTAATTTTATAAATATTTGTCTATAAGCCAATAACAATAGAGCTTCTTTAATGTAGGAGTTTACAGTCTAATTGAATAGCACTATTCAGAGATAAGAAAATTTTACAAATTTACGTAGAGGGAAAGACTTTTCTGAATTACAGACATATAGAAATACAGACAGATACAGAGAGCTTATAGTTTTAGAGCTGAAATTTCAGTCATTAATCTAGTATAAACAAATACAAAATTCACAGGTCCATTTCAAAGAGCTGGTCTTTCCTCAGTAGGCCTATACATTCTGAATTTATTTGAGCTTAAAATAGACAAACAGGGGAAAAAAAGAAAAAAAAAACAGATTCTCTGTTCTCTTTTACCCACTAGCAATAAGATCACTATAAATCATGAATATCTTTATAGCGATCAACAGATTATCAGACCCAGTAGAAAGGGAGTCTCCCAGGAGCCTCATGAAAGTTGTGAGTTGAGTCTTATCTAGGGATCTGGATGGCAGGGTGGTCCTTTGAAAGTAGCCACTTCCTGGAACATAAAAGGATGGGGGAGACTTCTTAACCACTGCTTCTTTCTAGAAGCATTTGGGTGAATTCAATATCATCACAGCTCTTTTAAGTAGATTCTGTTATAAACTCCATATTCTAGATGAGTAAACTGAGGCACAAACAGGTTAAGTAACTTGCTCAAATTCACATAGCTGCTAACTGGAAGAGGTGGAAATCAAGCTCTTGAAATCTCACACCAGTGCTCATAACATAAGCTCCTACACTGTGCTCTAAGAGTTTACTACAAGGTTAAGACCTTCTCTCCCTAGTCCATCACTGTTTCCCCATAGAATAATGCTCAGTAAATATCTGTTGGAAGAATAAACAAAAGAGGAGAGTGAGTCATAAATAGGGAAAGAAAAAATAGTGAAGCAAAAAAAAAAAAAAAAAAAAAATGAACACAGAGAGAAATGGAGAGAAAAAGGTAGTAAATATTTGTTTTGTTTTTCTACTCAAGAAGATATGTATAAGTCCTGCCTCCCCAAGACATTAAGGGAAAAAGTCTTCCCTTAGACCTTTTTTTCTCAAATATCAATTCATTTCCAGGAAAATTTTTAATCATTTAGAGACATGCGATAATTAGACCTGACAATGGAGATGTACCTAATTTGACATTGTTACTGATAAACATTAAAGAGCATTGACCAATTTGGAAGTTTAATTACCTACCTTGTCAAAAATTATTTGATTTGGGCTCATTAAAAGCAGATATTCTATCATACCCATCTTTGCATCTTTATCAGCTTACATAGCACCTGAGACATAGTGGGTATCCAATATAATGTTTAATAGAAAAATAAAACTATGTGAAACTACCTCTCCCCTCTGAAATAAGAGGAAATAAGAATTAATTCCACTTAATATAATCTAAGTACAATCAAAATAGAATGATAAAATAATATATGTTATAACTTCCCATTGAAGTTTACAATGACTTGTAGTTTGAGATCAGAATTTGTAGTATAAACCATATTACAACCCACACACATACACATATATAGAAGTCAGACTGAATCGACCTGATGAAACATTTTGATACTATTGATCTCAGCTAGTCTCATATGAACAGATTATTGTACATTGAATCAGAACAAAATTCAAAGAAAAGATTCAGCTAAGTTTCGGGAAAAAAATAGAACTACTAAAATATTGGGTTTATTTTTATGATTACCACATGCTAGTTGAAAAAATGTTCAAATAACTATTCTCAGTTATTTTTGATACAGTGGGGTGGCCTAGTTATTTCTAACCCTGGCTCTTGTGTTGGCTATACACTATGGTACTCAGTGGCTATATCTCTCAGATTCCCAATTAAGTTGGAAGTATTTTAGGTCTATTCTTATAGCTTACTTCAACGTAAACAGGAAACATAATTAGCATTTTATTCCCTGTCGTAATATTTATAGTAATATTTATAATGGTATTTAGTAGTGTTTATAATGGTATTTATAAAGCTTTTATGTGCATAATAATATTCGATTCCTACTATAGGCAAATGCAAATATTTCATTACAAGCATTTCATTACAAGGCTTTTGATAAGGAAACAGATAGAGATTGAGAGAGAGAGAGAGAGAGAGAGAGAGAGAGCGAGCGAGCGAGACAGAGAGAAATGTCTCATGTCTGCTAAACCTTAAAGACTTGACTCCTAATTCAATGATCATATTAATATAATGACCCAGTGTGCTTATATGCTCATACTTGTAAAAAAGCTACCACATAACAAACTAGCTAGGTATCGTTCTGGCATAAAAATATATTATGACTTAGATGATATTATTTGTAATAAAAGAAGGCCAAACTAATTGTTGGGGGTAGGAAGTTCTCCCTCACATTATAAAAATCAAAATCAAAAGTATATTAAAATCACACAGCATAACCTGTGACATTTTTTCTTATTTCTCTTGGGTCCGAGATGTTCCTCAAAAACAATGTTGTTCTTAGAATGTCTTGGCCTATGTCACAGACAATTCTAAATACTTTATACTCTTTAAGTAGGAATTATTGATCAAAATTTTGATGAAAAAAATTATTTATCTGGCCCTTAGGAATAATGGGAAAGTGGTAACCATAGCACCAAAGATTGGCTTTGAAAGAAAAGATTTTGGCAGTAATCAGCTTTTGGGGTTTAGGATTTAGCTATATATCTTTCAGAATATGCTGAGGATAAACAGTTGCCTAGCTAATTATCTGCACAAAGAAAGGGAGATAAAAGGTGTTTCAAATTCCTCTTCACAGCCATACCACCAGCTGAACAGAGAAGAGGACTTTTCTTTCCATCATAACCAAAGTGTGCTTCATCTGTGGTGACTGACTATGTACAGACCTTGAGTCATTCAAGCTATCACAGAGTCTTTTCACAAGTGTTAGTTTTGAAGCCAAAAGAGGTAGACAAAAGAATGTAATATGCCTATTCTTTTGGGAACTGCTTTTGAAGGAAGGCAACTGAATAAGCAGACCAAAGTAAGTCACAGTTATATACAAGGAGAAAGAGTATAGACTCACATAAGTGGATGCAGGAGTTCATGGAAGTGCATGCACAGACGTATTTCAACCTACTTTAGTTAGAGGAAACTATTTCCTTTCTAACGGTTTTTCCTAATTTCTTAAAGAAGTACTCCATCTGTATTTTTATCAGCTAACATGATGATGCTATTTATATTATTAAGAACCAGAAACATAAACTGTAAACATTGTTTTCCGGAAATATATTAGTTATAATACTGAAGACAAAATTGTTGACTCCAACCCCAATTGCTATAATGTCAACTGGTGCTGCATCAGTGAGTTAGAAGTTTAGGAGACTTTTCAAGAAAATTGGGCTTCCTGCTTATAATTATTATCTTTTATCCCAAATCCTGTGAAAAATCTTCCTACAAATTTGTAAATACAGAAATTTGTTCTTGACACTTCTGGAGCTCTTCTTAGAGTTCCCCCTTACACACTCTATCTTATAAGAAGAAACTGGTAGACCACTTTTGCAATTGGAATATGAAGGAAATGAAGAAAATTCCAAGTAGACATGAGTGCTTAGTGCTTAGTACCTGATCTTTTACTTAGTGAGTGATGCTTTAAGTTGAATTTGATGAAGTAAGAACACATTTTTAGTTTCATTAGAGGCACAAGTATACAGATTTTTTGGTAGGAGATATGGTCATCATTAGCAGTGTAACCAAATATTTCTGGCTCTCTGTTTACCATGAATATGGTAGAATAGTGCTTCTCTCACCCTTCAAAGTTAGGTGTGGAAATAGGACTTGTTTTTAGAAACAGATTATGAGTAGAAATAATATGTGTTACTACTTAGCAGAAATTTTTCTTGCTTATTCAAAGGTGGTTATAAAACCAACAATGAAGGTAAAGCTTTTGACAGCTGAGACCCTGAGTGACTACAATGAGTGTGCCTTTTTTCCAACCTGCAAAGTATGCACTCTGTGAGCAAGACATTTTTTGGTTGTTTTGTTGATTTTTTTTTTTTTTTTGATCACCACAACATAACCTAGTTTGCCCTGATTACAACAGGGAAGGATTTAAAAACTCTTCTCCATATAACACCAAGATTGAACAGTAATATAAACTATGAACTTTGGGTGATTATGATGTGTCAATGTAGGTTCATCAATTGTAACAAATGTATTACTTTAATATGAGGGGCTGTGCATGTATGTGGGCAGGGGGTACATGGAAAATCTTTGTTCCTTTTAATTAATTTGCTATAAACCTTAAATTGGTCTAAAAAATAAATCTTAAAAAAAGAAAAACCAAAAAAAAAAAAAATCTTCTCCAGTATTTAGCATCATTTTAAGTTGGTGAAGTTATTGAAAATAATCCTTATAGGACAAAGTACTTGCTCTAGGCATCTATCCATGATCAATAATATACCATGCTAGTGAACTTTCAGCTTTTGACACGCCATATTACACAGTACAGGCAGGAGTGTGTCAAATAGTGAGAGAAAAACTAACAATGGGCCCTCCTTTTTAGTGAGACCAGTCTTGCTCCTCACTTAGGTCCTTTGAACTTGCACTTTCCTCTGCTTGGAATATACTTCCCCCAGATCTTTGCATGGCTGGGTCTCATCATTCATACATCAGGTCACATGTCACTCTTTGAGAGTAGACTTGTTGACTACCCTACCTAAAGGAGTTCCCTATCCCATCATTGTCCATCACATAACATCTTTTATTTTCTTCCCAGCCCTTAAAAAACCTAAGATGTTTCTGGGTATGTTTGTTTATTAGTTTATTGGCTATAATACATCTGCCAGTAAAATGAAGTCTCCATGATTGCAAAGAAGGGGTCTATCTGGTTCATTACTATACTCTCAGCTCAAAGAACAGTGACTGGTTGGTATAAAATAGGCTGTCATATAATTTTTTGTTTGAATGGGTACTTACAGATTTCTAGCCAAACCACAGTAAGAAGAATTTGTCCCTATTCTTTAAATAATTAAAACAATCTGAACAAAATATTTGAAGGAATAGTTTCATTGCACAAGTGTTACCACCAGTCATCCCTAAAATAAATGAAATAAGCCTTATCAGTTCTCCAGCTTACTGCTCTTCCTGCGTGGAGAGAGTTTCTAGGCCAGACAGTAGGGAAGAGAACCCAGGTGGAGCCCAGCAGTCTCCCTGAGTTGAGGAAATAGAGGTTGGAGTCCAATGGAGCTATTCCATCTAGAGTTCACAGGGCAGAGTCTACAGAGTGAGAAATCTCTGGAGATCTGCAGAAGGTCCATATTAATCTTCATCTGAGGACCAATCAGGGTATGTGGGTGAGGAAACTACCAACACCAGGAAAAGACCACCTAAAAGAGCAAGGGAATAAACCCTAAGATTTGCATCTGGCCAGGAACATTTTATGTCCCCATCGGTCAGAGTGGGACATTAAACACATCAACATGGGGTGCCAGGTGGAGAAAGCAGAATGCTGTTGCCTTAGTAGTGGGGAAAAATTATCTCTACACTGAAAAATTTGCTGGTTCTGCCTAACAAAGTTTAGAAGTAAGCAATGAAAAAGCTTGAGTGTCTTCCAAATAACTACATTCTAGAATAGTTATGGAATGTCTAGTATGTTGGGAATATTTTTTTTTAAATCAGTATCTAACATGAAAAAATTAAAAATTTCTGACATACAACAAAAATTGCCAGGCATGCATAGAAGTAAGAATCCACAAACCATACTGAAGCAAAATCAATCAATTGAAACCAATCTAGCAATAATGCAGATGAAAGACTTAGTAGACAGGATCTTAAAATATATATTTTAATTGCATTTCATACTTTTAAGAAAGTTGATAAAAATATAAGAATGTTAAGGATAGTCATGGAAGATATGCAAAGACCCAAAATAAACTCTTATAGATGAAAACTACAATATCTGAGATAAAAAAATTACACCACATGGAAATAATATTTTATGCTACAGAAGAAAAGATTAGTGTACTTGAAGACTTGCAATAGAAACTATGTAAAGAAACCAGAGAGAAAAAAGACTGAAAAACAAAAAAGAACAGGATTTCAGTTAAATGTGGGACAATATCAAGTAGCAACGTATACATTATAACTCCTAAAGCAACATGCACCCAAAATAAAGAAAATAAAACAAAAGAGCATAAAAAATGAACTAATGAATGAGACAAAATGAAATTATTAAAAATATTGAATCCAAAAGAAAGTAGAAAAATAAGTAAATGAAGAGAACAGATGAAACATATAAAGTAGAAGCGGCAAGATAGTATATTTTACCGAACTTTATTAATAATCCCAATAAATTTAAGTGGTTCATCCATATTTAATTAAAAGTCAGATAATGTCAGATTGGGTAACAACAACAACAAAAAAAAGCAAGAAGCAGCTATATCTTGCCTAAAAGAAACCTGAATTAAATATAAAGACACAAATATAAATGTAAAATAATGCAAAAAGTGTTATACTGCTAACACAAATTCAGAGAAACCTGCAATGCTTATATTAATGCCAGATAAAGTAGGTTTTATAAAAAAGAATAAACCCAGGGAAAAAGAGGTTCATTTTATAATGATAAAGGGTTAAGTCATTAGAGGACATATTAAAAATTTAACATTTACATATTTAGTAACAGGGCTTCAAAAAGCACAAAGTAAAAGCAGATAAAATTGATAAATAAATTTAAAATTACAGTGAAGAATTAAAGTAATAGAATAAATGGATGAAAAATCAGTAATAGACAAACTAAACAACATTATCAAACAACTTGTGACTGATGTTTATAGAACACTCTATCCAACAATAGTAGAACATACATTATTTTTAAGAGCACACAGATCATGCACTGAATTAGGCCATAGAACAAGTCTATATATTTAACAGGATTCAAGTCAAATAAAAAGTTTCTCTGACCATAATGTGAATAATTAACATTATACATCAATAACGGAAAGATATCTGGTAAATCCCAAAGTATTTGCAAACTAAATAACACACTTATAAATAAACCAAGGGTTAAAAAAAGAAACCAAAGGCAAAATTAAGAACTATTTTGAACAGAATGAAAGTAAAAACACACATATCAGAAAATCTAAAATATAACCTAAGGATATTTTAGAGGCAAGTTTATTGTAGTAAAATCTTGCATTAGAAAATAATTTGAAATCAATGGCCTAAGCTTCTATTTTAAGAAAGTAGAAAAATAAAATCAAATTAAACAGAAAGAAAATAGAAAAAAAGAAATGAGCAGAAATCAGTGAAATAAGAAACTGACAGAGAAAAAAATCAATTGAACAAAAAGCTGACTCTTTTAGAGGATCAATAAAATTGATAAATTTCTATCCAGAATGATTTTAAAAAGTGAATGCAAAATTTTCCAATATCAGGAGTAAGAGGGGGGCAATCACTATAGATCATACAGATATGAGAAGAATAATAAGAAATTATTTTGAATTAGTAAAAAACTAATAAGGCAGAAGTAATTACACCACAATTAGCAGGCTATCTATGCACAAGCTAGTGTTAATTTATTTAAAGCTGAGGTTGAAAATGTTACCAGAGCAAAGGGATCCATCTGCCTGCACTCATCTAAGTCCAACAAAATAAGTACAGGTTTTGCAGCAAAGAAAGTAAAGTTTTATTGTAGAGTTGCAAGTCCCAGGGGCACAAGTGAGCTACTGCTTTAAGACATGGCTCCCGACGGCCTC
Organism: Eidolon dupreanum; assembly: GCA_028627145.1. NCBI lineage: Eukaryota > Metazoa > Chordata > Mammalia > Chiroptera > Pteropodidae > Eidolon > Eidolon dupreanum. Next base: position 12,698,623 of record CM053510.1, read on the forward strand.
TAGGTTATATAGAGGAAGACTCATTAGTTACAGAAACTAAAAGAGTTGGGGTGGTGGGTGCTGCTAATTGGTGGGCCTGGGGTAATTGATCAAGTTCTGGAGTCAGCCGTGGTGTGGTCCCATCTGATCCCATGGGAAGGTGGTGAGTGGGGGCTCTTCCACATCAATGGGGGCTGAAACACACCTGAAGCCAAGCTGTTATCCTTTATTTAACTGAAACTCATTGTTCTCATGATCAATAGACCTGAGGCTTTATTCTTAAAAGTTTGGTGCTGGCCTGAAAGTTTTGTCCTGAGGCTTAATGATTAAGGGAGTAGGCATGCTAGGGTGGAAGGATAAGGGAGGAAAAAGCAAGTGAATCACAATGCTATTATTATATTAGGCAAAGCCGCTTGAGTCAGAGAAAAAAGCTATTTTAAAGAAATGAAGTCTGTATGCAGTTACAAAAGAAGGAACTGCGATCAGTGATATGATATATTAAGTCTCTGAGCTGTTACCTCTAGTATCTTTTCATTAATAATAAAATATTATGTAGGCACTGAGATTTGGAGGGAGCTGTGTTAGGTTGTCTCTAGGCAACAAAAAGAGGTCCTTCAAAGACACATTTATGTATATGAATTAATAAAGCAATAGTGTTAAGTGATATGGGTTAAATATGTACTCTTTGGATCAGCGAGAGGGAGCAATTAGAAAAGTCCAGGCAGACCGCTTGGAGAAATTGACCCAAAATAGCTCAACTCTTATGCTAGATTTATCTAAGCTAGCAGTTGCTGGGTATAAATAAAATGACTAAATAACATGAGAAACATAATGATGCCCAACCCATAATAACTGGTTGGAACACTTTAAATAAAAGATCCAAACTAATTTGAAGAGATAAATAATAAAGACTTCCAGATATGGAATAGAAAGTAATCTTTCAACCTAATAAACTAATTCAGAACACTTGGGTTACAGGCAAACCAATTTTCAAATAAGCCAAGGAGAGAAATACTGAAACAAATTTCTGTTCTTAGGTTATGTCAGAACATGTGACGTAAGAAGCAAACAAAAGCATGGTGAAATGATATAAGCGAATTGTGTTTACAAGAAACAAAGATTGAAATTTTCACATAAGAATTTTGAGAGTAATTCGCTCATAGTGAAGCCGGTGCAATCCTTTTATACACAGCACTAACACCCAAGAAATAAATAAAACACATTCATATTAAAGTCATACATTTATCTACCATTAATGGTAGCTATCCCAGACCAACTTGGGGAATTTATTTTATTTCACTTTTTTTTAATTAAAAATTATTGGAGATTTAGATGCATTCCCCGCCCCCCATTCAAATGTACTTTTTAAAAGTCCCATATTATCTGGGCACTTTAGAAGTTGAGGAGTTCTGATACCAACACCTTCTTGGGAAAGAAGTCTTACAGTGTAAAGGGAAGGACTTGCAAATATCCTGCTCTCCTGGAGTTCATACATATCATGTGTCAGTCCTCTATAATATGCCACCTGTTAGGTTAGAACTGGGGACTATGCTGATACAGAGTTTTCTCGGAGTGAGGGAGCAGATATTTAATTTAAAACAGAAGTCAGATTTCAAAGAAACTCTTCTTAAACTTTAGTATAAATATTTTCCAACCTACTCTAGATTCTTAGGATGCTGGATGAAGAACAATAGGTACACTGACGAGCTGTTTAATGTTATATCTCATTTTTTATCAAACATGTTTCTTCAAGAGACCCAGAAGGGAATTTCTATGTAAATTGATGCCCCGTGGTTGTTGGAAGAGGTAATTGAGAGGACATGACCTCTGGTAGACCCTTGAGCTAAACCTGGGCAACGGGAGGCTCCTCACCCCCTCCCCTGTGCATGGAAGGTGGATCCCACCCATCATCCCCACAGCTGAGCCGTTTCAAGCCTAACGAGAGTGAGGTGATGTTAAGACCATCTGAATAGGATAGGAGACTGAACCCAGTTAAAGCCTCTATATAACCGTTAAAGATACTGGTGGCCGAGTGCAGAGATCTACTTGTCTTTCGGTACCCGCCAAGCCTGGTAAGTTAATTCCCTTTACTTATGAAAACTGCTACCTACCAATATGGGGTGGCCTGCCTTTCTTAGGTCACTTACTGCCCTAGGTGTAAAGGGGCCAGTTTCAGGTTTCACCTCAGTAATTCCCGGGGATTTGAACCAACAGTGGTTGTATCCTTGGTATTCTTTTTCCTTGGAAAAGTGTTTATTGAGTACATAAAAATTGTTCGGTGAAATTCAATATCTGGGCACCCATTTTAAAAACGGTATCCTAAGTTGCAGTGATAACCTTCTGTAATGTGCTGTGGAATTGCTACATTACAAAAATGCCAAAGGTCAATTGTGGTTGTTTAGAATCTGCATTTTCGTGCTTGGTGGTATTGTTTGCTTAGACGCAAGTATTGATGGGGAAGCAGTAAAATGCCATCAGATTTTTTTTTTCTAAATATTCTATTTGAGTCAAAGTGACCTTGTGATAATTGAAATGATTTCTCTGTTATAGTGAGTCTTGGGGCGCGTAGATAATTGCATGAATGTATTTGGTGTATACAACAAACTTGAAAAAGTGGTCTAATATTATTCAACTACAGGGTTTACAAAAACAAGATCAAAACAACTATTGTAAAAATAATTTGAAAAAGCCTTTTAATGTCAAAATTATTCATCAAATGATTTCACTTTTTTTACTTGGTAGCCAGCAAAGACAGAGCAAATATAGTAAGAAAAAAACTACTTTATTTCTAAGACATATGTAGTACTTATAGGTCACTTATTATGTGTCAGGAAATATGCTAAGCACATATTAAATATTAATTCATTCCAGTCCTCACAATAGTCCTATTAGGTAGATGTTGTCCTACCTGCAAGTGAAATTAAAAAAAAAAAGTAGGGTGAGAGAAAGACTCGTAGAGACTAACTACTGGATATGAGACAGAACTGAAATTTGAATCCAGGTCTGTCTAGATGCTAATGCCTAAATTTTTAACACTATCTCTTTTACTGGCATTTGGCCCGACTATGGCTGAGATTTAGTGGGTATTAATTAATTGCATCTAGATAAATAAAGGCTAAGATGATATGCTAGGTTATTAAAACATTTCACATATTAACATAAGTGGAATTGATGAAAATGAATCAAAATTCTTTATATATGTTGTCTATATGCCACTCTTTATTAATAATGTTTAACTCTCAAATGTGAAGTTCTTTAAACTGATTTTTTATAGATACGATCAAGATGAAACAATTATTACTTTAAAATAAGGACCTTAAACAAACATTTCATATATGAACTTAAATTACATAATTTACTTACTCCCACTTATGTTTTGTAGCTTAATCTAGGAGTTGCTCTATTACAAACAAGAAAATATTTAAATGCTATATTTTAAATGCTCTATTACAAACAAGAAAATATTTAAATGTTAAATCCTAGCAATAATATTAGATGAAAATATAATGTTAGCCAGTGGTGTAGTTTATTTTTTTTCTTTTCAGTATTAACAGATAACCTTTTAATACTGGAGTTATACAAAAGAGTAATTTAAAGGAAACATTTGGAAAAAAAATAAAAGGCGTGTTGTTCAAGTTCTTATTTGCACCTTAGATTTTATAAAGATTCGGTACTTCAGATTAATGTTATAAATTTTATTAAAACTTGTGTTTACTAAATTAGGTTAAATGTTTACAGTTGGTAGAATTCTTCTATCTGTATCATCTTTTGTGACATCTGCTGGCAATGCCTGATATTACAATGCTCTACAATTCACTTTTATCTGCCTCCTCCAATTGTCCAGTACTCATTTATTCAGATAATGCCAATTTAATTCACCTTCAGGAACACATTTAGTATCCTTGACTAAAGAAGTGGTATTGTAATATGAGACTCAATCATAGAGGAGGAAACTTTAGCCTTCCAGAGGTTGAGAAATTATACACTTAGCATATTATGCATATATTTTCTTTCACGTCTTGGTACTGAAAGAGATATAATACTTTTTTCCCCCTGAAAACTCCAAACTCATTCCATGTAAGTGTCACGTATAGTATTACTTACTGTTAATGATTACCAACCAATCCCCATAAGTGACAGTGTCACTCAGATATTCTCTACAATTTGATAGTTATGTGATAAAAATTGTGTATTAGAGTAAAACTGTGAAGGAATAGAGTTTAAATCCATATTAAAAATGAATAAACTGTACCTAGATTCCTGCACACTTCGGGGGCATGGCTGCAGAGCAGGATGCATGAGCAAACTTTTTATATTACCAGGAATCCATTTATCCAGAGCCCCATCAGTCAAATTCAGATACTTGTTGCCAGCTCCGAGATTTATAGGCTGGAGCTCGTTTTTGAAATTGCTTTGTATTCCATTTAACGGCCAGGGCAGCAGCATGTTAAAAATTTGCCTTGGTCTCCTCGGAGCCTATTTACAAAGCTAATTTGTCTCCCTGGACATTGTCTCTCTCTCTCCCTCTCTCATTCAAATGCCAGCCCTAGGCTTCTCAACCATCACCTCCCATGCCACCCCCTCCCCCCCTTTTTTTTCATTACAAACAAAATACTGTCATGGACAATGCCATTGCAGGACAGTGATGATTCCGATGATTTAGTCCTCCCAGGCAGGACACAAGCCATCTCGCCTTCTGGCGGGTGATGGATCCACTGCCCTCCCTGCAGACATGCAGGCGCACACACACAGCCCTGGGAACTACCCATTTACTGTACTGCATGCCGACCGCCTTGAAGAAACTGTAGCTAACCACCTTATTAGTATTCCTGCCTCCACCGTGTCTCACTTGCAGCATCAGAGGGCTGAGCGAAATGCAGTAGAACAGGGACAGACACAGCTCTGGCAAAATCATCTCTATGCAGCCTGACGAAGGTTGGGGGTGGGGGATGCAGCACATCAAGATTAATAACCTTGCCAGAATCCGGGGCACCCTGCAGGCAGACACCTCTGCTGATTGACCCGCTCCTGGCTTGATGAATCAGCCTAAGGGCGAGAGGGAGCCAGAACCTACCTAGTCCTGGGGGCTCCCCTGATTTTGGATGTTCTTTTGATCCTACACCGATCTGGGAAGGTAACAGTGAGCCACACCATCTGCAGCGCACAGCAGCTATTGGAGGTTACTACTGACAGTTTTCATTGCACTGGTTTGTGTGAGCGCGTGTGTTTGTGTGTGTTTGTGACTGTGGGATGCCTGCTTTTGCGTGAAAAGAGAATGTGTGAGTGTCCGCGAGTGCGTGTGTTTGTGTGACAACCAAAGCAGGTATATCGTACAGTAGAATTCAAGGCGTGAAAATATCTTCTGGGTACTTGGGCTCACGATCTGCAGCCCTCCAGCTCTCACCCCCGACTTTCTTCTCCACTCCCTCCTTTTTTTTTTTCTTTTTTTTTGGCCTTTGATGAGTTTTTGGCTTACTTTTTGGAGGAGTCTCTTGGACACGTTTTTGCTGGTGCTGGATGATCAGATAAATGGAACCTTCGAAAACTGATTATTTTTCTCCTATGTGACTTTAAAAGAAGAGAAGAAAAGAAAATAGAGTAGTGCAAGACAAGCTAGAGGATTTTGCATTTTCCTTGAACTTTGAGGATCCATAGAGAAGGTAAGTCACGGGACTGCTTAGATCTGAGTCCCTGTTTCCATGCAGTGTTTGTGCTTTCCTGTTTGTTTTTGAAAATCCACATGCAGTTTACAAGAGCATCTTTAGAGATTGTCATGCTCAGAGGAACTCAGTGTGTGGCATTTTGGGGCTATTTTCATGCCAAGGAGATTATTTCCATTTGTATAACAAACCCCCATCCTTCCCCCCATCTTTATACCTCTTATATATCAAACATTTTCACAGTGAATTCTGCGTATATAAAATCTGAAAAAAAAAAATTAATCCAGCCTTCTCTCTCCTTAAAATACTTTCTAAATTTGAGAGAGAGAAAAAAATATCAGAAAAGCTGCTGGCAGAGGCTCTGAGTTAGAGCAAAGTGTGAGGGTGGGGGTTGGGGATATAATCTGGACTTTTATGATAACTTAATAGGAAACTTATTTTTTTCCCTTAACTTTTTTTTTCTTGACTAGTTAAATCTCTGGAGAGTAGCAAATGTGTAGAATACAGAAAACCTGCTTCAACAGCTCTTAATTGGAGCAAATGAGAACAAAGTGGAAATTGTTTAGTATTTTGAACCTCTCTTTTTTTGCATTGATTCTCTTGCTGTTGCATCTCATTAACCTTTCTGAATGAAGCTTTCCCTGATTAAGACTAGTGTCTCTCATTTTGAAGCATCCCCTTACCCTACAGGGTCCCTAGAGAAGGGAGCGTGGTTGCAAATTGCTCTTAATTGTCTACTCTTGGCTGTAAAAACAAGTAGGAAGCATCAGGGGGCTTCAGGTGACTTTAGTCAAATATCTTGCCCTAATTCAGTCTCTTTAGTATTTCCCGGTGGTTAGCTACGCTTTTTATTTTTTTTCTTTGCCTTTCTTTCGTCGTGAAACGTAGATAGTACTTCACCTATTTCCATCTCGAGGTTATTTAATTAAAGTGAAATATCATTTCATTGTCACAGTGTCTGTCTTCCTGCATCTGTGTTTTTAATCTCTCTGCATTGGCATCCCATAGCTTCTCCCAATAAGAGCAAACACTTGTGAATATATTTCTAAAATGCTGAGACCCCCAGATGGAAATAATAGGATTTTCCTCAGCCAATGCATATGGCATCTGGGGGCTCTTTTCCAATGCATATGGGTGGTTTATCCTAAAAGAAATGGGATAAATTTCGTGGGATGTCAGCCAACTCAAAACTGTTACTGTGAACACATCCATGGAAGAGATGGCAGGTATGTTAGTTAATTAGGCATAGATGTTTCCCTCCAAGTGTTCATGTTTGTGTATAGAGATAAGGAGCAAATTGTCACATAAGAGACTTAGAGACAATTGAGTGAGTTAAAGCTTTATGAGAGCATCCAAGTTGAGAGACGTTAAACATCATACTTAAAACACTAATGCTATTCCCTTTTCTCCAAAAAGAGTTGTTAAAAAATCCTGAACTAAAAAGAAAAAGAAAACTTAAAGATGGGAGTATATGCTGGTATTACCATGGGCCATCTCTTTCATCTATTTAATGTTTTTGCATATTGCTCTTAGAGAAACAGGTAAAGGAAGGCAGCTATTAAAAGACACCCCCCTCCCATCCTGTAACTGATACTTATACATGGTGCTCTTGGTAAAAATACTATGGAAAACTCTCTCCTGTCAGTATAATTTTTGATATATCTTTCTTGACAACTATTTCTGCTCAGAATATTTTCATCTGCTACTCATAGATTTCATTTACCTTTCAGTTGTCGAGAAAGGAGCTTTTTTTTTTTTTTTCATTTTTAAATGACTTGAATATAGAAGAAACCCCAAATAAAATTTTATTTTCTTTGCGGAGAAAACAACTTGGAACTCGTGAAACCTAAAGGTGAATGTAATATATACGAACAAGAAACACAAAGTTTACTGTTTGAAGGAGAGTACCCTAATGCTCCAAGTGCCAGCAGGTTATGTCAGGGTTTTAGTGGTTCCCAGATTCTGCTTGGACAATCAGCATTCCTCTAAGTTGATCAGCTCTTCGTTAACCTGCAGCTTTTAATAACCAGTACCAGGAACAGAGGACAGTATTTGATGTCATCTATTTCGTGTTAGGACTGTTCTGGATAAAGAGAAGCCCTTTGAAAATCTTGTTCTGGAAGTTGGCAAATTAGTACCTTTTTTTTTTTTTTTTGTCAAAGCTATTTAATTTTGACTATTCCTCCCTCCCTCCATTCACATTCTCACCCAGTGTGAGTATAGTTAGACTTGTGGTTTTGGTAAAATTTAATTGCATAGATTATTCTTAACACCATCTTTAAAAAAAAAAAAGGATAACATCTTGGCTTTTGTGTATTTGAGATTTAATAACTGTAATGAGTGAATCTACTAGCAATAGCAACACTTTTATTATCACTCATTTTAGGCTAATAATAGAAGTGGGGTACAAGCCAACTCAGGATTTTCTGATTATAGCTCATGCAAAGTGCAGAGCATCTCCCTGGTATCTCAAGGGTTCCTGATGGTGTTTGAATGGACTGCAACTTTGTGTCTTATTGTCAGGTCAGGTCAGAGCGATGGTAAACAGTTTTCAATCAGAACTGGCTCCAGATCCATGGCTTTCTTTTGTCTTTTGGGGCTTTGTTTTATGACAGAGTGTTTTGGAATTTAATGGGACTGGCTTTCTTGCTTAATGATTTCAGAAAAGAAAGGAGAAGGAAGGAAGGTAGCTTTTCATTTCAGTGCAGGTAACATGTCAGAGTTGCCAAAGAAATGGCTGAAGTTCCCCCAGAAGAAATGAGTGCAGGGTTACATATTTAAAAGAATGAATTGGTACAGGATTGCCTGGAATTTATTTGGGGAGAATAAAGGAAATTCCAATTCCTTCTCTATTTAGTTCCAGTCAGTTGGCCAGGCTCTCTGCGGGCCTTTGCTCAAAAAGGCCAGGCAGGCCCAACATTCTTCAGCCTGTTTCTGTGTTTTTAAGACCCCAGGCACTTAACACATGAATGGCTCTTTCCTTCTGTAACAAACATAGCTGTCAGCTGGAAAGTCAGCTACTGAGAACCTTTAAAGGAAGCCAGAAAGGTCTCACAGCACAGTAAGTTGAAGAGCAAAAAGGAACTCTTGGAGCTCTGGCCCTGGGGGTGGGTGAGGACCAGGTGGACTGAACTTGAAGTTTTGATTGCTGAGTCATTATAACAGCCTGGAGCTCTGTGCTAGCTCCAGGAACTGATGCTGACATTGGGGCTAATGCTAATAGGCTAGAGCATCAGCCTACAGCAGTAAATGCAGACTTTTGGGATGAGGGAATTGTACTGTTTGATGATAGTATATACACAGATATACAATGGCAATTGTTTTTAATCACTTAAAAACAAAGCATCAGGGTCCCCCAATAAGTCATAAAAGAAAAGATGGATTAATTCAAGTGCAAATAGGACAGGAGCTTTGCAATTGACTAAATCAATTCACTCAATTAACTGTATACCATTTGGGACCACTCAGTAGTCACAACTGAGATGGAGGTAGGGGGAGGATAGTGTTATAACTGGGAGAAGAAAAACCCTGGACTGAGAATCAGACACCATCAGTCAAGCATTGATAGTGCTGCTTAATGGTCAGTAATTCACTCAAAGTCTCAGAGCCCCGATTTCCTCTGATATAGTTTGGAAATAAGCATTTTTAGCTTATAGTGCTGTCATGAGTATTATGATGAAATATTGTAGAATAAAATGATTTGTAATTATACATTACTGCAGAAATGTAAGGTGTTATGGTAATGATGACTTTATATGGTTCAAGACTACAAAATGATTTCTCCAGTACGATTTCAAATTAAGTTGATTAAGCAGAACTGGTCCTCATAATGGGTGATCAAAATTTGCTATGTTATAATTTGAGTCTTTTTCCAAGTCTTTTTCCAAGTAATTTCTGTGGTGCATTTTTCGTTACTTGTGGGTTTGAGTGTGTGTGTGTGTGCACGCGTGCGTGCACGCATATATGTGCAAATGAGCATGAATGCATATGCAAGTAATTGACCAATCTATGAGAGGTAGAATTTTAGATTTATAAAAAATAGAAAATGTGTGAAGACCTAAATCCACTGGCATTGTATGTCCGAAAAGGACAAGCAAGACTTGGACAGTCTAGCATTTTTTAGTGGGAATATACAAATCATTACAAAATTTGTAGGCTCCAGAAAATTCTAAATCACAATGAGACTATTGATCAGAATTTGAGTTTAACTTGGAAGTTCTATCAATAGCGTATTTATTTATAATAGTAGCATAGGTCATAATGATTGTCACACCAAGTCACATTTCACGGACAGGTAAGTAGGATTAAAAGGCTGAGTTGGAGATCACGATGGCAAGAAAATGTGGTATTGATGAGCGCTGACTTTGGAGATGGACAGACTTGGTTCAGATACCTAATCTCTTGGATTAGGTATCCTTGGAGACTCAGTTATCTAGTCTATAAAATGGGACACTCAGTTATTCAGAGGGCTTCTGTTATGTCATGATTGTATATACAGTACGTGGTAAAACCCTTGACACAAAATTGGAAGTCTACGGGTAATTCACATATATTCTCTCTCTTCCCCCTTCACCTGGCTTAAGAATTAGGAAGACCGACCACCCTAATTTAGTCAATGTCTTCACATTTGGGGCTTTTGCCAACCTGCATAAGTTATGTAATCTGAGATATAAGTAAAACTATTTCTGTAAATGAGCTCATTTCATGTACTATGGTTTCATCAGGTCTTTTCTCAAGGCTCCCATGGTGCCCTTTCCAGAGGTCACCTCACTTATGCTCACAACTTCCAAAATGATACCGAAAGTAGTGAGAATCATGGGCCCCCATATGTGGCTGCAGAAACACAATTTAGATGTCAGCCATGGTGTTAACATCGCTCTTTATCTAACATCTTGTTGTGCTCACAATCAAAGAAAGGATGCATGTTGATCAAACACCTACCTGGAACAAGCACTGTGATCATTGCTGTGGGGATAAAGAAGGCCTCTCTCTGCGGCAGCCCCTGCATTTGGATGGGGCATGCTGCATTCTTCAAGGCTGCCTGTTGGAGTTTAGACTTAATAATGAAACAGAATGAAGATTCCTTTGTAGGAGTCTGACCTATATGACCTTTATTTAGTTCAAAAACATGCTGCAAAACATGTAAAAATCCTTATTCTTATTAATGTAGCCTAGTTGAGCTGTCAGTGATGAGTTCAGTTTGCTTTGCTAACTGCATGGCTGATACCACTTGGCCCAGGTATTTCTGTTCTGCAAAGTCAGCCTTTCCCTGTGTACGAAGGGAGCAGGGTTTTGTCCTTCAGATTGTGGATTCTTTTTATCCTTATAACGAATAGATGAAGTCTATTTTATGTCTTGCTGAGAAGGAAGACAATATCCATGTTCCCTGCATTCAAAGGCCCCATTTCTTAAAATACAAATCTAATAGAGTAAGAAAGAGAAGAGGGATGTCAACTGCTCAGAATAATGACCACAAGTTCACTCGCCTCTATGACTGTCTCAGGCATCAGGATTTGTACTTAGAACACTGCACTTGAGCTCAGGAAATTCCTTGTGTTATATACTGTAGATTTTATTGCCAGCAATATCATAAATTACAATTAATCCTTTTATGTCATCACCAAATGTTTTCTCTGTGCCAGGCATTCTGCTAGGTAGGTTAGATTATTTATATTTCTCAAAGAGTTGATAAGATAATATTATTCCCATATTACAGATGAGGCAAAAAGTGATCCATCCCTTTGCCTAAAATTCTGACTCATTTGAAAGCTCATGAATATTCTTCTATACTATGTTAATTTTTTACTTTTAGGTTGCAAACCCAGTGCTTCACATAAATCCTTGAATGTAGATAGTCCTGAACAAGACTTCTTTAAATGCAAAATCTTGTGACGGGACTCATTTTATCAGTGGAAAGATATGGTCTCAGTGTTTCTAAAGGATCTCTGAAGGGTCACCTCCCTGAACCAGTGGGTTTCCTGATATAGTGCATCATCAGTTTTGTGGTCTTTGGCAGCATCTATAGCTTGAGGTAGAACTCTACTTAACTTTGATCATTGAAATGTTTGATATGTGGAGTGTTGGCAAGGGTATAAAAGTACTGTAGTTATAGGACTTGGAACAAAGTAAAGAAATAAAGATCTTCTCTGTAACATTAAATAGTAAATAGTATGGGGCAGTATTTATAGAATGTATTTTATGAGTAGTTTCTCTCAATATGTTTATGTACTCATCAGTTATATAACTTTGTGCAGATTACTTTTGTACCCATATTTCCTTATCTTGCAAGGTTGTGGTAAAAAGGTTAAGAAAAAAACAATACTTACAAAAGACTTAAAACAGATTGGAATTATTTGGTGCTCAAAAACAGATGTCATTATAATCATTATATTTATTTACTTATAATAATTAGTAGTGGTATTAATTATGATAGTAATTTAGCAATCTCCATTTGCATATAAACCTTCTTGTACTCCACAATGCCACAGGTTATATGAATTATCACCTCACATGACTAAATAGAAAAGTGAATATGCGTATCTATTTGGCCATAAAAATATGAAATAGGAGGTAAATTACCTTTCAGTAATATTGATGTCAGTGGGGAACATGTTGATGAAAAAAGAGTAATTTGGTGTAAAGCATTCAAGGAAACTAGGGAAACAAAGAGAATCAAGTACAAATTTCATGAGCTGAGAAATTTTTTCTAAATTCAGATTTTAAAATGCTATGAGCTTGGGAATATAGCTCAAAGCTTGGCTGTAAACAGAAAAAGAGTCACATTCGAAAGCTTTCTTGATAAGGGAAGAGGTAACAATCTTCTTTTGCCTTTATACTGTCGAGAAAAAAAAATTTAACTCTACCTTTGCTTTCATCCTGCAAAATTGCTCTAGCTTTCATACATAATGTAGACATTTTAGTGGAATTTTTTTTAAATCAGTTTTTGGTGTTCTAGTTATTTCTTTCAAATATATGTATATAAGCAAACAGATCATCATTTTAAATGTTTGATGGTAAGCCATTCTAGGATGGGAAATTTAAGTAGGATCTTTAGGTAGGACCTTTTGATTTTAATAATGTTGGAAGTTACAAGTCACAGAAGCAAAGACCAAGTAAAAACACAATGATTCAGGGGCTACTTTTTGGGAACAAGTATGATTGGTATTAAAATCTGTGACCATGTATACCTGGAACCTAGTAGATGCTCAGTATGAAAGAAGTGTTTCAGTAAAGAAAAGTTTTCTATATAAATTGAGACAAATATTTGGATAACATAGTCAAAATAAGTGTGAAGTGCAAGCGTTTTGAACCATCACTTTAACAAAGGCAAACTCTTTTCTGAAAACCTGAAAACAAGCAAGTAATTAATAATACAAACAGTGAGTGGATTTGCTGTTTCTTTTTTTTTTTTTTTTCTATTGGAGACATTCACTACATATAGTAACAATAAACATACAGAGTATAGATACACACAAGGGCAAAACTCCATTCACCCTTCTTCAAAAGAAAAGCCATGTTTATATGTGTGTGACTTTTGCTCAGGATCTTTTATGCACCAAGGAACTCAAATTGCTATTAAGTAGTAAACATTTTATCAATTAACCTGTTCTGATTACAGTACCCAAAGTAAGAGCATATATGTAAATAGTCTTACATTTTTCTGAATGTCTGCTGACGGCAAATATATCATGAACTGAAGTCTATCCTGCTTATGAATGGCTGAGATTTTCCTGTGTTATCCTGTTATCTGATTGATGCTGCCTCCTTTCTTTCCTCTTCCTTGACCTGTCTTGCCTTTTGGCCATGATTCTGCTGGATGTGTCTTTGCCCCTTCAAGTTTGATTTTTATCTCTTCTCTCACTATAAGTATGGTAGCATTTTTTCTAAACTTTCACTAAAGAAAATTCTATTCTCCCTATTTATACCCCCTCCAAAGAAAACTTATTTGACTGGATCAAGGTCAAGATAAGATTTGCATAAGTAAATCAGAGTTCTCAACATATGCTCTTGAGAATAATAATATATTCTTTTGCTTTTGTGGTCACTTCAGTAATGTCATTTATTTTACATGTGTTTATTGAACACCTACTAGTTTCATTGTTATGTCACAGTTAGAATGTGACACAAATTGTAAACGATGTGGCTTTTTTTTCCCTCAAATATGTTAATATCTTACTGATGATGTTACATTGGCAAAGGAGAAATAGACTTGCTAAACATACTGCATAGTGTTTAGAACCAAAAAAATAATGGAGTCAATACAATTCAGAGAATGGAGTTACCTGGGGGAGTTTGTGGTTGGGGAAGTTTAAAGAAGAAATCAGAACTTGGGTTTGGCACCAAATATAATGTGAAGCAACAATGATGTTTCTGAGGAGGAGATGGAAGAGATTAGGACTTTGCATATCAGTATGAATAGATTAAGAAAATGTATCAACAAATAGTTGGTGGGTAAGAATAAAGATATGAGGTGGACCCTGTAGAAGGCCTTAAAAAAAATCACAAAATTAACACAATAGATGCCATGTATTTAACACTATGATATTCCAGGTGGTATGGTAGGAACTTCACCGTTGTGAAAAGGAAGTGTGATATTCTCAGGATACAGATGAGGAAACTGAACCTCAGACAACTTGTGATTTGCTCAAGGGAATGAGTCATTACAAGTAGCACATGGTGTCCATCTGGCTCCAGACCCCAGGTCTGGACTTGATTTCTCCCATTCTGAGCTTTATCCTTCCAAACGATTAAAAGCGTACACAGTGTTCTTTATTTCACCCTATTTCCTCTTAAAAATTTCTACACTCTTTTGGGTAAAAATTATTTTCTGTTTTGCTGTAACATTTTTTTACCTTAAATAATTTTCCTGGACTCCTTTCTTCCAATGATTGCCAAAAGAAAGTTTAGAAACAATAATAGACCCAAAGCTCATTTATCTAATGTCTTCACTTTCAGTCTCTCGTCAAGCTC
>CM053510.1:12713731-12737979 GCA_028627145.1 Eidolon dupreanum
CAAGAAAAACAAACAAGTGTGACCATATCCAACTAATTTTCTGCACAGCAAAGGTTATCAACAAAATAAAAAAGCAACCTACTGACTGGGTGAAAATATTTGCAAATTATATATCTGATAAGAGGTTCATATTTAAAATTTGTTTAAAAAATACACAACTCTAAAGCACTCTGATTTAAAAAATGGGTGGAGGACCAGATAGATATTTTCCCAAAGAAGATATATAGATGGCCAACAACACATGAAAAGATGCTCGACCTCACTAGTCATTAGGGAAATACAAAATAAAACCACAATGAGATATCACTTCACACCTTTTAGAATGACTATTATCAAAAAGACAAGAAGCTAGTGTAGGTGAAGATGTGGAGAAAAGGGAACCCTCATACGCTCTTGGTAGAAATTTAAATTGGTGTGGCCACTATGGAAAATTCCTAAAAAAAATTAAAAAGGGAAATACCAGATGATATGGCAATTCCACTTCTGGGTATTTATGCAAAGAAAATGAAAACACTAATTCAAAAAGATATTTGCACCTTCCATTTTATTGCAGGATTATGTACACTATCCAAGATAGAGAAAGAACCTAAGTATTCGTTAGACAAATGGTCAAAGAAGATGTGGCATATAATGGAGTAACTACTCATCCATAAAAACAAGAATAGAACCTTGCTATTTGTGATAACATAGCTGAAACTTGAGGGTGCTATACTAAGTAAAATAAATCAGAGAAAGACAAATTTTGTACTATTTCACTTATGTGTGGAATGTAGAGAAAAGAAAATAAATTGAAACCTCAAGTTCACATATTCAAAGAACAGATTGGTGGTTGCCAGAGGGGAGATAGGGGTGGGCAAAATGGGTGAAGGAGATCAAAAGTTACAAACTTCCAGTTTTAAAATGTTATAGGGATGTAGCGTATAACATGGTGACTATAGTTGGTAGTACTGTATCACATATTTGAAAGTTGCTAAGATAGTAAATCTTAAAAGCTGTCATCATAAGAAAAAAATATAATTATGTATGGTGAGGGATGGTAACCAAATTTATTGTGGTGATCATTTTGCTGTGTATGCAAATATTGAATCATGTTGTAACCTGATAATATATTGTTATATGTCAATTAAACCTAATTAAAAATAATTGCTAAAGCATAAAAATATTAAAAATACCAGCCAATTAATTTAATGCATATCTTTGTATTTAGAATAAAATCAGAGTCCTTACCTATGGTCCTCAGGTGTTCATTCAATGAATATTAAAGAAATGAATTATAAAGTAATGAGAAAAAATTTGGTCTGGGTACTCTGAGCTGGACCCAGAATTTAGAAGGCCCTGAGTGGTATCTCAATTGCTTTGAAACGTACTTGTTTTTCTCCACTTCATCGCATGCCATTCTCTCTTTCCTCACAAAGCTCCAGGCTTGTTAGTTTTCTGAAAGTCCTTCTCGATGTTAACCTTGATTCCCTTCATTGCTGCTTCTTAGTCAGTATTAGATCTCAACTTATCTTAGAGAAGCTTTTACTGCCCATACTAACTAAACAAGGACTCCCTACACAGCTACCATTTCTGTGTGATCCTCTATCTCACTTCTTTGGTTTTTAGAAATTCTTATTATGTTGTTTATCCATTAATCGTCTTATATTTGGCCTGTTTATGCTATTAGAATGTAAGATCTATAAAATCAGGGATCTTTTTCACCTAGTGTCCAGTCAGTGCTGAAATACAATACTTTTACTATAAATATCCGTTTAATTATTTAATAAATGAACTACGTTGATATGAAGACCAAATGATAAATTCAATCTAAGCAGGAGTACAGTTCCTCTTACATGTTATTGTAATTATCTTTCTTCCCCCAGTCAAACATATGCTCTGGAAAAAAAGAAGTCAAGGGCTTTTGTAAAATAAAATGAAAAAGAAAAAAAAATGATGGAATAAATGAATGAGTGAATGGCAAGAATCTTAAATAGACATTGAATTAGGGAAAAATACATTCTAGGAAACAAAGTCTGGGAGGTGAGTGTACAAAAAGATTCTAGGATCTGTGAAGACATGAACTGCGCCTAATTTTTTCTGCCCCCAAATCTCTATTAAATCCCTGGTTTCAGAGAACAATTCCTGGAGAGAGAGAGAGAGACAGAGAGAGGGGGGTGGGGAGGGAGGGGGAGAGAGGGAGAGAAGGAGAGGTGAGGCTGAGGAGAGAGAGAGAGAGAGAGAGAGAGAGAGAGAGAGACTGTGTGTGTGTGTGTGTGTGTGTGTGTGTGTGTGTGTGTGTGTGTATGACAATAGTTTGGGAATTATATTGGAAAAAGTAAATGATAATTTCAGAGGGCCTAGACTGAACAACTAATTAGTTTGACATTTGTCAGCAATAGATGATGAACATTTTTTATTATGCTGGAAGTGAGTTAACTCAGAATGCTGTAGTGGAGTGAGGGGTAATAGTTGGTTGCCGAGTCTCATAAAATTTGATCTTATTATGCCCATTTCTGGATGCTCCACTAATATTTGCATTTGTCCTATTATGTTACATTTGGAAATAGTGTTTTTTATGTCAAAAGGTTGAAAAGAATTGAGTATTTTCTATCAGAATGGATAAACTAACCTAAAATATTTGCAAGTGGTATGGCACCTTTCCTTTGGTCATTTATCATATTTTGAAAGCAGAATTTAGAATCTGAATTCAACTGGCTTTGCTTTTGGAAGTAGAAGTTAGTTTCCTATGATAATTATGGCCACATATAAGATTTCTGCACAATATCAGACAGTGGAAGCTGGTGACTCGTTTCTGTAAAAGGTCCTCTGCTTTTTCTGGCCAAGTTCGTACAGGTTATTGCTGCTGTGGGACATGGACAGGGCAAGAATTTCTTTATTAAGGTAGTTCTCCACAGATGATTCTACGTTTCCATAAACAAGCTCTGACCACATGATATTGGGATTCTTTGCAGAAGAAACAAAGAGAAATAAGAATGCATATATTCTCAGTCTGGGAGTGAGAGTACCTGCTTAAAAAATATGAATAGTTTTACTTCAGGTTTGTTACAGCATTTAGTTCACCGTCAGGAGCAGATGCCAGGGGCTGGTAGGCAAGCATGGATTCTTAAGGGCTCATACTAAACTCTGGGCCTCTAACCTCCTTGACATCAATTTTTTTCCCCTGGTCCTTCTTAGTCTTGTCAGAAATCCCTGTTTTGTCCTGAATGCCTATGAAAACAACAGAAAGACCAGGGAGACTAAATTATAAAAACATCAGGATAAATAACATAGTCCTGTTTTTCTTGGCATCTTTTAATGGGGGTGTGTTCACCTTAGGGATTTGCTATGAAATTCACCTTTTTTTTCAAAAAGCAAGATATTAGTATGTATTTGGAGAAGCAACTCTTCCTAGGTCTTATGTCTTTGGTAACCACTTCATACTATTTCTTTCTTTTACAATGATAAGTAAAAATTAATATTCAAAGAATTTAAGAGTCTTGTATTAAGCAGCCATGTTTAATTTTATTTAATTCAGTGCTTTCCAAACCCATTTGACTATAGAACACTATTTTTTTTTAATGAAACATCTGTTAACATTTAGCAAATTACTAGCACTTTATGAAGTGCATTTGGGAAGTGATGACCTATGAAATAATTGTATTATGAATGGAAATATATTTATTGATAAATACCCCTGTGGCTAAAACATTTTCGTATGGCATAACTTTCTGAGGAACATAAGATTTGGTACCTACTCATTTAAAATAATGTGTGGAGAGTACCAGGTTGAGTGCTTTACTCTTAGCAGATCATTCAAAAATGTTAACCACTATTTAATCACTAAGTTCGCATTGAGAAGTCAATGCCCTGTGAT
This sequence comes from Eidolon dupreanum, assembly GCA_028627145.1. Lineage (NCBI taxonomy): Eukaryota > Metazoa > Chordata > Mammalia > Chiroptera > Pteropodidae > Eidolon > Eidolon dupreanum. Next base: position 12,717,585 of record CM053510.1, read on the forward strand.
GCTGGTATGGATCAACTAGTTCTCTTTTGTAATGGAATATAAGGCCTGCTGGGGTCTGATATTTTTTGTCAAACATGAGAGGGCTTCTCTCCTGAATCTGTATCTGTCAATTCTCCTTAATATATGGTAATGTTTTACACAGTAACAATAGTATCTCCACAAAATGTCACTGGAGTCCCACTCTAATATCTTTCTCATGCTTGTGTTCTCTCGCACACATAGCATACTGTATGCAATAATATTATCTTAGAATTATAGCATTATCTTTAGTCTTGCAACAGTATTAGTACTTTTGGTGATTGTGATTGCAATAAGGGTCAGCACTGATATTCTATCTAAGTGAAAATCCAGGAGCAAGGACCTTGTAGACTTCTCATTTCCTCTCAATTTCTTAAAAGTTGGTTGCCTTGCTGGCAGATGGGGCCAGCCTCTTCACTGCAGAGGATTAAAAGGATTCATTGGTTTATAAAATGCCGGATCACTGGGAACTGCATTCAGATACTGCTTCTTTCCCTAACACCTCAGTCTGAAAACAAAACAAAACAAAAAGCAGGCAAGAATAGAAGGAGTATTCTTAGCTGAGCCAGCATGATATGAATGCTGTATTACCAGCTGCTCGCTGAACCACAGCTGAGCAGATCTGCAGACTTCAAGCTGCCCAGCATCCTCCTTTCAATATGAAGGGAGAAAATCCCTGAGTACTTCCCAAGCAAAGAGTCTCACTTACGAAACTGACTCTAAGAGAAGGACACTCTCTTTCCCAGTCTCTTTAAAGAGTGGAAGCTTCTAGATCACAGATGGTAAAAATACCCTTAGGCACATCAGAATAGTAATCAGATTTTCTATTTGTAGCATTTGCATGCATGTGCATGTGTGTGTGTGAACTACTTGTATGACCTGACACTTAGACAACCTTGTGAAGATTATTTGGCAGATACAAAAGTCAGACCCAGGGAAGCAAAGTGGCTTGACCAAAGAATTTGACCATGCATCATCAGACTCAAAATCCCAGATAAGCAAATAGGAGTAAATAAATAAGGTTTTCAGATGTTATTTTTTCTCAAAAATTATCTGAGAAGGCTGTTAATAGATTTCTAGGCCTTTGTCTTCCTTCCTTCCTCACCATAGATGGGGAGTCTGCAGGTTTTGGGGTGAGAGCATTCAAATAATGAGGAGACTTATACGGTATCTTTTGGCAACACTTACCAAATGATAACATGCTTGCAAATAACTCAGGGATCTGGAGAAGGGCCTGAGATTATACATTTCTAGAAAGAGCCCAGGTGATGGTTGCCACAGCTACAGGGCTGTGGACCGTAATTTTAGTACCTAGGTCCTAAGTGATTCTGATGGGGGTAAACCTGAATCCTCACATGCAGGAAAACTATGTCAAAATTTTTTCAACTTGCCAATTATTTAGTGAGTTGAGGAATTTTAATAACACTGGCTCTGGTAGGCTTTTTTCAGACTGAGAAGGATATCAGAAGTATAGAACTATGAATAAATGGAGACAGTTTTTAGAGAAGAAAATAACAACCATGAAAGCTTAGTTTGGAATTTGTGTATATTTTCTTCTTTCAGGATTACCAGTTTGGTTTAAAAATACCATGAAAATTGTGAAGAAATCAAGAGTGCCAGGGTATGACTAAAATTTTTGAGGGACAGAAGAGTTCTGTATGCTGTGGTAGCAATAGTTTTCTCTTAAAAAAAAAAATCTAAAACAAAAACATACTGTTGGTGAGCTGATAATACTGGGATATAGAATTCACAACGAATAATGGCATCAACTTTCATGTATCGTGTTCTAGCATTTTCTGAAAGTTTACATTATCCCCTTCCTCTGAGATGTTGGGGCATTATCTAAGGACATTGGGATGTTTTATTGGTGCATTGAAAGGAGAGGACACAGTGTGACCTCCTATAGAATCCCTCATCATCCCTACCTGCACCCCCTTCCTCCTGATACAATTTCTTATCGGAGAAGGCAGTTGAAATATTCACTTGACATCCTGCTGTTGTTTCTAAATAGAAATCTTAAGGAGTTTCAGGTAGAGGTGGGCAAGTTGCCACAGGTTAGAAAGTTCTTTGAAGAATATTTGTGAAGATGGTTAAGCTTTGTTGTAATACTTCCCCTTTCTCTGACATCAATACGAAAAATGATGCCAACCCCGATATTGGTCTCATTACAGTGTGTTTAGATTTTGTTGAAGCAAGAGCATTGAATTTTAAAACTCTTCCAGAGTATTGATCATATTGATCCTGAGGATGGGGTTACAAGGAGGCTTCATGTTTGTGCATGTGCACATTTCCCCCTCCTGCTTTTCTTTTTGTTCTTTTTCTACCACTTCTACCACTTTTAAGATTACAGAATGGCCTCTGAGTCACTTGTTTTTTCAAAACACTGATACTTACACCATTCTTTTAATAATTAAAATTAGGTCATTTCTGATGTCATTGTAGCTATGACAACAATATCCCTTCACCTACTCAGGAAAGCATTGCTTTATTTTGTTGGTTTGTTTGTTTTAAATGTATTTATTTAAATTAGTTTCAAGTATACAGACATCTACATAGTTCATAAAATGATCCCCTGAATTGCTCCCTCCCTCCCCTAGCCCTCCACCTAACCATCATCTTAATGCTAACTGCATTCCCTATGCCATCTCCCCATCCCCATGCCCAACTATCAACTACTAATTTGTACTCAGGAAAGCATTGGTTTCATCCTTCTCCCCTAGACTTGCCAACTTCTACTCTTGCTCATTTCTAGCTTTGACTGGCTGATTCACTGATATAGGTTCTTGTGTCATCTCTTGCAGAAAAACTTGCACTTTGGTGTAGAAATAAAAGGTTATGTTAAAGTTTTCACTGCCTAATATGGCATTTTTGACATGATAAAATCAGTGAGGTAGTTTGTACCCTTTTGAATAAAGGAATCCTGAAATCATACCATTAATAGATATTTATTGAGTCTACCTTGATTTTTAAAATTTTATTATTATTTATGTCTCCTTTATTTTCATCTCAAAGTTTTCCAAGTTCCAAAAACAAGTACAACTATTTATGCATATTGGACTATTTTAGCCAGACTTTTCCCACTGGTTATCTCCCTTTCAGCCAATGGCCCCTCTGGGGGGAAATGAGTCCATTTTTGCATTGTTTTAGATTTCGTACTCCTGGACCCAACCACTAGATGTCTCTGTAATTACATGTTGGACCAAATCAGAGAGCATGTCACCCCGCAGAAACAAAGGTGGGCCTTAAAGACATATCTCCAAACTCCAAATACCTATTTGCATTAAAGTGGAATGCTCTTAAATAAAAATAAGGTAGTGTCACTAAACAATGGGTTATTTGATTATCTGCATGTGTTTATGCAACTTAATATAAATAGAACTTGGTCCATCGATCCTTAAGAAAAGATGTGGGTAAGCACTAAAATCCTGTGTTTCAGCTGGGCACGTATGTGTATGAGTAGTCATGTGGATGTGCACGTGCACACTCGTACACACACATGCATACACTCAGAAATCTTGCTTCTTGCAGGTAGATGGAGAGACAAAATAACCAGTCTGAGAGCCTTATTGTCCGTCATAAGCTTGTATAACGCTTGGGTTATCAGTTTAGCTTTCAAAATGAACCATCATGACCAAAAGTGAAATTTGTCCTGAGATCTCTGGATACAGCTGCCTGTCACAGTATGCCTTTGTTAGTGGACCAATCAAGCTTAGAAAAAGCCTTCTTCCTTCCTTTCTTTCCTCCATTCTTTCTTCCCCTTTCCCTCTCTCTGTCCCAGCTCCCCCACTTTCTTTTTCTCTCTTCTAAAATTAACTATCTCAGCAAGTGTCCAAAATTATGAGACTGTTAACACTTTTCCCATTGAACATTATGTTAGAAACTGTAAGTGGATGCAAGATTCTATCTTGGTCATCTTTAACCCTAGTATTAAGTACTGCCTCACATGGTAGACCCCCAATAAATATTGAATGGTGAATGGAAGAAGAGAATAATGTGTTTATGAAGTAGTCACATGAAAATTTAGATTAGCTGTACAGTAATATAGATAAGTAGTTAAATATATAAATATGTACAAATATTTTAATTTTTGAAAAATATGATTTTGTTTTTTTATTGAGTAATTCAAATTTATTTGAAATGCTTTCTCTGATTAGCTGAAAGATGTAACACAATAATTCATTAAACTTTCAAAAATGTTATGTGTGAATCTACCTATGAGAATGTATTTCTCATGTGAGTTCCACACATCATTTCTATAGTATTGAGGGAAATAAAATATGGTGAGAACAACTAGTAAGTAAATGCTCTTAATGACCTATTCTCATGAGTAAATAAATAACTTATATACATATATAGGTGCATTCAAAGTGTTTGAAAACAATGTCTTTTTAAATTAGGTTAATACATCCCCATTATACTCAGATTCTTTCTAGTTATTTATGAGCAAGTCCTTTTCTAAAAAATAAATAAATAAACAATAAATTGAGCCCTGTTTTTGTCCAGCATAAATGATTACAGATTCCACATGAAGGGAGGAGGATAAAACATCTCCTTTTTATTCATAGAGGCTTTTATTTTGGTGATTCCCTGTGCATTTGGTCAGTAGCTCAGTATGTCACTATGATCTCCTTTGAATTCTTGAAATATAGCCATTGCCTGAGGGTGAGTACAATAGTTGTCTAGGAATTGGCACGCAGAAGTCTGAGTTCATTCTTAAGCTACAGTTTCCTTTGACCAAACAAATGCAGTGGAATTGATGTTCTTGGAACTTTCAAGCTCAGTCTTAAAGAAAACTGGAAGCTTCTACTTCTCTTCTGGGCTGGACTATCAAATAGTGAGATACCATGTGTGACCCAGGAGGATGATAGGCCATCCTGGATATTCCAGTCCCAGCAGAGCTCACTCTAGTCTAGTGAGTAAATATAGTCAATATAAACTGAAGCAAAGAACTTCTTGGATGAGCTCTGCCAGAATTCCTGACCCAGAGATACTTGGGAGATAAGTGTCATGTCAAGCCACCACATTTCAGTGCAGTTTGTTATATAACAATAGATATCTGAACCATATAGCTAATACAAAAACAGAACAGGAAGAGATAGAAACATATGGAGCAAGGTTGCTTGTTTTGAGAAGAATATAAGTCTTGCCTAGTCACAGTGTCTTTATAAACACAGTGTGGGCTGCATAAACAGCCAAAGGAAGCATGAACATGCCACTGTCAGTTTGCTGTCACAGCTCTAAAATATAAAGCTTCTTTGGGGACCGTATGCACGGTGAAGTTTTAGCACAGAACTGAGCTGGCAGAATGAATTCCAGGTGTGGACGGCGTCAACTCCAGAAAACAGCAGGCAGGTAATAACTTCAGTTCTCAGTTTCAGTTCAAGATGCCAACTCGTGAAAGTAGGCTGAGAAGTCACCAGGGGACATGAGGCATCAAAAACTATAGTCTATGCCAGGCACCAAAGAACAAGAAGTAGAAAAAGAAGTCAAGGTAGTTAAGAGGCAGGAACCAGAGAAGAAGTCGCTAGTGTGTTCTGACTGCTTTCTGTGCTGTGCTGTCTTTATTGCATGGATCCCATGACCATCCTGAGGGAACGATCTGGAGCTTAGTCCTTGCCGTGTAAGATATGTATTTTCCCCAAAGTGGCCCCAGTTTCCCAAATTATGGAGCCGCTAATCTATCATGATATAGTTTAAAAGAATGTTCAGTTTTAGACTAGTATTTTCAATTCAGAAGCTTTTTAAAAAATGCGATTACTTTCTAAAGTCTTGAAAAGCTAGAGAATAGAAGGTAATGGGGCTCTAACTGAATGACAGTGACCCCCTCACTCACCTCACCAATGAGAACAGCTGCTTGGAATCCACTGGCCATTTTTTCCAGATGGACCATGTTGACTTGAGCAAGCCACCTTTCCTGATAGTTCAGCTCCCCCATTTGTAAAACTGGAGTAGAAATTTCTTCATCATAATGCTAGAATGTAAATTAAATAATTAGTAATCTGTTAAACACTTTGAACATGAAAATGCTAAATATTGTTATTTATTTCAAGGGTAATTTACTTCTTCCGATTCATTTGTAATTATTTCATCAAAACATTATTCGGTAAGAGCTAGTTGATGTGTAAAATGCCTTATGGGACTTCCCTATAAGACTTCTGTTATCCAAATTTGATGGAGGCCTTGCCAACTGGAACTCATTTGCACCCAAAAGCTTTGCAATAGTCTAAGCCTCAAATCACTCCTTTATTGGGCCAGAGACTATTGAAAAATAAAACCCAGAACAGTGATTCATCCCTGTGCTTGTCCATAATAGTCCCTTACCAGAAAATCAAGTACGGACCAAGACCAGGCCCAGGTAGCAGCTGGAAACCTAATCACATTTGGTTTTGGCCCTTTTCCCTGACCTTTGCATTGTTCTGAGAATTCCTGTTTCTTCATTTCAGGTGCCTAATTCAATCTTTCTGAAATTTATATACAACTATATATCATATAGGAAAATTGATCTGATACACTGATTTCCTCAGTAAAATTCAATCATGATGACCCTTGAACAATATAGTTTTCAAAGTTTTCAAGTATTTCTTAGAGCAGAGGGGCCCGAATACTTACCCCTTAACAGATGTGAATCATAACCTGAAGCAGCCACTGAATAAGGACAAAACATCCTTGAAGTCTAGCCTTTTACCTTAAAAAAATTATGTAAATGTTGTTTTCTCTATATACTATATTCTTATTTATTTCAGTAGAAAATTAATGTTCAAAATCATTGGTTAAATTATATCATTTCCCTCCATTTTCATTCTTAATTACTGGTTTTAGAATATCCATCATATTAGTCTGCTGTCTTTATAAATCCCCAGACTTACTCTAGGAGTATCATGGGGACACATGACCTTAAAGCATCAGCAATCTGAAAGGACTCTTTAAGATATATGTTAATCTTTCTTAAGGATCATAGATCAATTAAAAAAAAAGATCTGTGTTACCACTTGGATATCCTGTAAGCAGCTAAAATAAATACATTCCAAACCCAAACTGAGAGCCTCTCTCAACTCTGCTATTTGATTTTGCTTCTGTAATCCCATTTTGGTACATGATTGTTGCCCCAGACAAGCCACAAACTAACTGGGAGCTATTCTGAGCTCTGCCCTTACCCTCATGTCAAATTTAGTTACCGAGTGTCATTGATTTTTACCTTATTTTAAATCCATTTTTTATTAATTCATTACTGTTCTGTATTACTTAAGGTACTTTCAGTTGTAAGAGAGAGAAAGCTCAACCCAAAGTGTGCTAAATATCAATGGAAACTTAGTGGCTCATATAAATGAAAAATCTGGAGGTGGTAAGGATTTCAAGTGAGGTATGTTACACTAGCTTAATGATATTGTCAAAACCTAGCTTATTTATGTCTATACTTTCCCTTTCCATGACACTTTTATTTTCTGCCTGTCTCCCTTCTTAGTTATGAGATGGCTTGTTTCAGCGTCTAGGACTATGTGCTCCCATCCTGCAGGGAAGACATCACTTTTCCTCATAGCTCTTAATAAAATGATGAAAGTGTTTTTTTCCCTCAAAAAAAGCAAAAAAACAAAAAAACAAAAAAAAACAAAAATCAAACAAAAACAAACAAACAAAAAACTCTTATAGCAAGCAACTACTTATATGGCCCAATTTGTATCATAGGACTATTCTCAAACCAATTGTTGTGGCTGGGGAATAAGATTTTCTGATTGGCTTAAGTTAATCAGATCCTACCTGGAACTGATATTGGCATGGATTGTATTTGACTATAAAAAGAGATGGTGCTCTCACTGTTCCCCACCAGTGTTTTGAAATATGATTACCATAAAGGATGGAGGATGGAAATTGGGTAGCAAAGAATGTGTCGGTTCACTGTGACTGCCTTAGACTGGGCATTTGATAACTCTTGCATGGAGTATTTGAGACTTTTGGAGGTTATGTTTCTATCCAGGGTCCATTTCCTTTTTTTCTTAACTGAACTTTCTGCTTCTGATTTTTTCTCCAAATATTTATCTTTCATGCTGTCCCCAGAATAATGTTTCTGAGACATCATTATGTTTATGTGACTCCTATGGTTAAAGCCATTAGGTGATACCCCATCATCTACAAAAGAGTGACTTTTAAAATGTGCTCAATAAGTTCAACCAGAAAACTCTGCTATTATCTGCTTTAATATTTTAGACACTACCTTGTTTGAAGGAAAAAAGTTAAAGATAAAGAAAAGTTTAAAAGTCAGTGATGCACAGAATAAGTTCAAGTTCTTTAGCTTGAACTTTCATGATCTGAACTCCTACATCCTCTAACTTAGCTCCCAACTCTCCCCGCTCTTCTATGTTTCATAGATCAATAGTAACTACTTACCTGTGGGTTTTCAAATAATTCATCTCTCCACCTAGATTTCCTATACTCCACCAATCCTGTTTACTATCCCTAAATTTTCTATGTTCTTTCTTTAAAATCCATCGCAGCCATTATAACCTGAATATCTAACAATAGTTTTGGTAACTACTATTAGGTATCAATACACAGTATTATGAACTATTAACAGACACAGGCTATTTTTACTTTTATTAGGTTTGTACTCCTATCAGTATATTTTCTGGCATCTAAAAACTGCTGTTTAATTAAATAAAAATTAATATATATGCAATGATGAAACTGGCAGTAATGCATAGTGTAGAGAACACAGGTTTTTTATAGTCACTCACCTATGGGCATTCATTCCAGCTATACTGGTTACCCAATGGGTCAGTATAAAAAATTATTTTTTTAAATCATTTATTTTCTTGGAGCCTCAGGGTTTTTTTCTTTGTTTGTAAAAAGGAGAAAATGCCTACCTGAAAAAATTATTGTGAATATAAATTTAAAGAAACTGTATGAAACATTTTCTTTTCACACTGAGTAGAATATTGCTTAAGATAATTTACCTGTGATAAACAGAAAATTGAACAGAATTGCTTGAAAATGAGAAATGGTTATATCACATAAGGACACAGCCAGGGGGAGGGTAGTTCTAGGTCTGGTGATCCAGGAGACAGAAGACATATTATCAAGGACTTAGATCTTTCTCTCTTTTTGTCCTGCCATTTTCAGCATTTTGACTTTCAGTATAAAGTGTGTGCTTTCATGACCACAACATGGCTGCAGTAAATTCGAAGCATCACCTCCCCACGTGGTTATTTCCTCACATGCATCTCTTTGGAAAAATGAGGAAGCTTGTGCAGACGAGCCCCTGGCAGATCTCCCCACAAGTCTCATGCATAACTGGGTCACAAGTCCTTTCCTAAACCAATCGCTGGCACAAAGTGATTATCATGGTTGGGTTAGGTCAACTGTGGTTTGCCCATGAAGCTTGGAAGAGCTTAGCCTCCTCCCAAGACAAGGGCCATCAGATACCTGAACAAAATCAGAATTTGGTTAGTGTGGGAGAAGCAGGGCAGTGGCACGAGTGTGGACAGCTGACTGTGACCTCTTGCTCCAACTTTTTAGTTATTCCTCTAATCTGGGGAAGAAAATACCTTGTCATGAAGGCAGTTTTCTTCCTTACACTGACTCACTATGTTTATATATTGTTGATTTCATTATCTTCCCTTAAGTAGACTTAAGGTCATATAATTTGTGATATTTATTTCATTAATAACATGAAACTCAGATACAAAGGGGGATAAGAATCTTTTGTAGAGCTGAACAGGTATCAACCTCATTCTGCTTCTGTCTTACACCCTTGAACCCGTTCCTGCTTCATTAAAACTACAAGAGAACCGTATCCCTGCAAATCAGTTCAACTTCCCAATCGACTGTGTTGCAGATTCCACATTCATAATTAATTCTCCCCAGTGTTAAGAATGGAGACTTGTCTGATTAAGGATTCTCAGTGGATTACTGCAGATGTCTGAATTGCTGAAACAACGAGCAGCCATGCAATGTCTTTTTGATCTACATAAACGTGGGATGTGGAAGAAGAAAAGAAACGTTTTTCTTTCCCCTCCAGAAATCTCACTTGACATTTAGCAAGGGACATTTGTTAGAATGTCAGTTTGATAAAACTGTTTGCAGGAGTCATCTAGTATTTGCTACTGAGCTATAACAATTGTTAAGAGCCATAATTACTGTGGGCAGGCTTAAAGAAAAAAATGTTATCAGAACATTTGGCCAAAATACCTCCAAGCAAATAGCCATGCTTCTTTCGGCTTCTTGTTGAATCAACAGTTTCCCCGATACACTCCTACTGAATCTAAACTCCGGATTAGCAGCAAAGTTACCAACAGCTGTCATGGCAGAGGGAGGTACAATAGCATATATCAGAGAGATGAATGGGATGATGTCTTCAAATATAGAAGATGTAAAGCCTAGGAGTGAGACTTTATATCAGGCAGTTATTACAACATCTATTAATAATAACGATTAATAATAGCAAGCATTTGTATTGAACTCATTATGAACTACTTATTGCTCGCTTTGTAATTTCAATTCTATAGAACAGGGAATATTATCTGCATTTAAATGATGAATAAATTGTGGCACAGAGGGCTAAAGATATTTGCTCATAGTATTGGAAATTGAACAGAAAAATATTCTAGAACCTCACACATAACTATTACATTAGCTCCTGATTTATCTTATACATTTGTGTACTTTATAGTGTATCTATGAAGGAGGTTATGCTTCTATTTCCTTATCTATTGAATAGTTGTACTGAAAAGGCTAATATTTATCAGCAGCTTGCTATGTGCCAGTCCTATTAGGGAATTGTTACTGTCTTGGTTAATCCTCACAGTGACTCTATGGAGCAGGTATAATTATTAAAATTTTAGAGAATCTCTTAATTTAGGAAAATAAATATTAATTCACTTTTAATTAGGAGGCTGAGATTAGAAACAAAGAAATCTAGTTTCAGAGTCTGGATTTGAATGATGTCTAGCTCGCTCGATAATTGTAAAAATAATAGGATACACACACACATTTTTGATAGGATTAATTAACCAATCAAAAAGTATACATTTTTGTTTGGGGAAGGCAAATATACTAATAATAATATGCTTTGTTCTTTCCTATGTTTGTTCCTTCATTTATTGAGAGCCATTTCTTAAATAATTTTTCATGTACAGCAACTTTGCTGGGCACTGTTTATAGAAAGGTAAAAATCACATAGTCCTTCCTCTCTAAGCCTTACTTTTGAGAGAAAAAAAGCAGTCATAGAATCACACAACTTACAATACAATGCCTACTGACTGCAGTAACATCTATTTATGCCCCCAGAGGTCTTTCAGGCAAAGCACTTTGGGTCGCATTTTTCCTCTCTGTGGCATACTGAGGAGCGAAAAGCTGCGTTGCCCCTAAATCTCTTTGGAGAAATGATGTAAACAGTCGTAAGAGGACTCCTGTGGAGCATTTGGAAGGTTCTAAGAAAAGTTGCTTCATTACTATTTCAAGATTCATTATTCCAAAATGCCTCCTTAAAATCTATCAAAGGCTGATAGTTTAGTCCTGAAGTTTAGTCCTGCTATGCACACAAAGTAGGCCGTTCCCTGAGAGGAAAAGGCAATTCTCCTGTAGCATCGAAGGCCTATGGTGTTGCTGATGTCCACACCCTTTTGTTTAAAGCTGATATATATTTCTGTGCTTTATAGTGTAACTGTGAGGAGGATTCTACTCGCATGTCCTTACCTATTAAATAGTTGTAAAAAAAAGGTTAGTATTTATCAAGAGCTTATTATGTGCCAGCACTATTAGGGACACATTCCCTGATAGGTACAAACTTGCTGTGTTAGTTTCTTTTTTGTTGTGTGAAGGAAAGGCTCATTTAGACCACTATAAGATAGAGGAGTCTTTATTATTCAGGCACAAAAGGACTGTGGCAACAGTAAAGTATGGCAGGATTGTAAGCCCAGAAACCAGAAGACTTGGGTTTAAATCCTGACTCCAACAAGCAATAACCTTGAAACTAGCAAAAATTACTTTACTTCTTTGTGTCTCAAGTTGCACATGTGTAAAATGACAGTAATGAGCTCAGAGAGAGCTTTGCGATGATTACATGGATTAGTATATATAAAATGCTAGAAGAATTACTAGCAATGAGTGAGCCACTTGAGAAGGGGTAGGTTTTATTATTGTCAGGAATTTGAAGCTCTTGGTGGTCATCACACTTTCTGGCTCTGTTGCGCCTCTTCACATTTCTGATTTCTTCATGTATTTCTGCTTAGCTATTTGTCTGGTGTTTCAAAATTTCAGTACAGACTTGGCCTCCCCTATAGTCTTAACCCTGTCTTGGGCCTCCTTCCATTTCCAGGTCCCATTGGCAAATGTACCAGTCTCTCCTTGTTTCTTAGTTCAGATTCCTGAGAGAGAGAATCTTCTGGCTCAGCACACTTTCTTAAAAAAAAGGCCTTTAGCTTTGCACATAGCAAGCAATGGGGATCATGGTCCAGTTGGCTGTGTCATGGGTTGGTATCTTTGGCTGTTTGGGCTACTATAATTTAATACCACAGTCTGCAAGGCTTATTCAACAACAGAATTCTATTTTCACAGTCTGAAGGCTGAAGTCTAAGATCAGGGTGCCAGTGTGGTCGGATTTTAGTGAGAGCCCTCTTCTGGGTTGTAGACTGCTAGGTTCTTGCTGTGTTCTCATGTGGAAGGACTGGGGAGCTCTGTGGGGCCTCTTTTATAAAAGCACTAATCCTCGTCATCCTCATGGCCTATGCATCTCCTGAAGGCCCACTCCTAACACCATCACATTGAGGGTTAGAATTTCAACACATGAATTTGAGGGGGGCATAACATTTAAACCATAGATGTTGGAGTTATTTAGGCCTGCTTATTTGTTCATTGGGTGTTCTATGGGTCATTGTCTCTCAGAAGGGGGATAGTTTAAGGTATGACCTGTCTGATTCAAATATGGTCAAGTGGAAGAGCAGAGTTTGTGGTCAGGCAATATGTGATTAGTACTATTATCTAGAGAATTGTCACTCCTTCTGTATATTCTTCATTTCTTTATTACAACTCCTTAATTCTGCCTTGTGGCTAGGTATGCTTCAACTTTGTAGCTCTTGAACCAAGTTTAGCACTGGACATATTGGGTGTTTAAATACCTATTACATGTTTAGTAAATATTTGGTAAATGAATGAATAAATAAATATCAAGTATACCCTCTATTTTTATTTGTAAAGATAATGTTTAAAATTAATACACTACTTACAACTAAATCATTTCAATAATTTAACTTTAGACTCTATATTATGACTTTAATTTATACTATATAATTTTCTCAGTGACCCCATGAAATAAAATTTATTGTCCATATTTAACATATGGGAAAACTGAGCCCTAGAAAGTAATTTAGCTGGACCCACATGGGTATTAAGCAATAAAGCAGTCATTTAAATCCATTTTGTTTTATTTCAGAGCTTATATTTTTCACGCTATATTATTGTATGGTTGTGATAGTCCTGTTGTTGACATTCGGCCCACTCTTCTAGCTGTCAAGATCTCTTTGAATGCTAATTCTCACATTCGTCTTGTTTTCTACCTCCTCACCTCTTTGTCATGGACAAATTTACAGGGTACACATTCTGTTAATATTACAAGGTCAAATATGTAACCCAATGACTCAAGTGTGGAGCCCTTCTTAAAGATTGGTGCCAAAGTAATTAATCAATTTTCTCTGGGTGCAGTGTTCAGAAAGTCACCAATCTACTTAATGGTACTGTCAATCAGCTCACAGTTCTTCATCTTGACCCGAAGTAGGTTATGGAGATTCTGTTAATACTACAGGAAAATGAATTCACACTTGCACGCAAATTCCATTTTCTTACCGCCATCTTCCATCCAGTGCCTGCCTATAAGGCACGTCTGTTCCTCATCACCTTGTTTTAAGTGAAGGTTCAATATTTCCTATGAATGGCTGATTTCATAAGGAGGTCAATAATAGGAAAGATTCTGTTTATATTTTTTTAAATTTTTTTATTTTTATTTTTTAGGCAAGGCCACCCTTGGTTGACCTCACAGATCGCGAGGACTTTGTCAGCTTACAATACTTTATTTTTTACATAAACAGCTCCTGGTCTTCCTAGGTGGTCTCGCATCCAAGTACTAATGAGGCCCGACCCTGCTTAACTTCTGAGATCGAACAGGATTGAACTTGTTTAGGGTGGCATGGCCGTAGACAAAAGATTCTGTTTTAAAAAGAAGTTCTCATCACTGGAAATTTTGCATTCTTTCAATGCCTCTGAGCACAGTATTCATTCAGTGAGAGCTCCAGCTCTATTACAGGAAGAGCAGAAGGAAGGGCCTAACTGAAATTTCATTCCAACTTCAAAGGCATGCACATCTAGTTCCTCTTTTTCACCATTGGAAAAGAGCTAGGCTCATTGGTCCCAGACTCTCACCCTGCATCATAGCAAGTCAAGACTAAGGGAACAGTGTTCTGGCTTTAAATCCTGAGATCTTTCTAATTTGCTAAAGAGATGGGGAACATGAATGCCATGCTTCTGAAATATTATTGACCAGGTGGTATTTGGAGGGGGGCATTATTTTCCATTTAAGTATTTCTTATCTTAAGAAAAAAAGATTATGGGTTAGGCTAACGTGAAGACAGAATATCATCATGTCTTATTTTATAGACTATGAAGACCGAATCATCATAGATTAAATCAGAGATGGTTTATCAGTGGTTTGTAACCTTTTGGGAAATCATGATGACATCATGAAAACTTTGAGAATATAAGTAGTAATCCTTTCCCCAGAAACTTATTATAAATAAGATACACGTGCACACAGACCACAGAGTAATATATCTAATTTCAAGGTGTTCAAGAGCCAATGAAACCTTCTATTGGGAACCAACTCAAAGACCTTTGATCCTTAAGTCAAAGATATTCAAGAAAAGATGTAAATTGGATTCCTCTTTGAAGTTGGTGGGATTAAGTAAATTATAAAATTGTGTAATAAAAGTAGATATAGAACTTTTAGTTGATTTGATTGTGAATCACTGTTTAGTCTCAAAACAGCCACAAAATATGTATATGTGTGTGTTTTCAAATTTTGTTGCTCAACAGTAGACCCGAAAGATTGGCATGCTTCCCCACATTTTTGAAGACCTTTTGAAGACATATGCCTTTCTCAGGAGAGAACAGATCAGATTTCAGATATACTTGTGTACATCTGGTAATTCCAGGGAAAGGTACATCCTTTAACATGGCAGTATTAGATTTTCAACCTAGGCTAGGGCAGGAATGGAGCTGAAATTAAGGAGGAGCATTTGAACTAGCCAGATAACTTTCTAATAGAATATAAGAGCAAGAATACAGCAAATACATATGGTTCTTGCTGAGAAAGAAAATATTAGATAGAGCAGCCACAGTGTTGTTTCTCCATTTTCACAGCAATAAAGAGAAAAATGTAGAGATTAAGCTGTATTAATATATACAATGCACACAAAATGGAATTTGGGGCACTTTTAGTGAATAAAAAATTTATTTTATTGGGAGGGGGTGGAGGAATGAGAGAAATGGGTAAAGGTAGTGAAAAGGTAACAAACATCCTTTCACAGGACACTAAATAAGTTCTGGAGATGTGATATAACAACACCGTATTGTTATATCAACATCTTAAATCACATTTTAAAGTTGCTAAGAAAGTAGATGTTAAAAGTTCTTATCATAAGAAAAAAAATCTGCAACTATGTGAGATGATTGATGTTAACTAAACGTACTGTGGTAAGGATTATTTATATAGGCTCATACAACATTATATGTCAGTTATATCTAAATAAAACTGAAGGAAGTAGAAACAAAGTTAAATCTAGTTCTGACTTGCCTAAGTATATAGCTTGTATTTAATAATGAAGCTAGATAATTCGAGAATGGGGAAGCTGGATGTTGATAAAACTCAAACAATGGATCCCATTTGGAAAAAAGCCAGAAGCCTGTCAGGGCTGGGGATATTTATTTCAAGTCCTCATCCAAAGGGCCTGTGCTAATTTGCTGATTTGCAGATCTGCACTGTTGCCAGTCACAACTGAGAAAGTAAGCTTAGAGATAAGCCAAAATCTTCTGCAGTGTTTTCTAGTCAGAAGCTTCCTCTTTCGAGATGCTAGATAGAGACAGGATACACTGCCATTCCCTGCATTCAAGCACCTCTCTGCTTCTGAGTCTAGGCTGGTAAAAGAAAGGGAGCTGTTTGTTTTCAGTCAGCAGCTGAATTCCTCTTCGGTCAACCACTTTAAACTCCTGCCTCTGGTTGACTCTCAAGGCCTTATGGCTGATTGTTAGATCCCATTTTTTCTAGTCATACCTTCTCTAATTTCCTGCAGCTGTAACTTACTGTTTTCCTTTTATATCCTGTATATGGGTATTAAGGGTCGTCACTGAGTACTTCCTGTGATTGCTGGCTTTGCAAAAAACAGTCAATAGTATTGGCGGCTTTTCCTCACAATTTCCTACATAATTGTGCTATTTTAATTAGAGTGTGGAAAGGCCTATAAATGAGTTGCTAGACTTTTACTCAGTAAGGAGCATCTATTTCTGTTTTAATTCACTACTGATACTCTCTATGGAAATGCCAAAATGCTTTCCATCTGGAATTAGGAATCCTTTATTTTCATTGGGGAAAGCTCTGCTCCTTGGAAACTCTTTAGTTTGGCTCGTTACTCAGTTGCCATGATTCCAGAGATGGAAACACATCAGAAACGA
This sequence comes from Eidolon dupreanum, assembly GCA_028627145.1. Classification (NCBI taxonomy): domain Eukaryota; kingdom Metazoa; phylum Chordata; class Mammalia; order Chiroptera; family Pteropodidae; genus Eidolon; species Eidolon dupreanum. The sequence goes on from CM053510.1 coordinate 12,734,313, forward strand.
AAACATCTTAAATCAGGGCTCACCAACCCCTGGGCTGCAGGTTGGTACTGGTATGTGAACTGTTAGGAATGAGGCCAAACAGCAGGTGAGTAGCAGGCGACCAAGTGAAGCTTCATCTGTATTTGTAGCTGCTCCCCAGCACTAGTATCATCGCCTCAGCTCCACCTTAGATCATCAGGGATTAGATTCTCACAGGAACACCGGTCCCTGGTGCCAAAAAGGTTGGAGACTGCTGTCTTAAGTGACACCAGGGCTAGGTAAACAGTTTAAAGTGAATTTGATGTGTTCCTACAAATAAGATGTTAAAGTCGTATAATAGTACTATGAAGCAGTTGGGTTGCTATTAATATTCACAGCTCTTATAAATAAGAAAATCATTTAGACATATCATGGTTTCGACTGTGACTTCAGTGAAGTCATTTGATGTGTTAATTTCAGAGCCAGGTGCCCTGATTTGAAACTCACACTCCTTCTTCTGGGCACACTGTCCCTTAACCATGAGACTCTGAAGAGAAAGAGTGACAGCAAGTACTGGAAGCAAAACTTACCTTGTTTTGTTTGGACTGGGCATTATCGATTCATGATACTTAAATCAAAAAGCAGTTTAGGGCTTGGAGGAAGTCGGTAAGTTTAACTCAGAAAGCCTGATTTTTCACTTTGACCTTTGCCACCCAAACTTTGCATATTTGTGCACTTACGTTTTTGGTCTCCATTTCTTCATTTACAATTAAGATTAATAATATAATTTGTGGGGATAAATGAGATGTTTTACTAACTGACCAGTTTTCTGAAGTACACTGTTAGGGAGGATTTCTAAAAGCAGCCTAGATTCCAGAAAAAAGGGGGCACTGTTTGTAGTGGGGGATTATTTGCCTAAGTCCTTCTGTTTATTCTTCTTTCCAGGACTTTAGATCACGGAGTACACATACTCATAAATCAGAGAAATGAGACTGACAGCTTTATATAAGTCTTTCTGAAAATGACAAGATTAGAGAATATAATGGAGATTCCTGTCCTCCCCCAAACCTAAACTTTGAAGCCCAGATGGTCAGAATCAGCCACTGGGGGCAGGGGTAGGCAGGGAGGCAGGGACAGAGAGCCAAGACCTGGCTGGGGTCTCTGCTAATACCTACTGCACCAAGGTTTAGACAAATAAAAGAAAAATAACTTCCTTATTCCTTACAGTGCACAAAAGAGAACTCAGGAACACTGTTTTCATCTTTCACCCCCTCGTGATCCTAGCAGGTTAAGCTCACCTAATGAAAGTTTTCATTGAAATATATCGTATATGTTAGGGGGTTCGAAAGCATTCATAAAATCTCAGAATGTCAGAGTTGCAAGAGAAGTTAGCGATCATCCATTCCAGTGATTTTCTTACTCAATTAGGCACGGAACTGTTCACATCTCATAAAAGTCCAACATCTAAAATGAATTAAAACATGGTTGCTCTGAGCTAGAGGAGAAGCTCAGAGCTTTTACCTGTCCCCACTGGGGACACACAGGACCTTCAGAGCATACTTTGAAAGCCACGGATTTAATCAAACTGCTCATTTTACATTTACAGACTGAAACCATAAACAGATTAAATGATTTTCCCAATTCACATAGTGAATTAGCGGTTAAACTTGAACAAAGACTTCAATCTCCTTCTTCCCAATTTAGAACACTTTCTCATTCAACATACTATGCCCCTATGCTCAGTTATTCGGGGACTCCACTTTGGGAATTAATTTACTATGAAGAGGCGAAGATCTCTTGCCTATTCATTCCTTGGACCATTCATCATTGTTGTCTGCTAGTCTCATCCATGCGTACTGCCTGGCACTCACAGGAAGCATTTGCCTACATAGGCTTTTTGGTAGGGAATCTTGGGGAAGAATCAGAATGTGGAAAATTTATTTCTGAATATATGCTTTAAATGCTTCTAGACCCAGATCCTTCTGAACTTAAGTTGTGCTCATTACTTATGGGTATCTTGTTTTCCTGTGAGCATCTTTTGTATTGAAAACAAGGCGAGAGTCATTTCCAGCAGATGCATTGTATGTGAAAAGAAGATTGTGTCTAAATAGGCTACTTTTTCAAGTTTTAATTGGCCTAATTACTTCATGTTTGTAAAGTGCTTTGAAGAAGAAAGGTGCTATATTAGTGTTGCTTGTTATTATTTTAGTTCCCCAGCGGCATTCACTGGTTTCTTAAATTGCCTCTCTTGAAGTGACCTAATAATCAAATTGCCAGGGAAGACTTCTTTTAATTTTTTTAAAAAATCTTTTTCTTTTTTTAGAGTACCATTATTCAAACATACGGAACATTGGGAGACTAATGATATATAGCACAATCGTTTCTTTTGACTGATTCGACTTTTTTTAGTATCTTTCTAGAGCTGAGGATGAATTGAACCTTTACTCCCTGCCTTCCTCCCAAATCCTATCTCTGTAAGTGTTGAAGCTTGCTTTTCTAGTGGCCACACTGCCAGTGAAATGTTCCGCTGTGACCCTCTCTAGACACCAGAGCTCCTGGGAGACTTGAAAAGGACCACTGCAGTCACTTAGTAGCAGGGACAAGGAAAATGAGCCGTTTTTATCTTTTGGTTCCTTACTTGAAGCAGCTGTAGGGGAGGTGAGAGAGGCTGCAGGAGGACATCAGAACTTGTTGATGCTCTTTGTGAAGATCATATTGAGGGGCTATTTCCTCCCTGTGACATCAGACTTTTTTCCCCACCCGTAAAACAGAATTTTTTTCTCCTACACCTGTGATCTGGTAAAGAAACGGCTTCATTTTTGAGAAAATATTCTTGATTTCTAAATTAGTTGAAAAAAAAATAGCTAGTTTGTGAGGTCGGAGGAGCCTTGCCTCTTCTTTTCCCCAAACACAAGATTCAGTTCAACCTCAGAAACAGGAAGTAACACACTTATTAACAGTTGTCAAGCCTTGAGAGCTTTCTATATTCCAAGCAGTGCGATAGGCATTATTCATAATTTCACAACACACTTAGGCTGCTTTTGCAAGTGAGAATGTAGGAAGTCAGAGAAATGGGCACTTGCCTGAATCACACTGGGAGGAAGAGCTAGACTTGCAGTCCAGATGTGTCTGGCTGCAGAGCGCTGAGGCCAGCTTCTTCAGAGATAAGCCCTGAACGTGTTGTGTTGCAGGCATCGCTAGGAGGTCTTAAGTTGGATATCTCATTTAATTATCACCCCAGCTTCAGTATGATCTTCATAAGTTTCGCACAGATCTTGGTCTAGGAAACAGGCTTAGAGATATCAAGTAAAATCGCTCAAGTCACATATCTGTTAAGTGGCAACACCTCAAATTTAATTCAGGTGCTATGCACATTTAACTTTCTAATTTTATCGCAGATTTTACTAGCAATCCTGTAGTTTACTTTTATGCCAGAGATTTGTTTATTTTTTTGAACAATGTCGGTCGATGGCAGTCCAAGGGATAAATTACCAGCTAGACCAATCTGTCCAAGAAAGAGGAAGAGACTGAAACCTGGGTGAACAGGTGACATGGTTTGTTGATTACATTACCACAACTTTCTAAACTCAGATTCTTCTGAGGTTAACATCAGAGAGTTATCTATGGCCATATTGTTTTATTGAGAATAATAGTAATAATAATAGCTACACTAATAACAAATAGCTAACAGTTAACAAGTGCTTATTGC
>CM053510.1:12738479-12805131 GCA_028627145.1 Eidolon dupreanum
GGAAGAAATGTGATGATTTGCCCAAAGTCACATACATATCTGCCCTGTGGCCAGAACAAGGATCTAGTACATCAGTTCATAATAAGAGGCTTATCCTACATTAGATCAGACATCTCCAGCTTTACTGTCTATAGATGTCAAATGAGTGAATCAGGGCTTCATAACAGTGGGTACAGTGGAACTTGTGGCCAAAACAGGGCTATTGTGAAAGCCTTTAAATTCTCAAACTTTAAAACTCTGTGCTGGACAAAAATACACATTATTGAGTACAAATTCTGAGTAGATGTTGAGATTTTTTTTTTTCAAACAGTACAAATGCATATATCTCTCTCATTGCATATATCTCTCTCATTAGTGATAGAGAAATGAAAAATCAAGGCTTAATGGACAAACTAACACAAAGGTAGCAGTATGGCCTGTTAAGGCAGTGACTATTGGAATATTCAGTTCATTCCCCCCCACCCCCGTTTTTAAAGTTATTAAAGGTATCAGTCATATCTACCAAAATCAACTTTCATAGACATCTATATTATAACCACTATGAGAAAGATATTAGCTATATAGACCAGAAGAAAAATAGTGCGATTTTGAATTGCTTTCCATCTTTATTGCTGTTGTTTTGGAGTGCTTCTTTTTCTTGCTATATAATTCCCCAACTTTAGCATCCTATTCTCACCCATATTAGAACCCAGTAGTTAAAAATTTAGACTCTAAAGTTACAAATAGACCTGCCACCACCTAGCTTTTTAACCTTGAAAAATTGATTTAACATCTCTGTCTGTACTTCTTCAGTTTTAAAATGAGAATTGCAATACTAAATGCCTCATATTGTTATTTTAGGAATTAAGATAATTTCATGAGGATTAAATAAATAATGCATGTAAAGTGCTTAGCGTTTTGCCCATCACAAAATAAGCATGAACACACAGTTCCTGTTTTATGTATCGCTTATTCCAAATCTTGGAAAAAAACTTTTCCAAGAGTTGGATAGTTTGTTACCTGTCAGGCTTATCTTTTGCAAGTTATTTCACCAAGTTATTTACAGAGGTGGTCTGCGGACTTTAAAAAAACAAATGTAGTGACCCGACAGTTGCATTAATTGGAAAAGCGGTGTGAATCCCCACAGTGCAGAGAGGTTGCTTCTGAATGTATCCTTGAAAGTGAGTAGGTGCAGAGGGAGGAGCAGGGATCCTCGACCCCAAAAGAGGGCAGGAGTGTCCGCAGTGCTTACTGTGTGACCCTGGAGTCTCAGCCAGCTGGTTGCTCTGTTCTGCAGGTTGCTCGAGAGGATGCTACATTGTTTTTAGTTATACTCCACTTACCTGTGATCATAGATTGGGCTATTGAAGAAAGCTTCACAGACCTTTCACATTCAGTTGGGACCTTGCACATATGCATGCACACACACACACACACACACACACACACACTCACACTCTAATATTTGATGATAGATGTCAGGAAAACATTACTCTCTAAAAATACCTTTACCACACAGTGATTGTAGGATTGTTCTTTTCCATTCTGTAAATAATCTTTTTTTTCTAATAATTGTTTTGTTACAGGCTACCAAAAAATTAATAATCAAAGTTACCAATTATTAACAGTAGAGATTAATCGAAATAATTTTTCTCAGATTTGTCAACTTTAATATTTAGGTAAAGATGAAGAATGCCCCATTAAATATCTTGAAATCTAGATACTACTGTACTAAATGCCTGAATTATTTAATTAAATGTGCAAGTATTTGTGTGTATGTGGTTAAGGTACGGGGGGAGGAAAGGGATGCTTTTGTAGTTTGGTAGAAGGTTTTCTGAGTCTGGTCTTCGCAACACCGAGTAACCTAAGATAGCTGGAGTCATCCAGCCTCAGAGAAACATCAGTAGGAAGTACAATATATGTGGAGTGATGGGAAGGACACGGAATTCCTTCAGATTGTAAATTCCCTAAGTATATGGCTCGTAGTCTGTTCAGGCTGCTGTAACAAAATACCATAGACCGATGGTTTATAAACAATAGAAATTCATTTTTCATAGTTCTGGCAGCTGGAAATGTAAGATCCAGGCCCCTCCAGATTCAGTGTCTGGTAAGAACCTGCTTCTCCATGCACGGCCATCTTCTCACGGCTATGTCCTCACATGACAGAAGGAAGAGGGAGCTCTCTGAGGCCTCTTTTTTAAAAATGCTAATCCCATTCGTGAGGGCTCCACCCTCATGATCTAATTACCTCTCAAAGCCCCTCCTCCTAACACTGTCATATTAATCATTAGGTTTCAACATATGATTTTAGGGGGACACAGACACTCAGCAGAATCTTATACTTATTTAACACTTGTCTTAACACCTAGCACATACATGATCCTAAAGCACTATTTGGGAAACTGTATTGAAAATAAATTGTATATTTCCTGGAGTCAACCCAGGAGAGAAAAAAGATCTGAATAAAATGATTCAAGAGATGGAATTCTACTCTTTCTAGAAAAGACCTTTTCTTCATGTTATAGTTTACACCTGCCATTACATTTTTATCCCTGATTCATACCAAAATTTTAACCTTTTCTAATTCCACTTAAGTCTCCTACATTATTCCTTTGATATTTATATTGTAAAAATACTGATAGTATGTCTTCACCTAGGCAAACAATACATACATAGCTTCTCTAATCTTACCTCAGAAGTCTGCCTCTCAGGCTCCTTTACTATTTTCGCTGCTTTTTTCTGGACTTCTAGTTTCACTACATTGAATCATTGTAAAAGCTGCCAAAATGGATCTTAGGATTCCTGAGCTGCCCTGTGAATGAGAGGCGGTTTGTTTGTATCCATAAAGCAGCTATTAGAGCATTGTATCATTAGCTTTCCTTTTATATATGCATATTTATTTCTATTACATTTATATTTATATATTTCACAAGACCGAGAGCTCTTTCAGGGCAGGATCAAGATTAATGTTCATATTCTCAGTCTTAGAGTGGTTGAAGCATAACAGGTACTAAATAAATGTTAACTATGTGATTACAGTGATACAAAGTATCACTGTTTCCTGCACCTTCTTCCCCACATTACATTATTAGAAATGATTTGATCGGGTGCTAAATGGCATGGACTCTTCCTTTTCCTTGTTTCTATCCTTGTCTATGATTTAAAATAGGCCGAAGTCTGGACGTGTCATGAAGATATAAAGCAACCCTCTAGAGCAAGGTAAATTCTCCTTTATGTCCTTTAATTTCTTCTCCTTTATCATGGTACTTGGTTTGCATATGGTTCTTGTTTACTTTTACTTTTCCAACAGTCTTACAGAGACTGGAGAAATTGATATAGTAAGCTGGAAAGATTCAATAGTAATCCATATTTTTGTAGCCTTCATTTTGCATTCTTTTTTTTTTCCCACTTATTTTGCATTCTTGAGTTTTTCCTGCTATGACACAGAGAAGAACCCTTCTGGACAATGTTTAAACAAGAAAATTAAATGGGAATGTTTATTCTAGTTATTTGTGTACCTTATTATCATTATCTTTGTAAATATACCATACACAAGAAATATACATTCTGAGGTGTATATCAAGAGTTCCAAAAGCAATGACAGAATATTTTAAATGACACCTTCCTGGATCAGGACCCCTGAAAACATCATATTTTTATTCAATTATAAATTTATTTTGTTAAAAAATGTCATTAATTTTTCCAAAGAGCTCCAATCACATTTTTTTTATTTATCATTTAATATTTTAGGTGATTGTAAAGCAGATATTGTTAGACCATATTGCGAGAGATATTGAAACACTGAGTGAAGAAATGTATATGTTTTCTATATTATCTGAATATATATTCAGCAGTGACATTAAGAACATCCTCTAAATATTTCAAACAATAATCAACCTGCCATTTTTATGTTGGTTTTCTTAAATTATAGTCACTTACTTATATGTTAACATTGCTTGTAGGTCTTTTGTCTCTAACTGGTGGTTTGCAACATCCTAAGAATCCATGTCTAACTTAAGCGTGAAACGCACATGTACTTTTTTCTCTAGCTGGTGTCTGAACTAAGAAAATAGCTGTCATCACCATTGTTGAAACTACACTCTTGTCACTATGGTGACATGGGTCCTGATTTAGTTTCAAATGAATCATGGGAAGGAATATGTATCTAGCAATTATAGCACAATGTTTCTGTGAGTTCCTTATACACATCCGTCATCATATCAGAGACCTCGCCCATGCTGCCTAGACTAACTCTGGAGAGACTCGGGCCATCTCTACCAATTCGATAATTAATCGCATTTGAAAGGTGCTCGGTTTCGGTGACAGCTTGTTAGAAAGCAACCATGACCTTTATAGATCTCTACTCCATTTAGTGCAATTAATATTAAGAAGCTCTTGCCTAAGGCACAAGTTCATTGCTTGGGGAAATTGGGGGGTTTTGTCAGAAAGGGATAGAAGATGAAGGGATACCAGGGAAGGAGCGAAAGGTTGGCATCAATCAATCAGCGGCCTAAGTGAATGACATGGGTGAGTTCCTTTTAACTTTCTGGTTGTCAGATATTGAAATAAACGACTATGCCACTGTTGGCATCACCAAAACGTATCTTTTGATAGCTCTGGCAATTTACTTCTCAACTGTGTTCCATTTATCATTTTCAGCCTACATCAGGGATGTCTTATTCCTGTTGTGGGGTTATTGCCAACATGTGAATATGTATGGTGTGTTTATATCCACATGTGCACATATGTGTATGTATGTGTATGGTTCTTGCTCTTTTTAAATGACAAGTTCCCAATAGTAACAGCACGAATGCTTCTAATTTCTCTTTTGGAAGTCTCAATTTAATGTGAACTGAATAGATAATGAAGAGGGTAAGAACACAATCGACAATGAGTGACAGCGATGCTGTTCTCAAAGGAAGGTAGCAGGGAAGAAGACAAAAATCAATTCTCATGCTATGTGTTAATTTCCGTGTTGTTGAAATACAATTATATATCTTGGCAACAGCATCCTCGGGAGAGAGCCAAGTTTGGGTCAGAATCCCAAGTTGGCCAATTTGGTCTTAATCAGTTGTTTGTCATGGCCTAGCATGATATCTTGTATAGATATCATACATTTATTTCCTTTTGTTGGCACCACTTGTGGTACCCTTGCTGCCATAACAAGTTCCCTAAATTTCATAAAAGGAGGTTCTTTGTCCTGAGCTGTAAGCCTGCGAGTTGACCGTGGTTATAGGACTTAAAAATAAACACACCTGCCATTATTTGAACTTAGTAGCTGACTTTTCTGTCTCTTCCTCTAGCATCTTTGTTAGGTTTTTGCTGCAGGCTCAGATAATTGAGAAGTATAAGTCTGTGGGCATTGTGTTTTATCATTCCAGATCTATTTAGTTTAACTTGTGAAACACGGCTGAACTGAATTTGGGATACACTTAAATAATTTTCATCTATTTCTTTGGAATGATTTTTTGCATTATTTAGATAGATCAAGCTTTTCTAGCCCAGTCTTCAAGACTCTCAATTATTTGGCTAAGTAGACTTTCTAATCACATATCTTAGTTCTACCCTTCAGGTAACCAGCTAGACGATCTATGTTATTAATTAATGCCTGGGTGAAAAGACTTTGATGTCACAGTGTTTTGAATTTGAATAATGGAGTAAATATGTATTAACTTTGTGACCTTATGGGTGAGTTATCTATTTTAAATTCCCTGAGCCTCATATTTTTTTCTCTTTAAAATGGTGTAGTAATAGTCATATCATGGTGTTACTGTAAAAATAAAATAAAGCATTTTACTTAAGTTACACAGCTTATAGCGTCAGGCTCATAGTACCTGCCCAACGAAACACCAGCCAGATCTTCTTGTGTTTTCCCCTTTGAGCCTTATTTTACTATTTATTTTTCTTTTCTGGATGCATTCTTCTCTGTTTTTCATGTCTAAGCCCTACCATCATATCCCACCAGAAATTCTACCTGCTATAGGAAGCACACTGATTCTTCTCCTTTGATTTCTTACAAAACATTGACAACTATTTCTTTAGCAGAATTTTAAAAATATATTTACTTAGAAGTTCACTGAGGGCAAAGAGCATGCTTTTTTGTATCGTTTCTAGCCCTTAATATAGTGCTCGTACTGAGCAGCCATTCAATAAATGTTTGCTGAAGAAATGCTTTTATTGACAGATGTAACAAGTATTGACTTACAATAGAATGCTTTAGGTGGATTCTGATCCGTCATACAATTTGAAATCCTTAATGTGCAATGACGCCGAATTCACCTTCTCTCCCCTAAGCTTCAAATTTGTTGGTGAGAAATGTATTGCCGTTTGATAGATGATAATTAAGCATAGCTTTATATATAGTGTGCAATGCTTACATCATTGAGGACACATAATCAATGAAATGCATCATTTTATCAATGAGTAATGGGGCAAACTATCTTCTTTGAATGTTCGTTAGGTCTATTTCCTTTTTCATTCCATAGACCTTGTTGCCCACACCTTCATCACATTGCATTGTAATATTTTTGTGTTTCTGTCTATATCACTAGATTTTTCAGGACAAAGGCTGCGACATTTCCATTTATATGTCTTTAATATGCCTATTACATAGCAAGTGTTCAGTAATGTCTGTTGAATGACTGGATGAATGAATAAATGAGGTGATTCTGATAACAAAGAGAAAGTCTCAGGATATAATCAACATGAAATGAATTAGAGAAAGCAATGACATTTCTTTAGTGAAAAATGAAATGGATCAAATGGGTTACATTTTAACCAGACATACAATGGCTCCAAATATTCTCAACATTGCATAAGCACATGAAAAACAAGAAAAAATTGTTGAAAAACCAGTGAAAGAAAAAGTAAAAAATGAACAAGGTCCAGAGAATTAAAATAATCTGTCAAAAATTGCATAGCTAATAAAGGGCTAAGCAGTGTTTCAAATCCAGGTTCCTTCCCAGTTAAACATTATTTATTACTCCTTCCTCACTGTTTTTAGTCTTTTATATGTCTGGTGACTGACTCATAACATCACTACTATTTGCATATTATTGTCCATTTCTCCACTCCACTGGAGAGCCAGAATTTTGCTTTAGTTATTCCTGTAAACCTAATATTAAAAAGATTAAATGGCAGCAAATAGTCTTTGGATAAATGGTAAAGTAGAAAATTTCTCCTTTTTTTATGTCAAAGAAAGCAGAACCTTCTTTATGATGGTTATAGTCTGATATACACAGTAGCCTCTAGCATTCTGTGGCTATTGAGTACTTAAAATGTAAAGAGTGTGAATAAGAAACTGAATTTTAAGTGTCGTTTAATTTTAATTTAAAAAGCCACCTGTGGGTACTGTCTGCCTTATTATATAGCACAACCTTATGCAATGCTCGCTTTTTGGCTGCCTCAGATGGTCTTCATGAAGACACACTGAATTCCCCTTCCTTCTATTACCACATCATCGACACACCATGAAACTTGCTTCACTTCTTCTAGAATCATTCCTGCCTTTATCATCTCACAATATTTGGCTTTTATCCTCATTTCCAGTGTGATGCCCAATTGTTTCAAACTCTAATGTATTTTTAAATTCTGATATTAACCCCATTAGAGGCCATGTTTTTCATAACTGCCTCCTATTTCTTTTTCTTCTCTTTATGCTTTCCTGGAGACATCTTTTCTTCTTAATATCCATCACATTTCCAACATCCCTATGCCTGAAACTGGGAGTAGGGGCACAGAAAGATGACTGAAAAGAATGGTTCTCAAAAACCATGTTACTGATTAGAAAGAGAATAATGAAGGGAGTACAAATTGTTTAGCTTTATCAGAAGGTAGGAGGATAAAAGAAACTGCCAAGTAGAAAGCTACCTGTTGAAGACTTATATCAAACAATTAATAAACGAATGTTTACTAAATATCAGGAAATGAGCTCAACACATTAGATGTACTTTAAAATTTAATGCGTATGAATAGAATGTTTTCATGAGATTGATTCCTACTGGCATTTTACTTTTCTGAAACTAATACCCAGCTAATAGTCTTAAGTTACACAGAGTGCAAATGGCTGTCTAACACTTTGAACCGAGGACTGCCTGCCTCATCTCTTAAGCTATGGACTTTTAGTAATTCTCCTATGAGACATTCCTCAAAATTGACATTGAGTAATGAGTAGTGGGTTCTTCTTCATAGCCTCCCTCTCTTCCAGAATTTTACTTTTTTTAATTGCTAAGTCTTAGTGCTCTGTTATCCTTCCAGATCCTTCTGAATCTAATCTCAATTGTTTCTCAGCATAAACTCTTCCTTTTCTTTTCTGGTAGCATAGCCCAACTCCATTAAATGGAGAATTGTTTTTCTGTGCAGTTTGCATCAAACTACAAATCTTTGGTTGGTACAAAAAATTAGTCATTAAGAATCAACCATCTACTTCTCTAATCTCCTTAAAGTGCCATATCAAATTGGCAGACACTATTGAATTTTTAAGGAAAAGATCCTTAGTGTAAAAAGTGACATTAAAGGTTTATGTCCTCTTCTTGTGGCCCAATAAGCAATATTAATGGCAAAGCATGCAAAGGATTAATAGGTTCTCCTTGCAGGAGGCTCAGTTATAGCAATCCCGAGAAAGTCTGCAGGCTAAAATATGAGCCCTACAGTACCTTCACAGGCATAAATTATTTGGTTTTTCTTCTCCTTGAAGGAGAGCCTGTCACTCTAATGACAATTTTTCTCTTTGATCCTTTGTACTGTAATTTCATGTACTCATTACAATGCACCTTCCCACATAAAGCATGTTCTTCTCTCTCCCCTTAGCCTTGCAAACCATTTCTTTCCACCTCTTCCCACCAGCCACTCCACAAAAATGAACATACTTCTAAGGGAGTTACCATTTTATCCCCTCTGTGTGTTCAAGATATGTTCAGGAGCATTGTATAAAAATATGGTACAGAATCGAGGCAATATTTGAATGCAAGAGTTTCTTAAGTAAGTGCCTGTAAACCTTAAACAGTCTCCCGGGGGAATATTTGCATTTACTGATCCAGCTCTCATGTTTTATAAATAAAGAGACTGAGGCCTAACCTCATAAGGAAACACAGCTAGTGCTGGCAGTCTGAATTCACAAATCTCAGATGCTTTGGCCATTTATTTTTAAAACGTTCTAGACTGTTTACTGTATATCTTATTTTCTAAGAATGTGACCTTAATCCAGAGATCTTTAGCCTCTTACCTTTAGCTAGACAAGAATAGATTTGGTTATAGTCATCAAGCCTTATCAGATAAACAGGCAAAGTAGGTGACAGATGATTCTTTTTTCCAGAGGGCCCCTGTGGCTCTCCTATACAACTTCCCTGTAAGACTATCATGATCTCCTAAACACTACCCTTAGAAACTCAATGGTTTAAAGCCTGAGAGGTCAGTGTTACCTTAGGGGAATTAGGCTTTGTGTCATTATTATTATTATGTAATTATCATCTTCATTAATGTTTTTATTGGCAAGTCATTTGCTATCTTTAAGTTTCAGTTTTCTTGTTTTCAAAATGGGCACAATAATAGAGATCATGGAGAACCGATATAAGGATGAACTAGAGAGATCACTCATATAAAAGGTCTAGCGTGGGCCTAACATGTAGTGATCATTCCCTAATAAAGGGGTGATGTTAATGTTTTCTAGAAATGAATAAACATTTCAACTACTAGGACAGTAATGAAATGTTGAAATGCATTTTTTGTTTTGCATCCTGAAAAGGCTTTAATTAACTAAATAAATTATAGCAAAGATACACGAACCATATCTGAAGAAGTAGCCCAGGAGTTAACCAGAGAAAAAATGTAGAAGAGAAAGTATGTTAGAGGACTTCCACTTTAGTCACATACTTGTAGATGGGACTATATTTGCAATGTGAGTAAATAGAAATGAAAAATTTTTGCAAGACGCCACTTGATTGGCTCTGATGACCTGGGCCAATGGCTCTTAACCAAGTACATTTCCACTCCTGGGAGAACTTGGGAAAGTGTGAGGGTGTTTGTGTTTGTCATTTGTCATTTGGTGCCTACAACTAGAAATTCTAAAGGTTTTATATTGTGTGAGCCAACCCCACACATTTAAAGAATTATCCATCTATAAACGTCACAAGTGCATCCTTTTTTAAAGTAATATGGAGATAGTGAGTGGAAGGTGGAGGAGGAGGAGAGAAATGAAGCTAATGGGACAACTAGAGTGGGCTGAGATCAGGGACCTTTTTCTATGCCATGTAAATAAAAATAATTAGAATGGAGAGAAAGTGAGTTAAAGGGCATTCATATATGGAAAATATATAACAATTTTTAATCTTCTGTATTCATTTGGACCTCTACCATGAATATATTACTATCTTTTTTTAATTCAAGATTAGCAAAAAGTTGGCTCTAGTCCTATAAAAGTAGAAAACACAAAACTTAAAATGACTATAAATGAACTATTTGAGAAGTTAGAATTTATAAATATCACTATTTAGTTTTTGTTCACATTCATATATGTTTCAAAGCAGCTTAGCATAGCAATCAATTCTGGGATCTGGATTAAGGTAGCTCTAGTTTGTATCTGGTGTCACTATTTATCTCTATGATACTGATGACTTATTCCTTATTTACTCTTCATGTATCTTAATGGTTTTCCTTTCAAAAAATACATATATCTTTAAAGGGTTAATGAGAGAATTAAATATATTAATGCATATTAAGTGCCTATAATAGTTTCTACACTGAGTTGAGTGTTCAGTACATTTTACCCATTGTCATTATTAGTGAGTGTTCTAAGTAAGGCAAACTATTAAGAGAATTAATGGAATGTCTGCCAGGTTATATGGCAAAGATCAGACTATAGAGGCAATAACCTGAAGAGAAATATAAGTCGAAGATTTAGACATTATCCAATCTCAAAATGACAGTTTGAAATTCATGTTTAATCAGCACTGAAAATTATCAAGAATGTATTCTAGTATCTTAATTTAACACAAAACTGGGCCCTATAGATTTCTGAAAATGGCACCATAACTTCCTTCCTGGAATGATTTTAGATCTCCACTCCTCTCATTTTTCCTTCCTCACTTTTTCCTGCCTTGCTCTCTTCATTATTATCTCTCTATGGTCTTTAATTATAAACAGAGATCTAGACAAGACTTTCCCAAAGTGAAGAAACACAGAAAAATATGACTACACTTTATTCTCTGAACTAACTGCAGCCTTTTTGATGAGAAGATTTGTATTTAGTGTCTGTGCATGTGTTGGAGGGTACAGGAATTGAAAAACAGGAGATGGACAGATTGTAGCATAATGGAAACATTTAGATTTCACTGGCTCTAAGACCAATTGTATGATCAGAGGGCCTTAGTTTTATTAAGTGGACACTAAGAGATGCAAACCTCTAATGGAGCCAGATGGTACTACACTGACTTTGGTCATCCTTAGAACCTAGCTGCTATCTGTTCTCAGCAGCAGTAGAGGGAAGACCTCCCAAGAGGTCAGTATGAGTGTGAAACGCTTCTCCGTCTGGGTGTCATTTGCTGTGATATCATTTCCATTTTTTTTTCTTTCCACTAAGCAACTGAACACAAACATTTCATCTGAAGATTTCCTTACTCTCCTGCAAACCATTTATGCAGATGAGAAGTCACAGTTCTCTTTGGCTGGTGCCAAACCAAGAGCAACAGGTATGAAAGAGCAGCAGCAGCACTGACTACGCTAGCGGCAATGATATCAATAAGAAAAATAATTGTCATAATAATGGCCAGCAGTCAATTTATGAGCATGTATTCAGCATTCTCCTAAGCTTTGCATTTATTATCTTCTTCAGTTCTCACCCGTCTTTGAGGCTGTTTTTGTTGTTGTGTTTTTGTTTTTGTTTTTACAAGGATCAACGGATCTTTCTCTAGCTTAGCTCAACTTCTAGGCTGGCTTCTTTAGATATCCCATATGCATTAGAAAGAGGTGTCTATAACCATGCCACCTTGAACGTGCTGGATCTCGTCTGATCTCAGAAGCTAAGCAGGGTTGAGCCTGGTTAGTACTTGGATGGGAGTCCACCTAGAAATACCGGGTGCTGTATGCATTAAGAAAATACAAATAATAAAATAAAAAAAATAAAATAAAAATAAAAAATGAATTAGAAAGAGGTGTGCACCCAGGCTAGCCAGCTTCAAGCCTCCCCCAAGAGATGATCAGGAAGGGCATAGACTATCTTGAGTCATCTTTGCAGGGTGGCAGATTTGAAAAGGGAAAGAGGAAGGGGTTGATGGGGCTTACTCTGTTTCTTCTCCCAAATTCACCAGTGAGGATTCCTCTCTTTCCAAGAGTGGAATGAATGAAGGGTAGAGACAAACTGAAATGAATGAAGGGTAGAAACAAAATTCTTCCACAGATTTCCATCCTGGGTGTGGATTGCAAATTTCTTTTCCATTGTGGAAATATGAGACAAATAGGATTAGTGTTCACCACCTCACCCCACAGTAGTCACTATCACAAAATCCATTTTACATTTAAAGAAACAAAGACTTTGAAAGTGAATTCAACCTCTAAGATGACACAGATAAAAGTGAAAGGCTGAAGGTTTTGAAATCATGTTACCCTGACCCCAGCATCTATGATCTTAACATTCTCAGCAACACCTCAATATATATTTGAAGAGAGTAGGTGGATGAAGGAAATTCGGCTAATTTCTAGATTTCTAAAGATTACTTTAAAAAAAATTATCACTGGGTTAAAAACGCCATAGTAAATAACTATGTAGACTAATTGGCGAGGAGTAAATATATTCAGAGAAAGGGATGTTATAGAATTCACTTGCATATGCTAGAAGCACTAATACGATTGAAAACATGCCCTGTTGCTGTTATAAATGTGTGATACAGTATTTCCTGAATACAAAATGTGGCAAGATATTCTGTGGGAGAATAAAGTGTAAATGTGGCAGTCTCATTTGCAGAGATTTTGGCAAGTCCTCAATATTTCTCTTCAAGTTCATTGCCTCTAACTGCAGAGTATAACAACTCATAAGGTATATGTAAACTGTGCTGAAACTCTTCTTGGGCACTTTCGTATTTAAAATTTAACCTTGTCACAGGTTGCAAGGTTGTGATTATTCCTGGAAATAGAGATCTGAATGGACAGGTTGTTGCTTCTCACCACACACACTCATGCATGCATGTACACACACACACACACATACACATTTCATTGACACATTGTACCTGGATCATTCATTCTTTAATGTCATCCAACTCTGGGAAACTTTTCTAAAGATATTTTTGCAAAGCTCATTTACTACAATATCCAGAGCATACTTTTATCCCTAACCTTATAGTCAGAGGGCTTTGCTGCTGTCACAAATCCCTTGAGTGATCTCAGCATCCATGGAGATTCACTTTGGCAACTGTTTTCATCTCTTCTCACGGACAAGTCCCATTAAAAATATGAGCGGCACTGCTTTTGGCATATAAGTTTGGATAATGGAAAATTATATCTGAAAAACATTGGAAGTTTTTAAAGTTCTTTATAAACTCCTAAGTATCACGGGTTGCTTATTTTTATGAAGGAGTCACTATTTGAAGTGACTTTGCTTTCATGCATCTTCATTCTTTAAAATAATACAAGACAAAGTTGTGTTGGGGCAATGAAAAAAAGCATAACGATAATATAAGTACATTGTCATAATGACCTATAACAGAGGGTTAGCTGATATAAATCCTGTTTTAATTTCTTAGGGCTGCCACCAGAAATTATTACAAACTTGGTGGCTTGAAAGAATAGAAATTTCTCCTATAGCTTTGAAGGCTAGAAGTCTAAAATCAAGATGTCAGCAGGGTCTCGCTTCCTTTGAAGACTCCCAGAAAGAATCCTTCCTGGCCTCTTCCTGGCCCTTGATGGCCCCAGGCAATCCATAGCATTCCTTGGTGTGTAGCTACATCATTCCAGTCTCTGAATACATTATCACATGGCCTTTTTCCCTGTATATTCAAATAGCATTCTTATAAAAATACCAGTCATTGGATTTAGGACTCTCTGTAATCCAGTATAACCTCAGTTTAAGTAATTACATGTGCAAAGACTGTTTCTAAATAAGGTCACATTCTGAGGCTCTGAGTGAACGTGAATTTTGGGGGTATACTATTCAACCTAACACAAATCCTAAATGCAGTTAGTATCAAACAAGGCTTGCCCACAATTACTTGGCTGCTCCCCAATGGTAGTTTTTTGCAAAGGAACCATATAGAGCCCAGTGGAAGGCTGTCTCTGCCAAATGCCTGTGAGAATAAGTTCAGATGGAACATTAACACAACAATCGGTGAGGTAGATTAGATTCGAGACGCAAAAGGAAAAACATCTTGACAAGAAAATTTACTACATGGCTTATACTATGCATGGGAAACAGAAGCTAAAGTTGCCAAAGTCCCTTTGCAAGTCTTTCTACTAATAAAAACGGGGCCATAGATGAAACAGTCTCATCTTGAATTTCCTTATAAATGTGTTGTAGTGCCCCCACCTGTTTTTGTATTTTTCTCTTTCAAATGGTTTTCTCCTACTTCTTTTGTTTTATATTCGCATTAGTTACTTAGCACTGACTGCCTCATATTGAAGCTATTTATATACATTTATTTTTCCCTTTTATCTTACTAGCGAGGTGACTTTAAGCAAGTTATTTATAAATAATGTTATTTGTTCCATAGGATTCTAATGTAATTTAATAATTAATGAAGGATTATTTTAGTGCATACTAAAATAACTCCTATGCTTAAAATCACAATGCTTATTGTAACAATAAAAATTAGTGAGCACAAAAATATTATATTAATTTTTAGAAACCTGAATAAGTGTTCATAAACATACCTATGTGAGAACATGTAAAAATGTTTCAGTGCTTGATTTTTGGCAAATAGCCAAGAAATGTGAATAAATGTTTACTTGTTTCCTGAGATATTGCAGGAACTCCAGGGAAAGAGAATGTCTGTTACTTTAAGTCTTTTGCCTTAGGCTGTAGAGGTCATCAAAAAATAATTACTAAATACACAAATAAATAAGAATTATAGCATCAAATGTGATGTAGAAAATCACCAGCTCATCACTTATTGTAGTGACTCTCAAACTTAGGTGTCATTCATGTCTTCATCACCTTATGCCATGCCTGTCACATATTAGGTGCTCAATAAATATTTGTAGACTTAATCATTTTATTAACATTTTTTGAGGTGCTCGATTTTACAGATTTCAGCACCCACCATAGGCTTACTAAATCTGAGCCACCGAAGGAGGGGGTGAGGCAAAGAGAAATGCTATGTTAAACAAATTTTGTGTTATATTTATGAACCCCAATGTTTAACAGTTACTAATTTAAGGCACTTTCCAAATCTCTTAGGAAAATGTATAGAATAAATGATGATTTCTTCTATCTTTAAAACTTTTACCAAATGGATGCTATTATTTAATGACCCAAGATACCTTTTTATTTTGTTTTTAAAGCCAATCTCAGCTTTTCAATTGCAGTGCTAAAACATGCTAATGTTTTTATTTTAAAAGTTATGTTCATTTCTTCACTCATTCAATTGAAAATAATTTTTTAATTAGCTACTATATTTCAGGTACCTGGCTAAGAATACAATGACAATAAAGATAAGCTTGGCCATTGCTCACATGGAACTATGGTATAGTGGATGGGGGAATTCATTGAACAAATATTAACCAGATTACTGTATATATGTGTACATATGTATATAATATACATTACATATATGTACATATATATCACAGTAATGAATGCTATGAAGGAAAACATGTAAGTCCTGGGATTCATAGACAGGAGACTTAATTTAAAGTGGAGATGACCAGACAAAGCTTTTCCAAGAATATCACAATTATTTTGTTACCTGGAGAATAAGTAGGAATGAGCCATAAGAAGAAAGAGAGAAATGTGTTCAAGGTAGAAGATTAAGAGATACAAAGGTCTTGAAACAGGAAAAGTTTAGGAATATTCAAGAAATTTAAAGATGGCCGATGTGACAGGTAATATGATCCAGAAAAGAACTGGTAGGAGGTGTGAATGCTGAAATGTGTGTGGGTACCAGATTGTGCAGAACTTGTAGACCTCGTGATGTAGAGTCTTTAGGACAATGACTGTCTTCTCACACTGACACACTGGAAATATCCCCAGAACCTTGAGCCAGGCATTTGAAAGCTGAGGTCAAAATGTCTCTCCAGAATGATTCATCCCTCTTGGTGTCCTGTAATGTTCTCTCTTTTTTAAAGGGCCCACTAACTCTATATGTAGAGATGAGAGCAGATCCAGTTATCTCAAACCACCAGACATGTCCATATTGCACAAATTACAATGCAATCAAAATAATTAACTTCAACAATATCATTATACAGTTTCATACATATATCAGTTTTATTACATGCAAATTTTAGACAGACATACTTAGAACAGGACAAAAACAAGACAGAAAATGTCTTCATTATCTTGGTAAATAGTATGTATTGTGCATCCATAGTATAATTTCCTCCTTGGAGAGGTTTCTCTCATTAATATAGTATAGCATATTATAGTTTAAGTATGTTGATTTTGGGGTATGGTCCAAATGAGCAAAATATTCATGTCCAGGGTTGGCACAATCAAAGATATTCACAACATCATTCAGTGCTAATTGTGGAAGGGCGGAAAAGTAGACTTCTAATTAGCAGAGACCTGGTTATGTGTTTGCTGCTGCACGACCGTCACAGGCCAACAGTCTGGCCCAGATGTTACTTCATCACAGGCAATTAAAGACAAGGCAGGAGCACCTCGTCTTAAAAATTTCCTTTGTGACTGTTTGCTGTTAGCTCTCATGCTAGATTAGACTGGTTGCAGCCAAACTCGCAAAGTCAGGACATTTTATCTTTGGTGCATTTTCATCTTCCTTTTAGAGATTTCTCTTGACTCTCGTTTCCCACAGTCAGGCAGCCAGTGTCCTCATGCTATCTCTTGCCTACCTTTTCAACCACAGTATTACCCATGGCCTACATTTCATCATGCTTTGTATCTTATTTGTTTCAGGTTCTTCTACTTCTTTCCTCATGAGATGCCCATGGTGTAAATAATGGAGTCTTGGAAACAGAATCAGGGGCTCTGGGTGCTGATCTAGACACTGGTCTTTAACTCTTAAAACCTAAAGTTTTATATTTGTGAATTAGAGTCAAGTATATCTACATCATAGCATTTTGTAGGACCTATATACATGTGAAGGTATTTTGTAAACTGCAAAATTCTGTGTAGATATTTTGTATCCAGAAGCCTGAACCAATCGTTTGAAAACTAAAATCTGTCACTTCTAAATGATTCGGCCCTCTTAACTGAGCGTATGTGGGTATGGATTAAATCTGTCTTTGCTCATGAATTAGTTAACTAATGGATAATTCCCTTACGTATATATTAATATCTGTAGTTGTTTTTCCTAAAGAGTAACCAAAATACAATTGCTTCAGAATTTAAGTAGTACTAGATTAGACACAAATTCCCAGTCCTACTAAACATAAACTTATGAAGATCAGGCCTGATGATCTGCATTTTAACAAAGTATCTAGTGATATTGCACTTGAATGTTTGAGAACTGCTGCCTTTTGGTTTAGTTTTTATAGCACAGAAGCACACTTGTTGGCTGGTATTGGTAGCTTAAGGTGACCTTTAGCATTAGAGACGCCCTGCAGTGAGGACTTCCTGAAGTGGATTGTCAAGTGTGGGGTTTGTGCTAGTTCTGTGATGGCGTTTTGTGTGATCAGTTGAAGGATACTTTAAAGGGTGACTAAAGCAGATAAAACAGTGTTCTGCTTCAAAGATGATAGTAGGATCTGTGTTGAATGTGTAATATTTCTGCAGAGTGATAGGTCAGCTTTACTGTTTTTCAGCTTCTTGGGGACACATCTTGGAGGAAAGTAAGAAGTGCAGGGTTAGAGGGGCAGTTCTTTTAAAATCAAGAACTGTAATATGCTGTATTATTCTTCTATCTGTTGCTCCACCATTATCAACATATAGCTTCCATCTCATGGCCCAAGATGGTTGTTTGAGCCCTAGCCATTAATACTTTATTCTATTCAGTTGGAAGAAAGGCAATTAAATGTGTACCCCAGTAACACTTGCTAATTTGCATACCACCTCCTTTTATATCACATTGCCTATATTTTATTCATATGAATATATTTAGCTGCAAGGGAGGCTAGCCAATGAAGATTTTTATTAGAAAAAGCCACATGTCCACCTAAGAAAGGGAATCGCTCTTCAGGGACAACCAGCAGTCATTGTCACAGTATCCTATTATTTTGAAGAACATATAACAAGTAAAATCTCTGATCTAATAAAATAGTTTCCATAGCATTTGCCTGGATATACAAGCATGTGTATGCATAGCCATGTTTCTAGAGGCAAAATAAAAGCACTCATTTTATTCCCTCTCCCCCAGAAAACAGGTCTTTTAGTTCACTAGTGATAAGGTTATAAATTTATAAGCCACATCTATGTGGTACCTCTAATGGACCCTTTAAAATAACTGCAATTTTCTTGGGTTATAAATAATACTGATCTTAAATATTTCTAATTGCCACTGATTTCTGCCTTAATTACTTTTCAGTAGCTTTAAGAAGCAGAGTTACTTAGGATACCCAAAGTGATGATAGGCTTATTGTGATAACTTCCATAGAAACAAGACAGGAATCGCAACTGCTATAGTCCAAGTTCAGTCCTAGAGTTGGGTCCCTGGAGAAGGGGATATGGTTTAAGAATCAGAAGACAGATCAAAACTGAAGGCAGCACTAGAGATTCCACAATTCTTAGTGGCAAAGTTCACTGTCCCTGGGTCATTATTTGGATTCTTATTCCCCTCTGATTTTTGTTTTACATTATAGTATCTGATCATTTGCTTTTTGTCTTGTGTGGTCTCAGCCTACATTGGTGGTACTTCCCTCTGATATTCTTTACTTCTATTATACATGCTACTAAACAAATTAATGTCATTTCATCTTATAGTTATGCTACAGTGAGATAAAATGCAGTTGTCTTAACTAAGTGTTAGTGTCACTTTTAGAAAGAGGTTTTTTTTTTTTTTCTTTTTAAAATACTATGTGATTTTACTCATTCCTGGTCAGATTACAGATTGGTTATGTAAAAGTCACTGTGGTGTAAATTACCTATGAAAATGAGGCAGGATTTCATATTTAGACTATACTTTCCAAACCTAGCTGCACATCAAAATTATGTGTTAAATTAATTAAATATGTAACTTTGAGTGCACAGCCAGGTTTGGGAGCTATGACATGATTATTGCCATTTAAGTGACCACTTAAGGCCATGCTATCCATCAAGAGACTACTGGTAAGGACTATATTCCTGTTTTTTTTTTTTTTTTTTTTTAATGTGTGGTACAGTTTCTATGGCTCAGGATATTCATTATACTGGTCTCTTGCCTTATCTCTCATCACTGATCAACCACAATATTTTGTAATTCCTTGACATCTATACTAGCTCACCAACCATCCTTCTGTCCATTTGGCTTAATCAACTCATTCATCAAGACAGTTCAGGCATAACCAGCTCCTGTAACTCTTCCTTAGTGACATGAGCTCAATGGCTCCTTCAGCATTCCCAGAGTAGTCGGTGCCTTGCTGTCATCTCAGTACTTGCCACACCCACCATTATCCTTTGTGTATATGTCTCTCTCAGTACATTGGGGATAACTTGAAGGCAGATCATTTAAATAGTCTTTAAACAGGAATATATGAGTATGTATGTGTTTACTTATAGAAGTAAATTATCTAGTTCTAGTAGATATATCGTCCTAGGTGTCAGGCCTGTAATTTAAGTTTTCAAGATGTCTTCACTGAGACTCATCACTTTACCCCAAAACTATCACAGCTCCCACCCAGCAGAACCAAACAATCAAAACTCTTGCACTACCTCCCATTTCTTTGTCCATTATTCATTTCTTTCCTCTCAGTGCACAGTAAAAACCTGTGACATAAGAAGGACTGAACAAATATTTTCTAAAATGAATGTAAGCACATATTTTTTTCAAATAGTAGACAAAATCTTAAAACAGTGTTTAAAGTAAATGTTATACAATTCTGTAAAAATAAATTTATTTCAATTCACTCTCTACTCCCTTAACCTGATATCTTTGGATGCCTTTTAGAGCACATTTGATGCATTTCTCTGTAGGGTTATAGAACAAGAAGCTTTTTAAAAAAGATATCAAGGAGAAAAGCATAGTGAGAATGGAACAAATGTGTCAAATATTACATTAACACTGGAAAAGTGATCTACTGAGATGAACCTGGCATACTTCATCCGAGAAGAATGGTTTGTAACTGTGCCGAAAGACACTTATCTTGGTCAACGAAGAGGTTTTAGGTCTTTGGCCATTGCTAACTGCCACTTTAATTGTGTGGGGTGATGTTGTATCTAGGAAACTGCCTAGAAAATTTTAGAGGGTTTCAGGGAATCACACGTGATATTTTGTCTAGTGATCCAGGTGATATATGAATAGCCACTGCTTCTTGAACATTTCTATTCTGATTTTTGCCAAGCACTCACATTCAGTAAGTACAAAGCAGAAAGTAATTTCCATCTCTTCTCCAAAAATACTCTATTTTTTTTATCTCTTTGAATGATGTAAATACCATTTAGTCTTTCACAATTGAAGTCTCATCTTTATTATTTTCTGCCTTGACTTCTTTATCACTGCTCCACACCCTTTAAAAACAGACATCAAATTCTGTTGATTCTCCTTAGAAAAATCCCTTTGTTTCCAATATTCCTCTCTAAACCTACTGCCATTGAATTATTTTAGGTGCTCCTCATTTCTCATCACCAGTTCTCTCTACCTCTAATCTCTCTCCATTCTAATCTTTCTGTTTCTACCTGACCCAAGAAGTACCTCCTTAAAGGATTAAGATGATTATATTATCTACCTGCCTTAAAAACATGTTAGCCTATTCCCTACAAGATATTGTCTAATTTTCTACAGGGAAAAAAAATGAATCTTTTTATCAGTTAATAAAAACATTTAGCCCCAGGAGTCTGTTTTGCATGTAGTCATAAAATCTTTATATACTTGAAGAAAAACAACATGATTAGCCTAATGCTACTGTAAAGTAGTACAGTATGGCCATATATACCAATGAGAATTTACAGGAAATGAAGCAATTCTCTATAGAATTGAATGCTATAATATTGGATTGTTGATTTTAAAGCAAGTATTAGTTCATGAATCTCTATTGTACTGGTCATTTTCCTGCTCCACAAAAGAATACATATAAAAGAAAAAAAGGAAGAGCATTTTCATATAGTAGTGTGATTTCTATGGCTTCCATGGGAACTTTGATTGTCAGGACCATGGAAAATCTATTTTAGTGTTCTGTACAGTAGTCATTCACACCTTGATTAAGGAGATGGAGAGGTTAGCCTGTGGGAGAACAGTGTGCTCTAGGTGGAAAAGAAAGTGTACAATAAATCAAAATAATAAAAAAGGTTATACTCTAGAAATGGTAAAAACTTAAGACTAAAGAAATACTTCCAGCACATGGTAGGCACAATAATTATATACTTGATCGAAAGAATAAAACTGATGAACAAATTCCAAAGGTATCTCTATGAACATTTTAACAATTTTTTTAAAATAATAAAAATGAATCATGAATGGAAAAAGGACACATCTGTAATTCAGTCAGTAGAACTGTGCCAATGTTGATTTGTTAGTTTTGATAATTATGACATGCTTATATAAGTTCTTAATATTGGGAGAAGCAGTGTGATGGAGTATATGAGTATACTCTGTGCTGTTTATGTGATTCTTCTGTAAATCCAAACTTATTTTTAAATATAAAGTTAAAAAGTAAATAAATCTTGGAAAAGTACCCATGACATCAATTCTTTTTGCTCAATTCTTGAGTTCAACCTTGCGGTTGTCAGTTTGTTCTGGATGTGAGTGCCACCCGTATTGTCTTATTTTCTTCTACTTTTTTCCCTTGAAGCATTTATTAACTACAAATTAATTGACTGCAAACTTTAGTGAAGAGTAACTTTATTTCTGTACATGTTGTTTTTTAAAGTTAAAGAATCCTAAGGTAGCTATTTAGAATATGAACTTCTTAAAAATTAAATGTGATGTTATGAATATTTCTTTTATTAATTTTCAATTAAATTAATTAATTATTTTTTATGACATTGGTTAACAAAATCCAGTAAGTTTCAGGTGTACAATTTAACAGTAAAGCATATATATATTTTACATTGTGTGTTCCCCTCCCAAAGTT
The DNA here is from genome assembly GCA_028627145.1 of Eidolon dupreanum. NCBI lineage: Eukaryota > Metazoa > Chordata > Mammalia > Chiroptera > Pteropodidae > Eidolon > Eidolon dupreanum. The sequence goes on from CM053510.1 coordinate 12,760,761, forward strand.
AAATTTTTTCTGTCACCATATATTTGATCCCTTTTACCCCATCTACCACCCTCCTCCAACCTCCCCCCTACCCTCTGGTAACCACTAGTCTATCATCCACGACCATGAGTCTCTGTCTGTCCTGTTCGATGGACCTTAAGAATATTTCTTTTCTTAAAAAAATTGTATAGGCTTTGAACCAGAGAGAGAGCACAGAACATTGGAACACAAAATTTTCAGTCATGTTAACTCGATTTTGTGAATAGAGAAATGTCTTATCTTTATAACTTAAAAGGGGTGGAAAACCACATAAAATCGTCTGCTCTAGTGATTCCTAATGGCCGATCTAAGAACTGATGCTGGTCTCTGACGAAGATTTATTGGCCAGCAGGGAAGTTATCTTTCCTATTAGATTTTTTTTTAAATTTTTTCTTTTCAAATACTCTTTTGTCAACTTTGTTTCATATTATTATTTTATTTTATAACTTCCCAATTTTAGAAATTTTTCCCTTTTTTAAATGCATGCCAGACTATAAATGTCCTTCTAAATATTTAGCTGCATCTCCCAGATTTCAATTAGTATATTTCTATAATCATAAGTCCTAAATATTCTTGTTTTTCTGTTTTTATTTCTTTCTTGACCAATGGGCTACTTATGCATGCATTTCTGAACTTCCAAACATTTTCCTACTTATTTTTAAAATTTTCTTAAATTTATTGGAGTGACATGTTTAGTACCTATGTTTTTTTCTATGTATTTTATTGTTTCAGGTATTAGAGTTAGGTCTCTGACTCATTTTGAGTTAATTTTAGTGGAAGATGACAAATAGTAATCTAGTTTCCACTTTAGTGATTTATTTTTTCTTTGTTGGTTTCTCTTTTCATCTAGTCTTTGTCCTGTTTACCTTTCTGCCAACTTATAGATGCATTTTATTAGCTGTTTCTTATAATTTTCTCAGTTGTTGATATTAATTTTCTTTAATACATTTAAGATACCTAATCCAGTAAAGGATTAAAGCTGTGAAAATTTTTTTCCAGTTCACCTGTAGGTTTTAGCATCCCTCACTTTTTGAAGACATTGAGTCTATTTTATATTCATTCACGGCTCTAACTGAAGAAAAGTTTATGTCTACATGTCATATTCCCAACAAGCATGGGAAGAAATATCAAATGAGGCATAGAAGAGGGAGAATATTTTCTCTTTAATTAATAAACAAATCAAAAACACATTTGCGATTCAGAAAAAAATGATTCATTTCTCTCCGGTAGCTGAACTATACACAATGCATTTCTCCTCTTGCTCTCAATTACTAAAAAGTGTTATGTTGCTATCACCTACAAAGCAGAATATCTAGTCTGTGCTATAAAGGGGACCTTGTTTAAAATCTTCCTCTGTTGACAAAGACCCTATTTTAAATAAAGGTTTATTTTTTTAATTGCCTACTCTAAAACTATGGTTCTTCAACCCTGAATTACTTCTTGCCAACCTTGCTCCTCATTTAATATCATTAAAGTTTCCCAGTGCACAGTGATCTCATCGTACCTTTTGGATCAAGTGTCACTCAAGAGCAATAATTGTGTGTGTGTGTGTGTGTGTGTGTGTACATCTAAATGATGAAGCAGGAAGCCTTGTGGAGTAGCTAGTTTTACCTTGCACTTCACTGTTGGAAGGAAAGAGGCCCAGCTGGTTTTAGACAGCAAGACTAAGGAGGGAACTAAAGTTCATACTGAGAATAATTAGGAGGACATAGATCTTATTTAATTATTTCAATGAAGTATCTATATTCATACATAGCATTTATTCTGCCTTTTGAGTCCCTTATCCATTGGGGCTATTTTTACATCTCCACTGGTACAGACTGTGGGCCCAGACTCTGAGACAAGGTCATTAGAAAACAATTCCAAAGGAATGCGACCACGCCTCTTATCAATTTTGGAGGTAGACATGAAAGCTATTAGAAAAGGCCTCAGAGGAGTTTAAGTCTAGTGGAAGGACCTTTGACCACTGTCCAATGACACAGCTATTTTATTCAACTTAACTTTAAATTATGTATACAAAGTATCCTATGCCCAAAGTAAAAGCCATTCTAAGGAAAGCCACAGCAATCAGTTCTCTTCAACTGTGAACTTCCTGCTAATTACCAAAACCACCAAATATTATCACGTTAGCTTATGAAATTATATCTCCAAATTTCATTCCTACCACTCACCCAATGACTGTACTAACAGTAAATGTGAATACAGAGCTCTATGGGAAGGATTGGTAACCATGGTGATGGGAGGGCACTTTCTGCAATAACTCCAGTGTACAAAATAATTTATGCATGAATGTAAAATCACAGATGTTTTGAACCATATGCAGGCTATATTTAACCACAGTGCAAATGACAAGTTACTTGGAAGTTAGTAACCCAAAGAAGGTGGGTTCCAGTCAGACAATAATTCTACTTTCTTGCCCTCATTGTCATAGTAGAAGCCTTCTAGGTGCAGGACCCTGCCACTTTTGGATTAAAGTTTGAGGGTTTGTGTTAATGTGTATGTGTGTGAGAGAGTGTATGTGTATGCACATGCATAAGACAGGAGGGTATATGAAAGGAAATGTACAGAGAGGAATACTCTAAGATCATAAGGGAAGAGAAAGTCAAGATGATATTAAAAACAAACAAACACGCTTCCTGCTAACCCTCTTTCTTACATTGTCTATTCCTAAGGGCCTTGATTACAGAGTTGTTGAACTTTAGGCATATCACTGATATTTGAACTTGAATTTAAGAAATAAAAAGACTTCTATTTTAATTTATAACCTGGAAATTAGTACCCTTGGTTATTGGGAATAGCTCTTAGGCTAGTTACATTTTCAACTCAGTGAAACTATCTTCATAGCAATCATTTAATAGTTTAAGTTGCATTTGGTATAAAATCCAAGGAAATCTTTAATATGTGTTTGGTAGATTTACTTCTAAAATTTTGATTCTTTTTGTCTGAGTTCTCAAAGGTATAAATCATTAGTTACAGCAAATCTTTCACTTAGTTATTCCTCATACACCTTACCAGAGTTGGCTCCACAAGTTACGTAGTCTTAAATAAATAACTCTGTAAGTTCTGCTCTCTACTTATAAAAATAAATACTGCTTTTAGAACAGCTTTTCTAAAAGAGAGGCCTTTAAAACACAAAATTAATGTAATGCTTTGTGGAATAGGGGTATTTTTAGTACTACTAGACTTTTGGTCTTCAGAAGCAAAAGAAAGGAATGTGAAATGGAAAGAAATCAATTTGCATTGTACATCTCATTCTCCATGGCACCTTCTGCTCATGGTGGTCTGGTTTTCTTCATTCCAAGGTTTTTTTTTTTCTTTCTTTTTTTTCTTTTTTCTTTTCATTTCATTTCATTTCTTTTCTTTTTTTTTATCTCTTAGTAGAATGTTGCATCTGCCTCTCTTAAAGTTTTCCTGGACTTTTGCCCCTATCCCATCTCCTCTTTGCTTACTGCTTTTGTTGTTGTTGTTGTTTTGCTTTCCCATTCTCATTTTAATATAAATTGCCTAGCTGGCAATTAAGTGAATTTTTTCAGATACAAGAGGGACTCACCTTAATCAATCGTTTTCCCCTGTCTGAAGCACTAACATGTAATTAAATATTAACTGGGAGCCTCAATATTAACCCAACTTAAACTTAATGGGAATTACTCCAAAGTTCATGAAGGCAATCCAGTTTTACCTTGACTATTGGTAGGGTGCTCTCAAATGTAAAAAAGCTGAAAAGCTGCTATTATACTAAAGGCCCTAAGTGGCATTAGAGATAATAGACCTCTACTATAATAGGTGGTTGGTTCTCAGAAGGCCACACCAAGGCATAAAACATCACAATTGGTAAAAAATCAGGGTTTTCCAGATAGCCCTGACAACTGCCAATTTTCATATTTTGTATTCGAAGAAATCACTTAACTTTTCCACTCAAAGTCAAGAAATTCTGCCTTTTGATACTCAATTCTGAAATTCAGTTCTCTCCTTTTGAATGATTATATACTATGCCATGGAAAAGAAAGAGGATTGAGAGTATTTAGCAACAGGCTTATCTACCTTACTTACCTACTTTCTTTTCTGTTGATGTTTTAAAATACAATGAGGTGATAGTGACGCTGTCCATGGTGCTAGTAATTAAACACAGACATTCAATCTTCACATCCTGGGCTGTTTATTAGATAATTGAAATGCATGTTCTTCTGATCTTGAGAAAGTTAACCTCTTGTTAGTGGTCAAGGGGACTGGAAGCTCCCATGGGTGGGGAGGAGGATGGCTTTGTATCTCTTGTTATCGATTTAACTATAGATTTTAGTCTGGTGCTTGACACACACACACAGTAATTATTAATAAATATCTGTTGGAAGAATAAAAGGAAGAAAAGGAGAACTTAATGTGAGGTTAATTGAAGTAAACTATTTCCTGAAACCATTACTGCATAAAATTCAAAAACCTAAGCAAAAACTTGATTCCCAGAATAACTGCAAATATCACATGAGTCTGTCTTGGACTTGTGGCCCCCCCAAACAAATATGCTATTAACAATTCAGAATTTAGAAAACTGGAATAGTAGATTAAACCTATTTTACTATTACAAATTGAATTACCCTTTCCTTTCATAATTTTTCCAGTGAAAATTAATTGCTTCTGATCTTCTCTTAATTATATACTTCCTGAAGACTCATGCTTATGTCTGTTTATCTGTCTGTCTCTCTCCCCTGCTCTCTCTCTTAGAAAAATATAAATAATTGAAGGGTATGATAAAATACTTAAATCACCCACAATCCCACTACTCAGAACTAACCAATGTTTTATTAATGTATTTACAATATGTATATACATATAGATATAATTTTCTGTTTATATGTATATTGTGTATTATATGCATATACTTATATTTTTAAATTACAATGGACATATTTTCACATCACTAATAATAGTTTGCAAACATTAGACTATATAGCTAATACGGTTCTTTATGGATATAGTAATTTATTTTATCATTATTTTATTGTTGGTCACTTTAAGTATTCACAATTTTTAACCATTATCATAATTATATGATCGTTATTCCTGTTGGAGATAAGATAATTATTTCCCGGGGGCCCAGTATTGCTAGTCTGGTCATTAGAGAGGATCTACTTTTGCAGAGCTGAGACTTGTGTGTCACCTACTTTGATTAACCTATCAGCTCCAATTGTAGACAGCTGGACATCTGCAAGGCAGCTCACTCTTGTTATTTCTTCTTCTACTGGCAAGCTCCTATTTGTGCAGAGAAGCAAGAATGGCAAAGTGACATATTCTTAGTAAATTCATTCACCTGTAGCTAGGCAAAGAGGAAGATATGAAAGAAGATTGTGATGGGTATTTACATTGAAAATCCCTTGGGAATTCAGTCAATTTTTAGAGTTTATAATTTTTACTTGCTTTCCCTGCATGGTAAATTTGGGGGGGAAATTTTTTACACAAATAAAATTAATGCTAATCTTCTTATTGTTAGATTTCCATGACATTTAATACATTGAATATTGTATTTAAATAAAATATCAAATTGTAAATGAATTTCTCAATCTGACATACAAGACTTCACAGTCTGATGCAACCTTTTCTATCTAGCATCTTTTCTTAAAAGTCCGTTCAACCTTTTCTATCTAGCATCTTCTCTTAAAAACCTCATACTAAATTTCTTAATATTCTTGAAATATCCTTGCTCATCTCCAGGCATTTCTGTGTATTATTCCCTCTGCCTGGGTTGTGTTTTTTTCTTCTCAGCTGATCAGTTCATAAGACACTGCAGACACACAGGCAAAACTAGTTACTTCCTCTTCTATGCCATCATAGCTGTTCATTTATACTCAGAGTATAATACTTCTGTAGAATTGTGATGTATCAGTTTGACTGCCTTTCTGCCCTCTTGATCTGGTTCAGGCAGTAACTGTGTCCTACTCATATTTATATCACGATAGATATATGTAAAACATGGCACTCACATGTTTCTTGAATTAATAAATGGATGAATAAAACACACTAAATATTGGCCATAAATATCCACCATAGTAAATGGTTCTTCTGAAGCTATGTATGTCATAACCTTGTACCTTAGTCTTAAACTGCACTTTTCTGTGTTTCCAAGTCACATTTAGTCACAACAGTTCAGTTTAAACACGATGCATCTATTAGTGCCTATTTTCTCTATTCCCCAATATAAGCATCGTTGGTAATAAGAACATGTGTGTGTCAAAATTTCTGATTTCCTGCAACTGGCATTAGAATTTTTCTTGTTTTCTTCCACTTAATTATAAAAAATGTTCTAATATATAAAATAATAAAAGATATAAATATTAAAGCCTATCACTTCGGTTAGAAATTTTTGTTATTTTACCTTATTTGCTTTAATTATTTTCTTAAAATATTTTAATGTAAACTACACATATCAAATAATTTTAACTTTAAATTTTTCCAAATGACTCTCTCAAAAATAAAGCCTTATTTTGTATAATTATAATATTATCCCATAATACATATTAACTATAATTTCTCATCATCGTATATGCCCTGTCTGTATTCACATTCCCTTAGGCATCTCCACATGTATTTTATTTTTGATTTGTTTGAACTAGGATCTAATAAATGTCTACACATTGCATTTAATTATATTCTGTGTTAATCTATAACAGTCTTCCTTTTATTTCCTTATTTTTCTTTTTTTCTTGACATCAGTGTTTTTAGGAGATCGTATTTGTTGTCTTCTATATTCTAAGTGTATATAATTATTTCTTCTTGGAATGATTTACCTAGTTCCTCTTTCTCCTTAAGAGTCCTACAGATTGGAAGTTAAATCTATGGCATGATTATATTTAAGTTAAACATGTAAGGTAAGATTTTTCTTGACTATTAAATAAATGTTTATTATTTTATTTTTCCTCTCCTAATATGCATAAAATCAGTAGATTTTTACATCTGATATGGTTGTACAGCACAGGATCATAATATCGCATAGTGTTTTTCATACTGCTGGTGATACAGAAGATTGCTCAGGTGCCATCTCCAAGGATCCCATTAGTTAAGGAGGGCCATACAGATGGTTCAAGGCAATTTGAGTCCAAAGTCTAGAGGGTTTGAAGAAATCATCAAGATCATGTAGGTAAACAAGGGATCTAGAGGATGCTGTTAACATTCTGCCTTGACTATGGGGATGACAATCTCCAAGATTACAAAATTTGACTATAGGTAAAAAGAGATAATACCATGATATCGTGTATGGCTTCTGACTGATAAAATGGGCAAGATATTGATATATATACATGCATGTTCATTTTTAAATTATTTGTTTTAAATAGGAGATAGGTATTCAGTTTGGTATTATCAACACTTAAAAACAATATTTTACTAAGTATTGGACAATAATAAGAGAACACCAAATAGAAACATATTTATTCTTTTATTAAAAAATTTGACTATGTGTTTGAACTCATATCCTAATCTGTGATCCTAAAAAAAAATCTGCTACTGCTTGTGGCCCGTGTTTTGTAAAAGGAGTTTAGACTCTCATTATTCTTATATTTCTATAATTTAGAACTTCACACAATGAAAGGATCATGAGCAATTTTCTAAATGAATGATTTCTTAATAATTTGATTTTTTTAACCATTTGACATCTTAAAAAAATGAATGTACCACATTTAGATATATATGTATATATAAATATATTATAAGAAAAAGGTATTTAATAAAACTTAAATGTATTGCATTTTTTAAAAAAATATGGGTCTGAATAATTTTAGTATATCAAATACAATATATATTTGTTGCTAAAAACACTGAAAGAATTGGTAAAATATTTAATTGGCGATTCACTGTGCAGTATGGATATAAATCCAAGAGATTATATTATGTTTTGAATAGACTTCATTTGCTCTAAATGTCCAGTTTGTACCCCTCTTTCAACTATGGTTGGCCCGAGGAAAATAACTTAATAAACTTTCAAAATATTTGTTAAATGGATAATAAGTTAGCATATTCTTAACACTACAAAAAGAAAAATATATTTTTCCTCTATACTTTTAAACAGGAAACAGAATAAGTTTTATTAAAAGCTAAATTAGTTTAGTAGTTAAACTGATTAGAGATTAAGACCATTAAGTTACAGTTAATTTTTCAGGGAATGAAAATTTTACTCAGAGTGATTTATGATCTTTTCTGGAATATATGATAGTTGTAAATGTATGACTCTATGACTTCTTTTTAGGTGTAAAAAATCTACGTATATCTCTCACCCCAGTTCTTTTGATTGCCTGTCCTATTCCCAAAACCTTCACTAGTCAAAATTACCCTGTGCCTTAATCTAAGCAGTACAATGCATATTAGAAATGGGGTTAAACTCAGAAATGGGTAAATATAACTGTTTCTCCACTATAGTTTAATAGTTTGTAGTTTGGATAATGTTAGAAGGCCTACTCGTCTAAACTGGTCTTGTCTAACAGGAAAGACATGACAAATATTATTGTTTTTAAAATAACCTGCCAGATTAATAAGACTGACTCAAAATTCACATACCAATGACATATGTATAACATAGAGTATGTTATGAAATTTCACTAACCATCAGTTTTCTTATATGTCAAAGGGCAACATTATACTCTAATAAATAATTATTTCAGATGTTTGTGGTGGGAATTAAATAACACAATATGCACAGCAAGAGTTCAATAAATATTATTCATTTTTTTCCTGCTACTTGGCTACCTCTCCCTTTGTAAAATCCGAGTACAGTACTTCCAATCTGTCCCAGTCAAGTGTGTAAACTCTTGTCAGTTTCTGTCACTCTTTGCAGAAATTCGTGTGGTAGGAGTTAAATATATTAATATGTTGTAAGGGTGTCTGTCTTGCCCAGCAAGGTCTTTGAGTAGGCTTGAGTGTATAGGCGTACAGCAACGTCCTGATATGTTCTTGGTGTATTCGTCCTCATAAATGCTTATAACTATTTGTACTTCATTAGTTTAGAAAAACTCCTTGAAGAGGCTTTGGTTTTCATAATGCACAATGCCAGGAATTATCCTCATTTGATAATCCGGATGATTCTGAAGGCCAGGGTTAGTATGTTTTTTTTTTTCTTTTTTAATTGGGTTTCTCCCATGTTTTTTATTCTCCAGTTGTGTTCCACCCCCACCCCCACTGTTACTTCAAGATTAGTAGTATCCCAAAACTCAGCCATAGGGTGGGTTTTCACATAGTAAACAACATGGATTTTATTTCCAACAAACAAAACCCACCTTTCACTCATATTTTCAAAAGAATCAAAACCAGAGTTTTTCTGTGTCTTTGAAGATTGGAATCTGGCTTTCTAATATAACTAAAATCAGAATTCCAATACTTGAAGATTTTGAAAAGTTTTATTTTGTGCCTAAGTCTATCTTCCTGTGGATCTAAGATGGAGTTTCCAAAATAACACAGCTGCTGAATCAAATGTAATAAACTGTTTTGGACATTTTATCAGCAACCATTCCCAAGAGTGTTTGTTAATATCATGTGATCCCAACTCAAGTTTCAGGGCTTGAAATAAGATGATGGAGGCAGGTAAGATAAATTTAATATGTCAAAGAGCCTGAGAACCTTCTGAGAAACAATACATGTTTCGTGGAAATTGGTTTTAATTTTAATTTTGCTTATTTTTTAGTCAGCAGGGAAATATTCATCTTTCTCAGCAAGAATAGTTCAATCAGGGTCAAGAACAAACACAAACATTTTAGTAAATAAGTAGTCAAGCTGACATTCTTCTTCCTCTCAAATAGAAGCCAACAAAGGAAGGGAAAGTAGCAGGCAAATTACTCAACTAAAAGTTGTTCTATTTTGTTATAATTTAAATAATGTGGAGTTATCTAGTCTGTCTTACTTTAAAATATACCAGATGAGGTTTTCAAATGTGAATTCAAGAGTATGTCAGACCTTAGTGAATGTAATAAATCAATAGAGATGTTTTTCTTTCTCATTGACTTGTATTGAGGAATGACTGACTTTGGAAAAAAAATCAAACTGTTAAATAATTCAAAACATGTATTTTATATATTTGCATCCCTATTGAGAGTTGAAGTCCTCTTCAGGTCCCATCTAACATATTACAAGAGTCTTCAAATTGGTCTCCTTGCACCTAGGTCTTCTCCCTTGGCAGAACTATTCTCTACAATATTTGCAGAGTAGAACGTCCAAAACACAAGTGAGAATATGTCACTCTCTTGTTTTGAACTTTTTGTCTGAGTGCCTACCATTTCTGTATAATAGCTTTATGATTCACTTAATGATTCACTTTACTGCCTTCATGTGCTTAAAGAATCAGCATGAATCCTGGGCCCATTCTCGTATCTCCAGCTCATGTTCCCCATCCCCTGACCCCAACCCTAGGTTTTTTATCTTGATAAACAAACTCTGATCCCAGTCATTGCTTATTCTACATTTTCCATACCCACAACTCCTACCACCAGGTTGGACTCAATGTTTTACTATAATTCTGTAACATTCTCTGTGAAGCTCCAAAACTGCTACATTATACTAAAACTATCTTTTTTTCCCCTGTGAATTTGTCTCTTACCATAATGCAAATTCTATAAGGAAAAGAGTATTTATCATGTTTTATTTAGCACTTAAACTTTTGCTTAGCATATGATTGGTGTTCAAGTAATATGTATTTCTTAAACAAAAATGACCTAGAGTTCTGTAGGAGGGGATGTTTTACATTTAAACGACATCTTTAGAGAAATATGTATGTGGATTAGAGAATAAGAAAGCATCCTTTGAAAAGTAGTCAACTTTCTCTGCTATTTAGAAGTGAAAATTCAGACTTAACAGATCTGCCTACATATGGTTTCTTACAATAGATATTTAGAATGCAGGGGAAAAATGCCTCTAGCAACCGATCATAAAGGATGGCTTCCAAACCCCAAACATGCTGTGTAGCTTTACAACTCAGCAGCCAGATGTAAAATAGACTCTAAGTTTCTTTCTATTTTCCCTGCTTTACCCCTTTCCAAGGAATATCGAATGAACTATCTCTGCCCTTAGGTAGAGAGGATTTTTTCCATACGCTTTATGGAAACTGGCATCACCATTCATGATTGTTGGCAGACTAACATAAGAAAATAATTCATCTCAACACAAAGTGTTCAGAGCTTTAGCTGAAAGTGGCATTCTCAAGGTGTGTTATTTAGAATCTTGGGCTCATTCAGTTTAGACAAGACATCATTACCTAATTTAGTTTGGTTGATAAGGACTCAAGCTATTCTGCTTATTGATCTCTTGTCCCTTTATTGGTAAGGATTTGTTAGGAGGAAATGCAGGATGTCTGGACATTTAATGGGATTTTCTTCAAACACAGGTTCTATTTAACTGTTATGAGAGTGGGAAGGATTGTGCAAAGGAGAGCTAAGGGGAAGGAGGGTTTTTGAAAGCGCTGAAAGGCAAACAGATTGGACTTTGATTGTTTAAGATAGAATGACAGAAAGAATAATAAATGCATCTCATTCTGTTTGGTTGGCAATTTATTGGAGTATAGGATTGTCAAGCTGATTCTGGCTTTCAACTGTCTGAAACAAAGGAGAAGAAACTTGCCATGATTGGTGCTTAGATATCTGCCATGATTTAAGGCCTGGGATCTGAGTACCCTGAGAAATTTCTACCAGAAATAGATGAAATGCTAACTCAATCTGAAGTTTTGGCTCATCACATTGAAAGTAATTTCCCAAGCACTTTGTAAAATTACTTGGCACATTTTGGCTGCAGACTAAGGGGGAAAATTTGCTATTGTCCAGAAATCTGGTTCACATAAGAATCTGAATATCCTACTAGAATAATTTTCTTACTGGGCTGATAACCTTTCAAAGAAAGACCATGAATCATTAAGGCAAATGTGAACCTAATAGCCTGGGTAACTGGGAATCCATATGGCAGAGAGGCCTTTGAGTGCTCTTTACGGCAAGTATTTGCCAAGGTTCAGGGATCCAATCTAAGTCAGGTTGCTGAGGAGTAGATGCCTCAGTCAGATTTTCAGAGAGTTGATATTCAGTGTTTAAAAGAAAATAATCTCAAGAAGGCTTCTATATGTATAGTACATACATATAGATGCAAACATACATACACATACAATTGTCTGCAGTGGCCATCAGCCTTTATTTTATCTGTGTAGAATCCAAAGCTCGGAATAGTTCATTATAATGTAGAGCTCAGATTGAAATTTGTGTGTGTCTGGTTCAAAATTCATAGTCTTTCCACTGCATCTGTGTTCCGAAATGTTGCTTGTTTGACTGTATCAGAATCATCTCGAAAGCTTCTTGAAAAATAGAGCTTATTCAACACAATCCTCTGCTTTGGTCAAGATTCTAATTTAGTAACTCTTAAATGAAGACCTTGGTATTGGTATTTTTTAAATATGTCCCAGAAAGTATGGATTTGCATCGTTTTGGATACCCCAATATCGCATCACTTGATAAAGATGAGGGGCATGGTATAGGAATGGAGATGTGTAAAATCATGATTCTATCACTACTTCTCAGTCAGTTGACTGCACTGAGCTGAATAAAGACTTGTTTTCTAGTCAGCAAAAGCCTTGACACTCAGTACATCACTCTCAAAATGGCACCATCTCGATGTCTTTGAATTACTCAAGTAGAACTGTAGTTGAGGTGGAAAGAACACAGGCTGTCATTAGAAATGCTGATTCAAATTCTGACTCTGGCTCTTGCAAATTATTAAATAAAAGAGCTCACACAAGTTTCTCAAGCTATATTAGCTTCATCCTTAAAATGGGCATGACCCATTGTATTGATTTTCTAGGGCTGCCTTATCAAAGTCCCACAATCCAAGTGGTTTAAACAACAGAATTTATTTTTCACAAATCTGGAGTCTAACAGTCCAAGATAAAAGTATCAACAGGGTTGGTTTCTTCTGAAACCTCTCTCTTTTCCTTAGATATGGCTCTTTCTCCAGTGTCTTCATATGGTCTTCCTTCTGTGTGTATCTGTTTACTCATCTCTTTTTTATAAGTTCACTAGTTATATTGGATTATGTCCCACCATAATGACTTCATTTTAATTTAAATATCCCTTTAAAGAATCTATCTCCAAATACAGTCACATTCTGAGGTACTGGGGGTTAGGAATTCAAAATATGAATTTTGGAGAAACACTGTTTAAACTATAACATCCATATTCAACTTAATTTAAGTAATTATTTTAAAGAGCTAATTAAATAGCACAAGTTAACATGACTTATAAGTTAAAGACATTATGCAGAATCTAAACTTTATTTAAAAAAAAATAAAATTCTCTGTTGGATTATTATATTAAGGTTGTTTCAAATTACTCACCTAGTAGAGCACAATTATCAAATCTATGTTGTCTTTGCTTTAAGTTAAATTATTATTCTCTTTTATCAAAACAGATTGTTCTTCTATACATATTTTTTTTCTTTGTATAGAATTAAGATTAGTTAGCAACCAAACATAGCTATGTAGAGTGGACTAGCAGGAATAAGTAATTTGATGTGTTAGCCTAAATTAGGATATATATGTGTGTGCACATATGTGTATATATACACATATGTGCACACTCACATACACAAATATCTTCATATAATTTACCTCACATAATTTACTAGGCAGATAAATAGACAAACATTTCTAGCAGCCATTTTAAAAGCATGAATGCTCAACAGGCAGAAAAAAATTATAAAAGCTTTATTGAGTGCTTATTTTATACCAGACATTATTATCAAGCGTTTAACATGCATACAGTATCTCAATAAATCCTGTCCCAAATCTATTGGTACTATTTTTGTACCAATTTTAAAATAATAATAATAAAAAAAGAGAAATATTTCCAAAGTCACATGAGTAGTAACTGGTAGAGCTTGAATTCAAATTTAGTTTTACCTGCTTCCGGAGACTAGTTTTATCACTGAAGACATAATCCTTCACTAGATATCCCATCCTACGGCTGTATTGAGTATTAAATCATGCATCGTTCTATCTGGAATTAGCTCCAGTGAAAATGCTGGCTCTCCAGTGTCCAGGATAAGACCCAAGCATGTGATGAAAACTCAGAGTTCAGGCCCTGCTAGTCTGAACATGACCATATAAATGGCTTATAAAATTCTATTTTACCTTTAATTGTTTTTCAGGACAGAGAGGTAATATAATAGTAGAACATAAATACCACAGACATACCCCATGTCATTCTAGGTTTAAATAATATTGAAAGAAATGGTATTGAACAATTTTGAGGGGACCAGGTTAGTTACACATATAATTTAGATACCAGCCATATGCAAGGATTTGAATTTAAACTCTTAGTATATTTTTATATGGAGATTTTATTTCACCAGTTAATTTTCCCTCGTGTCTAGATGAGATTCACTAAGATAAAGCAAACAAGCTTCATATGGACTCAGACATAGAGGATTTCTTAAAAAACAGAGTTTAATTTATTATTTTGAACAATTTCAAGCAAAAACAAGCAATGAATTTTGTTCTGGGCTCTTCTCCTTTTGGTAACTGGCTTATATCATTAAGCTTTATTTCACCTCAGTGTTCTTATTGTAGTTGATGATCTATCATGGTCTTAAGTGTATTCTCTCTCATACATACCTTTTTTTATGCTGCTCCTTTTTAAATATGTGGTTCTAATTCAGCTTTTTTACTCTTTTTGGTTGTGCCTTAAGATTTTAAACTAAGTTTAATTCTAGTTAATAATAGCTAAAGTTTTGAGTGCTTACCATGTGGCAGACGAGGAGTTTTTCACACTTAGGTTTAACTGCACAGTAATAAACCTCTCATGCAACCCAAAAGAATTTTGGGGGATCATGCTCTATGATAGTGAAAATTACATTTTTTTCAACTGCCTGATCACTTTCTAAAAAGGTATCTGCTGGGGTGGAACTTTTACTTTCAAGATGTATGTGTCTCCATGCAATTTATATAACTCCTTATGGGATGTTGAATGAGATAGATCCCTTTATAAATTTTTGTATGTTTTCTCTCATTACTAATGCTAATTTCTCTCATTACTAATTGCAGTGATCGCAATTTGTTAACTAAAACGTACGTCAGTCAAGAGCCAGGCGATCCATTTGGTAATAGACAGTACTGTATAGCCAAAGTAAATAATCTCTTGTTTTTGCGGGGGGGAGTAGAAAAAAAGTTATAAACTATACTCTAACATTGGAAAATTATTCCCTGAAAAACACTAATCAAGAAATACACTCCCTCCCCGCTAAAAACAGGCAATTTTCTTTCTTTCTTTATTGATGATATTTGTGATGATGTTTGGAGATGTTAAAGTAATTAAACAAGAAAGCCATTAGACTTGGGTGGCTGTAATGCCTTGGTTTTGAACCAAGCAAGTAAGCAAACCAAAACCTAATAAGCCAGAGTCAATTCCTGTAAATGCACTTATATCTGAGAAAAAGAAATTTAAGAAGAACAAATTCCGAACAGCCAACTAGCCTTTCCCAAATAAGGCAGCTGAGTAAACTGGAACCACTCAAATAATTTCCTTGCTCTGCGTCTTCGCCTACTCTGTGAAAGCATTTTTTGCAGCTTTAGTCGATGGAGCACTAGGAACCACTTTGAATCTATGTTTTTCAAATAAACTCTTGAAAATTTTAGTGTACCTCTCAGTTCATCTTTTAACAGAAGCATGATTTGAAGAGGAACTTAGAAGAAATCCCTGAAATAGTAAAGCACCTACTTGGTCTAATTCATGCTACTAGACAGCTAAGAACCTATGGTCTTAAGATCTAAAAAGGTAAATTCATTCAGTTGGATTATTTACAATAAGAAAACAGAGTGGAGTTGAGGATTAGCTCTGTAGATATTCAGAGAATACTTGGCACCATTTCCTTTGAGATGTGTTAAATGGTGGTGTTTGTCTATCTGAAACTCTCAGACTGGGTATTTTGCTCTCAAGAACTTTATGATAAATATTTTGAAGAGTAATCTAACTAAAGTTAAAGAAACAAACTAATTGACCCTTTAAACCTCCATCATACCTTCTGGTCCTATGAAAAAATATTGTTGTACTTGAAGATGACCCAGGATTGAGCTTATGACCAAATGAACTGAGAAATTGTCTGTTCCTGTCATAGACACCTGAAGACTCAGGTAAAAAGGAAGCTCATTTAAACCTGGCCCCTCTGAGGCAATGAGAGAGAGAAAAAGCCCAGTATTGGCCCAGAGAAAGGGAAAAGTGGCTTGGGGACAGCTAGAGAAACAAAGAGGATCTTTTCTGTTTACTTTTATTATTATTAGTGGGCTGCCAAGCAGAGTGTTAACTCGTGGACACGGGGCTCAGAGATGCACAAGCACAGCATCCATTTCCCTGCCTGCAATAACATGAATAAAGGACCCAAATGATATCTAGATCCTAACCCCTGCAATCTGTAAATGTGACCTTACATGCGGCAAAAGAGATTTGAAGATGTGACCTTGAGATGGGGAAATTATACTGCATAAGAGAAGGCCATGTGATAGAAGTAAGGGGGGCAATCGGAGAAAGAAAAGATGCCATACAGCTGGCTGTAAAGATGGAGAAAGCGTCCGGAACGCAGTTCCAGGACCTTAAAAAAAGCCAGGAAAGGGATTCTTGCCTAGAGCCTACCATAGGAGCATGGCCTGCTGACACCTTGACTTTAGCTCTGATTTTAGATTCTGACCCTCCAGAATTGCAAGAGAATAAATTATGTTGTTTTAAGTTATTAAGTTTGAAGTAATTTGCTATTGTGGTAACAGAAAACTGATACATTGCTTATAAAGAAGCTTGAATAAGAGTGCCACCCCCTTTTCCTGATTCTGAATGATTCTGCAATACTGACTAATCTTAATCCTGACTATAGGTGGTTAAGGACTGAGAGAGGAAAGAGGGGAGGGAGTGAGGAGATGGGGGCGGGGGGGAGGAAGAGAGAGAGAGAGAGAGAGAGAGAGGGAGAGAGAGAGAGAGAGAGAAGAGATAGTTTTCAGCAAATTTGGACACTCAGACTCCATCAAAATCAATTTTTGCTGAAGCTGTGTATTTGCTTGGCATTTAATCTGCTGCATTTTTTCTTTCTCTTCTTTTGCATTCATTTTTTTACTTTTATTTATTTTTTTACCTCCATAAGTCAAGAAAATGTTTCTTTAGATATATATGAAGCACAAAGCTTGAGAAATCTGCTGTTACTTAGCAAAAAGATGTGATTTGTGAGCAAGCAAATCTAAAATGTGTGAGAGACCGATAATGAAAGTGTTGTGAGATGCTGAATTTGCAAAAAATAGACCGCCTCCTGGACCTTCCCCATTGGAGTTGGCACTCTGCTATGAGTGATGAGTAATATATTTTGTCCATATATTAATCATTTTAAATAAAAGTAGAGCTTTATTTTAGTTTAAACTGGATTTTCTTGCTTTTTGTAGAAACTGGTAATCTGAAAAGTATATATATGTAAATAGAAAGTTTTTGTATGTATATGTGTATATGGATCTTAATATACCATGAATACTATCAATTATTCTTTGTCTGAATGAGTCTTCAATGAAAGGTATTTTCAATAAAAATTTTGCTGATTCTAATGATAATATCTTCCCTCCAGGAACTCATATTAGATATGGACCAGAACACAGGAATTACATAATAATCAGATGGCATTAAAATGAAATTATGCTCAAAGAACTGTATTCAAGAATTACTAGAGCTACACCATTTTTCCTAATGACTCTAAAAATATGTTTAGTCAGTAACTTTACTTACAGACTCAGGAATTCAAAGTAGAATTTAGAGATAGAATTTAAATGATATCAATCACATATTGTAGCTACACATTGTAATGTATAATTTTTACCTATGAAGTCACCGATAGGACTTCAAATCTATTTTTTTTATAGTTCACACATAATCCTAATTTGGATCTTTGTAGAAGTAGCCTTTCTTTTTACAAAGAATTAAATGCCTGGAACAATCTGGACAGTGTATTTAGAAGAAAATGTATGCAAGATGCTGAAATTTAAGACAGTAGTGCACATGGGCAAATTGCATTAGGCTCTATACATTCCATTACTTCTAGAAACGTACTACCTACCGAAGATTATATATTTGTAGAAAAAAGGATACAGAAAGTTGCTATGTCTTTTCTCTAATTCTTAACAGAAGTTAAAGTTGATGAAATGGTTTTAGCTTGGATTTAACATATTTTTCTATTATAACATTAATGAAAGTGGAAACAGTGAATAAGGTGATGCCAAGATGCCTCTTTTCCAAATGCAATCCAGTGACCTGGAGAAACACTCTGTCTGCTATGGTGACATTACATAGTCATGAACTAGATATCCTCTCATGCCATGTAGTTGTGGTAACTGTTAAGCCATCTTCCTGTTTTAAATCCAGGGCTATATGTCCTAGAAAATTTGCAGGTAAAAACACTGTCCATTTTTTTAAATTTTATTTTATTATTAGTTTCAAGTATACAGTACATTGGTTAGATGTTTATATAGTTTATGAAATGATCCCCCTGTTTATTCTATCTTCCCTCTGGCTCTACACCTAGCCATTACCTTACTGCTGACTGATTTCCTATGCCATGCCCTTCATCCCTGTGATTGTCTATCAACTACTAATTTGTACTTCTTTAATTCTTCACCCCATTCTCCCAACTCTCCCATCCCCTGCCCCTCTGGCCATCACCAGATTGTCCTCTATATTTGTGAGTCTATTTTCAATTCATTTGTTCTTTTTGTTCCTTAGATTCTGCATATAAGTGAAATCATGGTATTTTTCTCTGTCTGACTTATTTCACTCAGCATAATAACCTTTGGGTCCATCCATGTCATTGCAAATGGCAAGATTTCATTTTTTTTTTAATTTATGGCTGAGGAATAGTCCGCTGTATATGTGAACCATAACTTCTTTATCCATTTGTCTGTTGATGGGCATTTAGGTTGCTTCCATATCTTGGCTGTTGTAAATTGTGCTGTCATGAACATAGGGATGCATAGATCTTTATGGATTATTGTTTTAATTTTTGGGGGGTAAATACTCAAAAGTGCAATTGCTGGGTCAAAAGGTAGATCTATTTTTAAATTTTGAAGGAACCTGCAGACTCTTTTTCATGGTGGCTGTACCAATTTGCAATCCCACCAACAGTGTATGAGGGTTCCTTTTTCTCTAAGTCCTTGTCAACACTTGTTCTTTGATTTATTGATGATAGCCATTCTGACAGGTGTCAGGTGATACTTCATAGTGGTTTTAATTTGCATTTTTCTGATGATTAGTGACCCTTAGCATTTTTTCATATGTCTATTGGCCATCTGTATTTCCTTTTTGGAGAAATAAATATATTCAGGTCTCTGCTCATTTTTTAATTGGATTTGTGTTGTTGTTGAGTTGTGTGAATTCTTTATATTTTGGATATTACCCCTTTATCAGATGTATTATAAGCGAATATCTTCTCCCATTCGGTAGGTTGTCTTTTTATTTTGTTTATGGTTTCCTTAGCTATGCAAACTCTTTTTAGTTTGATGTAGTCCCATTTGTTTATTTTTTCTTTTGTTTCCCTTGCCCAAGGAGATATGTCTGAAAATAAATTACTGGTAGCAATATCAGAGAGATTACTGCCTATGTTTTCTTCTAGAAGTTTTATGGTTCAGGACTTCCATTTAACTCTTTAATCTATTTTGAGTCTATGCTTATATATGGTGTAAGAAGGTGGTCCAGTTTCTTTCTTTTTTTCTTTTTTTTTTGCATGTATCTGTTCAACTTTCCCAACATCATTTATTGAAGAGACTATCTTTACCCCATTGTATATTCTTTCCACGTTTGCCATATAGTAAATGAACGTATACATGTGAATTTATTTATGGGCTCTCAATTATGTTCCATTGACCAATGTATCTGTTTTTATGCCAGCACCATACTGTCTTGATTATTTTATGGAGCCTTCCTTGTAGTATAATTTGATACCTTCAACTGTTTTTCTTTCTCATGATTGCTGTGGCTATTTGGGATCTTTTATGGTTCTATATAAATTTTAGCATTATTTTTTCTAGCTCTCTGAAAAATACCATTGATATTTTGATAAGGATTACATTGAATCTATAGGTACTATAGCCATTTTAATGATATTGATTCTTCCTACCCTTGAACACAGTATATGCTTCCATTTATTTGTATTTTCTTCAATTTCTTTTTTTCAATGACTTATGATTGTCTGAAAAAAGGTCTTTTATGTACTTGGTTAATTTGATTTCTAGACATTTTACTGTTTTTGATGCAATTGTAAATGGGGACACTGTCCAGAATTTTAACATAGACTCTTTTGATTTGGACTCAAACCATTTATATCACATAGTGATATTGTAATTGATTTTTAATATCAACTTGTTTAATGTCACTGGTGCCTAGCATTGTGGTAGTCTCCATGGAGGAAATGAATAAATGAGCATTTAAATGTATCTTGTTCAGAAGTTTGTCATTAGCAATAAATAAGATTTATACATGTGAAGGAGAAAATAATGATGCAAAACAAAAAAGACTCCACATGAGTTACCTTTACTTCCTCTCTCACCTGTTCATGAACCACCCAGTAATTCCCACTTTGTACTTTGTACACCCTCTAACTTCAACTTTACTTATTCCACTTATTGGTTCTTTGCATATGCTTTTCCTCTGGCCAAATATTCTTTTCCACTCCTTGCCAATTTATTTAGTTAACTCCTTCTCTTCATTCAATCTCAGCATAAGCATCACTTGTTTAGTAAATTCTTTCATGATCTCCCTACCTCCTCAACTATTTTATCTTAAAACTATGTAACTCTCTATTGTAGCTCACATTTCAGTTTGCTATTAGATGTTTGTGGGATTTAGAAAAAATTATGTTTTTCACAAGATTATGAAATCCATGAAAGTAGAGACTGAGTTTATTTCATCCCTCATTTGATTCCAAGACCCTTGCAAATTCTTTAGCTAAAGGTAGATAAATCATAAATGTAGGTGGAATGATTGAAGCCCAGCAGTGTTATGGAAAATCAGAAAGTGGAACCTCAGTACATATAATGCTAATGGGCCTTGAGATGGTTCAGGAGGTTGGAGAAGAGATACTTAGATAAAACATGGTTTGGGTGTTTCAGGCTTTAGAAAAAGTACAGGTGAGATTCTCAAAGTAGTAAGACAGCACATGAAGTGTTTAAACACATAGACTTTGGAGTCGGAAAACCTGAGTTCAAATTTCATCTGAGCCAGTTACTGGTAAGCCTTGGGCACTTTAATTTCCTTCTCTAAGATTTGGTTTCTTTAACTCTGAAATAAATGTGATAATTATCTGCTTTATTAGTTGTTGTAAAGCAGTCTTTTCCAAGTTTTAGTTATTTGCATCCTGTCTTTATGATTTTTGGATATCTGTTTCACTAGTATTCATTTTTATCTTTTCTTTAATTTTGCTTTCTCTCCCCTTTTTTTATTCTTCTCCTTCTGAATTAAAATATCTATAAGATAATGTTTTTGTTCTGCTATCTGTGTTTTTCTAATATATATATATTAAATAAACAGCTATTGGGAATGTTCATAATACATCTGTAAACCACCCATAATTATCGTGTGCCAACAACAATATAGAAAAAGAACACCAAAACAAGAAACTTAGAAAGGTAGGAAATACTGAGAAGACAACCAAATACAATCATTCTAGCATTTCAGAATCAAGTCTTTTATGAGACCTTCTCTGAGCATAAGTCAAAGGTGAAACACTGTGACAAGAAAACAGAAATGTTGATTGCTTGACTGAAATAGAACTTTCCAAGACAATATCATATATTATTTATAATTCTTAAAGGGAATGGCCTGTTCATAATGCTCCATTTCACATTTAGTCATAATCTTGCATTTCCACCTTGGTCATTAACTACTACCTCTCTCAACACTACTAGCTAAACTATACCAAAGAATTAAGGACTTTGTCTCCATCATAAACATTAGATAGGTATTAGTTTTGCTACTAATTATATGGAGAAAGTTAAGTTCAGAGGAGTTTACATAGCTTGTTCTCATTTATTACTCTTGGGATGGGTGACAACTAACTTAATGCTATTTTATGATTCTTTTCTTTAATTGGCCTAGAGCCCAGTTCTTAAGTGTGTGTGTGTGTGTGTGTGTGTGCATGTGTGTGTGTGTGAGTGTGTGTGTTTGTGTCTGTGTCTGTAGAGAAAATCAGTGCTGTTGGCAAATGTTTTTTGGAAATTCTGGATTAAACACAGTAAACACATTAATTTAGGACCTCTCAGAAATGTTAATATGCTCACTTTTATTCAGCTATCAATGGAATCATCCTTGAAGAGCTTGTTTACAGTCTAGTGACTTGTAAAATATAATTGGGGGAAATGCTGACCTGATGATTTCCGTTTTGCATCATCTAATCATCAAGTATATTATTCTAATAGCATACCTCTCCCAAAAGAATAGATGGAAAATGAGCATGCTTTGGGGTTTTCTTGCTCTGAATTGTGAAAACCCAGAAATAGCAGATTGGCTATTGTGAATGCAATGTTAAGAGAAGACCAGGATAGTTTTCACCAATATCACATCACATTGTTTAGAAATGTGAACTCTCCTTCATTCAAGATGTACAACATTCCTCTTCCTGATCCCATCTCTAGGGAATTGAGCTTGGAGGATGGAGGATTAAAGTCACACTAAAAACAATAATAAGAGTTTATGATCAAAATGTGGAAGATTTTATATAAGCCTGAGATTTAAGAGCAGCCAGCCAGAAGCACCTAATAGCACAACAATTGTGCAGCTTATGCCCTACACAAAGGCACTTTTCCAAGTTGGTAAATTGGGCCTCCATCCCTTGAGCCCTAGCCCTAGACTACAGTCAGTCAGGAGTCTGGAGAAAAACATGCCTTTTTGTAATTCACCTGTCCCCAAAGAGTCTCCTTTTTATAATTTTCACTAAGTCACAGTATGTGCTACCAGTAGATATGGAATCAAAAAATTGAAATCAAGAGGGTAAACAGTTTCAGATCACACATGGTGGCTAGAACATCATTCATAATGTTCAACATGTGTTTTTGTACTTTTTGATGCATGCTATGGGAATGAGTGAGCTTAGCTTAAATTACTGGAAAAGGATTGGTGTGTGATAGCATTTAACACCAGTTGAATATAGCACATAGTGTTGGGATACACATTCAAAACAAACCTATATTTTGCAAAGTAACAGGGTGAATGGTATAAATTTATGGCAGCCCCAGAAAGTTTATTTGTATTATGTTGCTATATTAAAGCCAGTTTGGTTATGATGTTATTTCTAGTTATTTAAATATTTGAATATAGATAAACATAGGTCCTCTGATTTTATATTAATTACAGCACATTTTCAAATCCTGCATTACAGTATCTTTTTTTGTATAAGTGTTGTTAGTTTAACAGGTTAAGGAAGGTATTCTTACCTTTTTAAAAGCATGCCTCACCTATAAGTTTAACCATATGAAATTGCCAATATTTAGCTATATTTAACCTAACAAATGGCTATTTTACACAGCTCGATCTAATGGAAAGCATTTCAAAGGACCATATGTGGTAGTTCTCTCTTCAGTTGACACCATCCACACAAATAAAAGCCAACAACCACATTCCTTTGAAGGACAAAAATATGTCATTAGTATACATGAGTCATGTCATATCTATGAGAGTATCCTCTTGACATACACAACTTTGGAAGAATTAACAATACAAACAGTTTTGATTCACTGTTAACATGTATTATTTACTTTTGGGATACATAGATTTAAGTTATGCAGATGGGAAATTCTGAAGTTTGTATCTTACAAAGCAACAGAACTATCTGTACACTTATGCTTTTCAGCTTTGCTTCACAATGTACATATTCAGGGGTATAATTTAGACCCACATTTTTGCTTATAATGGCTCTGTGAAGGATAAGGTATATTTATTTTCTGCCTCCTTCTTCTTGTTCCCAAATTATTAGTCAGAAGGACAGGTATTTATAAGGTGAAGATGAACAACCTCACCCTTGTCCCTGAATCCCCATCCTCCTTTCTCTTTGTTTCTTTCCCTCTCCCCATCTCTGTCTGTCTCTCTGAATTATTCATGTTTCTTGGATGAGGTCAGTCAATACAGAACAAATACTAATGCTCTGTCACATGCTGTGTCTGCCACCATATTTTGTACAGGAGTTTCTCTTAAATTGTCCTCTCCCCTGCCCCGTAATGAAGGGATATTGAACCTTAGAGGTGACAGCTTTTAAATTTCATATGTTCTCTCTGCATTCATGTCTAACCTGAGAAGAATAGAATAAATGGGAGTCAACAAGGAAAAGGTCAAGCTTGCAGAACTCTAAGAACTCAGAAGAGAGAAATTTACTATTGTTCTGAGAGTAACACTCTACCTTTTTTCTCTCCTATTCGGTTCATGACATCTTAATCTTGGAAGTTCTGTGCTTTTCTTTGATGGAGTGAGTAGGCAGAGCAGAAGCATATTAAATCCTTGGTAGCTGGTATAATTGTGAGATACACGCACGCACACACACACACATATACACACACACATACATACATATATACACATACATATATACACACATACATATATATATAATATAATATATACATATTCTTTATATAATATATATTTTTATATACAACACCCAACTTTATCTGATTTCCAGAAAGAGAACTACTTTCTATTTCAGCATCTGAGATCTCTGATCACAGTGAATTGAGTTTTGGCTATCTTTTATGGAATGAAGTTACTTTAAAAGTGCATTGTGATAGGAGAATAAAGGCATTTACCCAGAAACAGTAAGAGCAAATGGTGCGCCTTCTCCAATTCCTGATGGGCTTTCTATGTCACTTCTGAGAAATCTCTCAATAACTTAGGTAGGAAGTAGTAGAGAAAAACTCATAGACTTATAATTCAAGTGAGACATCAGTTATAGTCTTAGTTCTGCCATTAGTGAAGATGCTCTACAGATTCATAGGGAACTGTGAAGGTATATACATTGACAGACAATGATCAACTGGATGACAGATGCCATGGCCAAATCTATAAACTACCCTATGTCCTTAGGCAAAGCTCTTTATTTCTCTTGGCTTTATTTTTTTCATCAGCAAACAATTGGAATCCGTGGTTTGAAAACATACCAGTGTAACAGAAACTTTTTCTTACTGCACATAAAATCTTATATGAAGCTCCTAATATGAAAACAGATTAAAAAACTGAGAGTCCTTCTCTGAAATGAAGATAGGAAACCTGTACTCTCACTCACTGCTCACCACCCTTTCTATTCTAAGACGCCAGCCGCATGAGGCTATTTCATGAAGCCAATTTTTAAAGACCATTCTTCTCAAAATCTTCATGAAGCTCTTGCATTTTTACAATCCTGTTAGCTCATTTGTAAAATAATAGAATCTACACTTCCTGTACTTAGCACCTTTACAAGAATCTGTTGATACGGATTGCTTTTTATTCCGTGAAGAAATGATACCTATGGAGTGATCTGAATACTTACAAATTTTGTATTTAAAAAATAGACCCTTGAAATTTGAAAATAAAATATTTGTAGCACTTCTCTCTTTTTGAGGCATATACTCAAGTTGATGTTTATACCATCGGGACTCAGGAATGCGATAGGGGTACTATGTGTGTGCCCTGGGAGTGACATCAAGTCACTCTCCTACTATAGTTTTTGAAAACTAACACTTTAAAACTCTCTTTTAATTCCTATATTTATTAAACAAGTGGGCATTGTTCAGTGAGTATGCTGGAAGTGAGGAATAAGGTAGGAAGAATGTAATTTAAATAATCTATTAATTATGAACAACTGGGTATGAATACTCCTCTGCTGTAACTTTCAGGTATATTTCCCTTAGATGGGCCTGCAGTGCTGTGCATATGACCATAATACGTGGAAGCTAAGGGATAAACGATCCTTCCAGTAGATGTATATGGCAGCCTTTCCATTGATTATGGACATGTATATTTTTCAGAGTTATTGGTGTCAAACTTTTTTTGTCTTCCTCTGGTGTGACAATTTTGTAATCCTGAAGGACAGGACAGAATTATCTACATTTTTGATGTTTTCACACATGTTGACATTAATGTCTGACATTAGTTATAAATTAAGTATTTTATATTTGGGAGCAGATGATTAAGAATTTATCCTAAACTTATTTGACCATTATTCCATATTGCCCCTTCTCAAATTCTTTAGTCAGATTGCCTAGTCTGTACCTCAATTGTTTATCACTATAACATGAACAGAATGCCACATTCAGCCAAGTTAAAATGCTACATTAAACAAAGTTAAATAGGATTCTTTATGGAAGAACTTTTTAGAGCCTTTTAAAAGTTAAATTGTGAAATTCTAAGAGGGGAATGTATTTACAGTATTTTGTAAACTTTTGACTACAAAATACTGTTCTTCTTCTAGGCTATCTTATGCAATAAGTATTCAGATAAACACGCTTGCAATATATTGGCTTAATCATTTTCAAGGAAGATTCAATTTAGGACATCACCATTTCTTAATTTATACCAATCAAATTTCACTGAACCAGAAACAGAAAATGAAATCAGGCAGAGGTCTGATTTGTTATTTTTCTGCTGAAAGAGTGAAAGGTAGGAGGAATCATCCTAGTGGGAATTCACAGTGAGAAAATTCTTTCCATGTTTGTTGAATCATTACTTCTTCATGGGGAAAACCTCTCTGTGCAGGGTTTCTGATTGCAAGTGCAGGATGACTAGACTAGATTTAATTTTTTATTGGAGGGGTGAGCAGTCTCTTTTTTAAGGAGTACCAACTTCTACATCACATTAAGTATTAACAACCACCTGCAGTTCTTCTCTTTACTGTGCTTTGTTTTGGTGTTCTGCCAAGCCAGGAAGGTGAAAACCCCCTTGGGGCCTGATATGAAATAAAATTTGCTTGGTGATTTTGGTGGTAAATATGGTAGTAAATTAGAGGTTGTGATGAATATGTATAAACCTCCCCCAAATCCTCCCTCTACCCGCTGTGTACCTCAGAACACTTAGTTGGCAACCCTTCAAATTCTCTAAGAAAATACATATGGGCTATGTTCATCAGAGTGACTTTAAGCTTACTTACACTTCTTCATTAAATGTTTCTATTTAAATGGTTTATTTTACAAATGCCTTTTGGGAATACCTAGATATTCTAGAATCCATCAGGCAACTCTTTTTATTTTTTTAATCTGGAGTACGAAATCCTCTGGGACTCTGCTTTTATCATTTCTAGTGCAGAGACTCTGAATGAGGTCAGAGAAATCTGCAGGGGCCATATCATGTAGGAACTCCTCAGCCATGATAAAGAATTAATAATTAAAAACACTTGCAATGGCAAGTCTGTTGGTTGATTAAAGGAGGAAAATATTTGTATCTTATTTGATTCTTAAAGAATCATTCTACCTTCTGTGTAGAAAACGAGCTGTGGGGAAGCAAAACAGAAGAAACCAGGAGACCAAGTAAAAGGCAATTACAGTTACCTGCCTAGGAAAGATGTTGTTTTAGATTGGACCCCACCAAACCATGATCACCATAATGCCATAATGATGTTTAATTTTATTAAATTCTATATATTCAGCAACTAGAATATGATGGAGACCAGAAGAGAATAAGTTGATTTTTCATTTTTTTTTTTCAAATACAATAAAAGATCCATATAGACAAAGATAATTATACTTTGCCCCTGCTACCTGTCTTTCTCCATTTTCACCTTTCTGAGTCAGAGATTAGGTTGCGCCACACATTGTCTTAAGTCTTACGGATATTGTAATTAATAAAATAGTCAACTTTCTTCCTAGGTTTTAAACTTTAGTGATAAAAAGGCAGAGATAGAACACAGTACAAATCTTAGTTTAGACTTCTTTCCATGACAACTGAGCCTCTTTTACTAGGACCTTTACCTTAACCGTTGCCTAGTGGTCTCTTGTTGGTGAAATTCTGTTTCTGGGTTAAGAGGAAGACACAAAAACCCTCTGGGGTTAATAGTCAGTAGTGATTCTTAGTTTAAGTTTCCGCACATCTTTTAATGCAGCAGAAGCAGCAGTTAATTGTGTTTAAATTATCCAGCCCCCAACTCTACTTGTTCTTGATTTTCAAAAATATATTTCAATTTGCAACTGAATAGGTTTAAATAACCACTTGTTCATTTTGGAGTTAAATAGACAGTGCTTATTGAGCAGTTTTTTTTTTCAATGTTGTTTAATGTAGAAACAGAAATTTAGAATGGGCTTCTAGCTTTTAATCTAATCGAGAAGATAAAAATAAAATCCTAAAAAAAATTGTGCTCTTTTGTACTACAGACTTCCTTGAATATAGCCAATTGTCAGCATGCTTACTTTTGTTTTAATCAAAACATCAATGGAACACTTTAGAAGTTGATAAGCAAGGAAATTTATTGATATGAGAAAGGGTCAAAATAGAAAGACTTCAGAGAAAAGTTGAGGATGAATTAGTCTCAGAAGAGTTATTGGGTTCCAGAAAGGTTGAAACTATGTGGACCTGCTCTGTAGGTTCAGGAGAAATGTTCTGCAAGCTAAGGTTGGGGGTGGGGAAGTGAATAGTGAGATTATTTAAGGTGCAACCAAAGGAGTTTATTGGACATCAGAGGTATATGTTTCGTTTGCTCACTTAGTGGAAAGCTCTAGAAACAAGAATATCAATTAAAATATACTGGAAATTCAAAAGTCACCTATGCACTCTAACACTAGTAGAAATATTTTGTTTCAATAAGATTCAAAGTGACTATGATTCTCAATTGGAGTAAAGTACAAGCACCTCAAAATTTGTTATTTGATTTATTTTTGGATAATAGTAGACACTTATTTCCCTTAGGTACAGTATTATAAATTGGGGCATTTCCTAGAACATTATTTCATACTATAAAAACACCAAAATCTATCACAATACTTGAACATTAAATATGCAATTTTATTAACATTTATTATTTAAGCAAAAAATGGAAAAATATTCAAGCATCACCAGAAATATTTCCTTTGGAAGGGTTTATTTACTTACTTATTTTTCTGGGCTGGACTAGCAAACCTTTTAAAAACATAAGACTATACATGTTTATTGAAGATTATTTTCTGAATAACCTATCTGTAGGAAAAGAAGGTGTTTCTTGCTATAGATATATTTGATTTTCATCCAAAAATCAATCTCATTTTTCTTGAAAATTTTCTTGCTTTAGCATGTATGTATAGCTAATGAAATATTAGAACAGTACATTTTTCTGAAGAGGGAAAGTTTTCAATGTCTACTTATTTTTCCTCTTTAATCATTTCTTGTTCTTCCATTGCAATAAAATCAATTGAATTACAGCTCACCCCTCAGATATCAGTTAACTTGATGCAGAGATGTTGTGGTTGTATGCACATGGGTATATGCGTTTGGTTCATCAATGGAGTCACGAGTTAAAGTGTTGACCCCAAAAGATAGACCCAAGTTCTAATCCCTGGTATCTGTGAATATGATCTTATTAGGAAAAGGACATTTACAGATATAATTAATGATCTTATGACAAGCTCATCCTGGATTAAGTGGGTGGGCCCTTAATTTAATAACAAGCGTAATAAGAAGAGAAAAAATACACAGAGAAAAAGGCCATGTGAAGATAGACACAGAGATTAGAGTTGTGCTGCCCCAAATTAGGGAATGCTTAGAGCCACCAGAAGCTAGGAGAAGCAAGGAAGGGTCCTCTCATAATGCCTTCGGAGGAAATATGACACTCTGATTTGAATTTCTGGTCTCTAGAGCTGGGAGAGAATACATTCCTCTTAATTTAAGCCAGCAAATTTGTGGTAACTTGTTATGGCAGCCTAGGAAACTAATACAAATGGAAAGAAGTTTCTTATTTATAATGAAATAAGCTGTATATAAGTTTTTGAGCTAAGCTTTTAAGTGGGGGTCATTTCTAATTAATCCCAGGAAGAGACTAGAAAGCAGAGAACAAAAACTGGGGTGAGGTGGGGGAGGGGTGGGGAGGAAAGGAGGACACCTTTGAATACTATATCTAAATTTGTTATATTTAGTGCCTCCACATGTCTAATGATTTAATAACATAATAGATTTCATCCAAATTAATGTATTCTATGAAAGTAAAAGTATACAGACATGTAATAGAACCCCTTAATATTTAAAGCAGTGTTGTCATTCATAGAAATCAGAGTGATTGCCTTTGCATTAGGGAAGATTTAATTTCTAAAGAACAAAAGGGGACTTTCGGGCATTTATCTCAGGTAAAATAAAAAAGTCTATTAGAATACTTACATTTTATAGGTTTTTTGTTGTTGTTGTTGCTGTTGTTTTTGTCCATTCTGTATATGGTGCCTCTTTTTAAGCCAGATAACTGAGAATTCATGCTATTTTTAATATAGGATGCTTTTAAGAAAAGTGCTTAATAAATGAAAATGTCATTAATTCAGGCTAATAGGAATGCAAGAAGGCATAATATTTGACCTCATGGAATTTACTCTATTCTAGGGAAAGATAGTAATTATCAAATAAGTGGGAGTGGGGGAAGGGTCATGAAGAAAAAAACCCAGGTTCTGGGAGAGTTCAGAATGTCATCCAGAAAATGGACATAAGGAATGATGTCCTTTTAATCTTCTTAACTCAAGTGAGTTTCTGATGACCAGATGCAATCCATGGTATGCTTGATAGCCTTCCTCTCATTTTTGAGCTATTTTATTTTACATTCAAAAGCATTTACTACATATATTCTTTAATTTATTTTTTATTTTTCCAAAGAGCTACGTCATTGGAAGTGCACCAAAGAGAGCTGTCAGTCTTTTTCTCTGTTATTTGTGCTAATTCTTTAGTAATACTTTCACCTGACATATTACTATCTTTCACACCTAGCCTGCCTCCAATTTCTGCAAGACAACATAGCATCTGCATGCACAAGTAAAGCTGCTTCTTTCACCTCTTTTACAAACCGTTTTTCTGTCTACCTTGTCATTTATCTCTTCTCCCTGAAAGTGCTCCTGAAACATCTGAATGTAAACTCAGTGATTAATGGCGAGAGAGACACAATCAAAGCTTCAGGTTACTGGCTTGCTTTTATTTTTTTCTGGAATCATTGGCCATAATGAGTTAAGTGCACCACATTTAAACTCACAACAATTCCAGAATTGAAATAAGTATAGATTCCATCCAATAATACTAGCTAGCATTTACTGAATGCACACTATATGTATATGAGGTAGTACTCTCCTTAAAAACATCTATAAATGTTTTTAATCTCCACAACAATGCAATCAACCACATCTTATTGTCGTCTTTACTTTTTTTTAGGAAGAAAAGTGAGACTTATAGACTGGAAATAACTTTTCCTGGGCTTCATTACTAATAAAAAGCAGAGTAAGATTTGGTCCCCAGTCTCTGAGTTTGTTTGGATAAAGGCTCTGAAGACAGAAATACTATATAGCCCACGGCTTCCTTATCAAAGTTAACTGTCTCTTTACAAATCAATTAGTTTAGTCGAGAAGTTTAAACAAAAAGGCGCCTGACCAAGATTAGTGCAAAGTTGAAACTAGAACCCAAATCTGACTTTCAGTTGAGGTCTTCTTACTTGTGGCTAAGGTCTTAGAGCTTTAGAGTAGTTCTCATGCCCCATGTATTCTCTTGTGAATCATTTTCTCAATTTGTACAAAAATGCCACAAAAAAATGGACAACTAAGCAGTATAGGATTTAGCTTGTGAATTCCTATATGCTGATGTTTTAATCAATAATCGGGCTATTTCTTTGTGTAGTATCTTTGTAAAAGCAATGTTTTAAAAAAATCGGAATCCCTGTTTTACCTCTAGTATTTTATCTGTATAAGGTTGAAAAAACCAGTCAAACCTTTTGCCTTCAATTTTCCTTTTCTGAAAAAACAATGAGCAAAAACTGCTTTATAGTATTATTATGAGAATTAAGTAGGAAAATTGAGCATATAAAGAGTGGTAGTTATATTTAAATGATCTTTCCCTTCTAAATGGCTTCTATTTAACAAATATTTACATTAAATATTTAGAGACTGTTTTATGATGTTCTTGAGCTAACCGCTTATATATTTAGTCTTCTATCAGAATTTTTTTTTAGCCTAAGTTTTAGGCTTTTTCTCAGTTAAAAGCCATTTGTTTGAATTTCACTGAGATTGCAGACCAACAGGTTACCTTTTGGAGAATATTGCTCCATAAATAAGAAATGTCCTGCATTGTTAAACATCCTCTGATGCTGTCTGTTTAATTCTGAGTTACATATTGTGCATTCAAAGTTTCTGGAGGGAAGAGAGCTGAGGGTACTCTGGTAAAAGCACCTAAATGGGTATCACCCCAGGTACAAAATACACTTGCGTAACTCAAACTGTTAGGAGCATGTGTTCTTTAAAAAATAAACTTGCATGTGATTTTTTATTTGCTATAGTGGGAGGATGGATAGAGAGTGCTTTAACAGACCTTTGGGTCATGGCAGCATTTTACAGTCTCAATCCTTAAAGTCTTTGATATTGAACTAAGCATAAGGATTTGAAGAAAGAATTCTTGTTAGGCAGCAGGAAACTGCTTTTTACTGTTTAGCTCCTAGAGTCTAAGAGAATCTGGTGCATTGATGCAAGAAGTTGCAAAACAATCTTTGCATTTCATTTAGCCTCTTTGCTGTTATAGATTTGAAATGGATGTCTTTGGGAATAGAGTTTATATGTCCAGTACCTATTTCAAAAGGAAGGAATTTATTAAATAATGATCTGTGCTTTCTTGTGAATTTTCCTAATCTAGTGATTTATTCAAGAACATGACCATTTCTTATGTAGAACCTTGGTAAAAATAAAGACTTATAAAAGTCCAAGTAAAAATTTGTGTTCTGCTTTTAATATTTTATCTGTCTAGGGTTGAACAATATCAGTGAAGTCAAGACAAATTAAGTGATTTCTATTCCTTTCCTGTGTTTTATAACTTTGTGAATTAAATATTTACATAAAGAAGATAGATACCTTTGCCATTTTAAAACATTATGCTTCATTTCAAGATGCTAATCTACTAGAATTTTGATACCAGCCACAATTTATTCAACATTTGCTATGTGTCACACACTCCTTTAATTGTTTTATTTGTCTACTATGTGATTTTATTCTAAGTAATAAGTTTTAGAGGGAATATTGCTGTCTCAATTTTATAGATGAAAAAACTGAGTCTGAACAATCTGCTGTTAAACAATGTGCCTGAGGTCATTAACTAGTTTTTTTTAGGAGAGCTGGAATTCAAATCAAGATCCATCTTATTATATAAACTTTACTTGTTTGTTTTTCCTCTTTTGTATTTGTAGTGCTCAGTACAATACCATACTCTTAGATGGTGCTCAATTAAATTTGATTTACCTGTAGACATAATTTTAATATTGAATGAGACTTGCCTCTGATATTCTATATTCTTCCTTTCATACAATGTATACCCATTTTCTTTCTCCTTTTTGTGACTTAATTTCCTTTATTCTGTATCTCTGCACCTCTACATATCATGTAGCTATTAAATTGGATTGTTATAAAGATTAAACAAAATGATGTTTATTAAAGCCCCTAACCCTATGTTGAGGCCCACCATAAAGGCTATGGTAAATAAATGCTAGAAACCTTCTTCTCTCTCTCTTTGGGCTGCATCCAAGCCCTTCTTGGGTAGCCCTAAGTCTCTGAAGAACTAAATCAATCATGGCAATGAAAAAGGAAAGGAGACGTGAGAATGAATGCTTAGAATAATTTCTGCCAACCTTAAATAGGACATTCACATTTTTCCCCCCACTACTATAGTCTCTTTGCTTCTGTTATCTGCACAAGAAGAATGAATGAAAACTGAAAAATAGAAGACCAGCGCAGAAATTCCCAAGCAATGCCAAACACTCACCCTTGCTGGTTGATTCATTGGCAAAAATGATGAATCTTTTTTCTACTATATTTAGCATTTGGTGGTCGCTCCTGGCCTCATCAGGAGTGGATACTTTTTTCTTCACTGAATATTCTGGAGGAGATAGAGTTTTAGGGAAAAGATTTTGCATACACACCTATTTGAAACCATTTATAAATTTATGAAAACCTGTGCAAGAAAATAATAACATTTTAATTTTGCTAAGTTGATACACATTTCAATTATACTGAAAGATCACCTTATTCAAATAAAGAAAGCTACCATTCACAAAAAAAAGAATCTTTTAGAGTAATTCTTTTAAAACTGATGAATTTCTCTTTTTTCTATTAATTTAAAGTTTTATATTTTGGGTTTGCTTCAGGAAGTGCAACATCTAAACTGTATGATCATGTTTGCATGAGGCACAGATGTCTCAGTGGAAAAGCCTGTGGGATGCCAGGTAGGAAAATATAGCCACTCAGGTATGAGAAATAGGCTAAATTTACTCCCTAAATAAATGGATGTAAGTTTCTTCTTGGTATACCTGGTCATTCATTTCTCCTGTTAGGAGTGTCTACAATGAGCCAGATACAGTGTGAGACTGCAAATATGAATGCCATCCTTCATCTCCGCCAGTGCTCATGATTTAGTGAGCAAGACATATTCATGCAACAGTAAATACAATACAATACAAAAAAAAGTTCAGAGAGGATAAACAAAGTTCAATGGGGAAAGAGAGGAGAGAGATTGTAATGCATCTAGAGGAAGCTTCGTTTCCTAGTTTATTCCTTTATTTGTTAAACAATCAAAAACTTACTGAAGACCTATTATAAATCAAAGACTATTGTAAGCACAGGTTCTCCAGATGAAGTGGGGAATACACAATAGGTACCTGATAGATACTTGTCGAATATATGAGTTAATAAACAATTATATACTGAATCACTGTCCTTTTGAATCTTGCTTCTGTGGAGGAATCACAATAAATTAGAATAAATACATAAAACAATTTCAGGCAGAGATAAGGGCTATAATGAAAAATAAAGCTCAGTAAGAAATTAGAGAATAAAAATTGGGGTGAGGTAGCACTTTCACATCTTAACATAGTTTCACGGAGTCTTAAACTTTCCACCTGGATTTGAAATTTAAGTAAAATCTTGGCAGATAAATGATTGTATTTATATATGAAATCTAAGTAATACAAAGAACAAACTAATCAAAAACAGACTCACAAATAAAGTAGAAAATTTAGTGACAGACAGGGGAGGGGAGTTGGGAGGCTGGGAGAATGGGGTGAAGGATTAAAGAAGTATGAATTAGTAGTTGATAGATGGGCACAAGGTTGGGAGGCATGGCACAGGGAATGTAGTTAGCATTAATATAATGGCTAAGTACAGGGCCAGGGGAGGTAGAGAGCAGTTGGGGGAATTGTTTTATGAACAATATAGATGTCTAACCAATGTACTGTATACTTGAAACTAATTTAGATAAGTAAACATATTTTTAAAAAAATCTTGGCAGATAAAAGGACAGTCAAATTTCTCTCTTCTCAGTTCTACTTGGGTGCCCTCTGTA
Organism: Eidolon dupreanum; assembly: GCA_028627145.1. Lineage (NCBI taxonomy): Eukaryota > Metazoa > Chordata > Mammalia > Chiroptera > Pteropodidae > Eidolon > Eidolon dupreanum. Next base: position 12,796,265 of record CM053510.1, read on the forward strand.
CTTCTACTCTAGGATTTTAAGTGTAATGGTCTGCCTTTACCAATAAGAGGGAGTCCATTGGGGAGAAACTATGTCTGGTTTATTTCTATAGTCCAAGCACTATGCTTAATATGTATTAGGTTCTAATAAATGTTTGTAGAATCAATCAGTTTGTATATAAGTAATGGGGTTAAAGAAACAGAAATATGAAGGTGGCTGAGGGTGAATTTGTAGATTTTAAATAGATCGATGTGATTGGATTGTAGGTGTTTGGAGGTGATACTGGGCAGTTGATTATTGTATTGAAGATGAGCTACATCAGGGCCAGAGAGAAGACTGATGGCCTAAACGCCAGACTGAAGGGTTTGAATTTAAGTGGAAAGTCATCAGATACAATCTTTGAAGGAAGAAACTTTTAGTTTTATAATTGTATTCAGTGAGTACCAGAGCATCTAACAGCTGTTAGGCACTGACAGATCAAGTGCTGAATCAGTCATTCAGTCATCAGTGTAATAGGATTTGCCAATTGTTTGAAAATGGGAAATTTAGGAGAGGCAAAAGTCTAAAATAGCTCAAACTTTTGACCTGGAAGAACTGGGAGAATGATAAGCATTAACTGGGATAGAGAACACAGGTGGAGGCCAGTGATTGTCAGGGAAGATGTTACGAAAGCCCCTGACATTAGGAGTTCAAAGTTTTAAACCTCTGTGCAAAGCCAGAAAACTGTAAATGTAATACAGAGGCATTTGTGCTGTGCTAATGGAATGAGGAAAGCCCTAGGAGTTTGGAGAACTGGCTAAGATTCCTAGACGCCTCCTTTTAATTTTTATTCCCATCCCCCTACGGTAACCTCCAAGTCCCACCTGTAAGCTCTGTGTCTTTACTCATTAAATAATTTGTTAATAAAATCTGAAAAGAGGAAATTTCAGATGAAGGGAGAAAGAGGGGTGGTCAAGTGTGAAATGTTCTAGAAAATACTCCGAGGTAATTGTAGTTGGAATGTAGAAGTAGGGGTGTCCAGTTAAATAATAATGAACTTTTTTTTCCAGAAATATTTTTCTCTTGCTTACTGTCATAGATTGACAAATGAAATTAATGGATCTAATTAGCATTTTCAGCCAACTGCTTGATGCCAACCAAGGAAAAGCAGATAAATGTCGATCCTGTAAAAACAAATCAGGCTGCAGAATCCAACATGTAAATAGCAGCCTTTTATTTCTTGTGCTATGAGGGGCAGCTTTAATGTGCCTGAAAAAGCATTGTCAAATAAAAGGCCTTTTAGTTCACTTGCTTGAATGCCACTAATAGACAAGGTAAGACTCTTTAAAAGAGTCAGCTAGTATACAGATATTTAGAGAGAAGGGAGCCTTTCGAAATTTTCCATATCCATGATTTTCAGTTAGCACATCTGGTATTGCTAGTCGTGGATGGCTAGTATTGAAACTTTTGAGCCAGGCGAAATTACCTGAATAATAATTTTTAGAATATACAAACATATAAAATAGACTATGTCATTCTTAAAGCTTTATTATATATTATATATTATTTAATGATTTCACTGATGTTCTAGTTGGATCTAGAATAAAGCAATGTAAAATTGAATATATTATATGCTTAAGGGAGGAAAAAAATCTAGGCTTTTAAGGATTTTGGTCAAAAAATTTATTTTGACGATCTCTTTAAGAAGTGGTAGAAGTGATGCTTAGAATGGTCAATTATAAAGTATTCAGAGAAAACATTTTTCTTTTAATAGAAGCATTGTCATTTCCTTAGCTTGGCCTTTTCCTGTTAAAGTGGTGTATCTTAATTTGCAGTTCTTGGTAGTAGTTTATTCTTTCAAATATGGTTTGAATACGACATCTCTATCGTTTCACTAAGCAAACCTAAGTTTACCTTCAATTTTCTTCTCCTGAATCCATAAACTTTTATAAGAGAAACTCTCGCTTTGTTGAAATCAAATATAGTGTCACAAATTGTCCTTGTGGAAATAGCACTGTAACTCTCAGTGTTCAAACTGAAGTTCATATTTTCTTCTTTCCTTTCATAGTCGCATTGTTGTCAGTCCTTCCATCACTACACTTCCTCTCTCTCCAATAAAAACAGACACACACAAATCTAGTTACTTTATGAGTAAGAAATAAGGAAACTCATTTTCTCAATTTTATTTTTCCTTTATATTTAACAAAAGGGAGGAGAATCTTAGTTTCATTCTCTGAAACTTATTCAGAAAATGGAACAAACTTTTAAGAATACTCTTTATGACATTTGTGATGGTACACTGATACTCTAATATATCTCTAGACTGAGTGTTCCATATAATTAAATGCTCATATGTATGGTTTTGCCAATGGGCCAGCACTTTGCTCCACCTGACTCTGGTGGGAGTTGAGTGGTTGATCTAACAGCGAAGAAGCTGAGACCTAGACTCACTCATGTTTCACAGCCTCCCTGATTTATTTTCTATAATTTATAAGCATGATGTAAGGCTCATCAGAAGAACTTAACTTTTACCTGTTAAGTTGGAAGTCATTCAGCTGCTAAGAAGTAGAGTTGGGAATTTTATTCATGCTGCCATATGTATTAGAAGAATTAAGATTTCCTCTTATTGGGTTTGTTGAAATATTTTTAGGGTCATTGCTAAACACATAGCAATGGGCAAACCTTAAGTTGCTAACAGAACTCTAGATTAAAGAACAAACCACCATTAGGCAACAGAAGAATTGACAGAAGTTAAAAGTATTATTTTTATAAGGAAGGCTAATTTTAATCCTTGTGGGTTAAAATGAGCAATGAAGCATGATTTCTATTAGAGTTTTGATAAAAGTGCCATGCATTTTTTTTTGTACTGGAAAAATGTCCTAAGCAAAAAAAAAAAAAAGAATTTAGTATATTTTATATTTCTAGTCTGAAATATAAAAACACTCCAAGCTGTATTAGAGATGAAACTCTTAGGAGTTTATATGCTTGTTGCCATTTTGTTTCCCGCATAATGTGTTGGTTTGGTCAGCTAATATCATATAACTTAGAGAAGCAAAGGTGAGTAGCCTAGACATTGACAGAATGCCTTACAGATTTCAGGTTTGGTTTTTGTCATTCTGGTAGCTGGACATTTATGCAGCAAGTCATTTCAAAAAGAACCTCATAATGCTGAAGTACTATATTATATAAGTTTGTAGTACTGAGAAGAAATGGTCTCATAACAGAAATGCTTCGTTCAGAGCCTGAGTCTGAAATGGATAAAATCCAATTATTTTCAGATTTTCATTTGTTTTTTTTTTTTCTTTTTTTTCCCCTTCAGCTCAGGATTTCAATACAGTGATTTTCAATAGACTCAGGTTGGATCGTGGGCTTATTTCTTTATTTAGTACAGTGCCAAGCTCCTGACTATAATCCCGGCAGACTTTATCCAAGGAGGACTCATGCTGTTGTCTGGAAAGAAAATGGATGTTGGCTAGCTGAGCCCCAGAAATATTTATTGTAATATGTCAAACAGAACAGTAAGCATGTAAGATGCATCCATGTATAATTCACTTTCTGTCAAGGACAGGCTTTTGATAAGTTTGGAGATAGCAAAAAATTACAGTTATGTAATTTTAAACAGAAAGATTAGTATGAACAAAAAACCAATCTATATTTGAGGAGAAGCTCTGTGCTTTTAGAGGAAGGAAGGATGAGAGAAGTAAATAGGGACCAAACATTGGTGGCCTCTGATACCATGCCACATTAGAATAAATTTTAGGTAAATAGTTTTCAACAAAAACAGACTAAACAACACGATTTTTATTAAAAAAAAAAATTGTAACACTATAATTACCTAAAGTTAAATTCATAGATAATATAATCTGTCTGTGAAGATAATTAAAATAGCAAAATAGTGCCCATGATGGTTATGAAAAATAAAGGATATTTTATCATAAAAATATGTATTTCAGCATATAGATTCTTAAGCATAATTACAGCAATAATTAAATAGTCAGATGCTCTCACATGTACTCATGAGTACCACAACTGCAAATGGATGCTGATGCAGGTGTGTTGCCTTGGCGACTCCATCACTAGTACCATCATGGCTGTATTGGTGTAATTTTCCAAAAAAAGATATGTTCTTGGTAAGCTCCAAACAAATACTGTTCGATTTTTCTCTCAATTTCTCTCAGGTACTAGCGTTTCTGGAAAATGCAGAATATAACCTGCAATTCAATGGTTTTCATAAAATGCAATTCAGGTCCTGCGTTAGATAATGATACACATTTTTTTTTCACCTCATTATTGTCCAATGGGGCTTTCTAAAGTAGTGTGGGATTAGCACAATTCCTGCGTATGTAGAACTGTCTGTTCTTTGCAAGATTTCTATCTGTCTTGCCCATTAAATGTTAGTCCAGTCTCTAACGACTGTAATGACAGAAAAGCCCCGCATTTCCAATGCTCACACAAATGGGTGGGATTGCACCTTTCAGGAACTTTAAGTGGACGTGATGAGGAAATGGGCTTCACTAAGTATGCTTTATTATGCGTTTCAGTTTGGAAAAGAGATTGCAAGGAGTGTGGGGAGTCAGGAAAACTGCAATCAGGACAATAAAAATAAAGAAAAGAAGACATGGTTGAAAAAATACAATCTGGAGACTGGAAGTGAACAATAAGGGAAAAAGCAGAGTTGGAAATATTTGGGTCGTGGTTACATTTTGTGACTAGCTGACTCGGTGACATTAACCAAAAGTGGTACTATGGGAGGCAACATATTGCAAGAAGAAGAGATAGTAAGCAGAGTCCTCCTCCACATGTAAAACTTGATGTGCATCTCGGTTTCCACATGGATATGATAATTAGATGGCTAGGAATTTGTGTCTGGAGCTCAGGAGGGAGATCTTAGCCAAGGATATAGATTTGAGGTTCTTCAGAGTATGAATATTGAATGGAAAGAACTATAGCTGTTAGGGAGAGGTCAGAGATAGAGAGCCTGTTAGAATAGGAAACATAATTTAGAAAGCATATTATTTTCTGTCATGAGTTACCAGTATGCAGTCTTGAGGAAAGTATTTCCCTAAGCACTCAGAAGTTAAACAGGCCAGTGATATTTAAACAATAAAAAAAGTAATGCTTGTTGCTTTTGTCATGCATGATACACGTACTATTCTTCAGTCATATAAGATGGAGCACAGGTTTCAAAGCACATTCAGGCTTGGATGCAAACTTCAGTTCATATCTTAGTTACACATTTTTATTTGGAAAATTCACATGAAACTTATGGGACTCAGTTTTCCCAAACTTAAAATAAGAATAAAACATCCAAATCACAAGATAGTTCAGAAGATTACATGAGAAAAAAACCATGAAATGAAGGACCCATTGAGTATGAGAGGTACTTAGAAACATCTGACGACCAGAGAAAGGGAATTCTCTGACAGGCCTGTTTACGTCACGCTGAAGAGTCCCTTGTGTGCAACTTCAAACAGGAGGGCCTGCTGGTGATTAGGAACTACCCACCATCTGAAAGACTACTGGGAGTGGAGCTACAGATGGCTGCATGCAGTGGAGCCAAAAGGCCAGTCATAAGGGGACTGACTCCAGACACCAGACTAAAGGGGCCAGGAAAGATAATCAGGACTCTTAAAAAGCTGTTGTCACAGGGTGTCATGTGGTAGTATTATCTTCAGTATATCCTTAATCTTAACTCATTCTAGGTACACTCATGCACACCCCAACACGTGCATGCATGTGCAGGACCTAAGAAGAGGCTGGGTTCAAAGTAAAACTTAGGAGAGCTATTCTACTAAATAGTGAGATCCAAAGAGCAATGCTTTGGGACACATCTCAAAGGAAGTAGTAGGAAGGGAAGCTCTTGCTAAGGAAGGCAGATACTGATGCAACTCCTACTATTCTTGCAAGAAAAGAAGCTGCATTGGTGCCTGCCTACAGAGATTGTACTGTCTGGAGGGGCAGGAGGGAAGGGGACTGAAGGACTCAGGTAGCCCATGGGAGGAGTCAGGCATTACAGTGGTATCAGCAGGAATCAATTTACTTCTGGTCACACAGGAGACATCCCCTGGGACTCCTAGAAGCACAGAGAACCACCTGTCAAGACAAGAACATGAGACCGACAAGTGGTAAAGCATGAAAAATAAGACCTTATAAATACTAATACTTCTACTGAATGGATATTTATATACATAAAGCACTTAGCTTGGGCTCTGATGTATAGTAAGTATTTAGAGTAATAAAAGCTAAATTAATATTAAAAATCTACATTTCCTACATTGGAAAGGTTTATTTGTAGACTTGGGTTTCTGCCCAATTTAATTCAATGATGAAAAGAACAACAAAGGGTAATAAAACAACAACAAAAAAAACCCACGTACTGAGACACTAATATATCAAAGAGAGGTTGAAAGTAGAGCCTCATCATTTTTTCTCAGGGAGGTGGCAGTCCCATCAGGAAGGTTCTGGCTGCCCCTCAAATGCCCAGGCTATGTACACTCTTATAGACAGTGGCACACTGACTACATTGTAATTGAAAAATCAAGGGAGATTATCCCTAATTTTCTTAATTAGAATAATAATTATGACACCCAGACCATGAAGAAGGCAGGTCACCTTCTCTTCAGAATACGTTGACATACAAAGAAAGAAATGGATGGAATGAGGTCTGTTCTATTTGACCTACTTTAATCCCCAGTCTCTTGTATCTCAGCCTCTACTTGACATCCGAAGCTCATAAATAGTTACAGGTATCTACTCATTGACAAGGCCGCTATAGAAAATGGGTTTCTTGCCCTTGCTGCATATTATGATTGACAGCATAATCTCAAGAATGTTGGGGTGTAAGGAATATATATATGTGAGATTTCTAGATTGCCTACCAGACTTCTCTTAATTGTGATAGAGTACCAGCAGTTATAGTTGAGATGCAAGACCGCAGGTTAGAACTAGCTCTTTTATTTAACATTTAGAATATGAATTTATCAGAGTGCATTGCAACTTGAGAGGGTTAGCATTGTTTTGTGAGACTTTTATTTCAAGGGCATGTGTGTGTATGCGTGTGCACTCACATGTTAGGTCACAGGGCAAAAATTGTATCTCACTGTGTATCATGGCTAAAAAAATAATTGAAAATCACTGCTACCTGATCTATATCATAATTTTTATTTGTCACAAAGCTTTTTAAAAATCTGTGTAAAGTCATGCAACTCTTACGGAGAAAACCCATACATCAACATCTTTTATACAATCTCATTTAGTATCTGGATCCCTCAATAGACTCTTTTTTTTTTTTTTTTTGTAATGGAGACCAAGAAAAGTTATTTCCTGTGCATGAAAAAGGAGGTTGGAAAGGTAACATTTTTTAATAGATTCCCTTTCTCTCTCCCTCTCCTTTTTCTTCCACCCCCCCGCCGCCACACACCCCAAAAGAAAAGAAAAATGCTATAAAGACAAGAATCCCATAAGTAAAGCATATTTGGAAAAACAATCGTTATCACCTCTATAGGAGAGTAAATTAATAACTATGCAATGCCTATAACATTGTAGTTGTTCAAGAAATACTGTAAATTAAATAAAATCTTGTACTTGGACACAGAAATCAGAAGGCCTTAGCAACTACTAGAGAAGTTAGATATAATCGTGGCAAGAAGTGTAATCAAACACTAGTGACAGTTCAGTGAACAGGGAATAGAGTGTTTGTTCTATAAAGAATCCATTCACAAAAGTACCTGCATGTGTGTTTTATGTGACGCTTGGTGTGTTGCTTTCCTCCATCACTTCCCCTACTTTTACCCATTATTTTAAAAGAGAATGTAAAACAATCTCCTTAGGCAAAAATGATTTTTTGAGGAATTTTTGGACATAGTATACATGATGTCTTTCAAATTTTATAACCAAGCTTAACACAATCTTGGCTTTACTTACATAACATGTTGTATTATGGTTTTTAGATAATTTTCACTCAAAATGAAGACCTCATTATGAACAGAATTCACCTGAGCTCTAAAAAGGATCTTGGCAAAGTCTTTTAAGTTATGCACTATGCATGTGTTTTCAGACAGAGAAATCAAACTTCTGAATTAAATTAATGATACAGATATAAAACTCTAAGATGTTACTGAAATATCTTTTTAAGAAAAAAATGCACAGCAAGATGAAGGAAAGATTTGAGAAAAGGTATATTGATAGCAATAGAAAATTTATTTCCTTTTAAATATATACTTCAAACTTCATTTTCATTTTTCCCACATCCCTGCCCACACTGAATACATACCTGTTCACTCTGTCACTTCACCCCATTGACACTTGGCTTTATGACAGCTTTGGGTCTTGCAACAGAACACCTGTTCTTATTGTCTGGAAGACAGTTTAGAAAGCACTAACAGTTATTGAGTCTGCATGTTGCAGATAGCATGCCATTGAATCCTTACAGAAATTCTCTGAAGTATTAATGTCCTTCCGATGCTCATGTCTCTAAAAATTGTTTTACTGGCTTAAACTCACCTGCCTCCTAAAATAATACTTCTAACATTATCATGAAGATATCTTCCCTGGGGAAGTTGAAATTTGAAAGTAGTGCCCTGAGGTATGCATCTTAAACAAACTCTCCAGGTAATTCTGGTAAAGTTGCTTCATAGACCACAGTTTAAGAAACTTGGCTTTAATGTTTGTAGGTATCTCTTAAGTCTTTGATAATCTATCAAAATAAAGTCTGTGTTTGGTTTGCATTTTACATTGTAGCTGATTTAGAGCGTTGATTAAAATGAAGTTGTTCCCTCATATAAAATATAACTTAAAAATAGAGCACTTGCTTTGAAATTTGCCTTTATATGTAAACTGGATTCCAAAATTTTTATTTTTATCTCTTCATCGCAAAGTCAAACTTCCTTTTACAGCTTTTTTTTTTTTTT
>CM053510.1:12805631-12892310 GCA_028627145.1 Eidolon dupreanum
CAGTGCAAGAGAAAAAACTAACAGCAGCTATTTAGGAGTGGGAGAATTTTCCTCATACTTCTGAACAATTAATCATATTTTTAGATAGATGATATAAACTGTTTAGATGACAGAAGAAATCACAAATATAGCATTTTCTAAACTAGATGATTTGTATTCTTTAACTGTTTTAGAATATTTAAATTAATAGTAATATTAATGAGATGAAGCAAAGCTTCTTAAAAAAGCTTTATACTTGAGTATGTCCTAAGCACCCTCTCTGTTACCAAATGGCTGTCTGAGTGAGCGTTATGTTGGGAGTGGCAGACAAAACATACCCAACATTAGTCAACATTAACTCTGTTTTTCTTGCTGGTAGAGTCCTAATTTGGTTCAACTGTTCATCCTCCAGTATCCTCCTTCTCAGCCACAAAGTTAACCCAAATATTGCAGTTTAATTTCCTTGCCAGTGTCAGGATTCAATTTGACATCAAGTGGGAAGATTTTGCCAATGATTTCCTTCATTAATTCAGTGTAACAGGTGGAAAACACTGTTATTTGCCAGACACAGTTGGTTCTCGTTATAGCCATGAGACGAAACAGCATTGACACATTGAGGAGGTGCAAATAGAAAGGTGGAAAGCACCTATGACCCTGAACACATCATAGATATTCTGAATTTAATCAATCCCGAAACTGGCGTACTGCCAACTGGATGAACTGAAAGACAAGAGGTCTGTGTGTCTGTGATTCCTGAAATATACTTATTCAGAGCCCCCAAGGTATTCACTTGCTTTACTGCTAAAGCTCTATAAGCTCAGAAAGGGAGGTAAAGCTAATTACTGCCTTTATCATGGTGAATTGCTTCAAGAGCATTGTGAAATGGCTCCAAAATGGGTTTGCCATGAGGAAGGCCAGATGACTTGGGATATTTGACATGAACTCAAATTAATGGAAGTATGCCATATATACTATCAAAAAAATTTCCCCAATCTAATTCTTTTCTTGAGAGGTATAAATGTGGGACCCGAGGCTACTATAGCCAAAGAAACCAAGTGTGTCCCTTTCTTACTACTTGAGAGACTGCGCCCCATCCCAAACTTGAGAGAATTGAGGAGTCAGGGTGACTGGAAGTCATGAAGAAATGTCCCATTTTGTTTCGTGTTTCCAGTTTATGCTTCTGTTGTTTCCTTGTGATTCTGAGAGAAATGAACTACAGTATAATACACAAAAGCCAGCTGGATATAATAATAATGGCTAACGTTTATTGAACAAAGATCACATTATGTCAGACATAGGTCTTACTGATTCATATGTATTTAACTCAGAAAATCCTCACAGAGAGATTTATAGGAACCCAGAGATGTTAAGTGGATTTCTCAGGGTCACTGCTACAGACTTAAGGTTTGTGTTTCTCCCGAACTCATATGTTAAAACCTAATCACTTATATGTGGGATATAAACCTAAAAACAACAAATGAACATGACAAACAGACTCATGGTCATGAATAATAGACTAGTGGTTACCAGAAGGTAGGGAGGAAGTGAGACAGGGAGGCAGATGGGGGAAAGGGAGTCAAATATGTGGTGACAGAAAGAAATCTAACTATGGGAGGTGAATACAAGTGAAAAAGTATATATGCCTTACTGTTAAAGTGTACAGCTGAAACATTGGATTTCATTCACCACTGTCACCATAAAAAATAAATAAATAAATAAATAATAAATAATAATAAATATTTAGATACTTAAAAAAAACAACAAAAAAACGCCTAATCCACACAGTGGTGGTATTAGAAGGTAGGGCCTTTGGGAGGCAATTCGCTTATGAGGGTGGATTCCTCATAAATGGGATTAATGTTATTATAAAAGAGACCCCAGAGAGCTCCCTTGCCCCTCCTACCACATAAGAAGAGGGTGGAAAGATGGCCATCTGTGAAGTAGGAGGCGGGCTCTCTCACCAGACATTGAATCTGTTGGCTACTTGATCTTGGACTCCCAGCATTCAGAACTGTAAGAAATAGGTTTCTGCATTTGATTAGCCACCCATTCTTTGATATTTTGTTATAGCAGCTCAAATGGACTAAAACGATCACACATTAAGCAGCCCATCTGGCATTCAAAGACAGGTTGCTACATAATCTGAACACTCAAACATTACTCTGGACTGGTATATACTGCATAGCACTGCCCCCTGCAATGATATAAAACTATTATATCAGCAGAGTCCATACAATTGGTTTAACCCTTTACATTATTCAAATGTTTTATGGGAAGATATTTTTGAAAGTCTCAAGAGAAGTGAAAGCTAGCCCTAGACTGGGTGAATGGTGGAATTTTGAAAGGCTCACATATACGTTGAACCACTTAAAAGATAATAGCATCTAGAAATAGGCAGAGGATATGGGGAATATAGAAAACCCAAGAAAGAAGCACAATCAGAGTTAGGGTAGTTCCTGGGTTTTGTTTCTTTGACATACACTTAGTCAAGAAAGAGAAAACTGGTCTTCTATATCAGAGAGACACAAGGTTCATTCATTGTCTAGATTTAAAGCTTCAGATAACTTATAAAGTGTGTCAGTCTTTGAGATGTTCCTGCCTCAATAGATAGCTGCCTCCTAATTCCAATATACATCTGCCTGAAACAGTAAAGGTGATGTGGGATAACAACCATGGACTTGTGTTATAATTAAGAAATGGAAACCCATATTTGCACTGACTATCACGAAACAGGGAAATGTAGGGGATGGGCCACATGGGAAGTCTATGATATGTGACAAAGGAAATAGGAAGCTGAAAAATCTATTTAATATAACTCTAATAGCCTTATATGTTTTATGTTAGCTAATACAATTTAACATCATTTAGTAAATGATTTATTCTAGTTGGTAAAATAATTAGAAAGAGTTGGATCACTGCCCCTACAAAGAATTTCTCTGAGTTTAGACAGATGATTTAACTCTTAAATGCCAAAACATATTTCCTCATTATGTCACCCCAAAATGGCTGACTTTATGCATGAGTTATTAATAATGCTTAAAAAGAACATGGAGCATATATTTTATGTCCTAATTAAAAAATATAGTGAAAAAAAGGGAGATTTATTTTTATAGAAATTTCAATGTGATCTGACTAAAACACATTAACTACTGAAGGACCATAAAACAGTGTTTTGACTCTTTTTTTTTTTAACCTTTTTAATCTGTTCTCATTTATTTCAATAAAACAATGAAGAACCCTGAGAATGGCACTTCTTTCTTTTGGTTTCTACAAGAAGTGTGACATATCAAAGAAAAAAAAAGGTGAAAAATGCAAAATAAACATGCCACACTTGGCCCTATCAGCACTAAAAATTGATTCCTTAGTTGATCATGTTTCCATGAGCCTTCAGAATCACCATCCAAGCTAAATATAACAAATAGGGTTCCAAGGCATGGCATAGCTTTGCTGATTGAGGTCATAAGGAGGTTGACAAGATGAACTGGAGAATGCTGCTAGTACCTGAGTTATTTTAAGCATGGATTTCTCAAAGAAACTCCAGGACTGAGTCCGCTTGCTTTCTCACTGATGAAATTGAATGTGAATCAAATGCCTAGTCACTTGGCTGCTATTAGACATAATACTCCTGAAGTCTGTGCTTGACACAATGTTTACATTGTCATTTAAAATTTATCTCCAGTCTATCTCTGAAGTCAAAAACATATTAGAACCTGTGTACTGAAGGTTTTGTGTCAGGTGCAAAATTGCTTAGGTAGTATACAGAGTTATATTTCAACTTTTATCTGTATCTTACAATGGGAAATATTTTAGGTTCATAACAACATATGAAAGGATAAATACAATGTGGGTTATTCTTTTGATAGAATTTTTCTTTTCTATTTCTTACTTTTTTTTCTAGACTGGTTGCTATGAATGCTTTAGTAAAAAGTTATAATTTTTAACCTAAGGCTAGAAAATGTTTCATCATCATCATCACCATCATAATAACATTTATTGGTTACTTATTAAGAGCCAACATTTGTTCTTTTAAGCACTAAAATGAGTTCAATTCATTTAATCTTCACATTAACCCTATGAGATATGTGCTCTGATTTACCTGTTTGATGGTATTAAGAATTTAAGAAACTCGATTCAGATTCTATAAAGAATAAGTGGTAGAGGTAGGGTTTGAACACAGGCAGTCTGGCTCCTAAATCCATACTGTTTATTCAAGGTCGATGTTGTAGGAAGTTCCTATTGCCTACTTGCTTATCTCCTGGGAATGATGACTGAACACCCACATTGGTCTCCTACAGGTAGTGAGGATCCTAGTTTTTATAGTGACGTAGGCCTACATGTAGGCAGTGGGACACTGGACTCTGTAGGCGTGTCCATCAGCACTGTGGTCCCACGGGTTCTTTGTAGTACTCTACCAATAAGAAAGTCTTCATACTTTCATTTCACCTTTTTGATTCCTATGAGGAAGGTGCTTCCTTTTGTCGCTAATCTTTAAGATGCACGCGGGGAAAGGCGAGTGTCTGTGGAAGAGTGACTGCTTGCCCGTGCACCAAGTCAGTTGGTAATGAGATTCTCCACAGTACCAAACTGCACTGTCCATTCATGCTTTTTTTTCCACCTGTCCCCACAGTAGTGTCTGTTTGCTCAGCCCACATGCAACAAGGCTGTGTTTGTAAGTCAGGGCCCATTCACTGGCTATTTAAAAGGCCTGACAGAAAATCCCGTGAAAAGCTCCTCAATTCAAATTCCTCTGTGATGACTTGCTCCATTCACCAGAGAAGGCTAGGGGAGGGTGCGTGGGGCTTCGCTTCTTCCACTATGGAAGACAAGAAAGTTTTTTTTTTTTTTTTTTTTTAAATAAAGCTCCTGACGTGCCATGATTATTAAATAATAAGTCATAATAAATGATTGAATCTGAGGAAGAAATCTTTTTTGGAAAAAAACCTCTATCTAGCTCACAAAATATATTATCTCCAACTATCTGTGATATTTCGATTTGAAAAATCTAGTTGATCTTTATGAATTCCTTTTGGCTCCCTCCTCCTCCACAGAGGATTAGTTAGCTTGATTGGTTCCTATAATCATATTGGGAGAAAAATATATTTGTAGTTACTCTCATTAACAAAGCCAAGAACAATGACAATTATCCAGATTCTACTGCTTGGGTTGTGGCATGGTTAGCTGAGGTATACAGAGCATGGGCATATATCTCTGTGCATTCAGTTTTTCTCTTTTTTTTCTATCTCTGTATATCTTCTTAATTTCTCCCTCTGTATATCTTCTTAAGACTAGAAGAAATCCATTCAGTACTAGAAAATCAACTATTCAAACATTCTCTAAACAGTACATTGTACATGAAGATACCACAGTAAAGCAAACCATAAGGTTTCTGAGGCCAGCTCCAAGTATTACTTTTCTTGTGTTACCTTGTTCAGACTCACCCAGAGTCAAAAGGTTTTCCTATAGGTCCCTTTAATGTACTTTTTCTTTTGTATCACTCATCACAATTAGGATTAACACTTAATTCTTGAATTTCCCCCTTGTAGAATGCATTACCCATGAGTTCAGGGACTGTGTCTGACACATTCACTGCTGGATAATCTCTAGCAGAATAGCACATGGCATGTAGTATATGCCCAGTGAGTATTTAAGTGAATGAATGACTAATTCACGGTCTGCCACTCTTTATATTTCTAAAGGGCCCCTTACAAGAATTTTCCTAAGTAGAAAATAAATTGAAGGAAAACACAGTGAAATGTCAATTTACCATGAAAATGTTTTGCTTCTCATTTTTGTTTTCCAACATTAAATCTGCATAAGAGAGTGCTGCATAATGAAGGTAGAAGAAAGACACCACCAGCTTTCTGCCCTCAGTAAACTTAGAAAATAGTAGTGGCAATAGAAAAGACTGAATTATTGAGTGTTGTAAAAAAGAGAGAAACAAAGAGCTCTGGAATTTTAGATGTGAGAAAGTTTACTGTTAGCTGTGGGAATCAGGAAGTCCTCCTGAAGGAGTTTCTAGAGTAAACAAGTAAGTTTGTGCCCCAAGCACTAATTTAAGTGGATGTCAAAAATTTCAGTAATCAAGATAAATAATATTTTAATGCAATATTCTAAAAAATCAATATTAATACCAATAATTCTGCGATGACCAAAATAGTAAAATCTTAATAAAAACTGGATCAGTTTTACTGATTTTTTTCTTTTGCCTCAGGCTCTAATATGATTTGACATGGACTTGGTGGCTAATATTTAATATTAAGGAGATGAAAGTTTTGCTGATAGAGACTTAGGAAAGTTCACCGTTCATGTTGAAGAGAAAAAGAAAGGATGTTTTGGGGAACCATACATGAGTGGCTTGATTTGACTAGACAAAGAAACATGTAGTGGGTGATAGTAATATTCTGGGTCACAAGTCAAAGATTTAGGTTCTAAATGTAGGATAAGACTAAATTATAAACAACCTAGAATCTCTCACTCAAAATTTGGCATTATTATTTAAACAATGCTAAGCTGTTGAAGACTTTCGAGCAGAGAAAGTAATATCATATTTGAAATAATCATAATAAATAGTTTTTAAAGTCTTGTAGGAAAGTTTCACAGTAGGGTGGAAATCTCTTCTGTTGTTTTTGTCTTTTTTAAACAGGCAATTTGTCCAGATTGCTTAATTTTGCCCTTCGTTGTGCATCAAATTAAAAAAACAGCGTTTGTTCCTTGATCTGAATATTTACTAACTCAGTTTCAAATGTTCTACTATATAGTAAGAATAAAAATGCCAGGGAAACCCTGTACTCAGTGAGAGAGCACTACCTAACTAGATGCTGCTTAAATAGCTTTACTGAAAGGGTCTTCTCTCTTGGCTTTGAGCTTCCATGATTGAGCAGCCTCTCTACCCTCATTTCTGAGTGATGCATTTCTTCTCTAGGATATATTAATGGTTCCAATAAGGTTTTACAGTCAATCCACTCTTCCTTTCCTCTTAGATGTTTGTCTGTTTAGGTAAGATCATATTACTGTTATAATCTGTTATGTGTTCATTTCAAAGCTTAACTCTGAGAAGGCTGACGTTGTTTTCTAATTTCCAATTTTTTATTCATTCCGCTGTCAAATTCTATTCAATTTTGATCAAATTTGACAGTGTTTTTTTCTAAATGCAATTGTGAACTGCATAGCACATTATCGTATGAGATCAAGGCTAAGTTTTCTCATTTTGGTAGGGGTAAAGGGTCATAATGTCTGCAACTTACTCTCAAATAGTTTATCAAAAGCAAATAAACACAAGTAAATGAAAATAATGGCATAGAGTAAAAGTAGAGAAATGAACGATGTAGAGCGAGAAATTTGGAAAACCAAAGTGACTAATGTCACTACTTGGTGAATCTAGGTGAAAGGGGAAGAGGAGTTAATTGTTCTTGTCTTCCAAATTTCCTATAGGTTTGACCAAAGACAGGTGAAGTAGCATTTCTGGAGATGTTTACCATTAATGGAGAAACTCTCTCATCTAATAAAATTGGGAGTTTTGGGTTAGTTAAGTGAAGCTGTTGGTAAGAAGAAAAAATTATAAGAAAAGTAGTTTAATACCTAATGTAAAAAAACACCCCTTCACTAATCTATTGTTATAAAGCCACGACTTTTCTTGGATTTTCTTACACCACTTAGAGTTCTGTGTCATTGTGCTTACATAAACTTTTTCTAGAACATAATATTTAATTCCCTTTTCAGATTCTCTAACCTAGAGATATCATTAAAAAGAAACACTTGCAAAGCAATTTGAATGCAAAACTCATTTATTTATTTTTCAATATTTTTTCTACTTTTTAGGGTTTTCTCATCTACGTCAATTTGCGAGGCTTTTTGTGACATTAATGTCAAGTATTCACAAAGCATTCAATATGGTTTGGCTTTCATAGAAATTGAAAATTTTTTAGTTAACAATTATTTAAATATTTAAAGTATCATAATTAATATTTAATGATATTTAAATGCCATAATTACAATAACAGGTACATACATTTAGGAAGCAACACACTGGCACTTGGCAAACAGGCAACTCAACTCATGGGAGCAGAGGCGCATGCGCCTACGAGAGTACAGTAGCCAATTTAGTGTGCCGTAGGCCAGGACCGCACACTATAGAGAGAATATGAGCTAATTGAGAATATCAACTAATCCAGCATTTTCATTAGGTTGAGGACATTTAAGAGAGTTTCTACTGCATTCTTTTATTGTGTTAATAACCAAGTAAAATTTTTTTTAAATCAAAGATTTTAACCTAAATTTGTGGCCTTTCAATGATGACCCAAGACAAAACTTAAATTCCTCTCTCTCTCCTGTAAACCTCTGCCTCTCCTCCATCCCACCCTCCCCCTTTTTTTTTATAGATTGGATACTGGGAACTTAAATTTTATCTGAGATGTACCACTGGTATCTTTTATACAAATGTTAAAAGGGGAGAAAGTACTGATACACTGAAGCTTTCTAGGGCAAGAGTGTGAGCAAAATTTGCTGATTAGGTATGCGATAGATCACTGACTGGTTTGTACCAATTGAAACAGTTGAGAAATTTGGGCCAGTTTTAAGTGAATGATGATGTTGAAGGGGAGTGTGGTGTTGGGGCAAAGGGTAGAGAAATTTGTAAAGACAAAAGAATTCTCTGTCCTCAAACCATTCTCTTTGTTGAAGTTCTGTGAACTCAGAACAGAGAAGACAAGAGAAATGGAGAGAACCCAAGAATTGTTTCTCAAAATTGACATAACATTCTCATATCATCAAATAGAGAATATCTGTGCTAGATTTCAGTGACCAATGATAAAAGCATGTGATTCAGGGACTGTGAGAAAAGTTTTGATTTCTTGCTTTTGAGGGACCTAGAATTCATAGAGACAAAAATGATGCACATTCTCCAAGCACTTGAGTCACAGAAAATGGCCTGAGCCCACTGGAGGAAGTCGAATAAGTTAATACTAGCGTAAAGTGAAATCAGTTAACATTTTGGAGATTTCAGTGTGTTGACTTCAGGAAGTTGAATCATGAAGTTTTTATATTAGATATTCCTAATGAAATTCTCCAGTGAATAAAAGTACTCTCACAAAAATTTACCTGCAATTAAAACTGCCAGTGTTAGAATATGGTTTCTCTAATGACTCTTCAATTCTACATGTTGAATTCCAATTCATCATGTAACATTTGTTCCCACTGTGGTTTCATTTACCTGTGTTACCCAGTTCTGTTCATGGTTCCATCATTTTAGACAAAATTATTTTTCATTCCACCTAACATCAAAGTTGCTCCAATGACTATGCACTCATTTTGTCTGTGGGAAACTTGTTCAATTTCAAACATGTTCAATCAAAACACTGTTCTTACCTAAGTGAACCAGACTCTGCTTTTCTCTATTTATCAACCATCAATCCTGCTTCTCTTGGTCCAATAAAATTAGTTTTTTTCCCTTTTTTATATGGTAGTCTCTCAAATACATGAAGAGTTATCAAGTTTCCATACTGATGTAGTCTTAAAGAAAAATACATTTATTCTTTCTGGAAAATGTTGGTCTCAACAAATAGCATTAGGTTATTTGAAAAATGCAATGTTTACTATTTGAAATAAAGATTTATTTTCCATTCAGCTTGTCTTTGCGCATTTTAAAATGCTTTTATATTTCTAAGTTTTTGATGGACCAAAATTTGACAGTAGGAGAGAAAGCATTTTGAAAAATAATCGTGGTTATTCTTTTTCTCCTTTTACATAAAGATAACGGATCATAGGAACTAAAGGAGACTTTCAGTCATAGGCTATAGAATAATAATATAACAGCTACTAGAAACTCTCTAAGATGCTATGACATTCTGATGCAGTTGAGGCGGGTGAGGAAATTAAGAATAATGAGATGAATTTTAGTACATTTGTTGTAAAATGGGTGAACAAATGATGTGCAAGATTTGATGCAATGTAACCTTAATGGAAACAACTCTATACTTAATTAACATTACAAGAAAGCTCAATATTCTTCTTTTTTTAAATCTTTCTCTTTATTGTACTGCCTGGTCTTAACTTTTTAAAATGGTTCTGAGAAAGAATAAAAAATAGTCAGTGAAGAGAAAAAAAATACTTTCTATATTTTATTTTTTAATTTTATTTTGGTTTTGTCATTTGTAAGCTATATATTTAAAACAAAAGAACCGAGCACTCAGATGAATATGGAGAGGGACAGATACTGCCTGTCTACACAATATTGTATATATAATACTCATTCCTGTTGCTTCTTCCTCATCAACGCAGTGATGATTCTGTTTACATCACAGGTAGCAATGATCCAGCTTACAACAAAACAAAACAAAACTAGTTTCTCAGACTTAAATGAGTCTATGGATTGTTGTGTGGCACACTGTACAATGTAATATAGAAAGAAGTATCTGAAGAGCACGTCTTCTGGAATAAAAAGAGAAAGCTTGACTAGGAGAAAGGCTTTCTTTCTTTCCTTCTTTTATAGTTTCCTCCTGTCTATAATGAGTAGTTGAAGCCTGGAACCCTAGAAATCATTTTGGTAACCAGATGAGGAGATGACAAGGACAAAGACAAAGGATCACATACTAAAAATGAATGAGCAGAAAGACTGGACCGTGGGTTACTGATGGCACTGCTGAGCCACTGTACAGGCTCTGAAATGTCTATTCTAAGGCTTATTGCTGCTGAAAACAAATGCATTTCTTACTTGTTTGTATACCTGTTAGTAGATTTTCTCTTATTTGCAGCTAAATGCATTCCTAACTCACACAGGTGTGGCTTTCTCAATGAAAAATATCACTGGGTTATTATGGACACAGATTACTAAAAATTAAAAATAATGATGGAATATATGAGCTTTAGGATTCCTGTCAACCATCTGTTATCCTTAAATATCAGATTCTGAGGAGAAATATATTTACTCATCTAGGTATGCCTACAATTCCTGCTATTATTTTAGAAATATGTTTTCATAATTTGTTTTTTTAGATTGTTCACTTGCAAAATTTTACCACTTTTAGATATCAAGAAACAACAGAATTTTTAATTTTTATTAATATTATGAAATGTATAGTGAACATGCAAGGAATATTTTCCATTTATCTTTAAATTTGGAGGATTGGAGGATTATCATCCAGTATAAATTTAGTTAATATTTTTCATCAATGTTAAGGGCATCATTTTTTATATTTTCCCACAAATGTTTTTTTTTTCACTTTTTTTGTTTAAAAAAATTCTAAAGTTCTTATTCAATAGCTTGCTCAGCCCCTCTTGTTCCATACTCTTTAATAAACTTACTTTTTTTTTATCCTTGGCAGATGAATCAGGAATTTAATTAAAGCATCATTAACATATTCACTAAATACTATTTGTTATATCACTGAAAAATAATAAGAAAAATAGAAATATCGTAAGCCTAACTACCTTGATGTTTTAACTAATTCTTCAAGAGGTAGGCTCAGAATCTGAGAAAGTACTTCTATTTTTGTGCAGGTTTAAGAAATAAAAAGAAAAAATATGCTAAAAATTTTAATTTTCTCTTGTTTCTTGGCTGAAGTCCCAAACTGAAAGAAATTGTTTTGGATTTGATCTTAGTTCTCATTTGTAGGCCTCAAAAAAGGAATAGCATAATTTTTTACCAGCGATAACACATGTATAAGAAACAGGAACAAGGAACAACCACCAGAATCTCTTTTGAAGGCGGAGATCTTAGCTGAAGTACAACTGCTTCTGCAATGCAATATTGGTAACTATGAACCTGAGTACTGAGTTCTGTCCCTCAAAAACTTAAATTTCTTTTGCTATTTCATATAAGTATGTAAAAAATATTGATCATCATTCAATTTTACCTTCTCTTAGTTTTTTTTTTTTTAAATTCCAGCGTGTGAAACAGAGGGACCCACAATCTTATAGGAACATGGGACTTTGAATTATTTACTAATTTTGCTTCGAGAAATATCTAGCAACATTAAAGTCTGGGAGGTACAGCTAAACCTGGCTTAGGTGTTTTTTTTTATCCCATGTCACCTCTCCAGAAACCCACTTGACTAGGGCTTAGAAGAAATAACATTCTAACTTGACATTAGATATCTAATTGAAATCATTCAACTCAGTCAACCACAAACTCTTTTCTCCCAGAATCACTTGATTTTAAGAGAAAAATTGGTTAAACTCTAAATGTATATAGTAAAATGGCAGATTAAAACGGGTAATAGTTGATGTAATGTGATCTGTGATATTGTTTCACTCTAAAGAAAGTATTGGCTTATAAGTCATGGACAATAAAGTTCCTAGGGTCAAGGTTATGTTATATACTAAGTCCTGAGATATTTTATTTTATTTTATTTTTTATTATTATTTCTTTTTTTTTGGTAGTCTCTTTTCTCAAACATATAAATTTAAAAATAGCCCTGTGTTTTCTTTTCTGTCCAGTTTTCTATAATTACAAAAATAAAAATAAAACAGTTTTCTGAAAGAAAAACCATCTAAAATCCACCAATCAATAGAACTCTGAGTCTAGCTAAGCTTCTTTTGTTTTTTTATCTTGGCCCACATGTAAAGATGTTCTACCTTATTGAATCATAACAAACATTTTATTTCATATTGTCTTTTTTTTCCTTTTCACATTATATGACCTATTGTGTCAGTAAACTTCATTAGACACTAAAATATAGGGATGTATGTATGTTCTTAAATGTCATTATGTTTATAATTATATTGTAAATGGTCACAAACTACACATAAAATGTGATAGTCACAATGCAAATTTTAATAGTGCCCACTATTTTTTTGATTTTTATCTTGGTTCCAATTTTCCATTGTTTTAGATATTACTACAATGTTTTATTTCTCCTTCTTCGAATTAGTTCTTCATGATAAATCACAGGGTAAGAGAGTGTGGACATTTTATGGCTTTGAGTACACATGACTTGTATGCCAATTTAAAATGTTGGCAACCATGTGTAAGTGTACTGTCAACAGCTAGGTCATATTTTTAATGCATTTGTTTTTTATAATCACTGATATATGAAAAAAATTAGTGTCATAAGAGGGATTGTTATTATACTTAGACCTTAGCTTTCTCAGAGCCTTTAAGAATTATATTCCTTTAAGTCATTGCTACATTAATGATTAAAAACCTTTTTAACTTTATAGACTGTGTGTATTATGACTCAATTACTCTTATCCTTGTTAATTCTCTTTCCCAGCTGTAATAGTTTTATTGGGATGCATTATGAAACTTGTAGAACCATAAATAGCCATGGATCATGTTACATTCTGAAAGAGAGAGTTCATTGAAATATAAATCTAAATAAAAAGTAAAACATTGTACATATTTTAACATTAAGGAAATGGAACAATAACATAATTTTTTCTTCTGAAACTTTTTCATTGTACATTTTTACAAGTAAAATGCATTATGCTATAATAATCAAATGGAAATACATCTTTCTTCAGGATAAATCATTTAATTATTTATTTACTCACAAATACCCCAAATAACCTTTGCTTTCCTCAGACTGAGTGAGAAATCATACCTTGTATGGCGATAAATGAAACTAAGGGTCAAAACTAGCCAATCCAAAATCACAGGCAGAATGAGAAAGTGAGAACCCCAATTCTCACCGCATTCTCTGTGTGACATTTTTGTCTCTCATGTTCTGTAAACTAGATGTTCAAGACATGGTCCTTTGTTTTTTCCTCAAGTGATTTTTATTTTGAGGTTTAACATTGGACCAATGCCTAAGAAATGTAAGTATAAGAAATACATTCTCTTTTTGAGAATAATCTCAAAGCTAAGAATAATTCCAAAATGCTGATAGAAGTTTACTTGGATATTAGTCTCTTATTCTACTCTGAAGGGTTTTCAAACTATGTTCCCATCCTATTCAAAAAAGGCATCAGGATGTAAGAATGAGGCCAGGTTCAATTGTCTCTCATTTTACAAGGCTCAACATATGTATGCATGTGTTTAATAACAATATCAGTGAAGTTTTTTAATTAAAAATTAATGCAGACTCTTTGGGGAAAAACATGATATTAAACTGCACAGGCATGAAGTAAAAGTGGTTTTCTCATTTGCTTCCCACAAATATTTTAAAAGTTAATATTACTTGATTAACTAATAGTTTTGTATACCTCTTTCTAAAGATTACTGCGTGTATCTAAATATAATCGTATAGTGTCATATCGTTCATACTTTTTTCCACTCAATAATATATAATAAAACATTATTACTTCATTATCAGAATACAAATTCATAGCAGAGAGTATTGAAAATGTAGATGTATATAAAGGATAAAAGGAAAGAGCCTATTTTTACATTATCAGGCTTTTATTCATTCATATTTTTTGACTATCACTTGGATCACACCATATCTTGTATTATAATGTGATTTTTCTCTTAACATATTTTGAGCATTTCCCATAGGATTAAATGTGATATATTCTGGCTGCTTATTTAAAAATATACTAAAATGTATTTAAGTCATCTTCTATTGTTAGATATTCAGGTTGTTTTCACTATTTTTTTCAATATTATAAGTATTGCTTGTGCATAAATATTTGTGCATTAGTTTACTGATTATACTGTTTCCTAAAGTTCAGATTGCTGGCTCAAAGCATTTGAAATGTGTTGAAATACTCCTAAATTCCACCCCTGAAGAAAATTTTAAATATATTCTCTCAACAAATAATTCACAAGAATATCTGTTTATGAAGAGATTATTGTTGGACTCTGTCATGGTCCAAAGCATAAGCTAAGATGATACATAGACCATAAATGAGCTGAACCACTAATTTCAAATTAGTTACAAATGATCTACTGGCATAGCTGCAGTTAGCTATCAATTACTTGTCAAAATTATTTGCTACATCTCTAATACATGAGTATTAAGTATATAAATACATTTAAAATATAACATTGAATATAAAATATAATATTGAATATAAAATAACATTTTTATACATTCCTACCATGTTTTCCGTCATTCTGTGTATCATCAGGATAGATTGGGGTATGTTATAATAGCAAACAGCCCCAAATATCAGTAACATAAACAACAAAGTATTATTATTTTTTTTGTTTATGGTGCTGTTTGCTGTGGTTGTCTGTGGTTCTGCTCTGCTCCATATTCACTCTTGGGACCCAGGCTGCAGAAGCAATCCTTATCTGGGGTATAACTGGTCCTGTGGCAGAGACAAAAGAGGTGTGGTAGAACTATAAATGGGCTTACATTTGTGTTCATGAGAGACACACATTATTTTTCACAATTCATTAGCTAAAGTAAATCAAACAGCCATTCCTCACATTGGTGAGGTGGAGGCATATAATTGTCTCTTGAGAAGCAATTCAAACTATATGCTCAAGGTTGCCATCAACACAGCAGGAAAGTTCAGTTCTCTCCCATGGAGTAGTAGTGACTATTTTAGACCAGCATAGAATCTACCACATCCTGGTTCTGGAAGGGGTTGAAAATTGGAAAAGGTCTTTGACATGATCCAGTGCTGTACTACAGTGCTGGTGCATGCCTCAGTTTGCTCAGTCTTCCAAGCCCTTGCTCTAGAGGTAATAGACAAAATGAATGATTTCATATGAAGACGTCTCTACACTATACAGTATTTAGAGTGTGTAAATCTTTGTCTTGCTCACACACACTTTATAAATTTTAATCTCCCCATGTCTTTTTTCCTGATTGCTATTGTAAATCTTCACATTGTAAGAAAGATTTGCAGGGTAACTCTGCTTACATGTGAGGGCTGTGAAATGTCTTCTGTCTCTATGTATATCTGCAAATACTTTTTACAGTTTGGGGAAGAGGAAATAAAAAAATTTCCAGGCCTCTGTAATTTTAGATGAAAAAAATTCTTCAAGTATTTTTATGTTAATTACAAAACTATCATCCCTTTCTACAAATCCATTTTTTTCTGTAGATGTTACAACACTGAATTTTGAAGTTTAAATGTTTCATGTTACATACAGAGATTCTATATAACCCTATATTAAGTGGACAGAAGCACAGAAATTCTTCACATATTGTAGCAGCTAAAATGGATTGGTAACATGAGGACAAAAGTAGAATATCTATGGTCATATGAATGTATGGTGTGATTGTTGACTTTCGATTTTTATTTATCACTCCTGTGTCTCATAAAAAGCAGCAGTCTATCCAGTTACAGTGTCTATGGCTAAGTTACACCTTACAATTCTCTGTCCTTAATAGGTGGTGAATCTAATCTCTTGGCTCTTGTATAGCTTGAACACCTGAAAGTCTTTGAATCCTGTTTTTAATATACTCACACCTTGCCATTGCTATCTGTAGAATTTTCCTTTTCTCATATATTAACATGTTTACATGAAGGTAAATTTATTTTAATTTTAACTTCAATCCACACTAAATTAATAGAATATATTATGTTATAAAAGCTTGTTCACTCTTCTGTTTGCTTGAGGTTTTGCAAAGTTGGTATTTAGGGTTTTTTCATATTGTCACTTAAGATAGCAGAAATGCACTGTCACTTGAGAGTGTTGGCCCTTATTCTTCCCAGGGTCCAGGGAAAACTAAGTTCACGAACTTCAGAAGCAGTGTCTCCCCATCATCTAGGTCTGTGGTTAATGATGTTACTTTTCATTAAATTATACTAAGGCCTTTGTACATTTTTTCTTTTTTAAATTTTTTTAGATGAGGAAACACTTAATTGACCTCACAGATTGCAAGGACTTTGCCAGTTTACAATCCTTTATTTATTTTTTTTTTATTTTTACGGCTACAGCACCTGGTCTTCCTAGGTGGTCTGCTATCCAGGTACTAACCAGTCCCGATCCTGCTTAGCTTCTGAGATCGACAAGATTGGGCTTATTCAGGGTAGCATGGCCACAGAGAGCCTTTGTACATTTTAAGCTCTCTTCATAAACCTACGTTTGTGTCCATTGAAGGTTGAATATATCTAGAGTAACATAGTTTTCTCCAGGAAAGGAATCTAATAAGGTAGAATGAAGAGAGAGATAAAAAAAAAAGAGTCTCATTAAGCTAATACAGCAGACTAACATAGACAGTCATATCATACTTTATTTTGGGTGTTGGAATGTGTCTCAGAGATTTTCATGCTCTCTGGTGTAGAAATATGAATGGACTTGGAACACATGTTCGTAAATTTGCCTATGTGTGAATAGTATACATTCAGGAGCAAGCGTAATGATGGTCAATACTATGTAGTAAGTGTAGAGAAAATATGTGTGTTTCCAGAATGGAGATCCCTTAGCTCACCTACTCTTCATGTAGTTTATTCACTGCTAACTCTCGAGAACTTGCTTAATGTATTGCTATTTCTCTGTGGCTCCTCAAATTGCTTATTCTTGTGCCCCACTAGTCCTACAGTTTTGTGTAGCGGGACTAGGGGAGACTATACTTTTCTTCCTTTCCATTTTAAGATCATTGCTCCTTTATAATTTATATTTAAAGTAAAACTGCTTTGAAGCCTATACTATATTGCTAAGTTAATCTATCCTCATTTAGAAATTCTTACTTATTTGCTTATTTACTGAAGTTTTGAGAATATGATCCATTGTCTCTCTCTACCTAGATACCTTTCTCTATTATGAACACATTCATAAAATGTGTGTGGAGAACACTGCAATACCACAATGGTACTGTTAATAGATACTAATATGGTAAAGGAATGGCCAATATATTTTGGTGACACACTCATGAAAAATGATAAAATACCTGAGATTGCTTCACTTATGAAATCTAAATATATGACTATATGAATACAACTTTGTATCCTCACAGTTACCTTATTGTTTTGTTCTCAATACACCTAATCTTTAACTGCCATTTATGCTTATTTTCTTTTCTTTAATTTCTTTGTGGATTTTATTCCATTGTCCACATTATCCTTTTGAAATCAGCTACTTTCTTAGTTTCTGTGATGCCATTTATATTAGTTCATTGAGGCTGCCATACAAAATATCACAGTGATTTAAACAAGAGTTATTTATTTTCTCACTGCTTTGGAGGCTAGAAGTCCAAGATGAAGGTGCTCTCAAGGATGGTTTCTTGGCAAGCCTCTCTTCCTGGCTTGTTGATGGCTAGCTTTTTGCATAGTCTTTTCTCTTTCTATGTGTGGAGAGGGAGAAAGATCTCTGTTGTCTCTTTCTCTTCTTATAAGGTCACTGAACCTGTCAGATCAAGGCCCTGCCCTTATGGGCTCATTTAACCTTAATTACCTCTTAAGTACATTCACATTCTCTCTTAAGTACATTCACATTGGGGATTAATACTTAAACACCTGTATTTGGGGGAGACATAATTCAGTCCAAAGGAGAGTCCTTTACAGGTTACAGTACAAGTTTCTTAACTTTCTGTGAGACATATACTTCATTATGCTTATTTTAAAGATAAGGGAATGTATTAACACACAGACTCACTTAGAGTGGCTTTTCATCTGTGAGTAAGAGATTATATGTATATTCTTTTAACAAAATAAGGGACTTCTTTTTCTCAAGTAAAAGGAATTCCAAAAATAAGTTTAAGCCTCCTGTGGTGCCTAACAAAGTCATCAAGGACCTGGACTCCTGTTTTTCTGCCTAACCAATCATCATATGGCGTGGTGTTTATTGTCGTGCTTGTTACCTCATAGGATACAAGGTGATTGATTGTCCACTATTTCATCGTATATAGATAGGGACAAATTTATTTCTTCCTTTCTGAACTACATGCCTTTTATTTCTTTTTCTTGCTATATTGCACTGGCTAAAGCTTCAAATACTATGTGAAAGAAGAGTGATGAAACTGCTTGGAAAAAAACTTAAAAAAAAAAACTTAAAAAAAACCCTTTAAATTTATCTGTTATTTTGAATCCGCTTTTGCCATTACCAATTTACTTTCCTTCCCTTTGGGATGCAAATATAAGAAAAACTCATTGAACCAAAAACTTATGGAACCCACCATCTCTGCATTCCTATCACATGTGTTCATTCCACAAGCAATTACGGAGTGAAAAGTCACTATCTGGCTCTGGCACTGGGGTCACAGCAGTGGAATAGATAGATTAAAAAAATGACAACAACAAAAAAGAGTGGGAGAGTGGACATCCTTCTCTTTTTCCCAGTCTTAGGAGAAAAACAATGTATTTCACCATTACATATATTAATTCTTTTTGTAGATTAACTTTATCAAGTCGAGAAAGTTCCCCTCTATTCCCAATTTTCTGAAAATGTATATCATGAACAAGTACTGAATCTTGTCAAATACATTTTTCTGAAATAATTGATATGACAATGTGATTTTCCCCCATTTGGCTTATTAATATAATAGATTATGTTAAGTGTTTTTGAAATATTAATCCAGTCTTGAATCTCTAAAATATACCCAATGTGGTCAGAGTGCATAATTCCTTTAATGCATTGCTGAATTCTATTAGCTATTCTTTTATTAAGAATTTTTTTTTGCATTTATATTTATGAGGGATATTGGTCTATACTTTTCTGTTTTTAATTGTCATTTTCAAGTTTTGATATCAGGTTAATACTGGTATTCTATTCTCTACTATGAGAGTCTGGGAACCTCATTTATACTCACCATAGAAATGATTCTAGAGGGACAATTTTTTTTTCCCTCAAGTGCATGGGACTTTCTGACTAGAATGACATCAAATGTTTTGACAAGAATAAGAGTGAGAGTGGAACTTAGCCATTATCGAGCCTGGACCATTAGTCTCCATCCTTGAATCCAGCATATTTCTTTTAGAAAACTGTGACAAGTTGTAGTCATTTATTTGACTACTAATTGACCGTGCCTTGTCATAGCTTATAACATCCACAAGGACAAGGAATGTGTCTGTTTTTTTCCATCAGTAGCTAAAACCCAACACAGAGTAGCTCAATAAGTATTTCTTGAATAAATAACCCAGTGTTTAATGTGCCTGGGGTGCATCCTGGACCTCCCTCCTATGTTACATTCCTCTCCCATGCAATCAAAAGGTTACTGAAAAAGTACAAAAATATGCCTGAGGCTTAAGGTGTTTATAAGTTAGTTAATGTGAATGAGAAGTCATTAATAAAAATCATTAAACAAATGATACATACATTTTAGAGAATGAGTACTATTGAGTCAGGGAAAGGATTTACCCATATGGGTTGGAGAAATTGAGGAAAGATTCATGAAGGGAAGAAAAAAACAGACTCTTAGAATATCAGGCCAAGGTTTAGGAGGAAATAAACATCTGAAATAGAAGACATAATTTTATCAGTTTACTCACAAATGATTTACAGTGGGTTAAAGTATTTCATCAGCTTCTGTATTTACACCCGTTTTCTAATAGTTATTGTTAAAAATAGTTCCTAGGAGTTATAGAAACCTAAAAATCTAGTCATCTAGTCATATATTCATAAAGCTAGATAATGTTCTATTGCAAAAGAAAGAACCCAAAGATTCCTATAGTTTTTTTACTTGACTCGATTTATGGACCATTGGTTTTTACCTTTGGAATAACATACTTCCCTCCCCAACACACACACACACACACACACACACACACACACACACACCCCCTCCATTGTCTTGTGTTTTGGTCTGACATGAACATTTTATCCTTTCTAAAAAACACAAAACGACACACTAAGTATTGATTTGATTTTTCTTGTTGTTCTATGTAATAACTAGACTATGACCAACTATTGTAATGATATTTAATGAGATCCATAGACTTGGATTACACTTATCATAACTGATAATGTCTTCTATTAATGAAAATTGTTAGGTTTTATTCTACAATCAGTTTTCATTTCATTGTTCCTGTTGTGAGTAGAACAAAGGAAAATCCATCAAAATATAAATTAGCAATATTTCCAGGCTCTACTGGTAATGTTCTTGGTATCTAGTTGATCAATGCTTATGATTCGTAAAGGTTTGGTGTGGAGTTCCCTACTGGTGTGGCCATCTCCACTCTTTTCTTTGTTAAAAGCAAAACTTTTTTCCTAATTTCTAGAGCTGTAATACTTTATACCAGGTCTTTTTTTTTTTAAACAATTATTATAACTATTAACTTGTTAATAGTGGAGAAGACCAAATGACAATTCCAAAAGCAAGGCAGGATAAACTCATAGGTTTAAGATGTCAGCCATTTTGCCTTAAAATTATAATAATCCAATCTTTATTTGTACCTATTCTGTTAAAGATTTTGCTTGAAGATAAAAAATGTAACCCAGGGATTTCCTGAGAAGTTTCAACCTTGTAAACCTATAGATTCCATCCACTTGGATCTCTGTGCTGGATCAATTTCTAGTGCTCAATTGTCTTATCTTCAAGTATACAAAGAGATATATTTCTCTGTCCATTGAAAAATATTCTTTGTTATCTCCTAGTGATTTGACTCCATTTCAAATTTAGCAGTTGAATCAAAACTAAACAAAATAATGTTAAAGAACACTTTTTAATTCTGTGTTTAATGAGTATATATGTATTTTAGAAGCATCTCCTTAAGAAAAAAAGAATAAGAAAGAATGGGGAGGATAGAATGAAGAGAAGTATGAATCTGGTCACGTGAGGGGAATCCACTTTTCTCTTGTACCTGTGATTCTTGGTCTTCAAAAGAGATCAACCATGTGATGACTATGCTATATAGGATCAATTGCATGATGTACTCCCTCTCTGATAACAGACAAACTATAAATATGCATGAAATTTGAACAGTGATGTCAGGGATTAATAACATAGAAAAATCTGCAGGAGACTCAACATGTCCCACTTGAGTACCATGACTATCATGTAGGACATCTCTCTCTAACCTTCTCGCAGAATATATCACTTCATTTTTTGGATCTTGGGCATACTGTTATTGTCACGCTTATCACATTGTGTTTAATATATGTGTCTCCCTGTCTGTGTACCCTACTGGACTGTTACTCATTGAAGGCTAAAATAATCTTATTCATTTGTCTTGCTTAGAAGTAACCTCAACAGTATGTATATATATATATATATATATATATATATATATATATATATATATATATATACACACACACACACACACACACATACACACACACACACACACACACATATATACACACACACACATATACATATATATATATACTGTTTACATATATATACTGTTTATATATATATACTGTTTATATATATATAGACTGTTTATATATATTTATGTATGTATGTATGTGTGTGTGTGTGTGTGTGTGTGTGTGTGTGTATGTTGTGTTTGTTGAAAGGTGGCACTACTGATCTGTTTCCTATAGGATGTGAATTTAAGTTTTCATTTTACCCGGTTTTGTACATGAAGATAAATGAATGGGTATATGGATAGATGCATGGATAAATGAATGGATAACAAGATAGATTGAATCATGATGGGGCTCATTGTGTGATGTCTACATGCCAGACGTTGTTCTAGGTATTTGAGTTATACCAAACAACCTAATTGTTTTTCCTGGAGCCCCTTGCATTTATCAGTATGTTCTGAGGTATAAGCTGCCATTTGGGAAATAATACCCTCCCAGTTATGCGGAAATAAATGTTTATTAGAGCCCAAATCCCCTGCCTTAGCTATGAACTGACACTAGCAGAATATACTGGTACAGACATTCACAGCTTTGTGTCTTAGTGTTATTTTCAGGTATATTAGAAAATAAAGAATGAAAATGTAATTGATGTTTCAGATATAATGTTGGGGGCTAATCAATGGTTTTAATAAGTTGTAACTAAGGATTGATGTTCAGCTTACACATCTCCAAACTCCTTTCCCCAAGAATCCATCACGTACCCTAAGCTGACCTGAAAGTTCCCTTTTTTTCTTTATTGACAGATAGATTGTAAGAATGAGGAGAATTTAATACAGAATAAAAATGCAGCTGTCTATGGGGAGGGCTACTGGAGACAAGTGCCTAGAGCAGAGAGTCTGGGAATGAAATTTTCAGTGTGGTTAAGAAAGTGTGTTGTCAGCAGAAATCAGTGGGAATTAGCAATGTGTATAATGGGATGAGCTTGGGTAAACTGGTCGTCTCACACTTCAAAGTGACTGGCAGCACAGGTAAAAATGAAGCACGTAAGTGTCACTGTTATCTTCTGGCAGAAAAAAATATTATTGTGAAAGATTTGGTGACAATGTGTGAAGGAGCAGGAGAATCTTTGGGTCACAGAATATTTATCATGGCCATTTGTGTATTCATTCCCTGTGTAAAATGCACTTTCACAGAACTGTTTCCATAGTTATAAAAATTTTCACCTTTTTTATGTTTATTATTCTTTTACTGTTATATAACTGAGTACATATAATAAACTTGGGAAAATAGAGAAGAAAAATCCCTCTAGTTATAGATAATCATTGTTAATATTTTGGTATATTTTCTACCAGTTTTTATGTGAAGGTTTTATTATTAACAGTTATAATCACACCATATGTACAATTTTATCTGATTTTCCATATAACATTTGTGCAGTTTTTATGTTAGTAGAAATGTAGTAACTATAGCTATTTTTCACTTAATCGGTGCTTACTTGTTATGAAACACAGCTGTAAGCACTTTATGTGCTATGATGAAATTATTACAATGATCCTAAGAAGCAGATACTATTATCATCTTCATTTACAAGTAAGGAAATTGAGGCACAGAAAAGATAAAGATCTTTCCTAGTGTCACATGAGTAATAAATGCCATACTCAACGCTCAAAACCAAGCAGCTTAATTCCAGAATCTGTACTCTTTTCCCTTGACATGAGACCAGTAGTGAGCAGACTTTTTCAGTAAATATTTGATGTTTTGTATCTTAGAGTCTCTATCTCAACTACATCACTGTGCCATTGTAGTAAGATGACAGTAGATAAGATGCAAATGAATATATGATAGGCATATGAGTGAGCATTTCTTGTGTTCCAGTAAAACTTTATGGGCATTAAAATTGAATTTGCATTAATTTTCATGGGTCAGAACATACTATTCTTTTAATCTATTTGTTCAACCATTTAAAAATGTAAAAACTATTCTTAACTTGAAGGCCAAACAAAACTAAGCTGAAGGCAGTAGTTTTCAGACACTTTCATTTTCTTAATTATTGCATTATTCACTACCTAGTAGCATCCCCAGTGCTTGGATACTTAGGTTGTTTCAAATAAAAAATGTTGATTTCAAACAAAAATTGACCAAGATCAATGATGCTATAATGAATATCTTAGTACATAAAAATTTTAATAATTTTTATAGTATTTTCTTAGGGCATATTCTCAGACTTAATCTGCTCAAAGAGCATGAATAACTATTACTCTTGAATTGTATTACAAAACAGCTAGATATCAGGAATGTATCAACATATACCACAATTCTAAAAAGATAACATGTTTCTTTGATGCTGTTGCTGAGCAGATACTGAACTAATGCATTTGAAATCATGGGAAACAAAATAATTATAATTGTTTAAAAATATAAATAACTACATTTAAAGATGAGTTAAGGCAGTTTAGTGTTTTCCTTAAAATATTTGAGAAAATTATGAAAATGTCTCTGTCATCTCAGAGTGCCGTATCAATATTGCATGTGGAGATAATAAACCATTGGAGATTGGAGACATTTTAAAAAAAAAACAATAAATTTAATAGAGTGTTCTTTAACTTTATCCATATCAAATCTCCAACCTCACCCCTACTATTAGTTTTGATTTAATATTTCTTAAAAATAGATAGATGGAAAGGTGTTAGTTTTCTTGAGTATTGCATTAAAAAAAAAAAAAACCATTAAGTAAGTGGTATTTTACTGCTTTCATTGTAATAGGATAGGCTTGAAGTCAGAGGGTAAAAACTCCTTAAAGTCCTGGAAAGTGGAGTGGTTTTCCAGGTAGCAGTTGAGGTGTGTGCCAAAAGATGGCAATATGGCTAGCAATCATTTTGGCCAACCCTTCCCTCCCCTTTTTAATGAGATGTAATTGACATATAACACTATATTAGCTAGTATTGCTTTTAAAACCTAGTGAAAATAGAAAAAAAAAAGCAGGGTGAGTGCTGCCAAGCTGGATAGTGATTGTCACTGTTTGAAAGGGCAGAACTATACTTGTTTGGCTGCTATGGAGGCTTAAGATTTAGAGGCCCAGGTCCTTGCCCTCTTAGAGGCAATATGTATTTGCTTATTAGCTTCATGCCCTAAGTGGGTTCCTTTAGTCCCCTGGTCACTGTTGCTAAATATAAAGAAAGTTAGGAACCAAGTATGGAAAGACATTGGCAAACCGATCCACATCACTGGACAAATATCCCAAAGGTCCATAAACCTTTTAGGAGTATTGTCTTCACATAGAGATTCAGATTTTTGAGGTAATGAGTACGTGTTAGTTGCTAGGGTTCCAGGAATCAGTCCTTCACCCATTCGAATTAATGTGTGCAGACACCATAATGAAGTGACGAGAGACTTTAATTCATAAGTGCACTTCTAATATTTGTAGGGGTATTTTAAGCTCAACAGGGATTTCCTTCTACTAACTCTGATACCTCAGTGGTGAATTTAATAAGTTGACATCCTTTGAACTGACTGCCTTTACCCTTTATAACCATACAATTCCAGATGAAAAATTAATCTCCCTTGCACCTCAAAATAACTCTGATTTTCTACTTTTCCTAGCACACTTAAACTCAGACCAGACTCTACATTTTACGAAACTGTCAAGGAAAAGAGAGGGACAGTTCCTTGTGCTCCAACCATGTTAATCCATTTACATTTCACGAATGTTTCAATCTTTTTCAGGTCCACACACGTTTTTGAACATGAGGTACCCTTGGCTAGAAATTTCCTTTTGCTGGACCATTGTACCTCTTCTCCATCCGTTAAGCAAACACCCATCAATGCTTCTGAGATGTCTTTATAAGATAGAATAATCTAGTCCTTCCTTCCCCCTTTTGTGTTCCACTATACCTTAGGAAAAAAATCTATTGCAATTTTATACTATGTTCATTGCAGATTTTTTTGTTTTTGCTTTTGTTTTTGTATTTTCAGCCCCAGCATGATGCCCAAGAGGGAAACTAAAGTTTGTTAGAGTGGCTTAGTGTGTCTTGCCATTGACTCAGCCAGTGGTTCTTGACCCAGGTTGAATGTGAGAATCACTTAGAAAAAATTTAAAAATACAGATGCACAGGTTTTATTCAAGATGGATTAAATCAGAATCTTTGAGCACAGACTTAAGCATCAGTAGTTTAAAATCCTTCCCCAGGTGATTCTGATATGTAGCAAGTTTGAAAACTAATAGCCTAAGCCAAAGTCAGGAGGTCAGTTCATAGATCCAGCTGTGAAATCCTTCTCTGACATAATCATACTATCCTTTTTCTCATCCAGTGACAAGCCAAGTGTATTATGTTTGAGACTCCTCTCCAGCCCTATTTGACGTTCTGCCCATTTCTAACGGAAGACTGAGTGCCATGCAGTCTATTTCCAGAGCCGCCATGAATATTTATACATTGCCTGCATCTTTACAAATGATAGAGTAGCAAGATGAATGAGAGTAGTGAATCAGAGAAGACACACAGTGTGATTTGGGCAGAAATTTACTATCTCATTTCTATTTAAATCCTGATGACTCAGAGAAGGAGGCAGTCCGCATCCATTTCAGTAAATTCCTTAATGCTCTCCAGCATGGCACTTTGGATTTTAGCACTACTGGGGGTGAATTGATTTCTTCCCAGGAAGAATGTGCCCGTGTGTGTGTGTGTGCGCGCGCGTGCGTGCGCGCACGTGCGTGTGTATGTTTTTAAGTTAGATTATTTTAAAATACAGTAGAAAAAAAGGAACTCACTAGGCTAAGTGTTAATTATTTTTATTAAGCTTCATTTTCTATGCTGCCTTGATGAGGAGGATATACCTTCAACCCCTAATGAATAAATCTCAAGTCTGACAAAATGCTATTTGTTTCTAAATTGATTTTTAATGTCTTTAGTTTGCATTTTCTTCACTTAGTTAGCTTTCCAACAATTATTCATTAGATTTCTGTGCCTTTCTCATGCTCAAGTTCAAAATAGATTTTATAGGAGACAAGTGTCAAGATTTATTGTGGTAATGTTACAATTTGACATTTCGATACTAGAAGTGCACAGAGAGAACAATAATATGCATCCTTTCATCTTAGTCTTTGATTATCTGGCACATGTGGAGCCATTTAAAAACTATGCATTATAGCATAAAGTAAGGAAAATTTTTTTATAATGGTATCCACAAGCCTATATCACAAACACATGGGTGAATGTAATGGAATTTCATCAGGCACAAGGCACAAAGTGGGTTGAGGATGGCCCATGGTATAAAGTCACAGTTTGATATTATTAATTTTGGACATTTACTTAGAAACATAAATATGAATCATGAACACAGGGTTCCAAATTACTCTTCTGGATAAACAGATACTTAATTCTAAAATTTCCTATTTCTCCCGTTGTTTTTCGCTACTTAATCTTAGTGCATTCTTCTATGTAGTCTAAGGGCTGAGAGGACACTTATTCACATTTTTTCATGTACATTTTTGCCACACTCACTACATGATGTTGTCTGACTTTCATGGTGAGAACTTGGAAGTCTTACACTCTTTCAAAAATAGCCATTCTATAAGGTATGTATTCATTCAACAAATTAGTATTATGTCCATACTTTATATTAAACACTATATCAGGCATTGAAATTAAGTTATTTCTTACTTTTCTGAGACTCACAGTCTGGCAGGGAGACAGATTATTAAATTAAAAAAAACATTCTTAAATATTTACTAAACACCATGAAAAGTGCTATGTTATTGAGGTGCAGGGAATTATGATGACCTTAAACAGAGAAATCAGCTTTAAACTGAGGATCAGACAAACATGTGTCATCTCTGAGGAAATAATGTTTACATTCAGATTTGAAAGACTCTATTAACCATGTTTTTGTCAGAGTGGACGAGGGGGTTGAGAAATCATGGCTAGCTACATTTTATATCTCAAAAGCCCCAGTGTCCTACAAGAGACATTGTATTCATTTTATGTTATTCTAATTCTGGTGTCCAAGGAGCCAGCTGGTCTTGGACATATTGAGCCAAGTAGCCATATGACAAAGAGGGAAATGACAAAGGTCTGGTTCCCCAGAAGCAGAGGCCAAGATGAGAATTTTTGTTCAAGTGACTTATTGAGGCTCTCCTCTCAGAGTGGAGGGAGTGAAGGGAGAAAAAGAGAGTAAAACAGCAGAGTACACTCACCCAGAATCTGGCATTAGACTCATCATGCATGGGAAGCTGTGGAGATTGAATTGCACCAGGAAAAAAAGAAAAAAAGCAAAGAAGCTGCCCTGTTGTACCTTTCTCAAGCAGTAATTACCACGGATGAGACAGGTGGTATTCTTGTAGTCCTTTGGCCAGGGAATTATTTGAGAAAAACAAACAGAAAAGAGAGTTGCAATAAACTGCTATCAGTCACCACTCAAAACAGTTAGTAAAGCCCAGCCTCTACTTGTGCAGTGATTTCCCTGGATCAGTAGCAGCAGGACCTGGGGACCTGATAGAAATGCAAATTCCCAGATTCTACCTGCAACCTACTGTAATAGAAATCTTAGTGGGTGGGGCCCAGCATTTGCTGATCTAACAAGCCTTTAGTGTGATTCCAGTATATGCTCAAATTTGAGAAGCACTCTCCTGCAGGAAGCTTTTAAAGAGCCGGTGGAAAGTTTAAGTTCCTCATTAAGCCTGAACAAAATCAACAAAGGGAGATGGTAGTAGCCAAATTTCTAGTTTTCTAAAAAAGATTCCTATACTAGCAGGCAACATTTTAAATGTCACAAATGGATTTGCAGGTACTGGATTGTCACTTGCTTTGTTTATTGATATTTAATTTTCCTTTGAAGCCTAGCTCCGCCTTCAGCATCTGGGCTTGCACCTTAGGCTTCACTTTACTACTGCGCTGTTGGAGAACTGACGTGGTAAATAGGTCAAAGCAGTAACAAAAACTACTGGTGCAGGATGAAAATGGCAAAATGAGGGGATGATTAATCTCATGTCTTTATTTTTGACAGTATAGAAATATATTTTAGAATATTGTATTCTTCCCAGAAGTTTTAGATCTTTAAAAAGAAAAATACCAGATATTTGTTCTTAAAGTTGTGTGTGAATTTGGAGGTGATTTTAAAAATTGAGTGTAACTGCAGGTGATATTCAATTTATATAAGATCAGTAATATATGGAAAATTTATGTAAATGATTTAAGGACTGTGTGGAGGATCATGTTTTTTAAGTGCTCTATTATTTACTACTTTAGTACTTACCTCATGTCTTTTTTAATTGGATAAATTGTTTTGAGAGTAAATATTGCTTAATTCATTCAAAACTTCATTCAGTGAATATTTGTAAATTGCCTACTATGTTCAAAGCTCCTTGTTAGATACTGTCAATATAGAATTGAACAGAATGGATAAGATTGATGCTTTCAAGCTGCTCACAATCTGTGTTAGTTTTCTGCTGTAACAAACTACCATAGCCTTAGTGGCTTAAAACCCTGAATAGCTGAGACTAAGAAGCAGGTCTTATGAATTACAAAATTTACCATGTCCAGAAATAAAAATTAATAGTATTGATATGAAAGATGTCTCCAGGCTAACACTTCTATCTTTTTACAGTTAAATTTGAGCACCACCTATAGCAGGTGGGTAGAATATTAGGTTGGTTCAAATTTTCAAGTTTTCTCACAGTTTTCCATTATATACACTATCTTTTTTTTTTCATTTATTCTTTCACCTCCCCACTTTAAAAACAGCATTTTGTTGTGGGGCTAATATATATTTTTCTTATAAATTTATATATAAATTTTCATAAAAGTTATCTCATTTCTCCAGCCAAGAATAGTCATCTTTAAGATTTGGCATGTAAACTTACAGATACTTTTCCTGTGCACATATGTATAGAGAGCATGATGCTTTAAATGATCCTTGGTAACCTGATTTTTTTCTCTTCACAGTATATAGTGATATCTTCATGTATCAATTTCATGTAAGATTTGCATTTCTGATTTCATGGTAGTTATTTTAATAATATACAATGACTAATATTGACTATGTCATTCCCAATATTTTTCTATAACAAGCAGTGTAGCAGTGTACATCCTTGTATTATCCTACACAACATGTTATGTTTTCCCTTGGGATAAATTCCTGGCAGTGGAACTGTAGGGCCTAAGGACATTTCTGTTCTTTGTCTAATTTATGCTATTTTGACAAATTTTATACTCCCAGGGAGCTGCCTTAAAATCATTCTGAGCAAAGCAGGGTAATTAATTTAAAACAAACACATAAGCAAGAAAATAAACCCTACTCAGATTGGAGAGAGTTTGCTAATGGGCCAATGTGGAGAATAAAAAAAGAGAGGAAACAAGGATGATGTCCAGATTTCTGGTTTGAATAATCAAAAGTTGGTAATCATTTACCTAAATGGAGATTTTGTCCCTCTATTAAAACAAAAAGCAAAAAAACAAAGACTATTCAGTGAATGATTCCTTTTTTGCCAAGATTATTGTCTTTTCATATACAGAACAGTGGGGTATATTTTTTTTCTTGCTTTTGACCCTTTTCCATTTATTTTTAACACAGAAGCCATAGCTACGCTTTCTAACTATTAATCAAGCCATGTCATTCCGCTATTCAAAAACATCACTGAATTTCCTTCAAAGGCAGAGTGAAATCCTAAGCCCTCTTTCTGTCCACTCAGGAGATACAATTTCTAACCCAGGCTGCCTTTCTGGTCCCTCTTCTTACTTCTCTTCCCTACACTCATTCCTCTTCAGCTACGTAAGCCTCCCTGAGGTTCCCTGACATGCTTAGCATGCTACCATGTCAGGGAATTATATTTCCTGCCCCCAATTCTAACTCCCTTCCCCAATGACCTACAGGCTTTGCTCTTTTACTTTCCAGATCTCTGCTCAAAAGTCCATTGGCATCTTACCATCACTCTCCAGCTCCTCAACCGCTTTCCTTTTATTTGATAGCACTAACTGCTTGGATTTGTGTTTCCTACCTATTTATATGTGTATTTACTGTTTCCTTCACTAGAATATGAGCTCTAGGAGGGCGGGTACTTTGTTTCTATTGTCTGATCAGTCACTGGTTCATAGAAAAGTCTTAGTAAATACTTGTTGAATATATGCATATGTACAATAACCAAGAGTCGGGCTCAGATTTAGTTAGGGCTGGCCAGGTCACACCTTTAATTCCTTTAAGCAGCTGGACATGAATATGCTTGGGACTTGAATAAGTCATGCTATTGGATTTTAAATAATAATTTAAGAAACAAATGCTCTGCAAATTATTAGCATTTCTGATTAAGTGTGACATGAATGTTCAAAAGTCAGGTAAGATGAGAGGAGAAAAACTGGAATCTTCTTTCTTGAAAGATAGGGCAAAGCATCTGGTTTCTCAAGAGAGTAATTTCATATTAATTCATATTAATTCTTCAAAACATTGTTTCAGCATTTAACTCTTTTCTTTTTATAAGTGCTATGATTTGTGTGTGTGTGTGTGTGTGTGTGTGTGTGTGTGTGTGTGTGCGCTTCATTAATAAACCAAAGCAGCTAAGATGGTTTGTAAGGGCTGTTCCAGAACACTGGAATCCTATGTAGCAAGAGATGACAATTTTGTGAGTGCACCTTACAGAGTTGAGGAAATACTTTATTAAATTGATCTTAAATTTAATTTTATTCTCTGTACTCGTTCAAATTCTCCTGACTGAGATACCTGAGATTCTATTTCTCTGCAAGGTTGATGGAGATTAGAAACGTGTTTTGAGAAATGCTAAATGTAGCCCTGGATAATTTTGTACAGCAGCCAGAGGAGGTCTGCATCAGTTCTTAACCACCCACAAAGCTAATTAAATTTACCCATGTGAAAAGCAAACACCCACCCCGGTTATTTTGAGCTACCTTGTTCAAACGCTGTTTAGTTCCTTCTGCATACCAGCACTTCCCCCACCCCAAATCCACAGAGCCTGTAGCATAGCCAAGAGGTCAGTGCAGACCATCCTTCTTTTTGGAAATACTTGAGAGAAATTTTGTTTACAAACTATGACATTCTCATCACCAGTCTACTTCTACAATTTGTTTTGATGCTGCCTTAAAACTTACTTTCCTTATACTTTCCTCTGCGAAGTGGAGTTAATAAAAAGAATGTGAGTCTTAGATTCAGGTAGGCCTCCATTGGGTGAAAGCTTCATTTTTTTTATTTATGTGACTTTGGGAAAGTCACTTAGCTTCTCTGCACTGCACACAAGAGAAATAATAGAACCTGCATCACGGCATCAGTGTAACAATTAAAAGAGCTGGTATACGTAAAGAAAATAATAAAGCATGGGGTAGTTGCTTAATTATTATTACTTCCTTCCTCTTTGCCCCCTTTTTTATTTGAGACACGATGACGTTATTCTTTCATTTGTTAAACAATTCTTTGAGCACCTATAGTGTTTCAAACACTGGTGTTATGGTAGAGAAACAGTGATAAATAAAATGGTCCCTTCCCTCATGGCACTTACATTCTAATGGGGAGAAAACAATGAACATAGAAACTAATAGGCAATGCAATTTTAGATCGTGATACATCCTTGAAGAATATAAAAGAGTTTCTGGAATGAAGAATGACTCTGAGGAGTGGGAGCTAATTAATGTAGTTTGATTGGGGACAGTTTCTTTGTGAAAGTGACATCTGAACTAAAACGTGAAAGGCATGAGCCATTCAGATACTGAGCAAGAACCAGCTGTTGGCACTCCAGGGGAAGAAAAATCCAAGAACAGAAAGTGTAAAAATCTTCCCATGTCCTTAGGAAACAGAAAGAATGTAAAAGTGAAGACAGGACAGTTGTAGAAGAAATTGGGGAGGAAAAAGTAGAGTTTAAGTCCTATAGACTCTACCCTATAGAACAAGACTTTTCATTTCATTCCAATCTGATGTGCGTTGGATAGCCTTTGGGGTGTTTTGAGCAGGAAGATGAGAGGATCAAATTTACATTTTTAAAGATCTTTAGTTTAGACTTGTGATCAATGGACTGTGGAAGGGCAAGAATTAGGGACCCAGTGTGACCCTTATTGTTAGTACATGAGGCAACTGGAGTAGGTTGAATCGTGTTCCCCAGAATGACGTGTCCTAGCCCTAATCCTGAGTACCTGTGAATGAGACTGTGTTTGCAATAAGGTCTTTGCAGGTGTAATTAACATAAGGTTCTCAGAATTAAATCCTCTTGGATTTAAGATGGGCCCTAAATCTAATAACTGGATTTATAAGAGAAGGGAGTGGGATATTTGTGACACTGAGACTCAGAGTTAGGAAGGCCATGTGATGATGGAGGCAGAAATAAAGTGATATGTCTACAAGCCAAGGGGAAAGCAAGGATTCCCAGCAGCCTCCAGAAGTTAGAGAGGCCAGGAATGGATGCCACCAGAAGGAGCCATCCTGCCAACGCTTGGTTTTAAATGCTGGTCTCCAAAATTGTGAGAGAATACATTTCTGATATTTTGAGCCACAAAATTTGTGGTAATTTGTTAGGGCAGCCCTAGAAAACAAATAAAGCAACTAAGGGATCATTTATAGGAAGAACATACAGAATGCCTATTTGATGTCCACGGAGCGGTAGATTTAAGACTGAAGAAGAAAAAGAAACTATCTTCTGTAAGCCACACTGGAAAGGTATGCTTTTATTTGGCAAGAATGTTGAAACTTTGACTGAAAATCTCTTCTGCAGGGTTAGAGGGGCATCTGAGAAGCAGGCCTCAAGAACAGACTCTGTTTACTTAAGTGGACCCATTCCATTCCCAAAGAAAACCCTCCTCGCTCTGTGAGGGCTGACTAGGAGCTGAAGCCAGTTCTCTCACCTACTTGACAGTTATTTCTAATAGTACATTATCACTTGTCTATACTGTAATACTGTTATCAGTAGCCAATAATGAATACAGCAGGTCCTCAAATAATGCTGTTTTGTTCAATGTCATTTTGTTATAGATGGGATGCTGTAGGAACTTATTCATGTTTATATCAATTGGTTTCCTTATACATGGTTTTACTTAAAGTTGCAGAACCTGTTGACAAGGTCGAATGAGGACTTACTGTGTCCTGAGGCAGGGCCACTTCTTTAAAGCAAAAAACTTTGTTACCTGCAAAGCTGCTGCAGATAAGGAGATACTTACTAATGGGATATGTACAGAGTGATATTTTCTACTTGAGTAGAGTGACTAAAATTTAAAGATGTGGCAATTATTTGCTTTTCATATTTCCCAGGTGATAATAAAAGTGAACATTTATGGAGTTTCTAATATGTGATAATGGGCTATGCTATCACTTTTATGTGAAATTCTTAAAGTAGGCTCCAAAGATGTATATTAATCCCATTTGAAATATGAAATAGCTGAAACTCAGAGAGATTCAGCCATCACCTATTAAAGTCTATTATTATATAAAAACAGATTTATATATTTAGACATCTAGTTAGCGACTGGAAAAGCTAGGGTTTGAACTCAGTTCTGTCAAAATGAAAGCTTCTTTACACCTATGGGTTATCACAGTTTTGCCAAAAATATTGCACCATAGTCCTCCATAATCAGCACAGAGCTATTGTTTTAAATTTGGGTAGTAAAAGTCATCTTGACCCTAGAGATTGATGCTGAAGACTCTCAGGGACATGTGGGCACTTAGGCCACCATTATGACGGAGCAGGATGACACAGGAGTGGAGGAAAAGTCACTGTTTTCATTCCTCCTGATGTCCTCAGTAAAATCAGCATGCGTTGGGCACGCCTACAATTGGCACAAGAGAGACAGAGACAGTCGACCGCTCCATCATCGGTCCTCGTGTTCTCTCTCTAAGCCAGGCAGCCCAGATCTGACATTCTGACTGGAGCCCAGTCATTAAACAATAATTAGATTGGCGCTTTGCTCCCCTTCTAGTTCAAGCCTTAATAAACCGTTCCCTTCTCCCTCTCTTTTTCTTGAAATCCCAGATAAGGTCATCCCCTTCTCCTCTCTGTGGCTTGAACTATCAGTCTGGGTGTGTTGCAGCTGTGGGCAAGATGATTTAGATGAAGGGGAGAAAAGGCCAAAGCACCTGGAGTGATGAATACACTCCTTAAGAGAAAAATATTTATG
Source organism: Eidolon dupreanum (assembly GCA_028627145.1). Taxonomy (NCBI): domain Eukaryota; kingdom Metazoa; phylum Chordata; class Mammalia; order Chiroptera; family Pteropodidae; genus Eidolon; species Eidolon dupreanum. The sequence continues at coordinate 12,840,732 of CM053510.1, forward strand.
TTAAAAATAAAAAAGAGCCAAGTCTACTTCCTTGACACTACCTACTTGTTTCTCGGAGAGCACTTTGGGTCTCACGCAATGTAATTGGCCCATTAAAAAATCAGCAGCATAGTGTCTGAACTCATTTAATTTGAAAGCACGTTTGGATGAATCATTTAGATATTATTTTATCTTTTGCCTCCAAGATATCATCAGGCTTCAACCTCCATCAGCTGCCCAGTACTCTTAACCTACCTGGCCATTTTGGTCCCAAAACATGTTTCCTTTGGATTAAAAGAGAGCGAGTTTTCGATCCATACCTTGACCATGATTAACCCTGCCCAGGCTGCAGTGAGTAGATAGAAGACAATGATTGTCTTTAAAAGACTACATACTTTTTGCTTGCAAGGCTATGAGCATTTTATCTTCTTTTTTCCTTTCTATGGTTGTTTTTTAGATATCCGTGATTATATCAAAACAAGTGTCAGATGAGCATTATAATATTCTTAATTATTATCAGTATCAGACACTAAGGAATTAGAGATAACCAAGTTTCATTTGCATATCATCAATTGCATCAATAAACAAATTCTAAATTAGTTATTATTAACCAGGTACAGTTTGTTGGTATATATTGGAAGTGATATTTGTACACCAAAATTATTTATTACCAGTGTCTATGTGAATAAAGACCAATTTTTGGTCCAGAAAAGAAAGTACTACTCTGCGTTAAGTACTATACAAAGTGATGCAGAAAATTTAAAATAAATAGTTTCTTATGTGTAGAGTCTGATTGCTCTAAATAGATATACAAGTATTTTCCCAGGTGCATTCTGCAATATTTCATTTGTGATCTATTACTTCATAGCAACATTACTACAGATCTAGTGGCTTAGAATAAGCACACATTTATTATCTCACAGTTTCTATAGGGCAGAAATCCAGGCAGAGCTTAGGCTGAGTTCCCTACTTTGGGCTCTCTCAAAAGGCTGCAATTAAGATGACTGCCAAGGCCGAGGTCTCATGTAAGATTCAGCTGGGGGATGATCCACATCCACAGAGTGGCCAAGATCAATGCACATTGTAGGGAAGGCTGAAACCATGACTGGAATGCATGGCAGACCCTTAGCGAGCTTGGGGCTCTTTAAGAAAATTGCATTAACCTTACCTTATATGAAATCACAACACAGATCTAAGAAATTTGACATCGTGTAGTACAGCTAGGCGTTCAGCATTAATATAGTACAAGTTTAAAAAATAAACATTTGTCTGCACAATGGCACAGTGAAAGGAGCCTGAAGCAGTCTTAGAATGATAGAATGGCTGCCAGCAGGGTGTGAAATACTTTAAGAACAAAATTTTGGCAGAGAATATTTGAATATTATTTATATTATTATGACTCCTTATACTATAATGAAAGTAACTAAAAGCGTTAAGTATTTATACCATTCCAGATACTTAATTATTAGTTATTTTATTCTGATAAGGCTCTCCCTATTAATATTATTATTTTTTTATAGATAAAGTGAGACATAGGTTGTTATGGAACTTATCTAAGATCACACAATGAGAAGGGTAGAGCTGAGACTCTAAGTCCTTTATTTTTAACAGATACAATATATTGCAAATCCGCATCCATGTCATACCAAAAAGAAAAATAAATTTGGTGTAGTTTTAAAAAAATTATCCAAGAAAATTTTTTGGCAGACCCCAATAGTAGAGCTGTGAGTGGCAATAGGTCTTATCAACCAGTCTGTTGTCATTTATATCTGGCTGCTTTACACCTGTTGATGGTATTTGTAATAGCCCTGCAATGAAGATATTAATGGGAACACTTTGTTTTTTTTGGTGAGCAAACTGTGGTTTGAGAAATGATCACTTCTCTAAGGTCACAGAGCATGTTTTAAATTATGTTTATCGGATTTAAATGTTATCCACATTCTTTACATTACACCAGGCTGCGTCTTCTAATTATTAGCAGGGAGAAAGAAATCTCAACAAACTCATGGGCATAGTGGCTTCTAGTAACAGGTCCCTGATATCAGTAGCCTATAGGAACAAGTCTCCTTTCTCTTGTTTTTCCTGTGCTTAGGCAAGTGCATGACCAAATGAAAAATGATTGGAAGACTCATTTTTAGCACCAAAAGAAGTCAATCATTTACCTTTTTCTGTGCTGGGGGTTTAAAGAAAGAGATTCAAATTACATTAAGAGGATTTTAAAATCAAGATAAAACCTTTTCTTATGCACCTCTGCCTCTAGCAAGGGATCATGAGGGGGCCAGTAGAGTATTAAAAAGGACATATACTTAAGTTTCGTTTCTACTTAATTTTGCCTCTTTTTTTCCCATTCCAAATGTTCTGTTACATTTATTCTTTGTGAATGATTAAACCAGTAGAAGTTTCGAATCCTTGCATTTCTTTTTTTCCTTTGAACAAATTCTTTTTCACCCAAGAAGGTGAAGGATGTGAAGGTCAGGATTATGTCCTTTTTTAGTTTGTGCTTAGCTACAGTCATAAAACTCTATCAAACTTAAAGGGAGAAAGGCCAAAAAACCCAGTCTTTTTCTATCCTCAAGAACTGTAGGTATTGATAAGCTTCGTAAGGGGGCCCTGCCATATCTCAGCAGAGATTCAAAGTGTCAGGAATCCAAACCCTGTGTCAGAGGTTATTTCTGCTTAACTAATTAAAATAAGTATTGCCTTTGAGAATTTTCCCATGTGTTTAGTCTAATAAAATTTCATTCTTCATTGTTGATGATAGTGGTAAATTCATGATAATATCGAGAATATTATGAAAAATTGAACAAATTCTATCCCAATGAAATAGTATTATTTGTTTATGTTATAGTTCATGAATAATGAGGTTTATTATTTTTCTTAACTCTTTCTTCCAGCCATTCTGTAATATAACTAAGCAAAGAATAATAATTGATTTTCTTAGATGCTGTCTCTCATATACCAAACCTTAGGGGTCATGGAAAAGAATTATCAACTGTTGAAGAGCATAATAATTTAAAAAAAAATGCCTTCTACATCACTGCTTCCAGAAACAATAATGAAGTGATATTATTTTCAGGAAGTTCGGTAATACTAAAAACCCATGGGGAATTTTTGCATTGTTCCTAGATGTAAATGTAACTCGGTTGGGGACGTATAAGTAGTACACCACTCTTCTTGACTGAGCCAAGACAGACCTAACATAGATTCTAGGACATTACTTAAAGGTTGAATGCCCTAACAGATTCCATTATGCTACTGAAATATATAAAGTTGCTATTTATTTTCTGACAGCTAGGTTTTTCTTTTGCTTTTTCTATTTCCTCTGTTCTTCTCTCAGTAAAACGAGTTTGTATTGTTTAAACTGAGCTAGAGCATTGGTAAAATTCTGGCTTCGTGTGTCATTCCATGAATTTTACAAGGACTCTTTGCTTTATTCTGCTTTGAGGGCAAAATTCTTGATTTGATTTTGAAGGTTCCCAGTCCTTAATCTTAGGCTTCTCACCCAAGTCATACTTCTTCATTCTCCCAATCAGCTACTGCTTTAATCAGCCCAGTATTTATTGTTGTAGAGGTAACTTTAAGTATTGGCCATGTCGTTCATTGTGACATGTCTTTAATTTTCTTGAACATTGGTTTTCTCCTCTGTCAAATGGGCAGCATAATATTCTTGAACTCAGAGTATTGGGCTGGATTAGGTATAGAAAGAGTTATTACATACTATGAAGTATGAAATATTAGTCATTAAAATGATATCATATTCATTCTTACTTGTAAGGTATTTGGTCATCTTTTGACTAGTCATCCATTCAGTAAAATTGTGGAGCTTTACACAATTGTGTCAATCCTATATTAAATATGGTAAACTAAAAAAAGAGTTATGTCATTACCCTCACAATATTTATTTACTATTTTACCTGGTAGTAGGTTAACAGAAGTAAATGGACTATTCAAAGAGACAGGAGACTTGCATTCTAGTTACTGTTCTGACACATCTCTGTGACCTTGAACTTTCCACATCTGGGAAGTTAGATGTCACGCTATACCATTGCACTGTTCTGTTTCATAACAAATATTTGTAAATTTATGCCTGATACATGATAGTGTGTAAGTGTACCAAAACTTAAATATGTTATTAATTCTAAAAATATATATCTTCTCTTTATAATTGGATTGTAAACTCATTGAGAGCAGAAGCCAAGCCTTGGAATAATGTAAAACCTTCACCTCGGCTCCAAACCCTACTGGGATATCTAGCCCATATCTGACACAGAGTAAATATTCTTGCTTGATTATTTTTCATCTCTACAATCAATTAATTCACATTCTTTCAAGTTTGGCAACATTATTCTAAGGGTTTTCATTAACCAATTACTACAATAAGAGATTGAGCATGAGGATGTGGGTCTATATGTATGTATATGACTTTTCTCTTGTTTTGAGAGCAGTATTCCTTGCTATTAATTTCCATATCAATAGTTTGAGCCATTTGATACTATCTTAGGCTCCTACTTGTAAATCACAAGTCTTCTCTAAAGGGTAATTCGTATATATCCGAAACTATTTAAAAATAATTATTTGCTCTCTTTGTATTATACTTTTTCATAAAATATAATTATTCCATAGATTCTGGATGATAAACAAAGAAAACTGTATGAAGATTATACAAATCACATCTTTTTAGAAAGCCCCTCAGCTTATTCCACACCTGCTCTCTCTTTCTCCTAACTTTAAATATGACCTGCCCAGTTTGTTGCATTTCTTCACCTATCTATTCAATTATTCGTACATACATTGATAGATATAGTTATTCATTTATTCATGCACTCAATATTTATTGAGTCCCCACTATGTGTTAGAGGCTGTGGTTGGTCTCAGTCAATAAATACTTTTAAGTACCCCGTGAGCAAATAGTTGCCTGTTACCTGCATGGCCAATCTCACATTGATCCGCCTACCCCCAGGCTTCTTTCTTTCCATGTGTTTATGCTTCACTCCTCTCCAAGTGCTAGCAGAAAGTAATCATTTTGACAGAGCCAGAATAATAAAAATACCCACAATCAGGTGGTGTTTCTTCTTTTTCTTCTTCCTCTTCTTTTTCTTCTTCTTTTTTTTTTACAATCCAATTATAAAGAGAAGATATATATATATTTTTTTTGTAAAAAAAAAAAAAAAAAAAAGGCCCTTTACTACACCTCCATAGACAGATTTTATAGAATCTATGGTAATAAGTACAAACTGAAGCCCTTACTAATACCAGACTTTGACTTCAAAAAGGGAAATTGCATTTTTAGACTATTTTTTATTGAGAGAATATTCACTTGTTCACAATTCTTAAACTACTGATTCGACTTTATAGTGATGAAGGTACAGGCACTATTTTTTTTCAAGTTATTTTTGAGCCAAAGGATCAAAAATAAATATTGACATAGAAGGGCTAATTTACTTCCAAGCGTATAGGTTTTTCACTTGCTCTGAAAAAATTATGTTCAAACCTAGCAGTTTTGATTAGTAAATTTCATCCTGGCACAATCGATGTTTGAAACTTTAGGTAGAGGTGAGGAATGGAAATCTACTGACCTCTTCAAGTATTTCTTCCTGTATGACCAAAAAATGAGAAGTTTTTAATTTGTATTTTTAAGTAATCAGTTCACTTGGAAGCATATTAAAAAGCATGACACTAAGAGACTGTAATATGTTAAGATAATGTGATGTAAAAGCAGCTGAACAAGAAAGATGCTGATAGAATGCTATGTAGGATTTTTCCCCAGGGAAAACATTTAAATCCTTGGGCTCAGAAGTGAGTGTTGGGCTCTGTCACTGAGCTCCTCTGAGAGCCACATTTGCTAATAGGCCTTATGGATGGGTGCACAGATGTCGTAACTTATAAAACACTTTAAGAAAACTTGTATATTTGAACCACATAGACAATTGAGCAAAAACTGTTGAATAATCAAAATCAACATTATAAATGTTTTCCTTGCATAATTTAAAGCACAGACTAGCCACTGCCTTGCATATACCAACTGTTTTTATCATCCTGGCTTTGAGTAGGATCATCCACAATCATTTAGAAGAGGAAAATGTTCTGCTAGTGTTGAACTCCAAGAACAGACCACCTCAGTTTTGCTTGACTCGTCATTCTCTTGCATAGAAGCATCCATTGTTTAAAATGTACTCAACACCACTACGTTTCTAAATTTTAAAAATCAACTATAAATGTTCATAGTTTAGAGTAGCAGTCAGCAAACGCTTTTTTCTATAGGGCCAGATAATAAATATTTTAGGCTATGTGAGCCATATGGTCTCTAGTGTACCTATTCAATTCTGCAGTTGTACTATGCAAGCAGCTATAGATTTACATAAATAAATGGGTGTGGCTGAGTTCCTAGAAAACTTTTTTTTTTTTTTTTTTTTTTTTTTTAGTAAAGCTGGGCACTAGAAAGATATCGCCTGCATGCCATAGTTTGATAATCCCTAGGTTAGAAAGTAAAATAGTTGTTATAAAAATAACACTCTCACCATTTTCTACTCACTGGAGTCTGTGTGTTTCATGCTTTTAGCATGTTTTTTTCAAAATTTATCTCCATATTTTTAAATAGCATGCCATTGTCTTAGATTTTGTCTTGAATTTTTTTAAGCATTGTCTATTGAGTCTCCTTGTAGAGGATAAAGAATATCTCCAACCTCACTTCTTATATGCACTCTTCCATTTTTCCAAATATCCTTTTTAAAAAAAAAGATTTTATTAAAATGTAGCTAACATACAATATTGTAATAGTTTCAGGTGTATATCATAGTTATTGAATACAAATATCTTTTTATTATAATTTTAACAAGATTGTTATCTAGATTTGACATTCTTTTGGTTTACAAATGCTATTGATAACTGAAACATGTTGACTATAAGCTTCACTGCAGAGTTAGCTGACCATGTTGTTTCTTTTAGGAATGTAGACAATCAGCAACTTCTTTATGTCTTTTTTCTTGAGTTCTTCAGAGTCTCTTGGAGAAAACTCTTTTAACTTCTCTCAGAGAAGCTTAGGTCTGACTACTAGAGTTCCAGGAATAGGCCTACGACTCCATTATCTCCAATTTGTTTGAGATATGTCTACTTTATACTATATTTCAAAATAAATTATGATTAACACCCCCTTTAATTCTCAAAAGTCCTGCAGTTGAGGTGGTAAATTATAAGATCATGTCAAGTGGGGAAAGTTGGAGGGATCTAAAGGTTCATGGTATTCAATTTTAAACTTCCTTCACACATTTTATTTTCTGATTCATTAGCAATCAGTTAACTAAATCCCTCAGTGTCCAGTTTGGTGGCCTACTTTCAACTGTGGCTCATATCTCCCAGTGCTGAGACCTTCTGTTTATACTGGTCAAAAATAAATGCCCAATCATATGCCTATAATAAGAAAGGGTAGTTGCCAGGCTGTGGTGGCTAAAGGAGGGTTTATCAACTTTCTACACAGACTTTCAAGCCATTTTCCTGGTTTTAGTTCCTGCATTAAAACTTTGAGGTACCTGTTCCATAGGGAGTTCTGTGGTATGAAGAAAGCTGTTTATCAGTGTTCCCTACTGCTATTAAGGTTCAGCCTTTACAGTCTGCTCATCAGTCACCACTTGTCTATCTGCTTTTTAGCTTCCTAAATTTTGTTTTTGTTATCTCTCATTTCCTTTTTCTTTATGGATTATTGTATTTACAAAAGAATATATATGTATATGTGTGTGTATGTGTGTATATGTATGTATGTGTATATATATCACACTTACAGTGGGTTTAAGGAGGAAACAAGATTAAGACTATACAAAGCATTCTAAACTGGGAAATTATACAGTTGCTGTCTTTCTTACTGTTTGTCTCTCATCTTTGTGAGTGGAAGGAGATGGTCAACATTTGATCTCTTTATCTTTATTTCTGAAGAAGACAGTTTCAGTTCCCTCCCCTCTTAGTTTTCTGCTCAGTTTCAACTGATCTAGTTCTTCAAACTTCCTTCACATATTCTTTTTTCCAAGCTATTAACTTTCCTTGTGACTCTCATGAACTTTTGTGAGTTCTCCTTAATTTATAAGTTGTAATATATAGGAAAAAGTATCTTTGTGTTATGTATTTTGGAGGAGGAGTGTGATCTATGAAAGAGTGGGAAATAATGATGGATGAGTGACTACTAAGTAAAAGGCATATTTCTATGAAAAGGTCCTGTTGTTGTTGTTGGTTTTTTTTGTTTGTTTTTTCCATTTAATAAAAGATAAAATTGCTTTCCAGAGGGGTTAAGAAATTTGCCCAAAGTTACATACCTATGAAGTAGTAAACCTAGAATTTGAGCCAAGAAGTATCAGTATTATACCAAGGTCCAGTCTTTTCACTCCACCATTGAATTCAATAAGCTTCATGTTAAGAGGATGTAGAAAATGAGATTCATAAAGACCTTTAGGCTTGTCATTGAACAACACCTAACCATTTATAAAGCATCTATATTCTTTATCACACTTGAATTTTTCAAAAACACCGTAAGACAGAAGAGTTTTATTACACTTTGCAAGGTGAAAAGTGAATTGTAGGGATGGGTAAGTGAATAGTTTGAGGTTATACCAGCAGTCAGTCTTAGAGACCAGTCCGGAACCCAGGTTATTTGACTAGTGCTCTGAGAATGTTCTGCTAACCTCATAAACCAAATATAACTACGTCCATTGTGGTACACAATAGAATAACTGATCTTAAAACGTCTAAACTGCACTCGTGCATACATGGTCAAGCAGTGTTCTCCTCTCGTACATCCCATACTGTCGGCCTAAGATATAAAATTTGAATAAAATAAAAAGGAGTCCAGTTTTTCCTTCAGGTTCTAGATAGAATTATTTAACAAAAGGCACCTGGAGATAAGAATAAATAAATCTGACCATGTATATATTTCCAAAATTTGTAGGGAATAAAAACACTTTGATAATGTAATTCTTAGATAATCAGCACAACTATGTCCATCAGGAAATAACAGAAGTTAAATCACATGTGCTGATTTTTTCTTATAGAAAAAAAAAATTGTACAAATTACAAGAACGGAGGTTTGGAAATGTTCTTTATATGGGAAAAACAAATTTAATTTGTGACCAACAAATGGTCTCTAAATTACCTTCACCTGAGAAATTGGAACTCCCCAGACCTTTAAGATTCTTTTTATGTAAACTCTCACTGCCGTCAACATAATCAGTTGTTTGCCACTGATCAATCTTTTGCTCAGTATATAATGGAAAGATTAAGGAGATTATATCTCACTTCTGTGGATGCTTCTTGCCAAGCAAATTACTTCAGTATCACTTCTTTCTCTATAAATGGTGAGCTTGCAACTTCTGGGCCATATTACTTTATTTACAACTCCTAGCAAAAATGGAAGATATGTTGATTTCTAGATTATCTGCATTAGAAGCAATGAGGGTTTTGTTTGTTTGTTTGTTTGTTTGTTTGTTTTAATATAGCCAATTCCAGTGCAACTCATTTCTATCCACCAATGACAGACTTAATCTAGCATCAGGGCATTCTAGTTTCAATTCTAACGTATAACATTCCATTATGTTGATGGGCAAACTAATGTTGCTATTCATTAGTTAAAACTTGTTTGTTTTACTCAATCACAGTGAACTTTGCTGATTTTTATGTCAATTACATTTTTTACTTCATTCAATTCAGCCAACAATTACTGAACTGCTCTCTTTTCTAAGGAACTCTATAGTAGGAATATAAACATGTTCTTGTCCTCAGTGGTTATATATTCTAGCAGATTAGATATTACAAATGATTATAAGTTTTTAAAAAGCTAGAAAAGTATAAAGTAAAAGAATTAGTTGAAGATATATCAGGGTGTCCTCTTCAGTTGTTTTCCTCATGTCCCTGGATAATATAGATATTAAAACACTTTGAAGGTATACCGAACAGGATTATTCACCACTTGGCTCAGCCTATATCTGAAAGAGAAGACTGAATGGCAGGAAATAGGTTACCAAGCTCTTAAAGACCTTGTAGAAGTTAACATATCCCAGTATCTCCTCCCTTGCAGATACCAAGCCTTCTCCAGCTCTATTCCCATATCTAAAGTAATAACTATGTTCCATAATATTTTTTGGAAAATATATCAACTCTTCAAATGTGTAATTATTCTGCAAATCATTGCCTAGGAGAGCAGGGATCTATATACTCAGGTTAAAGCCACCACCAAAACTCAGACATCATATTTCAGTCTCATGTGCTGAAATCTGCATCCTGTTATTCATTTTTGGATAACAGCTGATGTTTGGTTTGTTCCTTCATTCAGTTTCTCCATACTAATCTAGGAGATATATTTTAGAACTGTTTATTCTAACCTAATCCATAATTTCTAAATAACACAATGTTTTAACCATATAAACCAATCATTGACAAATTGGTTTACAGATAGAAGGAAAGAAACAAAACATTTATCACACTCTTCCTGCAGGGAAGGTCTTGACTCACTAATTTCATATGAGGAGGAATCAGTAAGTGTTTATGGAGAAAGTAGAAGCTAAAATGGGTGCAGAGAAGCAATAAGAGTAAATATTCTGGTATAAGCAAAGTCATGGATGCAGCAGCAAAAAGGGCCTTGGGTGATATTAGTACATATGCTCACTCTCTTCTGTTTATCTCCCGAAATTCATTCTCTACCATTTGGCTCCCCTTGTCCTCTGAAATCCTCTTGAGTTCTACCACTATTGGAGCCCCATTGGTAGGAAATGGGAAGAAAGGAGGAGAGCAAGGCGGAGATAAATCAATAGCCACCAAATTGTAGAAATCTATTGGTGTTTTGAAACTCCTACTAAACAAAGGAAGATAACTAGATTCTTCTGTTATTATCCTGGGTACTGAACCACACTTGTAGCTCTCTTATAACTGGCTACTACCTTTGTGAATCATCCCTTTATTAAACTCTCCTCAAAAACTCTCACATTTACCTAATCAACTGTGTCATCTATTTCCTGTGGGGAATGTGATTGAGTCTCAGCCTGAAAGTGACTCTGCATTTCGAAATTTGTTCTTTTGTTTCTAACCACCACTCTAACTTTTTAACAGTGTATTTATTTTCTTTCAAGTTTTCCACCTTTTTTTTTCCTACTTACGTTCCTACTGAACTATTGGACCTTATTGTATACTACTTTGCTCTTTAATTTCTCTGGGTCTTTTGATTGAGCTGAGTTTTGAAACTCCATGTAGAATGGGACTGTTTTACTAATAACAATACCAAAGCAAGAATAAGCCCCTCCTGCATCGTGACTGTCATGGTTGTTTGATATTTACTGATGAATATCCCTTTTAGATTGGACTCCACCTTTAACCCAGTTTGTGAGTTCTTAAAATATCAATGACCCATGATCATCTTGAATTTTTAATGTAATGAAGAGTGATTTGTTCTGAGACTCTCTGGAGTTATGTATATACTCTTCCACTAATTAGCTAAATGAATATTAGAAGTCACCTTTTGACTTCAGTTTCTTGGTCTATTACATAAACGAGTTTTCTGTTCTGTAAAATTTTATAGTCTTTGGGCTTATATTGTAGGTCTTCAGAGTGAACTGAATAGACTTTAGCTAGTTTATCTCAATGTAAAACATCACATGCAAGAACGAGAGATAATAATGAGAATAAGATAATAATGAGATAAGAATGAGAATAATAAAATATTTTCTATAAATTCAATAAAATATTTCTCTGGAACTGGACAAACCTCATTTCTATGCATGGGTTAATTTGCATGGATAGAGGCTGGTTATTTTATTATTACTGTTTGATTTTTATTAATCTCTAGTTTTGCTGGATACATTTCCTTTTTTTTTTTATTTTTATTTCTAACTCAGTACTACAGAACAGATGGACTTTGTGTAACATAGTGGGTCTTAATACCACTTGATGATTGGAACGGTTGACTACACAATGTCATTATCATTCAGACTACCCACATTGGTAGTAGAACGAGTAACTGATTGGTTTACTGATTTGGATAGAGTTTGATAGAATAAAACAATAGTATGTTACTTGCCCTAGGGTGGGAGCCCGCTGGGTGAGACTTGCTCATTTTTCTGGATTGATTGATTGATTATTCTGCTGTACACAGTACTTATTTATGTTGTTGCCCAGGGTGACTGAGCCATGCAGGAGTGTTGGCAGTGATATCCTGTTCCTGTGGAAGGTGAGAATGCTTTGGATAAAGAAACAAACATACAGAGCCAGCCTTTTAAAAATCAAGCTGCTTTCTATTAAACTACCATTTGGGATTTTTTTTTTTTTTTTTTGAGAGTGATTTTATTATGTTCAGTGTCTTGGGCTTTTATGTTTCTCTTCTGCTTCTTGTTGCAGGTGCTCTAAAGAGGCTGCCTTTTAGTATTTTTTTTTTTTCCTAAATGCAGCCTTCAATTTGACATCTTTGATGTCATCAAGCTACTCTACTTTTTGAAGTGGGAAAGGAAATTGTATTGGCTCTGAAGTCAGGTTGCTAGTGTGGACTGATTGTTTGGAATGGCCCAGTCTACATAATCAAGGCATTCTTACCTCACCCAGGTACCTAATTAGTAGCACACTAGTATTGAACAGAGCTGTTGAATCTGTGTTCTAGCATTCCCTTCCACCCTACCAGTGGGTTTTTCCAGGCTATCAAGAAGAATGAAGTCATACCAAAATAGCTGCAATGCCCCTAATATTCTCTTTTGCAACCTCACTTCTGGCTAGCAAAACGATTTTGCCTAGCATGTGACATGCTTCCTGGCACAAAAAGATGAATGCAGAAAAGGATCCAAAGAGATTAAAAGATCAATGAATTATCCATTAAGCAATCAAGTCTCAATATGTCTCAGTTTGTCTAGGTTATGATTTATTGCCTGGGATAAATGGACCAAGATCTGTGAGTATTCCCCCAGGGTCCTTCCCTTTCAAATCTACTACAGCCATTTTTTTTTTTTTAAAGCCCTGGTCACTATTGTATAACTTTTTACTAGTTAACAGTATTTTAAATGGAATTTTAAGCATCACTCAGCTCAGATCATTTTAGCTGATAAGGGCACAAGGCTTTCTGAAAGTCAAAGGCAAATAACTTGGGGAATATAATTTGGTAAACATGGGTCAAAGATCCATCTGAATTGTGTGCCATCCATGTGGCAGATATTTAGATAGCCTGTTCACTGGAACACTATGGGGAGGAAAATGCCAAGCTTTGTTGAGCTTTCAGGAAATGGTACAGTATTTTAATTTGTTTTAACCTGTTTAAATTCTAATGTGTTAATTCCATCCTGGCATCAAATTTAGGAAAATAAGCAGTTTCCTGTACGTGTTAAAAACAAAGTAGCTTCATTTAAACTGTTTTAATATTCTAAAATGTTCTCAAGCTCTAATGTCATACATTTTGGTTTTCCACTTGGGGAGTGAGAACTGTGATGCAATCAGTTATGTGATGTATTTTATTTGTCAGCTTTAGATGGTAAAAGCTTCATCAATAAGCAATAGTCCACTAAAGGAAAGCCAGAATGGTTAAAAGCAATTCTAGGGAAAGAAGCTATGCCTTTCCCAAAGAGCGTGCATTTTGGAAAAATTCTATGCCACTGAGCACATGGACTTATAGCAAGTCTCAGTTGTGGCTCTTTCAAACAACCCCTTACCAGAATCCTTAGATATTGTTTCTTAGCAGTAGATGATCTTAAAGTAGAGAGGATTAAAAAATAATAACATAAATTCTATTAACTGTCAATCCATGCATACTCCTATCAGTTTCTTCCTTTATCTCAAAACATAGTAAGTGGTTAGTAACACAAATTCTGAAAAAAACATATTATGGTCCATTTGGATAACCAGTTAAGGGTACAACTCATGAACTAAGATGTCTGTCATTTGACCAGTTCTGACCCTCAGGTATATCACAAAGGATATATTTCTTTTCAGGTACATGATTTACTGTATTCAGATTTAGCTATTGAATTTATATTTTCTCAGATTTCTGGTTGCTAGTGAGTGCTTTTTCTGGGATAGTAGATCCTTATTCTAAAACTTTCTGCATTTTAGATTCCACATAGATGTGAAGTCATATGGTATTTGTCCTCTGTCTGACTTATTTATGTTTTCTCAGATTAAGTGTGACCTAAGCTACATACTATTTCAAAACTATGAAAATATTTTCTCCAGTATGTGAATATAAGTCAAATTCATGACAGATCAATGCATGTAAACCAGTGATTCTCAACTTTGGGAAATGGGGGACTGGGAGTAGCTGCGAATTTATTGTACAGGGGTTCTTCATTTTATGTGCAAACCAGGCATTACATGCCACCCGAATAAGTAATATGTTAACAATAATTTATTTTTAATATCATGGAAAATATGTGATGCTTAAAGAAATGAGCGAAGTGGACACTTAAAACCTCAGATGTTAATATAAGTTTTGGCAACACGATCATGTCTATAAATTCTCCATAGAAGGAGTTTAGACAAATTAAAATGACCTTTTGGCTGGTTGCTAGTGAGTACTTTTTCTGGGATGGTAGATCCTTATTCTAAAACTTTATGCATTTTAGATTCCACATAGATGTGAAGTCATATGGTATTTGTCCTCTGTCTAACTTATTTCATTTAGCATAATACTCTCTGGGTCCATCCATGTTGCTATTCTTTTTTGTTTCTTTTAATATCCTATTGTGTGGACACTAGGCTGTTTCTACATCTTGGCTTTTGTATATAACACTCCAATGGACATAGGATCACAATGGCCTTAATGTTCCCCTAAGTTTGACTAAACTATAAATAGGTTTCATTCAGACTATAGGCCCTGACTCCCTTTTACTTAGAGTGTTACTTATGAAAACTTGCAGCTATAAATTCTTTCTCTGCTCTTTGGAATCTAAACCTTCTCCCAGCCTCTTGCCAATTTTACAACCCAGAAATGTCTTTCCAAGGACCAGGGAGCCATCCTTATAAAATGTAATTGTCAAGAAAAATAGAACCCCCAATTCCCAGTTTCTGTGGAGGGGTAAGAGCTTACTTTAACAAGTGGCAATAGCAAACATATATGACCTACTAACCACCTCCTCCACCACCGCTTGTAAGGATTAGGGTAATGATAAGGATGATATGAAGTTCAAAGTTCAATGCAGCAGACACCTTTCTACTTAGTTATCACAAAGAGAAAGCAGGGACACTGAAGCGATCACTCCTCTCAGGTGTGGCAGTGAAGGAGCTGTAATAAACCAGGAGCACTGATTTGACCTGTATTAATGTCTTTTTTTTAAATAGATAAAAACTCCAACCCCCTCACTGATATTCTCCAGTATTTTTTCACTAGCTCACTCAACCACTGAAGCCTTTTGCTTCAGTGAAGTTGAGTTAAATCTCTCCCCTCTCTTGCAAGAGTTCCTCTACCTTATTGCAGTAGTCTTAAATAAAGACTTTCTTACTGTTTAACTCCATTTAGTGCAAATTTTCTTTGGCATCTTACAATCTAAAACATTGTTTTCACTTTGTTATGTTCCTGTTCAGTCTTTTTTATCATAAACATATGGCATACATATACTCAGAGCATGTATACATCTTTTTTTTTTATTTATCCTAAATATTTATCTGTGTTGCTCTATGATGGTCATAATTGTTACATGATGCCCTATAAATATGATACTTATATTTTTTTTCTACTTGAGACAACATACTAGCTAACCAGCATACCAGTGCACAATTACAAAGTCTTGTTTTCTCCCCAAATGCTTAGCCTTTATCATCATATGGTAGGGCCACAAGAGTGTATTCATTTTTGTGTTACTTTGGTAATATTGAGGTCATGAAATTAAACTCAGCTGTAGTAAGGAGGCAGGGCATGATAATTAATACTCATTTTTTAGGTTGAGTATTAAATTCTGATAGGTTGGCTTTAAATTAGTCCAGGCTGTTTCACAATCTTTAATCGCTCCCTACAAAATGGGATCATGCACGTTTGGCTATACATTATTGAGGTTATTGTTTCCAAAAATGGATTAGGCTGTGAGTGCTAAATGACTTGCAATGATACAAAAGGAGAAATATGTGATAAACAAGGGGAAACAGGACAGATATTTCAATATTAACGGGCACACTTTATATAGGGACATATTTGAACATGAAAAGTCAAGAGACAATGTAACTTTTGGGAGAAAGCAATGTTGAATAATCAGGGTCTCAGGTGGTAGGTAGGTGCAGGCAGTAAGCTGCACAAAAAAGAATTAGATGTCGGTGATGAGGTTTAGAAGAGAGTTTATGTTGTGACATATGTTGCTTGTGTCCTTATTTGTACCATCTTATAAAATGAAACTTCCTTTTTAATGACAAACCTGAAAGTTCCTTAAGACATCTTGAATTCAAAGGTGGTGGCATATCAAATTGCCATTGAAAGGATGATCAAAGCTTTTACAAAACAAATACTAACTGTTCTTAATGCTTTTAAAAAATTATTTGGTTTCCTTTTTTTCTTAAGTCTAAAGTGAAGATACGAATAAGTATTGCAGAGGTGAATAAAATTTGGCACATTTTTTTCAGCTCTATCCTATAAAAAAAATCAAAGAAATTTATCAATGTAGATTTGACATAGGAAATGCTGTGAAATATTTAAAAGAACTTGCTGTACTGTGAAGACTGAGTCATAAAATCAGATTTTGTTTAACAAAGTTAATACATTTCAAGCTTCCTCTGTCTCTAGAATTAATAAAATGAGAATGATGAGTGATTGTGGAATTGAAAACAAATTGGCTTGCACTTTGAACCACGTCAAGTTTGATTTAGCAGAGATGTTAATCTGAGGTGGTTTTATGTTGCTAGTTATGGGAAAACATTATTGGGACCAGAACACTCAGCCAGAAGCACTGAACGTGTGCCCTATGGATTCACACAAGCCAAAAATGGATTCAAGCCAGCTAAAAGGATGCTAGGTCATCACAAGCCTGTGATTCTTGGCTCTCTGCCCTAGCATCTCAGAAAACCTGAGACATCAAATTTCCTAAATCAATATTTCCTAATGATTATACAAGATTCACTTTCTATTATGTCAAGGAACATTTTATTTCAAATATACATGACCTTTACAAAGTGTCACAAGGTAGTGTCACGAGGTGTAATTGGTGTGAACTTGTTCTCTCTGCTGAGATTGCCCCCACAAATTTTATATATTTGAAGTCAAGAGGCTCCCAAATTTTGTTATTCTTAATCATTTTTGGATATTCTTCTAAATCAGGAGAGGACACTTCAAATTTGTTGATTCTACTCATTGTTGTGAAGTAACTATTCAAACAATTCTGGAACTTATTAAAAAGCTTGTATGTGCCAGGCACTGTTCTAGTCACTCAAGATGTAGGTGTGAACAGAAAGAAGTCAACATTATGTTCAAGTTTAATAAGGAAAAATAGCTAGTAACAAGTACAAAATATGTCATACAGAAAAAATAAAGCAAGATAAAGAGATTAGTTGCTATAGAGCCAGGGATGCTATTTTATATGGATCATGGAAAGCTTTTCTGATAAACATTTGAGCAGAGGCCTAAGGTAGCATGTGAAAGAGTGTTCTGAAGACAGATCATTCTATGCAGTGCAAGCTGTTAAGTGCAAAGGCCCTGAGAAGAGAATATACTGGAACTGTTTAAGGAACAATAAGGAGTCTGGTGGGGAGCTAATATGAGAGTTTGGGAGCTAGTAGAAACAGAAGCAGTGAAAGAGATAGTAGGATGCTGTACGTCATGATAAGTTATCTAGATTTCACTCCGAAGAAGATAGGAGTGCATACATGGGTTGTAAAGAGAGGAATCATTTGATTTGACTTCAGTTTTTGGAAAAAAACAAACAAACAAACAAAAAAAAACTCTGGCATCTATATGTCGAATGCAACCTAGTTGAAAATAAGGGCTAGAAGTCTTTTGCAAGAGTCTAAGCATGAGAAGACTACTTTGGACCAAAGAGGTAGCAGTGGCAGTGGCAAGAGATGGGCAGATTCAGAATATATTTTGAGTGTTAAACCAGTAGTAATTGGTAATGGGTTGGAAGTGGAATGTGAGAAATGGGAGTAAAGGCCAAAAACCAAGTTTTGGCCTGGTAGGATAGAATTGTCCATTAATAAGATAGAGAAGATTGAATCTTGGGCTGGAAAAAGGTAGGTATTAAGTGTGTGTTTGAGAAGCTTTAATTTTAAGACACTTATTAGGCTTTTAATTGCAGTTATTGAATAAAAATTCTGGATTTCAGGGGAACTATTGAAACTAGAGATGCAAATTTGATCATCAGTATGTGGATGGAATTTAAGGCCATGTTATTGGATGAGAACACCTAGGGAGTAAGTATAAGACACAGAAGAGAAGAGATCTGTGAATAGATCTTGCGATATTCCATCAAATATAAATTGGGACAATAGAGGAAACGCAACTACTGGAAAGGAATGGCATTTTGTGGTTGAAGGATAATAAATAGAAGGAATTAGCTTAGAAGCCAAGTTAAGAACAGCTTCTAAGAAGGAGGGAGGAATTAATTATCTCAAGAGTTGCTGATAGGTCCAGTTAACTGAAGACTAAGAAATGATCATTAGATATTTCAAGATGAAGATCAATGGTGATTTATTGGAATTATTTGTGTGTAATCAGAGGGCAGTGGCCTGTCAGGAGTATGTCTAAAAGAATAGAAGGGACATGCAAGCTGTTAAGATAGACAGTTATTTCCTGGAGTTTACAGTAAGAAGGAAAAATAAATGCTGTGAATATTGGTGAAAAAGAGAAATTTTGTTTGCATATTTAAGATCAGTTTGGGGGGGAAGGGGGAGGTAGATGGGATAAAAGGGGTCAAATATGTGGTGATGGAAAGAAATCTAACTATGAGCGGTGAACACACAATGCAATATAGATATGTGTGTGTGTGTATGCCTTACTGTTGAATTGTTCACCAGAAACTTACTGAATTTCATTAACCAATGTCACCAAAATAAAGATAAATTTTAAAAATTTAAGAAACACACACACACAAAAGATATCAGTATGAAAAGAGGGATAGTTTATTGTAGAAGTCTAAACACTTGATGAAAATCTAGTTCTCGACACCGTTATTTCTGTTACAGCCTCCTTTCCCTTTGCCTTCTGGTAAGTTCTCAGTGCAGTATATCCAGCATGAATGAACTGTATCCTAGACTTCACACGTCCTCATGACTCTCAGATTGCTTTCGATACTGAATTGGGCAACCAGAATCCAAAAAGCTTACTGCCAAACAGGAAAACATGTCTCATGCATCGTGATGCAGTCTCTCAGCCTCAAAATGATCCAGCTTCAGGAACTTCAAGTTGATTAAATGGGAATCAAATGGACTCATAATTCTGCACAGCAGCTTTCAGCACAATGGAGTTAAATTTACTACAACTCAGCCAAGGGTAGCACATGCCATATAATTTCCTCGCCCACACCTCTTTGGGTTTTGATTTACTAGAAAGTAGATTGTTGTTGACTGAAATGCAAACAAATGTTCCCTTCTAAAAAGTGTGTATAATGATGGCACTTTTCCCTCCTTCTCACATATGCACTCTTTCTTTTTTAAACTTTAGTACCTCTTCTGAAACAATTAAGATAATTTGGCCATTTAAGTACTAACAGCCACAGCGGTCTTGGAACCACTTACTTTTTTAGTATTAAAATGCAGTAAAAGAACATTATCGCTTATTGGAATTTTAATGTCTCTTTATTGGGCTAGAACTATAAAGAGCATTGGAGCTGACTTTGTATACGTTCTTAAGTAGACATTGAAAAGCAGGAAGAAAGGAAAGAAGTTTATTAAAAGTCACCTCAAATGACTCCAATTTTGAAGCCACCTTGGTGTGGTGTCTTTTGAAAACTGTTTTGTCTTGGACTGAGAAGCTTATGGACAGCCTGAGAGGGATTTTTTTGGGGGAGGGGGGCGGAGGAGGGAGATAATGCAGTGAAGAAAAGGTGGGGCCTCTAGTCCTTTCAAACAAAGAGCTTTCTCTTCAAAGATGAAAAATTTACTGTATTTCATTTTGTGGTTGTCATGAAGTCATTAATAACTCAGATTCCCATCATATAGCCCTTTAATACTGTAGTTAGCCTCCTGAAAGCCAAGTGTGCCCTGCTCTTCAGTTGTAATGAAGGCTATAATGGGCGGGCGAGGAGGGTCAGCAACCTTTCACCCTGCAGGATGGGCAAATGTCAAGTTTGCAATGAGTGGCATTTTCAGGGATGAGATTTTGGGGGGAGTGAACATTCAGAAAAGTTGCTTCTGAATGTTCATCATTATCACTTTATTGGAATGAGACATGAAATCGTGTCTTAGAGTGATGGCAGACTAGAGGTAGCAGTCCTAGGGTTTTGTACTCGCTATGTCACTTATTAATTGTGTAAACTCTCCAAGCCTCAGTTTTTTTTTTTTAAGTGAAATGGGGTAGCAACAGGAATGAAAACAAGAACACTGACAGCAAATACATATAAGACTATAGTCAAGCACTGTTCTAAATCACTTGTATTTATTACCTAGCTTGATTCTCAACAACTTAGATATGAAGATATTTATTTTACCCCCATATTGTAGATTAGAACACTGAAGGATAGAAAAGTTAAATAACTTGTGTAAGATCTCAGAACCAGTAGGAGGCAGAAACTAGATTTTAAACAGGCAGTGTGATTTTGGATTCTATTCTTTTTAACTGCACTGTGATACCATGGGGCTGCAGGTGGGGGTGGGAGTCGGGGGATGGGAACATGACAACTAAGTGAGACTATGTAGGCAAAATTCCTGGCATGCTGTAGGTGTTTAATAAATGCTAAATATTATTGTTGATGGAGTCAGATGTCCCATTAGCTTTTATTTTCAATCAGATTTTAGTAGACCAATATGATAAATAGAACTGCTACAACCTGGGAAGCAAAATTAAGAAACTTAAGACAATTATCTAAGAATTTCAGCTAAAAAATAAGTAAATCCAAACCAAAAAGAAAAATTTGTAATTCAAAAAGCGTAAGAGCTTTTGCTCTGTTCTTTTCTTGCCCTTGGTAAAATTGCTGTCTTCATTCTCCATCACTGTGCTTTTGGGTTCATAAATGCATTCAAAATCTTCACTGTTATTTTTCAGCATCAGTAGCTATGTCAGCCTCTTAGGTGGCTTCAATCTACTCTTTGTTTCACTTTCTTTGACTTCGTCGGAAATAGCTCTTACTTGCTAAGCTTTTAGAAAGATATTCCCACAACCAATAAAATGGGACCCTATTTCTTTTACTCCTGGCACAAAGGATATTGCACATTTGTCTATTTGTTTATATCCAGGTTTACAATTCCCAGGTAGGTAAGGACATCAACTGCTTGACATTTTAAGTGTTTTTCTTTTCTCCTTGTCCCCTCTATTTTTTGTTTTCATTTAAAAAATAACAGTAGAAAAAAGAACTTCTTGAAAATAGCATGCTGACATGAAATAAAGGCCACTAAACCCCTCAAGTCACCAATTTTGCCTTATTAGTGAAATTGTTCATTGTCTTCTTATAACCCAACTATAAACTGAGTTTGCCTCATTAAATAGGGTACCCTTTAGCCTGGTAAATAGATAAATTTATAGAGCCATTTGTTTAATAGAAATCAGTCTGGAGCTGTAGTAGGAAATGTGATTCTAAACCTTCGATTTTTTTATGTCTTTTCACAAATCACTTAAAATCCTTGGAACTTTATATACTCCACTGTAAAACAGAGTTATTAATTTCTACCTCACAGTGTTGTTTATGAGGCTGAAGCATTATATACATAAATCATCAAAATTCAAATCCAAATGTCAGCATCCCAGCACTGATAAAGCAACTCTCAGAAACCCTGTCTCTTTCCAGCTCACTACTTCATCATCACTAGGCTGTGCTTCTCATCTTTTGGCCCAATAGAGTTGCTAGGACTCCAGCCATCATATCCACCTCCAGGCAGCATGATGTAGAAAAGTTAAGAAAGACAGGTCTCTAACTTTCAAGGCAATTTCACAGAAGTCACATGCATCCAGTAACTTAGTCATATGGCCACATATAGCTG
This sequence comes from Eidolon dupreanum, assembly GCA_028627145.1. Classification (NCBI taxonomy): domain Eukaryota; kingdom Metazoa; phylum Chordata; class Mammalia; order Chiroptera; family Pteropodidae; genus Eidolon; species Eidolon dupreanum. The sequence continues at coordinate 12,862,758 of CM053510.1, forward strand.
TAAGGAGAATGGGAAATATCTTTGGTTTGGGCAACAAAGGACCTAGCTAAAAATTAGACTTTTTAATATTAAGGAAGGAGAAATACTGATAGACATTAAGAGTGTCTGCTACAGATTGCAATTATACCTGTGATTTTATTCTTTAATCTGAGCTTTAAAAAAGTGAAAGTCTTTACTGAAATGTTTCTATTTCAATGCTTTCTCTTTTAGCTTAAACAAGATAATTAATGGATGTGGAAACTCTTAAAATGTGTAAAAGAAGTAAAATGACTTAATACTTGTAAAGAGGGATGTTTTTATTTCCTTGTTTTATAGTGAGTGGCTTTGTAACTACCTGTATCAGGATATTAAAGAATTACTGAATCATGAGCTAAAAGTTAATTTTACATAAGAGGGTCAGAGATGTTTTGGAAACACAGCTAAGCGGAACATCAAACGGAATTGGCATAACCTTCAATGGTTGAAAGTAGACATTTTTTGAGGCTAGCATAGAGTCATAATTTTTGATAGAATATGCTTTTATTTTCTGAAAACATGGACAGATCTATTTTGTTTTTTCACAAGTCTGATCATTAAAATCATTCAGTATTGTACATAAGAAAAATTAAGATAGTTCTGTATATAATAAAAATAGGATTAAATAAGTATAACATGTTGACATTTTACAAATATATATTTAAAGATCCACAGAACAGCATATGATAGAACAGATATAGCTTGTTCCCATAATTGAAATTGGCATGCTATGTAATAGCAGTTGGTCTCAATACTTTTATCTATAAAACACAACTAATAGTAAATTGCTATCTCCCTAGGTGATTTTATGGTCAAAAAATAATAAAAATAGATGATAGGTAGATGGATGGATGGATAGATAGATAAATGATACATATAATATTAGTTCTTTGTGCATGATCAAAAATATCATTTATATGATGCTTAATAACTGATAACTCCTATTGTTTTATTTTGTTTTTTACTCTATACTTGATCAATAAGTATACGGGATATCTGAGTTCTTAACAGATATCATTATCTGACTCTTTAGAATTTTTTGCATTTTATAGGTGCTGTAAATCTCTTGCAATTTTTCGTCTTTCCTCCACAGATGGCTCAGCTGACTCAGTGCATGCCTGTAGAATATATGGCTGTGATTCCCTCATGAAAAAATTTCAAAGGAAAGAGAAAAATGTAGAGAGAAAAAAACTAGGATATGTTTGAAAGTGTGTGAAAAATTTAGAGTTGGTCTAAAATAGTGATTGTACTCTGGAGATAATAATTCAATATCTAAGGTTATAGGTATGGTTAAGAAAAAAACAATCAAAACTGGAAAGTCAAAGTGGTATCCTTATTTTTATTCTAGTACTATATCAATCTAAAAGTGCCACAATCTTAAATGGAATGGCTCGGATAAGCCAAAATACTACATTTTAGAGAGGTAAATCAGAATGGTATCTCCTGAGAATGATACTGATAGGGAAAAATGATTATGCTTAGGACTAGACAATTCATGAGAAATTTGGCCAAAGAAAATGATAAAGTTGGAGGCACATTTAAATGACACTTTCTTTATTAGCCAAATGTGGGTATTAACATAGCAGATCCAAATAGAATTAAAAACTTGGCTAGCGGTGTGAATCTATAATATTTGGGGACTTTCTAGTCCTAATGAATGGGCTCACTCTTACTGACTGTGGCCACACTGAGTACAACTGAGAAATGAACCATTTCTTCCTTTGGAAAGATCCTCTCCACAGAACAGAGAGAAGGAAACAGAGAGATACAAGGTTGGGGTTAAACCCAAGTGGGTTCTTTCAAAAGAAAAGCAATACCTCCAAAGTTTCCCTGAAAAGTCTAATCAACCATCACTATCATTATCAAGTTCATCTTCTAAAGTTATAAAGCAGGTGTTGGCAAAATATGAGCTCCCAGACTATTTAACTTTTATGTCCTCTCCCTTATCCCCTCTGACCCTGCTGTCATTTCTTGTCTGAAATTCTCGACTCCACATTGATTTGTTGGTAATCTTTGTTTATTAAACCCCTCTTGCTTTCCTACTATCTCCTGTACACCTGCTCTTGAGGTGGCCACACTCTTAGACTCAGTCTTTTTTTTATCCACATTTCCCACATTCAGCATGTTACATGGTCACATTGAACAACCACCCTTGTTGGAAAGTGCTATTGCTTCTATAATGGATTGGAACATTTTTTGGAAGATCTGGGCTAAGATGGGTCCTTGAGAAGTTTCTCTCTCTCCTGGGTAGCTGTAGAAATCTACTGCAATCAAACAAGTATTTGAATAATGCTTTAATTTGGGAAAAAAACACCTGATTTTCCCATGTACTTTCTCATCTTAAAGAGACACCATTCGACACCATCAACACTATAAGGTACTTGGGATAACCACTAACCCCATGTAGCAGCTTAAAAAGTAAGTTATACAAAAGGTAACTTAACATTGTTTGAAAAGCAAAGTAATTATGAAACCTGGGCAAAGACCCAGTTCTCACGACTTCCGGGCCATGGTTTTCCACAAAAGCCTAGTGCCTCCTTTGAGCTTTCCTGCCAACAGTTTGAGACTGTTTCCAATCTAAAGAGAATAAAGTTTGATGTTTCACTATCTCAAAAGCTTAAACATTTTTTGGTGTTTTTCCCCTCCCAGTTTAATGAAAGTATTCCCCTGCAGCAATCGCACCATGCATATCCTGCAAATTCTTTCCACTCTCTCCCATAAAAGCAAAATGTAATACATCCCAGTTACTCACTAAAAAGATCGTCCCGGTGCAGTCTTTCATGGCCCCTACTACTATCAATTAGGAATCCATTTACACAAAACAGTGCCTTGAAAAAATCCATTTTGGCTTCTAATGCTAGTTTTCCCCACAAGTTAAAAGGCAGTCTTGCTTAATGCAGATTCTCACGTATATAAAATCAGAGTGCTTTTAAAAATAGTATTGCATTACACAATTAGAATAATAGCCTCTTTCTCTTTGTTGTTCTTGTTTAACATCTACAGAGAAGAAACTTCTTCCTCAGTAATTTGTGGTATTTCAGGTCACATGTTTCTAATTTGATTGATCTTCCTCCCAGTCTGGTCTCCTTATGCATTTTATCATTGTGATAGGGGCTCTCTGCATTTTGCTGATTTCTTTATATGTTCCTCAAAGCATGGCATCGAGAATTAGTTGCAGTAATGCTTGGGGATAGCTGCAGTTAACTAAGATATGCTTCAGGCAACCGGAGCTAATTTAGCCTAATAACCTGCAAATCTCATGATATACAAAAACCTAAAGTTATCCATTTTTTTCTTTGGATTGTGCTGACACAAGACTGATTTCTAGGACATACTTTTGAAGCTGGAGTAAATGTTCAGAGTCTAAGTTTTGACCCTCGATTTTTTTTTAAAAAAATAACGATCTCTCTTTTATTAACTTAAAAGAGTAATACTTTTCATGTGGACACAACACATTTATGTTGTGGGCCAGAATGGGTAGAATTATGTGAGCTTCTGATGTCTTTAAAAAACATTAAGACAATTTCAGCATCTTGAATTGTGCCTAACAGTCATCAATGAATAGTGTTGTTTAGTGAATTAGATGGAAAGAATAAATGAATAAGTTTCCTTTCATTCACTTGGTCAACAAATATTGAGGGGCCTTTATGTGCAAGGTACTATTCTAGGTACTGTTCTAAGCACAAAACACAAAAAATTTCTAAGTTAATTATAATAAAAGTGATAAGAGAAATACTAAAATAGTGTCATCAGGATGGCATATAGTGTATGTATATGCAATTTTAAATAAGATGTCCAAGGCAGGTCTCAGTGAGAGGGTGACATTGTGGCAGGTGAGAAAGGGAGCCCTATCTACCTGGAAGGAGATATTACAGGTATAAGGGATAGCCAGTTCACAGGCCCTGAGTTGAAAGCATAGCATCAAAACCACTGTGGAATGGAGTGAGTGTTAGAGAAGGGGAGAGAGATGGGGTGTATGGAGGAGTCTTTGTAGACTATTAATAATATTGTAGCAAGTGCTCTAAGTAAAATAAGGAAACCCTAGAATATTTTGATTAACAAGGAATCCTTTTCTATAATGATCCACCAGGTTGAGACATGGCCTCTCTAGGCCATATATATGTAATGGAGAAGAGATGTTCTATCCCCATTAGCAGCATTACAGGTTGGGACCATGCAATTCAAGTCTTCTATTTTATAGGTTAAAAAAATGACAGAGAAAAGATATGATTTTTTTTGAGTGCTATTGCTTTTTTTTGTTTTTATGCCCAATATTGGATTTTTATATGATGTTAGTAGAGTCATGGAGAGAGATTAAGTTCTGGGTGCTAATTTAATTTGTTAAGGCTGAAACTTTGTGGCGTAATACTTCTCCTGTATATATATATTTTCACTCATGTCTAAAAGAGAGAAGTTAAAATAAAGATTATTAGTTCATGGTCCCTTCAACAAAGAAGGCAGTAGACTTAGTTGCTAAAGTTTGGATTTCTATTGCAGCTCATTTTTTAAATCCTGATATATAACTTACTAGTTGTTTATCTAGTGTCAAAGGCAGGTGGCTTGACTTCTCCAAGGCTGAATCTTGTGATCTGAAAAATAGAAGTATTAATAGTAACTAACTCATAGTTCTTGTGAATTTGGAGTGAGTTAGTGCTCAATAATCTTATGTAAGTTTTTGATGTTATTTTAATTATTATTAGATATAAGTCAATTAAATAAACATTTGTTGATGTCTGTATGTTGCAGCCAGTTTGGCATAGACATGAATAAATATTATCTCTACCCTCAGAGTAGCCTAACCAGTAAAAGAGATGCTATGACCCAGTATTGTAATGTACTAGCTGGATTGCAATAAAAATCTACAGGAAATTCAATGGGAGTACAAAGAGAGAGGAGGTCCCTAATATGTGTTAATGCATCTAAACATTGTTTAAAATCAAGTAGAAATTAGGAAAATTATGTAAAAAGTAGTGGAGTTTGTAATTTCTTGGTGGGACATGATCTTTTTTTTTTTGTGAGAGTGATAGTTGAATTAAGCCATGAGTGGTATTTATACACTTGGAATTAAGGAGGAATATTCAAGGTGAAAAAGTGCAGTAGCAAAGAAACAAAGGTGTGACAAAAACGGTCATATAAAAAACATAGCAGTAGTTTAAATTTACAGAAATACAAATTTCCATGTCTTACTCCAAATATGTTGGCTCAGTTAGTCTGATCAGCACTAAAGAATTAACAATTTTAACAAAGCATCACAATGATCGATACTGGTGATCTAGGAAATACTATTTATGAAAAACTAAACTAAAGTCTAGAGTCCTCAAAGGGAATTATTTTGAAAATTAAATTTTAAAGGTAGGTTGAGTTTGAATTGTGAGAAGCTTTCTAGCAGCTTTAACTGAAAGATGATATTTAGGTAATTAACATTTTAAAAAAGACAGTGAAGTGATAATTAGGAGGAAAAAATATTGAAAGCTCTGTTGACACTCTACTAGAATTCAGAAATTAAAAAGAAAAATTCAGTGAATCAGGGCTAACACCTTCCTTTCACACCATCAGCATTCCTCAAAATGGGAAAGTTTCTCTGAGACATTGATGGTGCTTTTTGTTTCTTGAGGGAAGGTATTCTGTGTCTTGGAACCTGATGTGTCATGTGGTAGTTGCTACGGTAACTAGTTTAAGGAATGTCATTGAGTTACCAAGTAAATAGTCTTGTAAGACAGATATTACAGCTGACATGTAAATTAAGGCTGCCCTGTCTTTGTCAACTTTTCTACTCTGAATTCTCTTGCTTTACATATTTAAGGGAGGACTCCTTTCCCTGGCAAAAATCTCACTTTTTTAACTAGCAGAGCATCATTTGAATACAGAATTGACACTCCACTTTCTTACTTTAGTATTCCATATCCAGTATTGATTCCTCAATACCACTCTGAGCTGACAATAATAGGTAATTAAGTAGACATATATAAGCCAAATAAAAATTATTTTTCATGGTCAAGGTGAGCAGATGGTAGTTCCTGCTCTAGAAATTCTGTAGGCCAAAGTCTTCTTAACGCTTCATGGTACTGATAGCTATGACTTTCATATATTTATTAAAGCATGTGAGTCAACTCCAATCTGGTTAATCGATGTTTTTCGAGTCCTACCTCTGGAAATTCTCTGAGTTCACCTTGGGGTGTATATGAGTGACGCTCTTTCTGAGCAAGCACTTTAATCTTGTAACCGAATGGCTACAGTTGTCACTTCAGTCCAAAAATAGAACACTTGTGGGTCACCTTTTATTTACTAAAATTGTGCTGTTTCAATTACTTCACAACAATGTTAATATCAAAATTATTGATGTTTGGCTTCTGTGTGCAGCTAGGCTGCGATGATTCATTTTAGTAGAGTGTAAGGATTCATGCAAACTGTTCTTTTGTCTACATTCTTTCATTTCTACTTTCAGATCAGGTCAGACATTTAGAAAACAATGTGGGTTTGCCTTTTCTATAGAAGTGTTTTCATAGTCCTAATATACAATTTTACATTTTTTTTTTGCCCATGTTCACTATAAAAAATAAACACAGTGATAAATTTATATTTTCAAAAATGTATCAAAAATACCAATAATGATATTATATATTCCCCTACAAAAAATTCATAAAATCATTCTTTTGGATTCTAATGACTGGAATATATTTAACAGTATACACATTTGGAGTTTGTTTTTTATTAGTTCATGAGAGTTTTATAATCTTTCACAGTCTGTTTTCACCGTGTTCCTTTTTCATGGCTATTGGAAAGTTGAGAACTTAGTTATGTATAAATGCAATAGGTTGTCTTAGACTCTTTTTTTCTTTATTGATTTAGGATAATTATCTCACTTCTATTAGTTAAATTTTTTTTTTTTTTTTTTTTTTTTTGGCTATTAGAAGCAGAGATTCAAGAAGTGGTTAAATAAAAAGTAACCAAACTTCCTTTTTAGAGAGATCAGGAAGTGGCAGTTCAGGCTGAGAAGACAGTTAGTTCCTTGATACCATCAGAGAATCAGATGCTTTCTGTCTTTCTGCTTTGACAATCTTAGTTCAAGACTTCCATATTTAAGGCCACCCATGGTTAGTAGATGGATGGTAAGGTTGCAGCTGACCTGGCTAGGTTCCAGAAAGAAGGTAGTGGAAGGATGTAAATTAGAAGTCACATTAAAGCCAAACCAGTCTTTGTTTTTTAAAGTGCCTTCCAAAAAATTTCATCCAGAAAATTCTATTCCATTGGTTAGAGTTTAATTAAATAATGAAATGCAGGGGAGCCTGGGAAATATAGCCAGACACATTGCCATACCAATTCAAGGACCCATTAGAAAGACATAAGAGGAGGGTTGTTATAGGACAGGTAGCTATAGTATCTATCTCATCTTATTCCATAATTCATAGTCTTCAGCCTGATTTTACTAGTTTTAAATTTGTACTTTTTAAAAATTTCCTTTAAATTTGGAGGAAGGTGGTTTCTAAAAAAAAAAAAAAAACCAATTTACTAAGTAATAACACTAATAGCTCATGTGTGTTTAAAAACTATGCTAAATATGTTACCTAAATGTTCTCACTTTATCCTTACAGAAGGATAATGAAGTGGGTTCTACCTTTCTCTTCATTTTGCCAATGAATGCTTTGATATATGAGTTTAAATAACTTGCTGAGGTCACCCAGTTAATACATAAGAACATTTGGGTTTCTAACTCATATTGTTTCCTGCCAAAAGGCTCATCTGTTCATTAGTTTGTATATTCTTCCATCCTACATATGAATGAGTTGATCTATATCTCCTTACAGCTTTAGCTAGGGGAGAGAATTTTTTTTCTCCCACCATGGTTGAGCCAGACAAAAACTTTTCAACATTTCTTCACCTTTCTCTCACATTTCTCCCTACCTATACTTTCATTTCATATGAAAACTTCAAACCCTAGATATTGGGGAAGATAGCCTGAACTGGACATATTATAGTGTCACTTAGTGTATTTGGATTGATGCCTGTAAACCCATCATGTTTGTAATTATTATTAAATATCTAACCTCTTACCATATTGGAAACTCTCTGAGAGCAGTGATGATGTTTGTACTTGGCACAGTTTTGATTCCCGTTCTACATAAAAACTAGGATTCATTCCATCTCTCCATTCATTTGACAGATTATTATTTAACAGCTCTTGGTTTTCCAGCACTGTCCTAGAAGCTGGTGTCACAGTAGTGAACAGGGGTCCCTGTCATCATGAAACTTACGATATAGATGGGTTAAAGGTAGGCTAAACAAATGGAAAGATGCGTAATATTTCATAGGGTTCTAGCAGTAAGGAGAGAATGAAGGGAAGACAGAGAGAAGTACTGGGATGGGGGATGGAGCAGATAGTTAAGTTTTCTCATTGTTAAGGTGATATTTGAGGGAAGAGCACAGGAGATTAAGGAGCGAGCCATGTAGTTATCTGAGAAAAACATTCTCAGAAACGGGAGCACTAAGTGCAAAGGCCCCATGGGGATAGTATGTGAGGTAATACAAGGAACAACAAATACAGAGAATATTCTCAAGAACACATTGATAAATCTGAGTAACAGGTGTAGAGCTTGGAACAATAAAGAAGAAATCCAGTTGTGAGCTTCTTATTTCTAATCTAAATCTTCACATAGACTTCAAATTTTATCTTAGAAATAAAATAAATGATGCATAAGCTAAGAAACAAATGAAAAGCAACTAGTACCTGTGATCTACCTTTCAGTCTCATGTCCTCAGGCCATCATTACCTTACTCACTGTAAGTATCCTCTTAGGTAATAAAAGGCAACAGGTCCTACATGATTATGGCAAAGCAGATGGGAATCACTGTGTTAGAGGCTTTACATAAAATCATGATCCTAATAAATCCTTTCAAAAAAACCTGCAAGGTACAGTAGTTTCCTCTCTCTTTTACAGGTGAATTCAGGGAGATTGTTGCTCAAGTTCACAAAAAATACTAGCCAGAAACATGTTAAAAATTCAAAGGTATACCATCTTGAAAATTAAATATTCCCCCAATTAAGATAATGTTATATAAAATAATTTACAGAAAAAAAAATAACTTAAGACATAAAACAGAGAGATTGTTTTGTTGGCATTAGTTTTATCCTTATGGATAGCTGATAGATAGATAGATAGATAGATAGATAGGCAGACAGATAGACAGAATGGAAATATGAAACTGTGTAAAAAACACGATAAAAATTTAAAATTATAAAGAACATCAAGATGGAAGTCATAATGGAGTCATCAAAGTCAGTGCTTATCTATTGAGTACTGACTATGTTATCATCAATCAGTTGTACCAAGAGGTTGAAGTGCACAGTGTATAAAACAGACAAGGTCCTTGCTCTCATGGAGCATAAATTTTAGAAAAATAACTAATCACAAATAAATAATCAGATATTATTAAGCATCAGTTTTCCATTTAAAAGAGACAAAGTAAGTGGATAAAGATTGATGAGATTTTTTTTTTTTTTTTTTTTTTTTTGTTCTTGTTGTTTTATATAGAGTAACCAGGATAAACCTTTCTGAAGAAATGACCTTTGAGCAGAAATCTGAGTAGGTGTAAGGACAAGCAATGTGATAATCAGGGGAAGTGCTGTTCACGCAGAGCGGACAGCAATTATATAGGTCTCAAGGCAAGAGGCATGTTAGGCATAGTGCTTATTTGGAAAGGTTGAAGTCCAACAAATCAACCTTTTTTTTTTTTCTTTTCTTTTTTTTTTACATCAAAAGCTTCTGGGGAATTTTTTTTGAGAAGTTTAAAATTAAATTTAAGAAGAAATTAATGCAGGTCTGTAATATGCTGCTGTCAACATAATTACAGATTATGGTGAGACCACAAAGTTTATCTTACTGCCTCTTATTAAAGTTTATTTTTCTGTAACCAACTTTTTTCTCTGTAAATACATTCTTTCAAATATTTGTTAAAATACCTATTGTTTGCCAGGCACTGGCTATTTGCAAATTTGTTAATTCTTGTATTTAGATAGTACCGAAACAAGCACTCTGCTCTCAAAAAAAGATTTCATCTGAGTGTTAAAGAAACTCCCGTGGGAGGAGGAAAGTTTACACATATAACTGCCATGTAAGAGAGGGATGTGAATCATCCAAATAAGGATGATATAAGTATAGACTTCAGTCTTCAGATACCGAACTCTTCCTAGAAGAGGAAAAAGTTAAGCTTTTGTATATTAGATCTACTTTTCTGACTTTGTTTTAATCTTCTAACACAGTTAGTAAACATTTTTTCAAAGACATTGGTTCATACATTGATAAGTGAGTGTTTTTTAAGAAGTGAATTTTAAAGGGGTCCGGAGGAGACTATGGCAAATTTCAAATTTATGATGTCTTATTTTACTTGCTTTTACATTTCAGCAGAGTATAGAAATTCAATTTCACAAAATTGTTTTGTTGTTGTTGGTTTCTGAAACTTTTGTCAGAATAATATGAATGTATATGGTGAATAAAAGAAAGCCTTTCTGCATTCTCAAATCTGAGTAGTCAAAGAACAAAACTTTTGTTTAGTTTATTATTTGTGAATATGTAAAATAACATGTAAAAAAACAACTATTGAAGATAAAATACTGAGATGTCTAAAGAAGCCATAGTACCCTTTATTAACATTGTTGTGTTAATGATTCTTCTTTTGATTCTACTTTAGGTTATTTGAACACATGAATTATCTCATGTAGTAGAAATAAAAAGACCTTAAGAAGACATTTGTTGAATAAATGCCTAAAGGAAGAGCAGTTAAGAAATATAATGATTTTCCTTTTATTTGGCTTTTATTTCCAAGACTCTTTGTCAACATAGTCACTTGTTTTGACAATTACCCAGGAGATTATATTTCTTTTAGGTTAAATGCAGAGTTGTTGAAATTTAAACATAAGCTCATTCAATGAAGCCTCTTATAATTGGCAAAAGTATTGACTTAACTAAACATTAGCCTTGGCAAAGTAAATTCGAACAGGCAGCCAATTCACAAAACTACTAATTGTTCTTACTTGACTGTGTATCTTATTTGGCATTTGGTCTTTCACTATGACATTCAGTATCTATACAATCAATCTCATATCCTTCAAATACTATTTAAACTTTAGTTCTCTGAGTTACTCAAAAGTATAATTCACAAATCAAATATTTTATGCTTCAGTTGTTTAAAGTATAACTTATAATGACATATTGAAAATAAGGATATATATATGTACACACACACACTGTCGAGAAAATAATTTTATTTGTTATGCACTCATTCAGTCAACTAATACTCATGGAATGCAGGTGATGGCTTTGAACACAAGACTTTTGAGATATGGTTCCTATCTTACTGCAGTGGTTCTTAGCCAGAAATGACTACCCTCTGACTCCCTGGGACATTTGACAATATCTGGAAACATTTTTGGTTGTCATGTGTGTGGGGGTTGGATGCCACTAATAATATCTAATGGTTAGTTTGAGGTCAGGGAATCTGCTCAATATCCTGTATCACACAGGACAGCCACACAACAGTTATCTAGTTCAATCTATCAATATCACCGAGGTTGAGAAACTCTGTCTTAAAATATTTCACAATCTTGCGGCGGGGGGGGGGAGCAGGCATGTTATTATAAAAATGGAATTAGGATTATAATAACTACCAAGGGTAAGTGTGTCTGGTGGAGATACATAGGATATCTACTCTCTCTCTGGAAAAGACTGAGAGATTCGAGAAAGTGATGTTGAGCTGAAAAGAAGAAGAGAGGGCAAGGAGAAAGGCAGTAGCTTGAACAAAGTCATGGAAACATGATGCACACATGGCTTTAATTAAGCTGTAGTAAGCTGAAATTAGGTCAAAGCGGTGATATTGAGTCTTGTGAAATTTAAATCTAGAACACCAGTCAAAGACTCAATTATTAAAATTCAGTTTTGCAAGGTTAGATTTCATCCTATTGTCAAAATAAATCCATTGAGAAGATCCATAGGATCAAAGAATATGGATTAGTTATTTAAAAATAAAATTAGTAAAAATATTTCTGACAGAAAGAAAACCAGAAGAGAACAAAAACGCTAAGTTAGAGGTATGGATGTCAATCTGACTAACAATTAAATAGTACAAGTTAAAAATCCTGAGAGGCTGATCTGTCTCACTAGGAGTGATATTTCTGCTAGCTGCTGTATAATGGAAATACTAAGGAGGCTGAATGAATGGAATTTGCCTCTCTCCTGAATGTGGCGTGAGATATAAATAAAAGTTTGCAAAAATGAGTTACATGAAACATTGGAAATAAACTACTTTGTTTAAGGAGAAAATCAGAAGAGAAAACAGATTCTCTGAATATACCAATATTTATTTGTCAAGTGAGGAAAAAGAAATAAGCTATTTTATGTTAGAATATGTGGTCAGAAATATAATGAGAACAAAGCATCATGAGACAGAAAGAACAAGGAGTATCTAGTCAGTATTTGAAAGTAAGCTGATACAGAAGAATTCTATTTTCACTCCAAATCAATTAAGTTATAAAAGAAGTATTTTTGAAATAGTTATCTAGAGTAATAACCAAAGAAGGGGAGCTCAGAATCCAGAAGGAAAAAAAAAAATAAGGTAAGATCAATAATCAGAGGCCCTGAATCTCATAGAGCTGCCAGAAATGGGAAACAGACCTTAAATGCTGAATCTGTCACTTTAGTTCTCTCAGAGGGAAGCCAGGCCACGGGCTCCATACTCAAGAAGGCTGGATGTGTACTACCTGCAAAAAGTTTTGAGACAGAAAGTTCTTCTGCTTTGTCCTTGAATGTAGGATTAGAGAAATTCTGACCACTAGCCATGAATGTAAATGTGTCATTTTTGAGAAACTGGCAATAACAGGTTTAAGCAAAATTGTGAATTCTTAATTTGTATTACTTATGTGGTGTGAAAATGGCAAATGAAGCTGGAGACAACAATGAAGTGAGTATGATATGGTACTTTGTGAGCACTGCTATAAACTGAGGTTCCTAAAATGCCCCTGTATTAATCAGCTAGGACCGACTTAACAGAATACCACAGACTGAGTGGCTTGAACAACAAAAATTTATTTTCTCACAGTTTTGGAGGTTGGAAGTCCAAAATCTGTGTGCTATCAGGGTGGGTTTCTGGTGAGCATTTCTTCTTGGCTTGCAGATGGCTGGCCACCTTCTCTCTTTGTTCTCACATGGTCTTTTCTTTGTGCACAAACATTCCTGAATCTCTTCCTCTTCTTATAAGTACACTCGTACCATTGGATTAGGGGTCTTACCTCATGACATCGTTTAACCTTAATTACCTCTTCAAAAACTCACATTCAAATACAGTCACTTTTGGGGTTAGGGCTTCAACATAAGCATTTTGGGGAGATGATAATTCAGTCCATAACAACCTCCATGAAGATGACTTTGATAAAACAGTCAAATCACCAATGGAAACTCATCGTAAGAGAGAGGCACAAAATTCAACAACTAGAAGAATTCACACCCCATAAATAGAATGGAAGGAACCATCCAAAGGGGACATTAAAAGAATGTGCTTAAAAGTTTAAATGGAAAAGAAAAAAAACTGGCAGCAACAACTAGAGACATCAGAGAAAGACCCCAGTCTTGGGCTACATGATTTGACTGAGCTGTATGATTTGGAGACTGTGAGAAAATACGTTGGTAAATATGTAGATAAGTGTTAACAAACATTCATTACTTGGAAATAGGTCTGATTAAATTCATCAGACATACACCATAGGTGTAGAGATATGTAGGAAATAAAATGTACTACAGAAAACATACAGGAGATATTTTAGCAGTGAAAGATAGAGAGAAATGAAACATACAGGGATTCAAAATTTGCATGGACTGAAAAAAAAGTTATCAGTCTTCAGGATGATTGTGTATACCACATCCTTGACAGGATAGTTAAAAAGAAATCTTTACCTAGGTATCTTGCAGTAAAACTTCAGAATGTACATGACCAGAATAAAAAAAAAACTTGAAAGCAATCAAAGGTAAAATATCTATTACAATCAAAGGAATAAAAATTATAATTACAAAAGATGTCTCAGTCATGATGGGGATAAAAAGTCTGAGTGAATTATACCTTTAAAGAATGTATGAAAAATAATGGTCAACCTAGAATTCTACATTTAGCCAATCTAGAATTAAAAGTGAATCAAAATTTCAAAAAATGCTCACAAAAATACTGTGAAAATGAACAATTCTTAGATTCTAACTGAAAAAAACTAGTAGAGAATAAGAATCATAAGAGAAAATTGAACTTATCCCACCAAAATAAGATTGATATGGTGAATAAATATTTTAATAAACTATGTAAGTAAATGTAAGTGAACTTGGACTGTAAAAAATAACACAGATGGTAGATATAATTAGATAAATAGATAGATGATACATAGATAGATAGATGATTGATAATATATTTTACTATTTTTTTTGGTCATTTAAGACAAGATATTTTACAAAGCAAATACAAGACAAATTGATGTGGTAAATTAGAGGAAAAAGTTTAGTGTGAATACATTCTAAATCACTATTTGGTTTGAGAGATTTGATATATTGATTATTTACAAACTCTTAAGTATATGTCTTAAAAACTGTGTGAAAATCCAACAGAGAAAAACAATATGTTATATCCAGACAAAGAAAATGAAAAGGAGGGAGGAATAAAGAAGACTACAACAATCTTATAGTAGAATAAATATTAGATATAAAGGATAGAGATTGACTAAAGGATTACAGTTTTCTCTGGGGAAGAAACAGCAAAAGTAGTGGGGATTACAAAATGGGTTTCAACACTTTCTAATAAAATACATTAGTTTTGGAAAAATAAAATAGTCCTATAAAGCAAAATGTTAACATTTGTAAAATTTATAGACAGACAAGATTTGTTGGTTATAACCATTTGATGTATTTCTGTATGTTTGAAATACTTAATTATCATATTAACAAGTTAAAAAGTACACATTGGTGTCAAAACCACTTCCTTATCCCATACCTCTTACTATGAAACTTGGGAAAAGTTATTCAGTTAATTTAATTAATTGCTTAATTTTTCAGTGTGTAAAATATTACAATATTCCTTATGTTCCAGGTTTTATTTTTAATAATATGTGGTATATAGCACAATACTTGAAGAAAATATGTGTCTGATATATGGCACAAGTCGAAATAAAGAGGCAGCAGCAGCATGAAACCAAAGGAGATGAGTTTTTTAAAAGGGAAAGGAAGTCTCGTTTTTTTTCCACATGCAAGTAAAATGTTCAAATTACTGGTGTTGACCACTGGATTTCATTCATATGAGCTCACTGGGCATTTACCTGAGCAGTTTGGGAAGATTGGTGAGTGCAGGAGACTGTGGGTCTGGGTTGAAGACGGGTAAGAACAGATGAGAAAATGCTTGCATGCTTGCAGTATATTGTTGGAAACAAGGAAGCAAGGGGGAAAAATCATATTTATTTATAGAAGCAAGAGAGAAATCAGGAGTTTTAAAAATGGAAGGCTGCAAATGTGAACTATTTTAAGTAGTTTGGTTGTGGAGGAAAATAGGTCAGTGACTAGAGGTAGGGTGTGTGTGTGTGTGTGTGTGTGTGTGTGTGTGTGTGTGTTGGTAAAGATTTTGGTCTGTTAACAGACTGAAAGGAGAGGTCCAAGAGCAAGGGGGGAGGTGAGAATAGAGAAACCAAAGTAAAATACTGATGGATCAGAGTCCTAGGAGAGACTGGAGGGGTTGGCACCAAGAACACAGATGGAAGAGAGAATCACTTGTTCTGAAATTAGAAGGAAGAGGGAAGTAGAATGTGCGAGAGTTGACAGTGGTAAGTGTCTTCATGGGAGGGCAGGACATTGAGGGAATTTGTGACTGTTAGCTTCAATTTTGTCTGCGAAAGATATGACGTGATGTCCTCCAAGGAGAAAGCGTATGTCCTTTTTGTCCTTTTTATTATTTTTGTTTTTTGTTTTTTTGTTTGTGTGCTTCTTCCCTATCAAGAATGAGGACTCAAACATTGAAATACTCCATGAGGGATGTTTCCTCTGATAGAAAAATTGGATTCAACCCTGACTCTCCTTCTCCAAAGAAGGTTTTTTTTCTGTATGTAAACAATCATTGTTTGAGACTTCAAATCACCACACTCATTTCAGAAAATCATGAAAGGTCCACAGAGGAGAATGATGTGTGAGAGTTACTGGCTAAGGCTTTTGGGAAATAAACAGGAACCCAAGACTCCACATTTCCATGTTCTCTACAAAATCAGCTTTCCAAAAATAGACTCATACAAGCTGTAGTCACAGTCGAATGTCATGTTTCTATTATTGCAATGACATAAAATCATTAAACCTCTGCAAGTAGTAAAAGCAATCACGTCTGGTAATTGAGCTGCTCAGTGCCCATTCAAAGGGAATTGCATTTTAATTGACACATGGAGAGCAGTGTTCTCCTGAGGGGAGCGACATGGACTGAGGTTTGACTTCCACAGTCATTTATTAAATATCCTTCTTTGATATCACATCAGTACTCAAGCTCTGAGTTCCGAATAGTTGTATCAACTATTGTTGATAGCTGATGTGCATGAGCACAGGTCATAAAAAGGTTTAGAATTTTTTTGAGTCATCTCCTAAATATTTATATCTTTCCAATATTTAAAGTAATTGAAAAATATTAAAAGTTGCTAATATTAAGACTCACCCCCTTCTCGAAATCTCTCAAGGCTTTTTGTCTAGACTTGTCTTTATATCATGTATATCGCATAAGCAGAATTATGACTACCTAGTATATGTCAGGCATGGTACATCAATTAATCCTCACAAAATCCAAGAGGTAGACATTATGGCCACAAACAAACAAGTACACTGACACTGCAAAAAAATGAATTTAATCTCCCCAAGACCAATTGAATCTAAATTCAGGACTAAATTAAAAAAAGAAAAAAAGAGAGAGATTTAAATGTAATGTTGAATCAAATGTCTCTTTCAAGTTGTGAACTTATTAAAAAATGTACAAGAAAGTTTTGACTTCCTCCGACATTCAAGTATCAACTTTATAATCAGTAAGGCTGTATTGAGAAACACATTTAGATTTTCAAACACAAAATAGATTTTCTATCATTCTTCTAAAACTGGCCCTTGGAGCCTCACTTGATGAGAGATGTAGTTACAAATCAGTTAATTCCACAGACACCTGTCTCTCACCTTCTGAAAGCAATGGTACAGGTGAGCTGATCCTGTCCAACAGCGGTCCCCAAACTTTTTGGCACCAGATATCAGTGTTCCTATGAGAATCTCATGCCTGGTGATCTGAGGTGGAGCTGGGGTGGTGAATGGCTGTAAATACAGTTGAAACTTTGCTCTCTCACTCACCTTCTGGTGTGCAACTCGATTCTTAACACATCACCAACTGGTACCGGTCAGTGGCCCAGGGGTTGGGGACACTTGTGTACAATAGAGCCACTCCTCTTCTTACGGGGAGGGAAGTGGTCAGAGGCATAGGACTGGACTCTATCCAACACCTCCAAGAGAGGTTATCAGTAAAGGAAATGGAGGGTTCCCCCTGGCATCCATGACATCTTGTTCTCTTACTTTTATTAGCTTAATACATTTAAGAGTCTCATTCTCTTCTTCATAATGAGCTTCTTAAGAATAACAAGACTATTGATCAAATCAGGACAAAGATACCAAGAGCTCACCATCTAGGACGTGATGAGAAAACACTGTGTTGAAGGCATTCACAGTGCTGGTCTGTGCTCTCCAATGTCCCATTGTCCCCTGTGGCAACACACAGGCATCTAGCAAATCTAAACATCAGACTCTAGGAGGCTGTTAAGAAACTAATTAGGAAAGCAATAGCCCCTTTCCTGGCATGATTAAGAGCTGGACTCCATCAACTATGTGTATGACATAGACTTAGCTCCAAGTCATGTTCTGCCAAGTTGGACAGTCGTAGAGAGACATGATCCCCTTTTTGGACAGGGTCCACATGCTGGAGTGTAAGCCTTAGAGTTCCAGCTCTTGACATCCTCAATCATGGCTGAATCTGTTACTTCAGCATTTTACTGGAATTGCTTGTTTAAACATTTGGCAGTAACTGACTTCCACATGATCTGCAGAAGGATGGTTCCTTCTTTGAAAGGCTGAAATGTAGGGGATAAATTTTAGGCAAGCCAATTATTTCTTTTCACATTGGCCTTATCTCATCATGGTGCTTAGTACAGTGTATTGAAATATGTAACTGTTGAATAAAAGAAATAATGCATTGATGAATGAATGAATGAATGAATAATTGAATAATTGTGTAAAAAAATGTAGCTGATTGGGCTATCTTTTCCTTACAACACCTCTCCATTCTGCTCCTTTCTGAGAGCTGCCAACAGATGCCAAGTCACTAATTAAAAGTCGGTTTCCCAGCAGTAGCCTAACTCTCTTCTCTATGATAAATATCTCTTCTCTTTGATCTGAAACTCAGATTCATTCAGTTGTCAAATAATCCTTACCACATAAACAATGGAGTCATAGACTGTAGAATAAGGACTCTAGATCTCTGAATGAAAGCCCTCAAGTTTATTTTCTAGTTCCTTTTGAGGTATGATAAGATCTTATTTGTTCTAAAAAAATCCCCTGAAATTAAATCTTAAATTTTAATAATAGCTAGCATTTTTGAATGTTCACAGTGTGCGGGTGCTGTGACAAACACTTGACATAAATTATCTTATTTAATCTTCACAGAAACCAAATGAAGTGTTTACTGTCATTATCCCTATTTGATGAAGAGGATACTGAGGCTCACAGAGAATTAATAACTCGTCCAAGATCATCTAATGTCGAGTAATCAAGAGTGAATGACCTGAAAGCACACATACCAGCTGGGACCAGATTTTTATTGAGAGGAAAACTTGCAGAGACAGAGCAATAGCAGGTGAGCGATTTTAATGCCAGTTGCATGGGGAACTGGTGAGCCAGACATCAGACTTGAGAGGGGTCCCAGTCTTGAGCTGTGGGGCTAATAATCTGTATGGTTGAGGGAACGCCAGCTTTGTTTTTGATGGTTTGCAGCAGAGGTCCAAACTTTGTGGTCACAGTTCTATGATGTGGCAGAATTGTAGTTTCCAGCTTGATCTCTAACCTCAGCATTTATAACGTTTCTTGGTCTGATCAGAGTCCAGGACCCAATCCTTGTGTTTATAGTGGTATGGTGTCAGAGATCCTTGACCTTTAGCTCTGTTCTATCTCATTAGCATTCTGTTAGGATGTCAGCCTTAAGTACACAGTTGCAGCCAGTTTCCTTATTGTCTGGGTTTTAATTTCTAAATAATCCTGTTCTTTAAGGTGAGACAGAGTGGCATCTCTCTCTCTGTCTCTCTCTCTCTCTCTCTCTCTCTCTCTCTCTCTCTCTCTTTCTCTCTGTCTCTCTCGGAAGCAGACCTACTGAGTATCCAGGTTAGGCCAATTAATCCTTGCCTATCACCTTTATTTAAGTAGTGCCATCTGATGCCCAAATCTCCCCATTCTGAAATTATTTGCAATAAGAACTTGATATAACTTATCTACATATGTGCATTTCAGGTAGTACTGTAGTCTGTAATATTGTAAAATATTGTAGTATAATATTGTCTTCTGCTCCCAGTTGACCATCTGGAAATACTTATGTACTATTCACCTATTTCTAGCCCTTAAAATTCACCTTTCTGGTACTTTTTACTTCATTAGAAAATGAGATTTAATTTGGCTGCGAAACATCTAAAGAGGATATGTTATTGACCATGGAATTGGTAGACTTATTAATTGGGTTGTGCATTTGGAGATAGGTGGTAGGGAGATCCTAAGAGGTAGGATACCTTAGAAAAAATAAATGCAAATTCAGGATTCGTGACTGCTGTGCTATGTATGGATATCTTTAGGAAATTTTAAACTTGAACTAATGATATTAAGAACTTGTCTCTGTATCATTTGGGTTATATGGTTACAGAATTATTTGTTATCTTGAATTTTATTTACATATGATGTAATGTCTAATTTTACTCTGTCCAGTATTTCTCAGTTTAACTTTATAAGTAAAAATATCTTGAGCTAAGACAAATCATCAGCAAATTGTGATAACGTTTGTATCACCAAATACAAGGTTCATAAGCTGTGATCTATTTTGTTGATTGTTAAATATATTCCATGCATAGATACTAAAACAAATTTGTTGCTCAAGTAATATTTATTGTTTGAATATGTAAAGTAATGAATGACACTTTTGCTATAAAAATTAATTATTACATCAATAGAATTTTCTTGGAATATTAAGGCATTGTTTTTATTTAGGTTTATTTATTATATTAGAGGTGAAAGGAAAGATTTTTTTAATACTGAGAATTCTTTATGTATGAATATAATGAGATGGGGGAAATGATCATTTGCCCTTATTTTGTCACATCCAAATCACTCGGTTTCCTATGAGAAGGACCACTATTTTCAAAATAATTTTTTAATCTTGTGATTCCAAGTGCTTTCAGGTGTGTAGAAGTATGTATGTATGCATGTGTATGAATGGGAAGGGTAGTTAATGGTTTGAAAAATAGACTCATTTCTGGTGATCATTCAGCATTTTGGATAATTATCACCACTACCTCTACCCGCCACCCCCCCCCCCCGCCTCTAAATAAATAAATAAATAAATAAATAAATAAATAAATAAAAGAGAAAAAGAAAATGTTAAATAGGAGGGAAACAGAGAAATTCTTACTTGTACAGTTCTCCCTTATAGACAGTTATTTCATATTACGTAAGAGGTGAAGCCTTATTTACTAGCTGTATGTTCTTAAAGAAGTTACTTCTTTCTGTGCCTTGTTTTTCTCAGACAGAAGGAGAATAAGAACAGTCTGACCTCATAAGTTTGTTGTGAAGAATCAGTAAGTTAGTCCATGTGAAGCATGTAGACACAGTGTTTGGTGCAAAGTAAGCAGTCGATAAACATTATCGTTACTGTTATTTTCATGTCTTAATGCACAAAATATTCCTTTTTGAGGCAACTTATGCAAGTCAGGAATGTCATGATCCCTGATCTTTGCTCCAGTGTTTCATGATCCTATAGAGAGTCTTTAAGACTTTCTATTTGTCTCTTAATGTAAATCCAGGTCAAATCAAACCCAAACACATTTATAGGAACCACACAATGCTCGCTATGACATTGAACTTGGGTTTCCTGGGACCCCTCCAATTCTCTTTGATATGTCTTCAACTATGAGAATGGCCTGGCTCCCTTTGTTGTGTTTTTTGTTTTGTTTTGTTTTGTTTTGTTTTATACTGGAACTAGCCCAATACTGGCAATGGTGGCAGATGAGGGAACATTCTCTAATTGCACCTCAAGTTAATTTGAAAATACTGACTGTACTGATGCCGAGGGTGGAAGGGATCTTCATCTGCACTGAACTCCAAATAGCAACTCTTTTTTCTCATTCCCGGAGGAATTTTTGTAATCGTCTTATAAGTATTTCTGCTGTACGATAATGTCTACAGAAAAGAATAATGATCAAAGCTTCTCATTAAATAAGGTTTAATGGGCTTTGTTAAAAGTCAGCTCACCCCAGTCTCAAAGTGAAAACAAAAATAAAATTCCTGACTTGATAAATGGAATATGCATGTAAAAGTTAAGATGATTTTTGGTCAAAATAACATAATGAAAACAATGTAGCATTTATCATCGTAGTTGAAACTTTTTAAAGCCAATGACTTTTTTGAGTAAAAAGCTAAAGAACTCTATTCTTACAAAATAGACATATACAAAAATAATTTCTAGAAGAAAATTTTGAAGAGAATTTTAAGAGGTATATATATATAATGTGTATATATATATATATATATATATATATATATATTATATAGAAATGTACAGATCTCACATTCAAACTCTTACATTAACTTAGTTTATTGCCAGATCCTTGCAATCAGAGTATCATATGATCATACTGTACAGTGAGTGCGTTATCAGTATGTCCAGATCATAACCCATTTCTGACTTTGGGGCAGCAAGGTGGGTCATAGGTGGCCAAAATGTTGGGATTTTTCTCCTCTCATTGTGAGACAACATGACATTTTCCCCCCATAAGCCATACAAATCTGATGTTATCCTTATTATGAAATAGGCTGAACACACTGCAAAATAATTGCTCATTCATTCTTTCAGTGAATATTTACTTACTATATCTTCTTGACTGTGAACCAGTGTGTTATTAAATATGAGTGAGGTAATAAAGGTGACTAAAGTTTGTTCTCTGACCTTGAGAAAATTATCACGTTAAAGGGGAAATAGATGCCCAAATAACTAAGTACACTACCATATGCCATATATGTGAATCTATTAGAGCACAGAGGAAAGTCAGCCTAATAGTTTTTAAAATGAGAAACAGGATGAGGACACAGATCACCAAAGAAATAATGTTTAACTGAACTTTGAAGGTTAAGTAGAACTCCAGGAAGCTTATATATTATACTATTATTTTTCCAATAATATTCTATTACCACATATTTAATGGTTGCATACTATTTCACAATGTGGATATAACACAAACAATTTTTTTGAGCTCTTATTTTGGTCATTAGACTAGTTCCATTTTTTTTTTTTTTGGCAACTATAAAAAGCATTGATATAAAGATTCTTTTTTCTAAATCATAGTACACATCCTAGGCTCTCTTAGAATACAGTCCTAGATGTAAAATTACTGGTTCAAAAGATCAGCACATTTTTAAAACTTAAGTATTTTTTCTCAAGCTAGCTGTATAGAAGAGTAGGGCTATAAGGTAAGACAAATGAGTTCAAAATACAAACATTCCTTTTGTTAATTATTTGACCTTTGGCTACTTGCCTAAACTTTATTACTTTCAATTTCTTCTTCTTCTTCTTCTTCTTCTTCTTCTTCTTCTTCTTCTTCTTCTTCTTCTTCTTCTTCTTCTTCTTCTCCTCCTCCTCCTCCTCCTCCTCCTCCTCCTCCTCCTCCTCCTCCCCCTCCCCCTCCCCCTTCTCCCCCTTCTCCCCCTTCTCCCTCTTCTTCCTCCTCCTCTTCTTCTTCTTTTCTTTTTTTAAAAAAAGAGGATCATGATACCTTAAAGTGCTGCTTTAAAACTATAGTTGAAGTTAATAAGTACTTATTGAATCCCTCTTGTATTTTTTGACAGGAGGTACCAGATATTTGCTAAACTCTAGCAATGAAATTCAAGTGTTCTAAATATTTTAGGTTAGTGTCATTAATTTCTAACAGGAAATGTGCACTTCCTAAATAATTGTGTGGGAGAGACATAATTTATCCTATGGCCACACTTCAAAAATCTTGACTCATGGTCCATATAAATAACCTAAGATTGTTGGACTATGCTCAGAAATTAGGTTTGAATATTGAAATGTTCTAATATTGGATGAAGAGATAGAAACCCACTTATAACCTGTATCACTTCACGTACCACTTCAACTCTCAGACCTTCGTCTTAACATCTGAAAAATGAACAAAGGTTACAGTTTTTTTTTTTTTTTCTAAGAATCAAATGAGCAATACAAATTTTAGGTAGGTGGATGTATGGACGGATGGATGGATGGATGGATGGATGGATGGATGATAGATAAATCTCTGAATTGTTATTTTGATATGAACTATTATTACTGGTTTTTAAATCTACTCCGAATCTTTTTACTTATTGCAAAAGAAGAGGCACCACACAAAATTTTCGCTTCTCTCATGCTAGTGAGTGTATTATGAGATTTTCATATTATATTGATGTAGGGCATTGGCTTGAAGGATCTGGATTTATTTTTGAACTCCTGTCAGCACTTCATAATTAACATTGCCCAGAAGAGAAATGCTATTTTGCCTCCTGCATCATCAACACAACTGTCAGCAAATAAGGAAGGCATAGTTTTTTTTTTTACTATTATTACGCTAATGTATGAAGCAGAAAAGAACAGCTGGATTTTCAAACGTTGGGCTATTAGAAGCACTGACATTTACTAAAATCTGTTTTCAATTTCTACCTACCTCTTTTTGCTTTATGAATGTATTTAAAGAAAAAAAATATCATTTTTATCCCAAAGCTTATTTTCAAACTCTTAATTTTGTATTTTATTGATCTCAAAGTTGTTTATATCGATGTCATTTTTCCTCTTTGGCGTGAAAATGCAAAGTTAATGTTGATTGCTTAGTGACTATGTTACTTATCTACATTTACCTCTCTATTTTCTCTATGTCCTCAATTTCCCGTGATGTTTTATTTTCTTTCTCGTCTCTAATTTTGCTTGAATTTGTAATGGCAATAGGTAGAAATAATTTTTTTTTTAATGAAGCGTTGCAAGTGCTAAATCCTGCTATAATAAAAGGGCAATGCTCTAGCTCAGACAAAAAAAAAAAATGTAGCCTATATAGTTACAGTGTGCCCACATTAAATAATCTAAGATAATTTTGTTAAATGCTCTTTTCTTTTCGTTATATACATGGTAGGATTGTGAAATGGTACAGCCACTTTGTAAAGAAGCTTGACAGTTTCTCAAAATGTTAAATGTAGAGTTACCACATAATCTAGAAATTCTGCTTATAGGTGTACAGACCCAAGGAGGTTGAACATATATCTATGTAAAAACTTGTACATGAATCCTCATAGCAGCATTATTCATAATCACATGTGAGTGGAAGCAACTCACATGCCTATCAACTGATGAATAGACAAATGAAATATAGTACATCATACAATGGAAAATTATTTGGGCACTAAAAATGAATGAAGTACTGATACATGCTACAACATGATTGAACTGTGAAAACATTATGGGTAGTCACAGAAGATAGACACGAATGGCCACATATTATATTGTTTCATTCATATAAAATGTCCAAAGCAGAAAAATCTACAGAAACAAGAAGTGAATTACTGATTTTCAGGAGTTGGAGATGAGGGATCCTGAGGGTTAATTGCTAATGAGTGTGGGATTTCTTTGTGAAGTAATAAAATCTAAAATTAGATATTGGTGATCATTGCATAACTGTACATAAACTAAATCACTGAATTATACACTTAAAAGGTGTGAATTTTTGGCATATGAATTGTACCTCAACAAAGCTTGTATAGGAAAAGTAACATGTATTCATTAATAAAAAATAGATATTGGGAATGGTGGAAATGAAGGGGGAAATCACAACTAAACAATTTATCATCATTAGCTTTTCATGTTAAACATTTTTTATGAACGTTTCTATTTTATTTCTATTTTTATTGATCAGAAAATCTTTTAACTAAATTAACAATTTATTTAAGCATTTCTTCAAGAGTAGGTAATTGCCAAATATTTACATTTTTTTTCTATTTTTATTGTTTGAGGACCAGCCAAGGTTGTCTGTGGTTACTGACATGTGCTTGGTATAGAGATCAGTCTTCCAGGACCTGGATGTGTACTTGAGGAAGTTACTAGCAACTGGCAACCTCCTGATCCTAGGGGTCATTGTCCTCTCACCTGGGTCACTGCTGTCATTATAACTCGTTATAGGATAAGACACCTACAATCACATGTCTAACCATGATTAAAGATGTCCTTCATATATACTCCTTATCTGGAGGAAAATGTGGATGCTCAATTTTTCCCATTGAAAACAAGTTTCAAGGCTTCCCCTAGCTAAATGTGGCAGGCAGGTAATTCACAGACTTGTAGACCACTAACTCTGACAGCCCAGGATGGCGAATGGGAAAACAGGTTAGTCTAAAAGCTTCATGTGTCTTTTTACTAATGCAAGATTTAGTACACTTAAGGATATTATAATGAGATCAAATTCAATTTATAGCAGAATGAGCAAATGGGAATAACAAATGGAGGTCAAAATGGGCTTTCACAGTTCTATATTGTACCAGTTAGATCTACAGTGAAGGGACTTAATGCAAGTTGATGTGTGATTGTTCCAGTTTTAAAAGAATGTAATTCAGTTTCTGTCTGGTTTCATTAAGGCTGTTGGGACAGCACCTGAGTAATTCCAAGAGAAGAGAAATGTAAAGTGTACTGAGTGTGTGTACAGAAGTGTGTATTTATCCTGCACTTTATTGTTATAACATTCATGCATCTATTAGCTCTCTAACATGCAAAGTTCATTATTATTTCATCTTGTATAACTAAGCTAACAATTTTGCCACTGAAAGGGGTAATGTGATCAGTTCAAAGTTATAGCACTAAACATTTTGCAGTGTGTGACACCTTCCCTATGTGGTAGAAGATTCAGGCAGTAGGGTTAGACTGCAGTCATGTGACCTGCTGGTTAGTGATGGTTGCTTAAACTAAATTAAAATGAGTGTGCTAACACTTTATCTGTCAAATCGATTTTATCTCTTCAGCCTCACAGCTATTTATAAAGAGGGAATATTTGTATGCAAAAAGGTCCCAGTTGGGTATTAAGGCCCAAGTCCCTACATAATTTGACATAAAATAACAAACATTATCAAAAGATTTGATATGTTACCAAGATTTTTCATGGACTGATTAACACATATCCTGTCATAATTCCATGAGAATATTTTTATTATATAATTTACAATATATGGAAACTGAGAATCAGAGTGATTTTAATTTTAATAACCAATGCATAGAAACAAAAGTTGGGAAAGAAAGTAAGAATATCAACTAACATTTATGAAGCCCCTATTTCAGCACTATCCAAAAATATTCTAGAATGTTAACACATTCCATCTTTCAGAAATCATAGCGGTGCTCTGTTTTCTCAACTTCACAGAGAAGAAAGCTAAAGATCTCAGGTCACAAGCCTGGTTATTAGCGGATTTTCATTTCAGGGCAATGGATTTTAGAGCTTATGTTTTTACCTTAGACCACATATTTTAAACACATCATGATGTTGGGTAGATATTCAGCTTTCGCTTTTATTATGAAAATGGAATCATTACTTGTAGCCTTTGATTAGTGTCTTAATATTTCAGTCAACTACACATTTTATTTGATCCACATGTGGTTTCAAAAAGATTACAATTCACTCTTGGGGTAGGGCACTGGAAAAGCCCAAGATCAGAAGTAATCTTGATTGGAATAAATTGCTGTGAAAAGAAAGACTGCTTTCTTCCAATGCTCAGTATTTTTCCTATTGTAGGACCAGTTGTAACTCTCTCCATTTCTCCCCAACATACATACACACTTTGGTCATACCTTAAAGTAAACAAACAGAAAGGTTAAAATGAATTAGCTTCATAGTAACTAGAGAGATGCATGGACTCCTAGAGCATGAGAGCGAGGTAAGCCCAAGTCCGGTCTTTTCCCTGCGATGGAGAAATAAACAAGACTGTTGTAAGCCTCATTATTAGGGTTCTATCCCCAGTCTTTTCTAAATATTGTTCCGTCCTATCATTTAACAGTGTATAAATGATATGTGAGGCTCAGTTTCTTTCTAGTCTTTCAAACTCTTTCTCTTCTGACTGACTCCATTCTTAGGCTGGCTTTCTTAAGGGCAGAGAAATAGATGCCAATGGCTCCTTGACCTAGAGCCTCTCCACTCACATTCAGGCAGTAGACATCGTTACCAGCCCACGGCCCATAACAATCGCTGTGACCAAAAGATGTTGTATTAGTCTGCTTGGGTTGCCATAACAAAATACCACAGATAAGGAGGCTTAAACAGCAGAAATTTATTTTCTCAGTTCTGGAGGTTCAAAGTCCAAGTTCAAGATCAAGGTGCCAGCGGGCCTGGTTTCCGGGAAGGCCTCTCTCTGTGGCTTGCAAAAGGCCACCTTCCCTCACTGTGCCTCCTGCGGTCTTTCCTCTGAGCGCACTCTCTTCCTCTTCTTAAAAAAATTAAGAAGTACAAATTGACAGTTATAAAAATAGTCATGAAGATGTAAAGTACAGCATAGTGAATACATAGTAATCACTATGTATTTTGTCAGATGGGTACTAAGCTTATTGGGGTGATCACTTTGTAAGGTATATAAATTTCTAATCACCATGGTGTGCCCTGAAACTAATGTAATATTGTACATTAATTATAATTCAAAAATAAATTTTAAAAAAGACAGCAGTCCTACCGAATTAAAGCCTACTCTTTTGATCACATTTAACTTTAATTACCTTCTTAAAGGCCCTGTCTCCAAATATAGTCACATTGGGGGTTAAAGCTTGAACATATGAATTTGGGGGAGGACACAATTCAGTCTTTAACAAATAAGAATATGTTAATTTACTCAGAGGAGTTGTATTACATCACGTAGGTCTTCATAATTACTAGGGCAATGGAGAGAGGAACTTTAAAAAATGACAGTGTCCAGAACCTACTCCAGAATAATTAAATCAGAATCTTTCAGGCCAGGGCAGGGCATAAGCGCTTTTTAAAAGCTCCTTCCTCATTGTGAACTATATTTTCATCTACTGTTGAAAATCACAGACTTAAGCCATTTAGGGTCTATTGGCAGAATCCATAACGCATTTAGAATGTTGCAAATCCTACTGGAAAGAAGGAAAAGGGAACAAGTGCAGCATTAGTGCTGGTATGCTTACAAGGAATATATACTGCACATTATACTTATTTTAATCTATATACATCATGTGATATATCAAAAAACATCTTTATACTGTGTACCCTAGGAAACTTTCAAATATAGGTACCAGCTAATAAAGCTCTAGAATTAGACAGCTAGGGTTCTAATTCTGATATATGACCTTAACATTCCTAAGAAAAATAAGAATGATAATAACAGTAATTCGCCTTTGCTATGAGATTATACATGTAAAGCCTCAAATAGCCTATCAATAGCATTATTTGCATTAGTTTAAGAAATCAGATGGGAAGAAACCTACAACCATTTACCTTGGAGCAAGATATTCAGCTGTGTGCCCTTTCAAAGCCTAAATTAGCTAAATTTTACATATCAAAGTGGTGGGACTTGGGGCAGTCAAAAAGCATATGAAAGGAGTGGAATAATTCTAAAACGAGTTGTTAAGATCTCAGTAGAGATACTGAGAAAGCTGTGAGCAAAGTTCTAGCTGTTCAAGGTGATTTTGAAGTTTGTAAGAATCCTGCTAGGGCCCTACCAGAGAATGAGGGCAAACCTATTTAGGTCACTCCTATTCTGTTGGATTATTAGATTTGTATGTGTGTGTATTAATATGATTAATTTCAAGGCTCTGCAAACCCAACTTGTTGAAAACTTTCAGAAGATATCCAACAAATGTGTTTTGAGTTGAGGCTGCCTGTGAGAAACAGCTTTTTCTAAAACACCGAGCAGTTCAGTTTGGCATTTCAATCTGTCTCCTTTTACATTTATATTAGAAAAAGCAGATCTGGTAGAAATGTTGATTGTGAGAGTTGAGAATGCTTAAAAGATACATTTTTTGTTCACTTTCTTTTAGAGATGTTTCCTTATTCTCCTCTAAAGTGTGTGGGAAGCCCTGCCTGTCTAAACTTTAGCATTTTGAAGAAATTGCCATAAAAAAGCTTTTCTTTGTTTTGTGTAAATACTTAACTGGAGGTTTGAAGTGGGTTAATGAAGGCTGTTTTCCTGGTGTGTTTAAAGTATACTGCTT
>CM053510.1:12892810-12918854 GCA_028627145.1 Eidolon dupreanum
AAAAAAAAAAAAAAAAGTACAAAAGCAAAGAAAATTTGCCAAAGCTAAAATCTTTTAAAGAAAACTAACAAATAATCTCCTTCTGAGATACTTACCAATTTTTAAAGTGGAAAAAAATTATGAGTCAGAATACCAAGGAAAGGGCTTCAGGTCTTAGAATTTGTAAATAGGTAGATGTTTGGTAGGGATAGGAAGGTTTTTCACAGATTCTTAGGAAGAGACAACTTATACAACAGGAAAAAAATAGCTTGGATACTGTCTTCGAAACTATGGGTTAGCCTTTTTTCCCAAAGAATCTGTTCTAATATTTGATTCTTCCCACAAAAGAAATGTTTTCCTTCCAGAGAAGTAAAATTAGAATGACCAGGAACCAAAGTTTTAAAAATCTTATAGATTGGGTATTTCTATCAGGACCCGAAGGGTTAATTCTACAGCCACCACTAGGTGTCACGTTGGTATAGCTTTTGGAAACACAAACTCACTAACTGGTTCCAAACAAGAAGAGGCACTTTCTTGGTTAATTTCAACTACTGTTCGGTTTCTTTAAATAGAGACTCTTACTCTGCACATGTCAAATCTTCAGAGTCTTTTGCTTTGTCTTACAGGTATTTACAACCATTTAAACTTTTCACCCTACCACGCAGGCCTAGCAGAAGGTAGATTTTGAAAGAGAGAGGTTTGACTTAATGGGGACACGTTGTAGGGAGAGATGTCTTTCCTAGTCTTATATCGCTCATAATCTCCCTTAGATCCCCTATTCTATGGCATCTGAAATTAACATTCAAACTGAGAAATAAAAACTGCAGTAAGGATGCAATTGATTCCCACTCTAGACAAGTTTAATATATAGAAATTCTGGAGTTTGCACCGTTTTTGTTTTTTTTGTTTTTGTTTTTGTTTTTTTTGTTTTTTTTTTTTCATTACATGGCTTCATCTTTCAAACCCCACCCCCTTCCATGTACTACCTTTCTAGCTGAAGTCCCCAACATTCTTCTCCCTGGGTGATTTGAGTCAATTTTTTTTTTTTTTAAACAAAATGGTCCAAATTGTAGTGTTAATCATTTGCTAATTTGCCAATTCCAGAAATATTTTATTTTGAAAGAAAATAGTTTGCGAGGGTGATGTTTTGACCACAGAGAATAACAATTCACAATTGAAACAGGTGGTGATGGGAGAAAGAGGATAGTTTGAAACCAAGGGAATGGTGATTAATCTCTGTTCTGGAAATATTTCTCATGGTTACCTATACTGCTGTAGGTAAAGCAATCCCTCTCTGTAGAAATGCTTAGGTATTTAGCAGTGATTGTAAATATAAACTGAAAGCTTTTTTTAGGATGAGATAGGTTAACCCTACCTCAGTAAAGTAAAATAAGAGAAAGTGTGCCAAAGAAACCCCCTGTTCCTGGGGTGAAAAGCAAAGACATAAGAAAAATGCAGAAACAGTTAAAATTCTATACATTCAGATTTAACAAAGCAGTCATAAGTTGCTAGGGTTTGAACACCTGTGCAAAGCCGCATTCTACTATAAATGGAGTGTCTTTTCACTCCCTGGGAATTTTCTGATCTTTAACACATTTCAGAATAATTCATTCATACCATCCTTCCTTCCTTCAAAATTACTTAAAGTACCTACTAATAATCACCCTTATATTAGAAATTAAAGATACAACAATAAACAAAATCAAAATGAACAATGTCCCTACTTCTGTGAAGCTTACATTCTAATTGGTGAAGCAGACATCAGAGAATTGAAACAATAACCTATTTCAGAAATGAGAAGTCCATGAAGAGAGAAAAGCTGGGTTAAAAACAAGAAACTCGGAGAAAAAAGAGACAACTTGTTCTTTAGTATCAGCTTTTATAGAAGTAAACAAGACAGTGAAAATAACTAAGAAGCTCATTGGCTGTGTAATTTTGAGCAGGTCACAGAGGCTTGATTTACTTATCTTTGAGAAGGTGACTCTGTGACCAAGATCTGAATTCTGAGGAGCCAGGCACAAAATTTATGGAAATGCTTTAAAGAGACAAGATCCAACAGATATAAAATTTCTGCATCTGCAATTGTCTTGGTGGGTTCTAGAAATCACAGAAGGGCTGTTGTGACTAAAGTTTCACAAGCGAGTGGTGGAGTTGGGGGTGGGGAAGAAGATGAGTTCTCTTGGCAATGATAAGAATTTAGATAAAATGCTCCAAGTAAAAATTTCTAGCATAAATTACAGCCAAAGCAAATGTCCAACAAACATACCCAGAAAGTCCCCACTCTCCCTGAAGTCAAACTCAAACTTGTTACTATAGCCTACACAGTCCTATAGATTTTTGCATCCTGAGATGAAGTCTTGGGCATGTATACTTGCCCAGAAGTATACTGTCCAATTAGTTTGCAAACCTGTTTAGGAGAGGAGTCACATGGAAACTCTGCTAGTTGCCATACAGGGCTAGTTCCCAGCCTCCTCCGTTCTTGTTGAAAGAGCCTGCCTCCCACAAAGGTGGTTGAAATCACCAGCTTTTTGGTCAGCTCCCTGTCTCCCTTTTTGCTAAATCTTGACAGATAATCCAGTTCTGGCCAATGAGGCATCAGTGAATACACAAGAAAGTTTTTCTTTCCTAATAAATATATGCACTGGAGGCCGGCTGATCCCTTCCTACTTTTGAACGCGGTAGTGTGAGGCTGAGATGGTTGGAGCTGCTGCAGTCATTTTTTGATTATTAAGGATTATTAAACCTAGATCTATGGATACATAATGTAACCATTAAATACATTTGGGAATAACCACCTCTCGATTTACTCTTTTGGAAATTACTAAGCGCTTTACTGTTCAAATCTGTTTTTTTTTTTGTTTTTTTTTTTTTTTTTGAGAATTTTTAAACTTTTTCAGAAGGTATGGTAGCTGGTACAGGTGTTTTTCATATTGCTCTATTTTCAGTGCCATGCAAAGGCAAAAAAATCTACACTCAGTAAACATATATTTGTTGAGCGAATTTACCAAGACTTAATTCTTCAGTAAACAACTACGACCTTACACATTCAGAGAAATTTTAATCCAGGGATGAAATAACTAAAACAGTGGTTAGTACACCTGAGTTCTAGATTTTATTCAACATCGAACTAACAATTGAGTAAAAATTCAGAGCTTCCAGGAGACTTGCTTTTACTCTTTATATTTATATAGTTTTGAACTACATGTATCTCTTGATTAGTTCTCTGGACTTCATTGCATTAATGCAATCACTCTTCACCAATATATCAGTAGCTAGTGCATCTTAAAAAAGAACTCTGTGAAAACTGACTACCTTTTCCATAGACTAAAGTTGGCCATATTTTTTATTTCCTATGACTACCCTCCATATCTTATGTTTAAAATTCTCTTTTCAGAAGGACTCTTCTTGCAGAAAGGAGATGCATGTATTTTCTTTGTTTGGATTCTGATTTATAGTTAGATTCTCAAATGCTTGTATGACCTCCTCCTTGAAGCAAGTATTATACTTCGAATGCAAAGTGTCTTTATTGGCATTTTCTGCATCTTGAAAATATTGATATAAACAATAGATATTTAATTATTTACTTTCTTGAAAAATAAAAAGATTATTATTAATTATACCTGGAATTGTGTTTTTAACCTGGGTAACTGTCATAATTATCCATAATAATATAGATTTCCTTCATAATATTGTAAATGGAAAAAATTAGTAAAGAATCTTAAAATAATATATGATTCATGAATATTTTTAATGTCTAGGGATAAGACAGCAGCTAAGGCACATACAATGGAAGAACAGTATAAATTTAATAATTCAAACAACTGTGGACTCCTTCATTACCAAAGTTGTTTACTATTACTCATTATTTTTGTCATAGATTCCCATATATTTTAAATTTGTATTTTCAATACCATACAATTTTTTTTTCACGGAAAGTTTTCATTTCTATTTTCCTTGGTTAGGGAATAAAAAACAATGATAGAATGGTCTTGAGCTCAGCTACTGGTGATGATGATAACAACAGAGGTTATGGGTGAGATCATGAATTTTATTGTTATCGATATCAGCTCTCATTTATTGAGCACATGCTATATGCCAGGTGTTGCGATGAGCTGTTTACTTATAAAGTATCACTGCTATTCCATGAAATGGTATTGTTATACCACTCTTAACTAAAACTAAGGCTTAGAATGACCAAGTGAATTTCTTATTTTAAGTTTGATGGAAATAAATCTTGAGAAAAGTAACTTGGACAAGGCCAAGGAGAACAATGAGTATCTGAGGTGAGCGAGAAGGATTTACTACCCACTAGGGCATATAGTCCAGAAGGAATGTCTTTTGTCAATTAAAAGAAATCTCATCTCTATCTGGATAAGAAAAAAACTCTATCTCTATATTTTGCCAGTAATCGGGGAGCCCTACAGATTTCCCTTAAAACAGGTGCTATTCAATATTTCTGGGAATAATATCACCTGCAAATCCTCCAGAGAAAACACAATGTGTAGGACAAGCAAACAGATTTTCCTTTCTTGTTATTTTCCAGAAGTTATTTTATTTTATATATTTTTTTTAGTATGGTACCAGCTGGGTTTCAGAGCCCAATAAAATGATAAGCCTATCTTCCGAAATGTCAGTATAGGCGTCAGTATCCACCATCTCAGGCATCTCTTAGAAATAGAAAGCTCTGAATCTGGGCTTTATCAGATAAAAGGCTTATTTTCTAAAATAGTGTTGTCTTACATCGTATCCATGAAGAATGCTGGTGTGTACAGAGTTCTGTGGATGAGTCCACTGACAAACAACAACACAAAATCCTTACTTTATTGCAGTTATATCACTTGAAGTTAAATGTAACTATAACTTGTTTGCTGTTTGAGCAAAATGATACTTTCATGTACAGAACTTCTTTGATTCAATTCAGTAGCTCAGCTTCTTATTCTTAGCGTTTAGGCCAGGAAACAACTAAAGAAATTTTAAGCTGAGGTAGGAAAGACTTTAATGTCAATCTTCCTTTCATTTCTCTGCTCTTGATTCAAGAGAATAAAGTTTATTTGTTTGTTTTTATCAGACATTGAAATTTCTACTTGCAGAAAACTGGAGATAGGAGTTATTAAAAATTGTTATCATTGAATGAGTAATTAGATCTTGGCATTAAATGAATTGTCAGTCCCTAATGAGGCTGGCAATTTCAGAGAAAACCTTCAGGTATGTTGGAGAGTCACGTGAATTGAGGGGCCCTCCCATACATCCATCCATTTACTCATCCACCCATCCAACTCTCCATCTATATATCCTTGTGCTCACATATGCATTTGTTCACTCATTATAGAAACACTCAAAATTGAGACCTTCTAATAAGTGCTGGGTAATTATTAGTCAACAAATATTGAGTTCTCCTTTATTTAAAAATGTGTTCTTAATCTTTCAGTTCTTCCATCCTCACTCCCAGCCCTCTGTGGCTTAAAGATTGAGTCTCATGGACTCTGATTGAAAATTGCAAATTATTACTGTGTATTCACACTGCTATTGATATTGATGAGTATCTTTGGATAAGACATTTAACTTTCCTATTTCTTATCTAGCATACGAAAGAGCCAGTCTAGTCAAAGTGATTTCTAATAACTCTTCGTTTGTTTGTTTGTTTTTTAATGCTGGTTTTTCTTCTGTCCTTTCCTCAAAAGTTAGGTGCTAACAGAAGGTGTGTTTTTCTCTTTGAACAAAACCTTTCAGATCATCGTGGGACATGTACATGTCACGTGAGGGAAATATGCCTTTAAACTTCATATGGACTTCAGGTGGAGGTACTGGTACACTGAGAGTAAGACATTTTGAAAATATTCAAATTGTCATTTGCAAATATCATGAAGTTAATATTACTTAAATATAGAGCAAATGCAACAGATGTTACTTTAAAAGCTCAGAAAAAAAGGAGCCGGTTTGAATTAGCAAATCAGGACACCTAAGAGAACTCAGATAAGAAAATTGAGTAAACCTGTGTCACAATTCCCTAATATCCATGGAAAGCAACTTATTATTTTTTTGGTTCATTTCATGGATAAGTAATAGATTACGAGGTTGGTGGCATGGGTGTGAGAAGAGAGAATAATTTTCCTCTTTTCATATTTTCAAACTCCATCTACATTCTGAGGCCCAGCTGAAATTTTTACTACAACAAAAATATCTTGTAACTGCTCTCCCTAAATAAAATATTTGTGTCTGACATTAACCTGTTATATTTTTCATTTACATTAGTGTTATTTTACTCCTTCCATGATAATTTACCCACTTAATAGAGAAAGAGTTTGCATTCATCTTATTTCTGCCATTATACCCAGGATAATGCCTTGTACATAGTAGATAATTAGTAAAAAATTGATTAGCTGTCCTAGATACATGGTCGCCAGAATTACAGCCCCCACAAGAGATTACTTATGATGATAAAATTATTTATTGATAAGTTTTCTATGTATATCATTGTGTTTCCATGGAATCTTTATTCAAAGATCTTTTTTGTTTAATGGACAGCTTGAGATGTAAATTTTATATCTGCATTTAATGAGATTCCATGGGAGATTTCTTTTCTAAAATTCGCCTTCCTTTCTGTGCTTCTTATATCATCCTTTTACATTTTTATACTTTAACCTAGGATAGAAGATTTATGTAATAAAAGCATAATTATAGAGCTGGAAAGAAGCATAAGAGATCATCCCTCTGGAAGGGATGATTAACTGCTCATCAAAGATTTTTGTTCCCTTTCCACAGATTGTTGGTAGAAATGGCTGCTCTACTTAGATCTATTTTTCAGCCTCTCTTGAATCTTGTTGGCCATGTGATTCATTCCTACTAATAGAATATGAGCAGAAGTGATGGGTGTCATACTCTGATTGAAAAAATTAAGAAGTGCGAGGGTTTCTACCTTCTCTTTCCTCATCTGCTAGCCAAAAGGGAATAATTCTGAAGTTCTGGGTGATGCCGGAAATATAAAGTAAAAGGAATTTTAATAACTAAGCCATGTATAAAAATTTAATTACCAAAGACTCTGATAAACTATTAGGGGAACAAGAAACAAACTTTTTATTTTGGTAAGCTGCTGAGAGACTTGGGAATCTTGTTAAAGAAGCTAGCTTTATCTTATCTAGTCTAAGGACTTTTATAAATATGTTAGAAAAATGAGCTTTGGAGATGTTAGCAGGTTTAAATAAAATTCAAGGTACTAGCAAAACTGGATTAGAATTTAAAACTACAGAAATCACCCATTCTAGGTGATTCAAATAAGCAAAGAAAGCAACAGATTAGGAGAAAATTTAAAATTTCCAAATGTCAAAGGATAAAGAAAGGCCAAAAACCAATCTCATTGATGATTTTTTTTTTTTTGAACAAGAAAGGAAGCGAGTCTCTTTTCCTCTCTTTTCCTCTTCACAGGATGTAACTCCTCTGTTCCTTATGTTGGATGCAGAGGATCAGCTTAGTATCTACTACATGTGATACATTACCTACTCTGATTCTGTACATACCCTAACTTAAAAGAACACACAAGTTAGGAAGCTTAAAGAGATTTAGTGATTAAAAAGAAAAAAAAAAAAGCTTGCTCCCTACATGCTTTTAGACAACTTGCTTACTTCATTGTCCATCCAAGGTCCCCTTCCTTACATATAATGTAAGCTCTCTTTCTGATGTTATCTGATTATTCCGCAACTGACCTCATGGATGTATAAACTAGGCATGTTACTCATGTTACTCATTTCTCCAACACCTTGCTACTGGGAAGTTTTATGTGCTTTATATTTTGGGGAGAAAACTATCTTCATCCAGAGAGGTTTCCTGAAGACAAAAGACAGAAAGGCATCTATATCATCTTTTGACTGAACTTTTCTCCAATGTATTGTGAGTTTCTAAAACATGTTCTGTTTGACAGATATACAGAAAATTGACATTTTGTGCACTGTTAATAATTCTGATATTTTGAATGGTTTCATCTATGTGGACTAATTAAGGGCAACTATTTCAGTGGCTACATTGGTTTATATTTTGTCAAGCCAGCATTTGTGAAGAGACCATGCCAAGTTTTGACAAAACTGATTTCAAATAGTGTTTACATTGGTGAGCAGTTTGCAAAGGGTATGTTCACACAATATGGTTTGTTTTGTTAACCTAAAGAGTAAAAAATGATGGATTGATATACCTGGGGAAATAAAATTGGGAGAGGATAGATGGACCCGTTAGAAACAAACGAACAAACAAACAAACAGAAGCGCAAATGAGAAACTATGTCTGAAATAGATCTTTGCTCACTTCATAGTAGTTCGATGAGGCAAACGTATAGCCTAGCGAAGCGTTGGTTATTTTTTTGTGTTTATCTTAAAGAAGCTTCCTCCTTTAGTGATCTCTGCAAAATTAGAAACCCTGACTACAGAGGCATGATTAGCCCCTTCTTTTCCATAGATATTAGGTTCAGTACATGTGATAAACCTGCCATTAAGCAAAAGGCATATTTCATCCCTGTATTGGTAATCTATTGTTGCATAGCAACATTACTAGAAACATAGTGATTTAAAACAACACATTTATTATGTATATTTTTGTGAGTTCAGAGTCCAGCATGATTTAACTGGATTCTCTGCTTCAGGCCCTATCTTACAAGGCTGCAGTCAAGGTCTTGGTTAGAGTCAAGGTCTCATATGAAGCTCAGTTGAGGAAGGATCCACTTTCAAACCCACCTGGTTGTTGGCATTTAGTACATTGTGGGCTGTGGGCTTCAATTTCTTGCTGGCCGTGGATCTGAAGGCAGCCCTCAATTCCTTGTCATGTGAGTCTCCCTAACATGGCCATTTGCTTTTTTTAAAGCCAGCCGGAGAGGGAGTCTCCTAGCAAGATAGCTATTATAATGTAGTTATGTACATCTTGTCACCTTTGCTGCATTATGTAACTTAGAAACAAGTCACAGGTTTCACCCACATTTGAGGGGATTACACAGGACATGAAAACAAGAATGCAAAATAATGAGATTTACTTCTGTATAATCATTATGATATAATCTCAACACCTGAACTTCCTTGATATAAGTACATCCAAACAGGTCCCAAGAGATGAACTGATTAACCAAATGCCATCCACTAAGCTAGCAATAACAACAGAACTAGAATCCAGGACTCCTCAGGATATTTGAAACCCCTTTTTCTCTTTTCTTATTTATTTGCTAATAATAACTACTTCAAAATTTGGGGTGCTCTATCATTCAACAAATATATATCAAAAGCCTACTATGTACCAAGCACTCTTCCAGTCCTGTCAGTAAAGCAGTAAAAAGGAGAAGCCCTTGATCTTATAAAGCTTAGGTAAAAGTGTGAGAAGACAACAATGAATTGATAACAAATAATATGTAGCAAGTCAGGTGCTGTGGAGGTAAATAAATCAAGGTAAAGGGCTAATGGGTCATGGGATTTCAAATCAATGTTCATGGAAGTCCTCTGATAGGTTGAGGTTGAAGTTGAAACATTAGTTGAAGTGAATAAAGTCCCATGCAGTTAGCTGGGGTCCAAGGGAATAATAAATGAAAAGGATCTGCATGGTATAGATACAGATGTAGATATAGATAGATCGAGTTAGAGATACCAAGCAGATTGTATCTACTTAGATTTGGGTATACCATTGTGGGGTTAATGTCTTCCTCTGATATCAAAGGTAGATGTAGTTTGCAAAGTCAGACAGCAAGGAGATGCCATAGCAGGTTTGAACTTGTGTATTTGATTCCAAAATCAGGGTCTGTTCCCCAGACAAGTGGTTACTTCTTTTTATCTGCAGAACCCCTTTTCAAATATATTTCATGTATCAATAAATAACAGGGATAAAGGTGGAGCTGCTGTGCTTGATGCAGAGGTAGGTGGGTGATGTCCAGGCCTCATGTTGTCTACTACCCATTCCGAAGCTCTCTGGATCCGATGCAGCAGCTCTTTAAGATTTAAACGGCAGAGCTCAGCTTATGAACCCCTTGCTAGACCTCCTCTGGGACCACTTTCTGGTTAACATGACCAAATATATTTGCCATGAGTTCTTTATAAGGCTGACATATTCACAATTTTACAGGGTTACTACAACATCAATTATGACAGGAACTGGTGTTCTTTTTTCCTTTTCTCTCCCATTTAGGGATGATCAACAGGCTGAAAGGCAGATGGATTTAGCTAAATTGGCAACAGGGTGGAAAGGACCGTGTGTTTAATCAGGCAAAGAGACTTCTACTGTAATTGGTCAAGTCTGAAGCCAATGAAAGAGCAGGGAATGTTTTTCATGGCATAAATAAAGAAACCCACAAGAGGCTCTTGGCACTCAATATAGATTATCTTACACTCGATGTAAATTATAGAAAATTCCAGGTAAGCTATGGATCTAGGGAACTTTGACTTAGCTACATCTACCTTAATTACAAATAAAAATAATGTGTGGAACCAAGTGCAAACCAGTATTCTTGAAATGAATAAGACACTATTAAGACAAACTTATACAGACTGCAGAATAAAACCACTTTGCCCTTAAGGAGAAAATAGCTGGGGAAAAAGAGGCCAGAGAGGGGTGAAGACAGATTACAGCAATCAATTATTAATACAGATGAGCCAAGGCCAGCTGATGCTATCACACTTCATCATTCAAAATTCTCATTATTGGAATATACAACAGTAAGTTACTGCAGCAGTACTCTTCTCAATGTGGCAAGAGGCGTTAATTTCTAAGGAGCCAAACAAGTGACAATGAGCTTCAGAAGGGGATCGGTGCTCAATGATTGGGTTGTAATTATTCTAAAAGGGCTTTCATCATCATTACCCAACATTCTGCAGATGCAGCATGTTTGAAAATAAACTGTGGCCAAACTAGTGCCACATCATTTCAGATTTAAACATCAAGCCTCTGGTTTGCTGATATATTTTTGTGTATGCAAGTGTAGACGAACACAAATGTACTCAGTCAAGCATACATCATTTTGAAGTTGTTTAGCCAATGCATCTGCATTGGTGCAGACTAGGAAATCAGTATGCACAGGTCTCAGTCGCTGATGAACGCAGTGCAAGAGAACATTCATTCATTCCTTGTTTCATTCATTCCTGCAATACGTTAAGCACCTGGCACTGTACTCTTATGAAAATAAACAAGAGGAATAAAACCGGGCCCAGAAAGCATTTTCTATCCATTGAATTTTTCCAGTAAATGTTTGAATTTTCCTCCTGTTTATACCCCAAAAGGACAAGCTAATTATCTGTTTACTTTGCCAGTTTGCCTTAATTACAAGGCTTTCAAGGCCATTAGCTGATGAAGCTGTTTACATTTCACAAGTAGGTTTGAATTGCACCACTCTGGCCCTTCACCCCTCTTGCCCTCCAACTGGGGCAACAGGATAAAAAGGTATCCCTCTCCACATTTACAGAAGAAAAATAAAGCAAGTGCTCTAGCAAAAGCATCGATAGCATAGCGTTACAGGGAGAATGCTAAATGTCAGGTTTTTGCAATTGTATGTAGCACATGTTCATGTGTGATTGTCTGTTTCCTGCTTTTCTGTTGTTTGCAATCTAATTATAGGACATTACCTACAAGCACTGATTAACTGCAGTACTAGGTACATTGCCAAGATGAATCCCAGCGAGTGGGGCTAGCGTTAAACACTAGAGCCATTCTGAGAAGGGGCATGTCAACCTGAAGGCGTGGAGCTGCTTTGTGAAAGTAGAGAAGTGAAATGTGTGCTAGCCAGGTCGAACTGAATTAGATCGAAGGGTGGAAAAAATGTCTTATCCCGGGAGTTTATTTCCTCGTTTCCCATTTCACCTTGATCTTTGCAACACTCGCCCCTCTTCTTTCATCCTCTTCTCATTCTAGTTTGAACACATACGTGTGTGTCTAAGCATTTCTCTTCATCCCTCTACCACCTCCTTGACACAGGCCATTATCTTAATTAAAATAGCCTCCTAGTGGACTTTCCCATTATACTTTCTCTTTTTAATCTGTCTGCTGCAATCTTAATGCTGCAGCCAACTTTTAAAAATGTAAACAAGATCACATCATTCTTCCACTTAAATCTTTCTGTTGCACCCAAATCCTAACTGCTTATCATGGCTGGGGGAGACTGCATGATCTGGTCCCTTGTCAGCTCTCCAAGCATGGTTCCTGTCACCTACATTTCCTCCATGCATGACAGGCTCACTGGCCTTCTCTTGGTTCCCGTAACTCAGAAGGCCTTTCCCACATCAGAGCCTTTGTCCTTGCTGGATAATGTTAAATTCATAATGTTATGTGTATAATGATATTTAACTACATCATGAGAGTCAGAATCGCTGAGCGTATTTTGTAAGTATTAGACAGTAGGAAATTATATCTGCATTTTACACAAGAAGTCTTTAAAGGCATGATAAATGACTCAGCTAACTTACCCAAATTCTAATTAAAAATTCTAGAGAGACTAACAGTATCCTTCCACTTTCATAGTACTTTCAACCATAAAATAGGTTATTATTATCAATAATGTACAGATGAAGACACTGTAGTCCAGAGATTATGTTGCTTATCCAAGATCATGCACCTGAGGTGGTGGCAGAGTCAGAATTTGATCTGAACATTTTCTGACTTGAGGATATGGTAATATCTCATTTGAATTTATACTGCACATATTAGAGAAAAGTGTTATTTTTTATATGATCTAAAATGACAGAGATACTCAAATTTCTATTTCTCTAGTAAAACTGCACCTTCAAAATCTCATTATATGGGGTCTTTTTACCATAATATAAGATTGGATGCGTGAACACAATCAGAAATTCCTTTAACAGTTGCTTTTATATTGTAATTGTGATAGCTGTGAGTCAGTTGGAGGATATGAATGGTATCAGGTGGCCCCTTATTCTCTATTAGATGCTATTTTGATCTCCTTCGTCTTTGAGTATCATTGCTTTAAACATGAATTTTCATTATGACTCATTAAGTGGTTATATTATTCTAAAATAGTTAAAAGAAGAATACATCAGATGTAAGTAAGTGTTAGTCAGTTGGGGCAGTGAATTTGGATGCACGATGGTTGCATTTATACTGAAATCATCCTTGTAAACTCCTTGACTAGTTTTAGTACTGCTAGAGTGATTTTTCAGGTAATAGCTCAAAGGGAAAGAATATTTAAATAAAGGCTTTTATTTTTCTTTAAAAGAGATTTATTAGCATATGCTAAATAAGCTGGATAAGCATAGGCTAGATAAAAATCTAATAGAACTAAACTTGCTTTTGAACATCAGCAAAGTGGTAGTGATTGGTTAGTATTATGAGTTTACCTGATACTAATGGGAGATGATCTTGGAGGATTAAGGAAGGGGGTCAGAGTGTGGTAGCTCATTTGTGAGTCTCAGCTCAAGCAGAACTGCTATGGGTATTGAGAGCTGACTCTCTTTTGTTCTACTATTAACTTACTGTAATACTCTGAGGGTATCCATGAAGGCCAAGGGTTGGTCTTCAGCATTTAATTGATGAGCTTAATGTCTCTCTTTCTAACTTGTTAGGTTAATATCAAGAAAGCGTTCCTGAAGGAGCTCAGTAGAGCTCAGGAATTTTATGTAGCATCAGTTGGTTCTTGAGTGTAGTGGAATTTCTACTCTGAGGGCTATTCAGTGATACCAGTGGAAGTTCAGGAAAATAGACAAACCTTGCGAATATAGTCCTTTGTTACTTGGCTTTTCTGGGAGATCTAGTTCATTCAGAGATCACTTTTTTTCAATATGCATCAGATTCCCCTTCCTCCAAATTCAGTGTTTATGAAAAGAATTCGTGAAAAATCCATTAATGCTCATTTTGGCAAGGTTGTGTGTATGTGTCTGCAAGGGAGGAGGTAAGGGTAGAAATCTGATAATCACACTAATGGACAATAAGAAGATATAAAGCAAGAAGATATCTTCCATTTTACATGGCCGAACCAAAGAGGAGAACATTTTAAATGTAAGGGGGAAGTTATTTAACTTCTTGAATGGGAGACTGTTTGTTCTGTAGTTATTAGTATTTTGCAGTTTATGAATGAACAAAATTTCTAAAAACTCTTTCTCCTGAAGATGAGGAGTGATGACTGAATCTGAGAGACAACATGTCTCATTGGTGATTATCATCAGCTCATGAGGTTGTCGAGCTGAGGTCTAAACATTATTTTTTCTCATCACCTCTTAGTTTATCAAACTAGAAGTTGATTACTGAACCGCTTTGTTGACTCTTTGCAACAGATGTTTTCCGATATCAGAAGCTGTATTACGATAAGGATAATAATTAGCGATTAGATAAGAGATCTGTACATGGGCAGCGTTCCTCCAAAATATGGGGAAAACTGAGATACGATAGTATAAGATTCTGGCTCAGCCCTGAGTGGCTTTAATTAGGTCATCTGTGCTGGGTGGTCATTTTGAAGTCTCAGTAAATGTCATAGTAAATTAAGCACTTACAGTGCATACACACATATACACACACCCAAATTCAAATTTTGCTTCTGACTCCTTGAAAAGAGAAGACAGAAGCAGATGATCTCACATTCTCATTTGTTTTAAATAGGAATTAGTCTTTTTCTGCTAGAGACCTCAGTTTTTCAAGTTTTTTTTTTCCACTCTAGAGTTGCGGAGGAAACAATGTTTACATATGAAATTTATTGAATTAAAAAAAATGCTTTTTCTTTGCATAGCTGTTGAAATTATTGTTATTTTGTCTTCTCTCAAATTCTTCTCTTGAAAGTTATGTTCCATGATGCCAGCAATAACCTGGTGACAAGTTGGGTTATTTCCATTTTACTCAGTAATACCTATAGTACAACAGTATCATGATCTGGTCACATCCTTTTTTTCAGGTTTATTTCCTGCTCTCCTCTTGCTAAAGCTCTCATCACCCTAATTCTTTCAGCTTTTTTCCCTTCTCAGGAAGTTTGCATATGGTTTTAGATATTTCTACAGCATTATTACATGTTTC
Organism: Eidolon dupreanum; assembly: GCA_028627145.1. NCBI lineage: Eukaryota > Metazoa > Chordata > Mammalia > Chiroptera > Pteropodidae > Eidolon > Eidolon dupreanum. The sequence continues at coordinate 12,907,754 of CM053510.1, forward strand.
TCCAACAATTAGGCCTCCACTTTAACGTCATTTCTTGAGAAAGCTTTTCCAGACACCGCTGACTAGGTATGTGTACCTTTCCTATATAGATATGCTTGTCCCACAGCAGCCCTCACTTTTTCTATATAGCTCTTATTACAGTTATTAATTGTTTGATGTTCATGTTTTTCATTGACTGTGATATCCAGGAAGAAAGAAAACATGGCTTGTTGCTACAACCACACAGGAATGTCAAGAATGTAGCAGAGACTCAATAAATAATTGTTCAGTGAATGAATGGGTGGCATCTATACCATAAAGTTAACATCACAACTGTGGTAGGAGCATAGTCCTCCAGATTTCGGAAGTCATATTCTTTGCATTGCAGGGCACTGTTACATACTTCTTTCCTGGCAATGACTTTCTACCTTGGGGAGAACTCAAAATGGTTTGTAGTTGTAGCCAAAAGCGATGTTAAATGAAACAGGATCTAAGTGTATCTGTTTTAAGTGACTGCGAGAAAAGAGACATAAGAGAAAGGAATCAAAATGTTAGGAAAGTAAAGAGTTGTAAACTGTTGTTAGGGGTGAACCAGATAGTTAATGAACAGGAAATGACAAAATTACTGAAAGCCAACACAGTCCAATTGACATATCCAGATCAGGCCCTCAGGTAGGAAATGTATTGCTTTGGTGGACAGGCCGGTGTAAAGTATCCAAAGCAGCCATGATAGTCTTAACCAAGTCACGTGACCTCTTTGTTCTTGGTTTTCAATTTTGTCATTTGAGTGTTAGATTACACAAACTCTGAAATCTTCTCCATCTGCAAACCCTGAATCTGTACCCTGAATGCTTTTGCAGTTCACAGAGAACTGGATTTCAAGGGCTTGATCCCCATACCTAAGTTAGAGGAAGAGCGTGGGGATTTATTTTTCCTCCTAAAAGTTCATCTTTTCACGATCTCTTCCATTCCTCATTATGTATGTCCCATGGTCAGGAATTCACCTCTTAATTCCAATGGTATCCAGATTTGTCAATACAAATTTGTGGATTACTTAAGAAGCATGTAAGCATGCAGATCCCTGAGCCTTACTTTTGGACAGTCTGATTTCGAAAGGCTGACATGGGGCCGCATGAATCTGAATGTTATGAAACACCCTGGTGCATCAAAGACAGCTATCTGATGGGTCAGTGTTTAAGAAACACTGACTTTTTCCTTTTGTTACTCTGCATTATTAAAGAATATTTGAATTTGTTTAATTCCTATAAGGAAAGGGGTCAGCAGTAAAAGTGTGTTGGATTACATTCAGAAAATATTCCAGTTCAATAGGCTAACATAAGAAGTTTGGTTGCTACTTTTATGCTTCGGTGGTATAATGAGCCGGATTGACACTGGAGGCATTAATACTGGAGCCTCTAATACACTATGTGGTGACATGTTTTACAGAAATGTAGGCATTGAACAAGGTATTCTGTCTTATTCCCAATTTGAGCTACATATGATTTCTTAATATGCCTCCTTTTTCACCTCTCACATTTGTCTGTGGTAGTTGTTAAAGTGTTTTTCTTTATTTCTTGTTATGTTACTGTTTGTTATCGAACAGTGACTGTAATCCTTCCACCCCCAAACATGGCTGTGTTTTAGTGGTGGTCAATGTAATTGCCTGTATATAATCGTTAAGGCAATTTGAAATACTTCTGGAGAAATATAGCTATATAAGTGGAAGTCATCATTGTTGTACTTAAATTGGAATTTCTAGTTTGAGTTTGAGGGGTGGAATGGAACTCACTTCTTATTGCAGGGGAATCAACATTTCATATCATTAGTGAATTGAGTCATCCAGATTAAGGCCTCGGTTTTGCACATTGCTCACGTTAAGTGTCAAAATACTCGTCCAGAGGTGTTGGAAAGGAGGAAGGAACATACATGCAGACTGATGAGAAAATAGAACACTGAGTTTCATTTTTGTGGCTTATGATGCCAGGTATGATCATACAAAGACCTCAGCAGGTCGGTTGGCCTCATAGTGTTGTCTTCTCTAGGGGTGCTGAAACAAATACCAAATGGGACTGTTCAGGACTCATAAGTAAGAAAAGTAAGATCTCCACCTTTTTCAAAATGTCAGCACATTTTGATCTTGTCATAGGTTAGTCAACAAAAACACTTCTGCACACTATATTTGCATGTTGCTACCAGGTCAGCCCCTTAAAGTAGTGCAAACTCTTTTAGGATTATTCTCTTTTAACCACACCATCCTCCTTGTTATAAGTCAAATATACTAGACATCATCTCTCTTCAGGGGACTAGCTGTGTCCTCTGCCTAAAGTCTCTTTCCCATAATATGGTTACTCCAGCTCCTCCATCAGATCCTGGACCAGTTGACAGTGGGGTCTTCCTATCTAAAATGCACTCTTATTTTCCCACCTCTGGCATCTCCCAGCCCTTTTCTTCATTTATGTAATCTTCATGACATTTATCACTATTAGACATAGTATTAGCATTACCTACTAATTGATTTATTATTAATTTCCTTCGTAAAGCACACGAGTTTGGATTTTGGCCGGTATTCATTTACTGATGGTGAGTAAATTTAGTATCTAAAACCATTCCTGATACTTCTTAGTCACTTAGCAAATTTTCTGAATGAATGGCTGTGTGACTGATGAATCAGCCAATCTGATAAACCAAATTGCATGCAAAATAACTGACAGGGACTTGTCATCAGAAATAAAAGAAAATAACTTGCTTAATTGACCTTAACTTTAATTTAAATTTCAATTTAAAGATATTTATCTTTAAATCGTTCTCCTTATTCTTGTAAAGACCTTGAAAAAGCTTTCTTTGGGTCCAGATACTTCCAATATATTGACCTCGAGGTATCTCTTGGCTCTTTCACAAGTCTACTCCTGAAATTAAAAAAAATAAATAATTAAAAAAAAAGTGGGCAGGAAATGTTGTGTGTTCATTTCAAAAAATGTGTAATAAATGCCCACTTTGTGTCAGACATTTATGAAAGCTATGAGAAGATAATAGAAGCTAATTATACACGTACAGTCCCTGCTATTGCGACTTTAACATTTAGCTGGTAAATGAACAGTTAAAAAGTCAGTCAATATGAAAAGAAAATCCCAGGATACTCTAGAAGTACATAGACTGATGATTCTTTAACTACAGAATGTAGAAATGCTTCTTATACTAAAACTAGAATGGGAAAGAAGAGCTGGACAGGCTGAGAGGAGGAAATAGAATCCAGGCTGAAGGAGAGCATGTGGGATGGTGATTGCTATTTAAGGGACTGAGAGAAGAGCAAGACTGTAAGAGCTTCAGCTGAGTAGACAAAGTGCGTGCAAAGAAGCTGCACAGGAAAGTCTGGGCCTTTAGAATTGCGTTGAAGTGTTCGGATTTTATCCTGACAGCAATAAAAAGCTGTAAGAGTCCTTAGTGCATTCACAAATATTCTTTTCACTTCTCCTTTCTTCAGCATTTGGAAAGATTGCACTTCCCCACCCCCTCTGAATTGCAGGGATGTCTGTTGAATAGCTCTGGTCAATTAAATGTGAGTGGAAGTGCCGTGCTTCACGTCTTGGCAGAAGCCTTACTTGTAAGTCAGTACTTATCATTCTCCCTACTCTAAAGTGATCCAAAGACCCCTGAGGCCCCATCAGCCTGGATCCTCGAGTGCCAACGACAAGCAGAGCATCCCTGCTGACCTACATTAGACATGCAGTTTACACGCAAAATAATGTTTGTTTGTTTGTTGTTATTGTTGTTTTTTGGTTAAACTACTGACATTTGGGAATTATTTGTTTCTACAGAGTGATCTAGACTCTTGGAAATGACACACACACACACGCACACACACACAAACCCATTAGCAGGTGCATAATATAGTATAACAGGTTTTTCAAAGATTACTTTGGCTGCAATGAGAAAAATGTATTGGAGTTAAAAAAAAAAGAAAGTGGCCTAGAGAGTTGTTTTGAGGCTGTTGTAATAATCTAAGTGAAAGAAGGAATCTTGTGTATCTCACTAACATGAGATAGAAGAATGGTATCCGGGAGCTGGACCTCACGTATCCGCAGTGGGAATGGGGAAGAATGGGTAGATTCAAAATATATATGAGCAGTAGAACCAACAGAATTTGATGACCGATAGGAGAAAGAAGAAAGATATTAAAGAGATTCTCCAGTATCTGACTTGTATAAACACATGAACTCAGCAGTATACAGACTGTTGAAGAAAGAATATAATTTTGGGGACAATGAGAGGTAATTAGTTTAGTTTTAGATATGTTGTGATTGAGATGACTGTCCAAAATTCAAGTGTAGGTACAGGTAGGCAGTTGTTTAAAATTGGAGCTTGAGAGAGAGAGATCTAAGCTAAAGATTGAACTGTGAAGCACTAGAATATAGATATAGAATATAGATGATAATTTAAGCCATAGTTGTAGATGAGATCACCCTGGGAGTGAATATTCTATGACAAAATACAATTGAGCTTGTCACAGAATGCCCTTGTTTAGTTGCTAAGAAATTGCATTGTGACAAAACTACCTGGCCACGTAATCCTGAACAATAAAGCAGGTAAAAAGTTACCCAAAGCAGATTCGATTCTAAACAACCAATACTGAATTTGGGAGTCCAAAGCAATACTTACATTTTGATTTATTTTTCTTTTCACACCAATGACTAGATCAGTTATAAGAGAAATTTTATATTCAATCGCCAGAGATAGAAAACTTAATGATCTACTATTTTTAAGCTCTGTGACTTTTACGAAGGAATGTATTTGCATCTTTATTTTATTCTGTATTTGAATCAGTAGCCAGGAAATAAAATCTAGAATTTTAACTGGAGATAAACTTTTCTTTCCATTTAATTATTTTGAAGGGACCTTAAGTGATAAGCTTATCCAGATTGCATAGCTCATACATAAATTACTTGATAAACTTAGTTCACAAAATGAGCTCAATTATGATGTTGCTGTTATAAGTTTATTTGCTTGTTCATTCAGCACTATCATGTGTGTGTGTACCCTTACCATAAGCGCAGCAAAAGAGTCAATTTGATTTTATCGTGTGTAATGGAATAAATTATATTGATATGATGATCAGTTATTCTATAATATAAATTAATAGCTATCATGGCAAAATTTATATGTATTTAGGCATGCAAAAGGTTATATCTCAGAGAAATATTTATCTCAAAAAATACGACTTTGAAAATTTAGACATTTTTCTGAGAACAGAGTTTTCTCATATTATTTGTTTATATTGCTTTGGCTCGTTTCATAAGACTATGGAAAAGTCCAATGGCATGGCTATCAAATAAAAATAAAAACATTCAACATTAGGCCATACACTGAAGTTAGAGAGAAACACTAATTCTGTCTTGAGAAAGCAGGAGTTTCTTTGCTGCAAGTGATTTTCAAGGATGAGTATGAACTACCCAGACAAACAAAGGGACACAACTACTTTAGGTAAAAATGCAACATGTGCAAAAGATCTAAAATACAATATGGTCAATTCATTTTGGGGATTGTGAAGAATTGTTTGATAAGCCTAATGGGCAGAGTGAATGTGGAAAAGTAGGAAGTGATGAGCCTGTAAATGCTCACCAAAATTTCAAGTTCTTAAAACTTAGCTTTATTTAAACTTAAATTGTTCCCCTCCCTACAGAGTGGGCATTGTAGAATTTGTATTGTGAAATCTTTAGCTTTTCCAGTTCAAATTAATCATGTCCCCTAGTCCAGAAAGAGCTTTAAGTTAGCCCTATACAGTCATCACACAGTAAAGGAGAAGCTTCTTTATGATTCTATATGAATTTGTATTTTCAACACTTCTCATTGAAGGAGCCAGTTTTCCCAATTGGCACCACTCGGTTATTTAAAATCAATTCAGAAGGGGCCCAGGAGACTATACCACTCTGGAGAAGTTGTAGGAACCGCATATATTTCACACATTTCAAACAGTAGAATGCTTTCTTAGAAAAACCACTGGAACCACATCCTAAATATCTGGCTTCTGCCACTACCTATCTGGGAGAATTTGGGTTTCTGGACCCATGCTAGCTCAGCCTTAGTCTCTTTATATGTAATATAAAGAATATTACAATAAATAATACTTAGGTTCCTTCATTTTCTGTATTATACAACTTTATGATTTTACTTTCCTGAGAATTCTTAATTCTCTTGGACTATGGCCCATAATGATAGGAATTATTCATATATCGAATCAATCACTTTTTCAGTCCACAGTTTACATTTGGTTCAAGGAATATAATATTGAAGAAAAAAAATACAGCAGGATTAGTCCTTATTGGCATGAAATTTGCATCCTGATTGGAAGAGAGAAATTTTAATGCGATAAACACAAAGATAATCTGTGAATGTAAAATAAATGGGGTAAGAGCTGGGAAAGAATAAAGGAAAGCTGCGGGGGTTGTATAAGCAGACAGCAGGATAAACTGGATGTTGTCAGCCCAGGGACCAAGGGATGTAAGCACTGGGCCCTGAGCCTTTTCAGAGAAGGCCTCTCTGGAGAAGTGACCTTTGGAGAGAAGAGATGGGTAAGATCCTTCTCAGAATGGTGTTGGGATTATGGTCAGTGCTGGGGAATCAGCAAATTCCTCCGAAGCATATGGGCTTGTGGTACATAAAGGTCAGGAAAGCAAATTACAGGACAATATTTTATGGATGTGCTAGAGTTGTACAATTTATGATGTGGCACAGATTTTATTTCACATCATGAAAACTGATATGATGGCATTCAGACTTCCTTGATTAAGAACATGAATGCAGAATTGCTTTTTTTGTAGCTTGGCACATTGACTATTTCTCCAAATTACATTTCTGGATAGCAAGTAAGGCTGTGCACCAGGTCCACCCCTCATCTGTTAACACCGGGCCAATTTAAGTCATGTCAGAATAATTACACTTATTCATGTTTTGTCTCTCTTGTTGCTGGTTCATTATCTGTCTTTTGCCTCTGTGGGGCAAGTCTGGTTGAAATTTAGGTGGTAAGATGGAAGCTTATTGTTTCCGAAGAAAGTATTAGTCAGAATTGGATATGATGGGGTGAGATGTCATAACCCCAGCAGCTGGCCTGGTGGTCGTGCAATGGTTTCAGAGTGACATAAATGAGAACAAGAATGCAGCACTTGGGTGGCCTTTAGTTTGACTGTGTTAATCAAGGCCAGAAGCATCTAGATTGATTTATCTGCTAATTTTACTTAGGTAAAATTCACCAGCTTAAATATTAATAAAAGTATTTTATGTCAGTTTTATTAGAATTTTTTGTCATGTGGAGTTTGACATACTTATAGCTCATGCAAATAAAAATATCTAGTATGAAAATGAGTTTGGAAATTAAGCTGAGACTTGCTATCAGTTAAGGAGTCAGGAGTGTGTGTTGTATATGAAGCTGTAAAGATGGTTGAGATCACCCAGGTAGAGTGTATTCTTCATCAAATTTGTTTCAGAAATGATCCTATTTTTGAGTAAGTGTACCTGTTTTCACAGGACAGAATTACCTTAAATTAAGAGAAAAATGTCTTTCTCTTTGACCATTTATGAATGAACTGAAAAACAAATGTTTTCAAGTCTTTTCTATGATTTATATTTGATTAAATACCTAATCATAATCAAATACTTATATTCATTTTAAGATGGAATTGAAAGGACACTGATATGTGTAGTATTTACTTTCTTTTGTCACATAAAAAAATAATAAAACCTACTTTTCAGTTGCTATCTGGGATCTCTTTGAAGGCGATAGTCTTGTCCTATTTATTACTATAATTTCAGTGCATTCAGTGTTGAATGTAATTTATTTTTAATTAAAAAACTCATGCCAAAGGATTTTTTTGCCATGATATTTAATGGACCAGATAGAATCATATTAAATAAAATATATGCAGCCAAATATTCGAACTGGAGAGTCTATCTCAGTTCTCTTATTTACTTATATTCTATGTTTCTGCTCAGCGTGTGTTATAGATTTGCCATGTGGGACAGATATGTGATTGTGAGACTAGATATAGAACAAGCCCCTGGTATTTTAGGATACCTAAATACCTAAATCTTGTGGATTGGTGTGCAATTACATGCGGATGAACTAAACGAAATTGCTGTAGTCATGAGATATAACTCTTTGAAGAAAAGGCAGACTCTAGCAATTTTCTAGGCTGTGTTTTAATTTGAGACTTTTTTTTAGTTGCTTGCCCTCAATGCTGGAAAGATGTTACAACATTAAGGAGAAATTGCATAAGGAATATATTGAAAACTTTCATGTTCTCTTAATTTGGAGAGTGTTATGAGGATATTTATAAGTAAGACTTGGAAACCTTTTGAGGAAGGTTTAAGAACTTTGAGGACAATCTAAATTTGAGTCGTAGCTTTGATTTTTACACTCTAATTGAGCAAGTTAGTTACCATGTCAGAAGTCATTTTCTTCTTTGTAAAATGAGATAGTACTAATATTTCTTAATGTGCTTGTGAGGAATAATGATTATGTACTTAAAGTACCAGCACAGAGTTTTGTTATATGTGACAGTTATTTCTGTCTCACATTTGCTTCAATAGTGGTCTGGGCTTTGTAGTGATGAAAGAAGTGATTTAACTTCTGTGATAGTCATTGGTTTTTTGGCCTAAATTGAGATTACCCCACTTTAGACACTGTTAGAAGGCATTTCTACTGATGGTTTTATTATGAACTACTCCTCGAATCAGTAGCCAATTGAAAGTAAATCTTAGTGATGTTGTTAGTCATTTCAGTTCTAAAACTTAACAGCTTAGATGTATAATTGGACATTTCCTCAATTTTCCATGCCCTTTAAATTTGAATTCACATATTTTTGGATCGAATGGCAGCCTATCCTACCTTTGGCTTAAATTAGTCAGTTGATGATAGTTTCCAAAGTTAAAGTTATCATTAAGCTGAGATTGGAGATTAGTAACAATTCTTAGATGACAATCGTTCTTTTATAATTACCTGGGAGTTTCCACTGCATAAATTCAGCCATAAACACTTAAACATGGAGAAAGGTAATCTAATGAGGGATAGCCTAGAATTTGAAACCAGACATCTTGGGCCAATTGTGCACCTGCCTCATTGCTCATCAGGTGTAAACTGTTAGCCAAGTTACTTAAACTGTCTGTGCTTTTGCTATCTCATTTTTTTTCAAAGATAGATTTATATAAAGTTAGCTAAACTTTGTAGAGTCTTTAGAATGGTGCCTTGTGTATAGGTGCTCAGTAAATGTTAGTTACCACTAAAATGTAAGCATTTTATCCACAGACTGTCAAACAATCACAGAACCATGATAATCTGATGTCTGTCTATGTCTTCTGGGGCCACTATCCTAACCACTAGACACATGATTTGTATTTTTAACAGGTAGTAAATTCCTGGTACATACAGTCATAGTTGAGAAATAATTTCCTGTTGATTAGACAGTTAAATTACTTGAATCACCTCTCCACATCCCATTCAGTGCATAATTAGTGTTTATTTCAATTTGGTATTCATTATGCAAATTCATTGCAGGAGAACATCAAAACTGGGGGAGTGTGTGGCTCATGGTATTTTATTGGTGGTCATCGGGATGAAAGCTAGGCAGGTAGTGGGAAGATTCTGCTTAGCTTAATTGGGATACACTATTCTGTATTTTGGCCCAAGCATCGTTACCATCACATCAGTTTTTATCACTATTGTTAATTAGATACGGGTGTCAGAAAAATGTTTCCAGTTGTGGAATTGATTCAGTGATGAAGTGATTCCTCACAGTCTGATTTGTTTAAGCCAGATGGGACTAAGGTTTAAGAGTCAATGCACTCTGGGAGGAGTGATGTGAATTAGGTGATTCCATTTCCTGCCACATTATTTGATAATAAAATGTGCTAATCTGCTGGTGCTAGAGAAGGGCTGTGTTCTCTCCAATGGATGATATGCTCACGTGTATGATCACAGTCATTGTCCAAAAGAAAAACCACCATCAACGGCTACCACTTGCTCAAAGGAATTAGCAGGAGAATTGACCTTCTGTGTTGGGTCATCATATTGGAGAAGGATTTTGTTTTCAACCCAAGCATGCCAATAACTTTATACACTTGGCTATTTGAAAGATCTAGTAAAGTGATGGGTGATGTAAAGTGACACTGCTATTGAAGTGTTTTTGTTATATATTTTCTTTCAGAAAAAAAGTCTCTTTATCCGTTTATCTATCTTTCTAAGGAAAATGTACCTTATTGATTTTGTTGCACCCAGTACATAGTGATAAAAGTCATGGCCTTGCAGTAAAATATGTGAGACGTTAAACCCAGGATTTGTTTCTAATAAGTGATAGATAAATGCTGGGCATGACACAACCATTCTAAGCTTCATTTACCTTGGAAGGTGTGGGTGGCTAATACTGGGCATCACATGGCATTGTGACGGATGAATTATAATCGTGTCAGTAAAATGCCTAGCCTAAGGTAAGCACCCAACACTTGTGGGTTTGCCCTCATTTCTCTGACATGATGTGGCCCATATTCAGTCAACTCAATTTGATAAATATTGATTACCTCCCCCGAACTGTGCTAGATGCTGGGGAAACAGTGCCAGATAAGACAGATGTGACTCCAATCCTGCAGGCTTAACAAATTACTATGAAGACACATGAATGAAAAGAAAACATGCTGGGTGATCATATAGCAAGAGGACTCAGTGCCCAGTGTTCAGAGATAGCTTCCTTGAAGTATTTTTAATGTGGAATATGAAGCCTGAGTAGGATAGTTAGACAAGAGAAAGAGGAACTGGGCTAGGAAAGAATGCATTTCTAATGGAAAGCACAAATTATACATATCTTTGAGTAAGTGAATTTATCGAAAATAAAAATCTGATTTTTATTTTGTGTAGGCATACCCATCCACCAGTAACAATTTCATGTGCATTGGCCTAAACACTAAGCATAAATTTAAAGGTATGGTTACAAGTGCTTCCATAGCCAGGAATGTATTTTATATTAAGCAGTAAAATCAGCATGATAAATAAACTGAGTATTTTCACCATGCATTTGCTCATGCTGAAGAACAGTGACACAATCTACCTAGGGACTAGGGAAAATATAACAAGACATGTGTG